>CM052539.1:87869790-87905450 GCA_028533065.1 Trachops cirrhosus
CCCTCCTACCGGTCTGGTCCATCGAGTCTATTTTCAACTCACTGGTTGTCGGACTCTCCAGCACTTCAATTTTCTGTTCTTTCTGGTTGTTATTTTGTTTCTATATCGTTGTTGTCCATATCTTGGTTGTGCGAGGGGGCACAGTGCGTCTATCTATGCCTCCATCTTGGCCGGAAGTCCTGGTCTCATTTTTAAAGTAAATTATTTAAAAAATTCAATACTTCAACTCTTGTTAGCAACAAATCAAGTGTTATGAATGAAATTAGAACCCTTCTAGTCCTATATTTCAGCATTCTCTCTCCTAAGGGCCTGCCTTGTCCCTTGTAGATGATGGTGGTTAAAGATTGGAAACTTGGAGGAGAAGAGAAAAGTAATTTTGGTCAATTGAAGAATTGTGCTGGGATATAACCTTATTTTTGTTAATTTATTAAAATTGCTTCTTGCATAGTCACATGGTTCAAAATCCAAACAGTCCAGAAGGGGAGAAAAGGAATTTTCCCCAATGTCTGCATTCACCCATTTCCCTCCCCAGAGTACCCATGGTTACTGGGTCCTTGTGAAATCTTTCCAGGACAGCACATGCATATGTGAGCTAAAAATGAATTTTCCCACCTGTTTGTATTATATACAATATATATACTATGCATACTGTTCTATACAGTTTTTAATCAATACCTTGGAGATATATTGAAGAGCAGCTTCCTTATTTTTATGGCTGAATAACATTATATCATAGGGATGTTCTAGAATTTATTTAGCTAAGTCCTTTGTCCATGGACATTAAATTTATTTCCTGTCTATAACAGTGCTATAGGAATAACTTTGCACATGTGTTACTTCTCATGTATTTTAGTGTATTTATAGGAGATATTTCTAAAAGCAGACTTCAAAGGCCAGAGGATATGTGCTTCTTAAATTTTATTTTTTAAGGTTTTATTTATTTATTTTTAGAGAGAGGGGAAGGGAGAGAGAAAGGGAGAGAAAAAATATCAATCAGCTGCCTCCTGCATGCCCCCAGCTGGGGACCCAGCCCACAACCCAGGCATGTGCTCTAACTAGGAATCAAACCTAAGAACTTTCAGTTCACAGGTGGGAACTCAATCTATTCAGCCATAACATCCAGGGCTGCATTTTAAATTTTAAATAATGAGGGAAGCGCTGCTACTGACTGTGATGGAATAACAGCATGCATTTAGGAACTTGATGTGTTCTCCTACCTTAAACAACCAAAGATACATGTGACAAAATATATTTAACTGGACAAAATATATGAACCAGTGGTTTTTTTAGACAGAGAAGAACAGTGATCCCTCAGAGATGAAAACAAACAAGGCTGAGTGCTAGATTGTTAGCTCACTGCCTGGGCAAAGTCCTCAGCCAGTCTCCCAAGGATGATGGACCCAAACACAGCCTGGTAAGCCTCTAAATTAGGGGGGCAGAGTTAGAATCAGCAAGGCCAAGATGTCTAAAGTTAGGAGGTAAAGTACTGGAGAGGAGAGAACCTCACAGAATGAGCTCCAGAGACCTGTATCAGGTTCCTTTCTAGCTCTTGCTGAGTCCAGATCAGTGTATGTGTGAGGAAAAACCAAGGCCAGAGAAAGAGCCACTAGAAAGAAGCAAGTAGAACAATCATTGTGGAGCTCATGCAGGGTCAGGAACAGTTTACATTTGCAGAGACTTTGTGGAAAGATCTCCAAAGGAGCACCCAGAAAGCTATTGCCATAGTGGAAGCACTTTACCAAAAGATCTAGACAAGGGGTGTCAAACTCATTTTCACCAAGGGCCACATCAGCCTCATGGTTGCCTTCAAAGGGCCAAATGTAGAGCTCCTTTCCCCTAGTTAAGGAGTAGTTTCATTTATACAGTCCTGAAATTACATTCGGCCCTTTGAAGGCAACCATGAGGCTGATGCATGCAGTCCCTGGTGAAAATGAGTTTGACACCTCTGATCTAGACTAAAGCTATTTTCATTCCACCTTAAAAGAAAGACTCAAAAGGATCAAATTATTTCCAAATAACTGAACAATGTACCATAACCAAGCCTAAGACTGTGTAAAGGGATTTTTTAAAATTGTCAGCACCTCAACAGTGTAAAATTCACATGTTTAGCATTCATTTAACAATTATCAGGCAGGCAAAGAAGTGAGAAGATGACCCATAATGAGGAGAAAAAACAATCAATAAAAACAAACCCAGAAATTAAGATATAATAGAGGTAGTAGACAAGGGTATTAAAACAGCTATTATAAATATACCCTATATGTTCAAGAAGGCAGAGCATGTTAACTAGAGATACAGAAGATAAAAAAGACCCAAACTGAACCTCTGAAGATGAAAAATAGTAAGATAATAAATACAGTAGATGTGATGCCCAAAATATTTATTAGACACAATGGAAGCCCTTTGTGATATGAGTTGCAAATTTGTTTCCCAGTTTGCCTTTTGTATATTTTTTAGTACTGTTTTTATTGTTAGCTTAAGTTTGCCAAAAACAATTTCAAGGATCTGTGATTTCATTTTTCCTTACTTGAAACTCAAGCAATTTTCAAGAAGAGGGTGGAGTCAAAAAATAGACATTTAAAAAACACCATAATCAAATAACACCTTGTAGATCACACAAAACAGATCCAAAGGAAGTTTTTGAACATTAAAACAATTAAAATGGGTAGCTATTTAAAGTTTTTATTTATTGATTTTACAGCTAGAGAAAGGGATCAATAGAGAAATACTGATTTGTATTTCCACTTATTTATGCATAAATTGGTTGATTCTTTTTTAAAATATATTTTATTGATTATGCTATTACAGTGTCCCATTTTTCCCCCTTTAATCCCCTCTGCCCTACATTCCTCCCACACACAGTCCCCCTCCTCCCCCCTTAGTTCATGTCATGGGTCGTACATATGAGTTCTTTGGCTTCTACATTTCTTATATTATTCTTAACCTCCCCCTGTGTATTTTGTACCTACCATTTATGCTACTTATTCCCTGTGCCTTTTCCCCCATTCCACCCACCTCGCCCTGCTGATAACCTCCATGTGATCTCCATTTCTGTGATTCTGTTCTTGTTCTAGTTTTTTGCTTAGCTTGTTTTTGTTTTTGTTGTTTTAGGTTCAGTTGTTGATAGTTGTGAGTTTGTTGTCATTTTACTCTTCATATTTTTGATCTTCTTCTTTTTCTTAGATAAGTCCCTTTAACATTTAACTGTCAGTTCATTCTTTATTTAAGTGTCTGTTTATATTTTGCTTGCTTGCTTGTTTTGCTATTTAGTTTCCATTTATAGGTGAGACCATATGGTATTTGTCCCTCACTGCCTGGCTTATTTCAGTTAACATAATGCTCTTCGGTTCCACCCATGCTGTTGCAAAGGGTAGGAGCTCCTTTTTTCTCTCTGCTGCATAGTATTCCATCGTGTAAATGTACCACAGTTTTTTGATCCACTCATTCACTGATGGGCACTTAGGTTGCTCCCAGCACTTGGCTCTTGTAAATTGTGCTGCTATGAACATTGGGGTGCATAGGTTCTTTTGGATTGGTGTTTCAGGATCCTTAGGATATAATCCCAGCAGTGGAACTGCCAGATCAAAAGGCAGATCCATTTTTAGTTTTGAGGAAATTCCATATTGTTTTCCACAGTGGCTGCACGGGCTGCATTCCCACAGGGAACATTCCCAAAAGGGAACAGTGCACTAGGGTTCCCTTTTTCTCCACAACCTCTCCAACACTTGTTGTTTGTTGATTGGTTTGTGATGGCCATTCTGACCACTGTGACGTGGTATCTCATTGTGGTTTTAAGTTGCATCTCCCTGATGGCTGGTGATGCAGAGCATCTTTTCATGTGTCTGTGGGCCCTCTGTATGTCCTCCTTGGAGAAGTGTCTATTGAAGTCCTTTATCCATTTTTTAACTGTTTTTTTTTTTTTTGTCTTCTTGGAGTGGAGTCATGTGAGTTCTTTTTATATTTTGGAGATCAAACCCTTTTCTGATGTATCATCGGCAAATACATTCTCCCATACAGCTGGTTCCCTTTTCATTTTGCTGGTGTTTTCTTTAGCTGTGCAGAAGCTTTTTAATTTGATGAAGTCCCATTTGTTTATTCTTTCCTTTATGTCCCTTGCTCTAAGAGACATGTTGGTGAAAATATTGCTGAGTGGAATGTCTGAGATTTTCCTGCCTATGTTCTCCTCTAGGACTTTTATGGTGTTGTGACATATTTAAGTCTTTTATCCATCTTGAGTTCATTTTTGTGTATGGTGTAAGTTGGTGGTCTAGTTTCATTTTTTGCATGTAGTTGTCCAAATCTCCCAACACCATTTGTTCAAGATACTATTTTACTCTTTTTTATGTTTCTACCCCCTTTTTTGAATATTAATTGACCACAGAGACATGGGTTTCCTTCTGGGCTCTCTATTCTGTTCCATTGATCTACCTGACATGATTTTTTCTTCTGGGCAGGTCCTTTCAGCATCCTCTGAATGGCATGAAGAACTGCAACTTAAATGTTCGACTAAAAAACAATGTAAATCATCTAAGCTGGAAGTTTTTGAAGGTTTTGAAGTGTTTAGCTTAGGTTCCCACCTGCCAGAAAAACCTTTAACACTCAATTTGGAATGTAGAGATATGGAAATGCCATTGGATTTAAGTCAGACAGAGTCATTTGAGCACTCAGGAAGTAAGCCAGTATTTACAAAAGTCATTTCTCAAAAAATGGCTGTTTCCGACTCTTTTGCCGCCCCAGGTTCAACCAGTTTCCTAGCTGCTTCCCCTATTGATTCTGCTTCCCTCTGTCCTCCCAGTTTACTTCCTCTGAGCCCTCTTTTTGGTACTCTTGCTAGTCGTCCCAAACCATTTGGTCCAGCTAAGAATGACCAAGGCCTTGAGATAGGCCATTGTACTGGCATTTCCCTCAAGGTGGGTTCTCCTCCCAGCCTGCCTCCCCAGAACCCACCTTTTGGATCTTTTACTGGTTCTGCTTTCTCAGGTAGCCTGTTTAGCTGCAGAAAGTCTTATGTACCTAAAATGTCAGAAGGACCTCAGTTCTGCCCTTCTACTAACAGTTCCCTTGACTTGGACTTTCCCCTGCAGCAGAATCGTTTGTTCTCTCCTCCTAGACTTCCTCCCCCTGGTTCAATCAGAGGGTCTGGCTTTCAGCTTCCTCCTGTTTCTTCTCCTCTTCAGTTTTCAAATTCCCCAGTTCCCATGAGCACCAGTTACAAGCAGCCAATACATCAAATTAGCCCCGTTCTCCATGAGCCTTCTCTATCATTTAGGGCTTTTCCAGCATTTGGGGCTTCTCCATCAAATATTTCTGTGAGAACTGCATTATCAGATTCTCTCCCAGATACATGTTTGGCTGACTTAAGTTCTTCTGACACAAAAAGTGATGAAACACCACGGTTTCTGGCAAGTAGGTTTTCAAAAAAGGTAGAAAAATCTCATATAAGAAGAAGGAGCTTTCTGACGGTAAACAGGGAGGATGACACAGGCTGCAAAGAAAGCTGGAAGAATTTTGTGGCTGCGTCTGAACTCTTCAGTCTGCAAACTGAGGTATTAGCCTTATTTCTCCTACATCTGTAGTTAATTTGCTTCATAGTTGAGAACGATACTATTCAAAGTAGCTGGTCATTGAACTATGTATGACCAGTACACAGTGAGTTAAGGGACTTGCTGTAATTATTTGTTTTGATGTAAAGTAGTTTAGTAGCAACAGCAACTTAATTTAGCAGAAGACTAAGTTTGAGTCCCAGCCTTGCTGCTTGGTGATTTGGGGCAAGTCAGATAACCTTTCTCAGCCTCAGTTTCCTTATCCATATAAGGGGAATGATAATAGTGTCTACTTCATATTGTGTTTGAGGTTTAAACAAGATAATAACAGCTGCCCAGCTGCCCTTACCCAGAAAGATGCACATAAAAGCAGCATGGGTAGCCCCTGCTGGACCCTGGAGCCAGACTGTTGGGGCTTATATCGTGGCTGTGCCACTTGTTAGCTGTGTGACTTGGGACAAGTGCCTTAACTTTTCTGTGCCTCAGTATCCTCAATCTGCAAAGTGGGCATAGTAATAATACCTTTATAAGGAATGGCTGACAAGATAAAATACCACCTGGTACTTGTTCAGTACTAGTTGGCACATATTATCACTGCAGGTATTTTTCAAATTATGGACATAGATCCTTTAATAGAGGGGTGTCAAACTCACTTTCACCAGGGGCCACATCAGCCTCGTGGTTGCCTTCAAAGGGCCGAATGTAATTTTAGGACTGTATAAATGTAACTGCTCCTTAATAGTTAAGCCAGAGCTTGGTACAGCTAGAAACAAGGTGCTGGGCCAGATAAAACAAGGTGGAGTGGCCCGCAGGCCTTGTGTTTGACACCTGTGCTTTAATATGTGAACCTGCCTATGATATCACACTCTTTTCTCCTCCCTGTATGAGTTCCTCTGGGACCCAGGGTCTGTCTACTTTAAGCTTAGGATCCCCATGTAGAAGCTTACCTCACTCTCATCAGCATATGACAAAGGTCAGCCTGAAAAGCAGCGACTCTTGGCTGCAGTGGACAGGGAACAGTGAGCACAAGGAAGTGGTTTTAAAGAGTATATTCACCATAATTTTATATTTAGTAAAAATAGTCATTTTCATATTTCAGATATCATAAGCGCACATTTTTAAATGTCTAACAAAGAAATTGTGTTATTTAAAAGTTTGAGGGACATTGTTTTGAGAAACAAAGCTATGTTAGAAGAAAAGATATAATACCATTTTTTAAAATGTTTACACATGAGCCTTTTTCAGACTTTTTATAAATGCTACCAGATACTAAATGTTTATAGTATCTATGAGATTACTAACAATACTTTGATTTTACAGTAATAAAAATTTTAGACTGAATTGAAATATCTTAAGCTGAATTAAAGTAATTGGAAACATATTTATCCCATAACTTCTTATGTGATGAAATTTCAAGAATGTTGCTTAAATTTGTTTTCTGAACTCCATAGGATGGCTTCTGGAAACTTACACCAGCACTGGGATTTATATTAAATCTTAATACAACTATTTTAAACAGTTTTCTTGAACAAAAAGGCATTCGATCTCTAGGTAAGTTACTGTTTTTCTATTTATTAAATTACATGCTCTAATTGTTATAATTTTTTATGAGTGCATTAATATAATAACATACAAGGGGACCCCCCAAAACCAGAATTTATTTATTACAAAAATATGTATTCCTATATGTTTCAACTTCAGTCACCTTCAAAGTACTCTTAGTTTGATACAGTACACCTATTGAGACTTTTTTTCCACTGCTCAAACATTTTTTGAACTTGTTGATTTTGATGCCTTTTAGTGCTTTGGCTGTTTTTTATTTTACCTCTTACACATTGGAAAAACATTTTCCTTTGAGGACTTTTTTCATCTGGGGAAACAAAAAAGAAGTTGCTCAGAGTGAGATCCGGTGAATAGGATAGACAGAGTATGGGGGCATGCCATTTTTGGTCAAAAACTGCTGAACACTCAGTGCACTTGTAAGTCACCCATCATGAAATGGGCAAATGCATTGTAAGAGTCTTCAAAAAAAATTCACTGAAGCCAAACGCAGTCTCTCACAACAACACCAGCTGGTACACTGAAACAGATGGGTTCCTAGAACACTTACCTATTGGGGAAGCCTGTACTACAAGGGGCTCACACTCCAGCGATAATTCTGTTTTGGGGGGAGGTCCCCCTTGTAAGTTACAATGAATATAATTATATTTATTAATCAACAAAGGAAATTGGGGACTACTTTCTAGTCATATCTTTACCAATAATAATGGTATTACCTGTGCAAATTTATTAACATAAGTAGCAATAACTGATATTTTAAAAAATCCAAACCTTAAGTCACTTGACACAAAGATTACTTTCTTGACCATGTCACAGTCAAATATCAGTCAGCAGGGAAGTTCCACTCCACATAGTCAGTTAAAGAACCAGGCTGTTTCCATGTTGTGGCTCTACCATCATCAATATGTGTCTTTTTAAATGACTCTGGTGAGAGGAAAGAGATGACTCTGGCATTATTTACTAGAAAGACAAGAGGGAGAGAGAAAAAATGTGGCGGGAACTAGCCACAGAGACCCAGCCAGATACAAGGCTTTCTGCCCTGAAGGAGAAGACAACTTTGATGAGCAGTCAGTCAGTCTCTTCCAGAGCCTGACATGTTTCTTTTTATAATAACGAATCAGATGGATGAGGAGATCCTGGACATCCTCAAACCAGCAAGTGGTTTGAAGGCCAAACACTAGCCCTGGGTTAAGAGATTTTTTTTTAATTAAAAAATTATTAAACAACTAGCAAGTATTCATTGAACAGCAGTGTCTAATTCCCCTGCCATCACCTCTAAAATGCCAGGGTCTTCATATTCAAACCTGTTTCAGGGCTGGCAAACTCTTTACCTGTTCGACTTGCACTATACTAAAAAGGAATAATGAAAATTTACATGTGAGAGAGTTCTGGTTTCTAGAATAGAAGAGCTTGTGTCTAACTAATACTCCTGCCAATAACATTTACTAGCTTTGGACATCTATTTGAAAGCCTCTTGCTGAAGGCCTAGAATGCATTTTAAAAAAAAAACAGGCAGAACTGGAGGAGGGATGGGGGACACAGTCCTTGAAAGAAGGGGGCAAACCAGGCATATGCCATGTTTATCCAGCTTTTCACCTGAAGGCACTTCTCTGTTCCTGAGGCACATGGGGATTAGAACTGAAACAAATTCTCAGCACGATGATGAAATAAAGGTTGGGGCTGCCAGAGTGCCTGGAAATTAAGGGGGAAAATTCTAGGAAGGGGGAGCTCTGAAATCTGCCTATAAACTCCCTCAGATCCTTGGCTGTCCAGGAAAAAGCAAAAGCTGAGCAGAAATTTCAGCCACCGCCAAGTGTTGGGGAGAGAAGTTTGGTTTTCAAATGACAACAAAACAGAGACTTGATAAGTATTTCAGCCTGTCCATGAAAATCTGAAAAGGGCCATATAAGAACCTCTAATGACCAAGCACTATACCACAGATGTACTTTTTAATCACTGTCTGGTGCTAGGATCATCAGACAAAAGAGAGAAGGTACAGTTTGACCCTCTACCTCACACCATAAAAATCAGTTCCAAATAGATTGAAGACTTAAGTGTGAAAGGCAAACCATAAACATTTAGGAAAAATATAGGAAACTATTTTTATGATTTTAAGATAGGAAACATTTTAAAAACTTTTTATTTTGAAATAATTTGAATATTGACAAAAAGTTGCAAATATGGTACAAAGAATTCCCATATATCCTTTGCCCAAATTTCCCAGATGTTAACATTTAGAAATACTTGATTTATCAATCAAAGAAGAGTTTCTCTTATTATTGTGATATTATAATCAAATAAATCCAACCTAATTCCCTAAAAAAAAAAAAAAAGAGTTTCTTAATGCAAAAAAAAAAAAAGCACAAGCCATAAAGGAAAAGACTAATAAAGTTGACTGCATTAACATCAGCAATGCCTTTTTTTGTTAAAAATAAATAAATAATATTTAAAATGTGAAAAAGACATGCCACAAACTGGGATAAAATATTTGCAACACAGATAAACAAGGTATATACATACAGTGGAATATTATTCAGCCTTAAAAAGGAAGGAAATTCTGACACTTGCTACAACATGGATGAACCTCAAATACATTACACTAAATGAAATAAGCCAGCAACAAAAGGACAAATAACTGTAAGATTCCACTTATATGATGTACCAAGAATAGTTAAATGCATAGAGACAGAGAGTAGAATGGTGGCTGCCATGGGATATGGGGAGTAGGGAGTTTGGGGGGGAGTGTTATTGGTTAATGGGTACAGAGTTTTTCGTTTTACGAGATGAAACAGTTCTAGAGATAGATGGTGTTGATGACAGCACATTAGTATTAGTGCTGAACTGTACACTTAAAACGGTTAAAATGGTAACTTTTATGTTTTGTGTATTTTACTACAATTAAAAATATTGTATATTAGTATTTCATGCTTTAGTATTTGTTATATTATTTATACCCCTACATATATATTATTTTCAGTTGTATCTACTAAATGTTTAATTTTTAAAACTTCAGTTATACTTGGGAAGATTTGAGATAAATTTTTTAAGAAACATCAAGCTTTGGTGATTGATTTGATGTGGGCAGTGGAGGGAAAGGAGGGTTGAGTGTGAGAAAGGCAAATCATCAATCAACTGGAGGCTGAGCCTGGAAAAATGCTAATAAAGTTAAGTTTGGGACATTTAAATTTTGAGATGCCTAGTAGATATTGGAAAGAAATATATGGTTATGATATGAGGCTAGAGCTCTAGAAGAGGTCAGAATAGTATTTGAAGCCATGGACCATGTGTTTGTATAGAGACTACCTAGAGAAAAAGGTAATTTAGGACAGAGAAGAGGTCATTACGCCATCCTTGGGCACACCACTGTTTAGTGATCAGACAGAACAGGAAACACAACAGGTTGAGAAGGAATGGCAGAGGAATAAGAGGAAAGCTAGAGAGGTGAAATTTCTTTGTGGATATACCTTTCACATGGGTTTTCCCTGTGCAGCTCTGTATACTCTCAGAATATCTGTGTTATTCTTCTGCATGTGTGGGCTTTCTGCCTTTTTTCCTGTAATGTAGTCTCAAGATGTCTGATTTTTTTATCTGACTTATGTTTATATTTCTCTACACAGCTTCCTTTCTTTTTTATCCTCTTCCTTATTTTTTTTCTTTCCTTCTACTTCTGAATTTATTTTTATATGGCTCTATCATTTTGATATTTTATCATTTATGATAATCTTGAATATCATATTTGAGTTATATGTTGCTTATTAATATCACTTAAAAATTAGTCTATGATTTTATATGTAATACTAAGAAAAACCTCAAAAAGAAACCTAAACTAAACTATCTCCATTTTTTCTTTTGTCTTCATTGATTTTCTTTTATGGGATAATGGATTGGGTTTGTTGTGTTGGTTTGTTTTTTAAAATGTCTTCATTCCCACCCTGGCTGGCATGGCTCAGTGGATTCAGTGTGGCCTACAAACCAAAGGGTTGCCAGTTTGATTCCCAGTCAGGGCACATGCCTGGGTTGCAGGCGAGGTCCCCAGTAGGGGGTGCTCGAGAGGCAACCACACACTCATGTCCCTCACTTCCTCTCTCTCTAAAAATAAGTAAATAATATTGAAACAAAAGAAATGACTTCAATTCCCATTTCCTGGGTTAAAAAATATATCATTTTGGTATCTTCAGCTCTTTGAATGATTAAAATTAATGCTGTATGTGCAGCTAGCTTTGTACATATTATGCACAGATCTTTTTGTCTTTACCCCCAAAATTGTATTTATAATTACAAGACAGGGTTTTGTGAAAACCAGTCACCCAGAAAAGGAGACATATTTGAGTCTTCACAGATATTTTGTATTGTAAAGTGTTTTCTCAGTTACTGTATTTCATTTTTAATAACAAGGTGTCAATTGGGAGCGCACTCAGCCCAAAATGGCTGTAATTAGCATTGATTTTGGATACTTAGGGAAGTTATCTGACAGAAATCCTAAAAAGGGAAGTAGAAGGAATTTAACAGTTTATTAAGTTTTTCTTGGAAAATGAATTGAAAGTTGCAGACACTGAATACCGTTTAAAGAGTCCACTGAAGATCACTTTCAAAAGCAATGTCCAGTCCCAAATCAGGATAGTGTTTACCTTTGACGAGCTGGGGGATGGGTTGAAGGTCAAGGGGGGGGAAGGCTTCAACTTTGTAATATCTTGTTTCTTTTAAAGAAAAGAGAGACATTTGAAGCAGATATGGGAAATTGTTAAAAGGTGACCTGCCCTGCAATGATAGGGATATTTTACACAAGGGTGGTTGCAAAACAGTTTATTCTTGTATCATTATTTATTAGCTATTGTATTATTTCCCACATGAACAACTATAAAACTGCTTTTGCCCACCCCTGTATTTTTCTCTTTACTTTTCTGTATGTTTAAAATATTTCATAATAAAAAAAATTCAGTGGCTGTGTTGTAGTGGTGCAAATAATGCTACTACATATCAAATATCTTAGATGGAAATAATTTACCTGGGAAATTATCAGATGACTCACTGTGCTCTAATGAATATTGTGGAAGAGGAGAAGTAACTTTCCCTGCAACCCTCTAGGTTTTTTGGCTGAGACCACCACCTCCACCCCCTTAATAAAAGATAGATTATAACAAGAGAAAAAAATAATTTTAATTACATACACACACATGTACCTGTGCCAATGGAAGCCCCACAAAAATATGAGACAAAAGGCAGCCAGGCAACTGAGCTAAGAAAAAGGATAGTGGTCTGGGGCTTCAAAGTTGGGGAGGCAATTCACCCAGGTGAGAGGAAGCAATGTCTGGTAACAGATGTTTGCCCTGACATGCAGATAAGTCCCTCAGATGAAAACATTACTTCTGGTAGTTATGGGGGGAGGTAAAAAGTTTTTCCTGAGTCTGCTGTGTCTTGATTACCTTCAGTTCAAAATTATCCACATGCCAAAGTGGCACGTTCTGTGATGGAATGTTCTGAACCCCCTCAAGGTAGCTGTGGAAAGTCTAGTTTGTAAAATGTGAGATTGGAAAAATAACAATATTTGAAAACTAGCTTATTATATAAAGTGATTTCAAATACATGACTTACATTTTTGAAAAATAAAAAGTTTTTACTTTCTGGGTCCAATATATGTTAACTTTCATTTACAATTTTGTCATTTCATAATATAGTAAGTAAAATATCTTGATTTGGGTAAATAATAATGGTTACCTGTAGGTACTATTACAGTAATCAAAAGAACAATTTAATTGATCTAAAAACTTGTATTTCATACTTCATGAAAAGGGCTGCCTCCCCTCTCGAGTCCAGAGAACTATGAAATAGGGGAAAGGGCTGCAAGCTTTTATAGAAAGAGGCAAGCAGGAAACAAGGAAGAAGTGCTTGGTTTGTGGGGGGAGGGGGGGTGGGGGGGCAGGGTGCATAGCTGACCTTATTTGGAAAGATCAAAGTATAGAGTCCAGAGATTGAAATAACTTGATACACTGGTCTAATCAGCCATATTGATTGTCTATTTATTGTGTATTTAGGTTTTCTCTTCTGAGCTATTTGTAGCCAGAGCCTAGAAGCTGAATTTTTCTCTGCATAGTACAGACTTCTTTGGTTATTAAAAGATGGCAAGGGAGTGGAAGTCTAGATCTAATTGTCTCCTGACAACCTTCAGGATAATATGACAGATATATGTTCCAATCCTCTTCATATTTTATTTAAATAGCAGACTAATTAAGAACCTTCAAAAGTAATAGTTTTATGATCTGCTAATGTGGTTTGATTCCACAGTATTATAAATTCTTTCACAGAACTTTTATAAATGGGCACAGTGGAGGTGCAGAGTGTCCAGCAGACATGAAAGAGTTTTCCACTTTTAGGTATCAAAGGAACAGAACGTCTTCTGGACCTGATTGCCACTCTTCTGGTACTGCAGTTTCTTCGCACCAGGTTGGAACACATGGGAATAGTCTTCAAATCTCTGATGAAATTGGACGATGCCTCCACTTCCAGGTTTTTTTGATTTTTTCCATTTAAGTATATATTTTTATTTTTATTTTTAAATATCTTTTAATATTTAACTATATTTTTTCCATTTAACTCTAGTACTAAGCAACTGACTTATATTTTTAATCATTTCTTAAACCTAATAAGAAGCCACACAGAATTTTAAATACAAAAAGAATTTCTTCATAGGGTATGTTTTTTGCTCACACTCTTCCATTGGCAGGGCAGACACAGAACTTTTGCCTCTGGCTGCACAGGAAACTGGAACTCGGAGAGTTTAAGTGTAGCTTACAATGGAGCCTAGATCTTTGACTTCTGGCTTAGACCTCTTTTTACTATAGTATATGAATTCTATGTGTTTTTGGAAAGTCCATAATTTGATTGTTGGGACTAGGCCTGATCCTAACAATTGCAGGGTGTGGGCCGAGAATATAAATGCAAACCCACATGCTATATACATCTATATATTTAAAAGTTATAAGTTAAACTAAAATATGTCCTAAAGTTTCACCTTGATAAATCCAACTTCATAACCACCTAGAAGACCAGGTTCAAATTTAGAATTCTGGGATCACTTTAAGTTTTATGCCAAAATGTTGCAGTATGGAGAGAGCCAGTTCTCAGGCCTTGGCTACTAGCCCTTGGCTAACTCCCTGGTACCACAACAGGACTTAAGTGCACCTATGAATACCCCTTACCCATCAAAACTCCATCCATACCCCATGCAAATGGCCACCCTCGTGTATACACATACATACGAAAGTAATTTGCTTATGTTTTTTTAAAAGGCAAGATAAGGGAAAAACTAATAAAACTAATAAAAGTATTAGCTAGAGGAGAAGGAGGAGACAAGGATGAAAACTAGGTTTTATGATTTTTTTAAAACCTTGTTTTATGATTTTGACTTAGAAGCTGTGTAAATATTTTTCATAAGAAAGATCAAACAAATATCAGAGAATAGAGATTATACATATTAAATTATACATAGGAATATACTCAGCAGTGCCTAGGATGTCAGGAAATAAATGGCAAGACAAAAAAGAGGGGAGGGGTGAAACCTATAATGTAATGGACATATGAACAGAAGGCCATGTGTAGACCTTGTTTGGATTCTGATTTGAACAAAATCCATTGTATTTTAAAAAACACAATTAGGGAGTTTAAATATTACTTGGCTATTTTGTTATACTAGGGAATTATTTATAACTTTTTAAGTGTCATGTTTAAGAAAAAGTTCTTATGCCTTAGAGATACATATTTAAAGTTGAAATTAAAATAAATTAGACCTATTTTTACTATCTCACAAAGAGACACTTCTGTTTTGATCTTCTCCAATATGGTAGCTTCTAGAACAAGTATTAATAACTTTGAACTTACTTTTGAATTGCAAATCTAAGTATTAAAGCAAGATTTTAAGAAGTAAAATATGGCTCTTACTATATTATTGTTACTGTGAAAGCCAAATGGTTTGTTGGCACTTTAATAAGTAAAATGTTTAAATAACTTGATTTCCTGTTTATTGCCTATTTAAAACTTTTCTGTTTTTCCTACTTTATGATGTATATAATATGAACGCAGTAGCACATTGCATGGTGGTATATTAAAAAAAATTTCACACTAGTGAATCAGTCAGAAGCCTCAAGGCCACCTGGATGAAAGGAAGGCCAGTTGAATTAGTGAGAATATTTAAGACCAGTTTTGTTGTTTTCAGTTGCTAGTAACTATAAGTAGACTAATTATTGAGAAACAAATCATTTAACCATTCTGGCCTGTTGCTATTTGGTGTGTCCATGTCATCATGATATTTAGCATGCCTACTCTGTGCCAGGGGCTATTAAACATGTTTTGTTAATCCCCACAACAACCCACAAGATCACATATTGTTATCATAATTGAGGAAACTGAGACTTCCAGTGTGGAATAAAAGCTGCCAAATATCACACAGGCAATGCTGTGTGACAGCAGAATCAGGATTTGAACCCAGGTCTTAACCACCACACTATTCCGTTGGCCCTTTCCCAGTTTATAGGGAAAAAAATCAGGAAGATGAAGAGAACTTTTCAAATTTTAAGTTTTTAATAAAACTTTACTAAACATGTACTAAATAAAACTTTAGTACATGCTACCACTTGTTTGCTAACAAGTTCTAGCAGATGACAAAAGAGGAAGCAGCTAATATTAATTAATTTTAATTAATATTAATTAATTTTCAGAATTTTTCTGAGTTTTGAATAGACTTGAATATTTGACAGTCTGGAATATTTGATAGCAGTCGGCAGACACAAACTTGAAGTTTTTGATATGCACATTTTACTAGTAAATTTATGTGACAGAGTTAAATACATGACAGTTTCATGGGTGATTCTCAGGTACTTTGCAAATAACTAGTCAAATTGAGAAGTAGTCAAATTTCCTGGTAGAGTGAAAAGGAGAGAATTGGAAGCCTAGTTTGTAAAATCGGATTGAGGTTGTACATGAAGAATAGGTAGGATTCAGATGGAAAAGAAAAAGAATGACAATAAATGGATGTATGAAGGCTAGAAGGTGCTTGAATTGTCCCAGAGGCAGCTGGGAAGTCTATGATGCACAGTGGAAGTGATGGGTGTAATATGCTTAAAAATATATTTAATAAGTTAAAAGTGTGTCAGGTTGGTAGAACTTTAATAACGTCAGAGAACTGCTTTTATTAAATATCAACTTTTGACAGAATCATTTTGTCTGAGCTAATGTGCTTGATTTGGTACCACATTACATTTTATATGTAATTATATTCCGAAGTTGATGGAAACGTTGCTTTTTTTAAATCTAGGAATATCCCCTGGGCTTTTGAGAAAATAAAGAAAGCCAATGAATGGGTAAGAAGAACAGAAGGACAATATCCATCTATCTGCCAACGGCTTGAATTGGGTAAAGACTGGGACGGTGCCACTAAACAACTATTGGGAATCCAACCCATGAATACCACCTCTCCTCTTCACAGAGTTCTTAATTATGGTCAAGGCTAAAACAGATGAAGCTGTGTTTTAAACTTTTTCATGCTTCTATCTATAAAATATTAATAGATACCTATAATGAAATTTAATTATGGTTTTATCAAATATAGCAATGCCACTTTAAAATAAATGGAAGCAGAATTAATGAACAAGCAATAATAAAGTAAAAATTACAGTATTACAGATTTCTTGTATTTAAATGTTTTAAGGTGGTAAGACACATTTGGATAGTTCTTGAAGCTTGTTGCTTCTCCTCTTTGAGGAGTCTGGACTGAACAAGATGGGAAGAAACAAGGATATTTGGCTGATGTCCACATTCCCATTTCCAGGGTCCTGGATATCCAGATCTTAATCCCCAGTACGCATACTCCTTGATGTGGGTCTTAGTTTGTGGATCCTCGATACCCCTATTACTTAGACAAACTGTGTGTCCTGAGCAGTGCTTTCATGGCTCTTGCTTTTGGTGTTCCAGTCTTAAATCTTATCACCAAATCAAGGTCATCTAAATTTTCACCTGTTCTCGAAGTTTTATGGTTATAAATTTTACATTTAGGCCTATGATCCATTTTCATTTATTTTTTGTGAAAAGTGTAAGGTCCACTTTCCTCCACACTACCCCTCCTAGGCCATTAACTCTCTACCTTTACATAAAACCCCAGTTTCTTAGGGATACAGTCTTTTGGCTATCCTCCTACCTACCATTGCTGCCATTCACCAACTGTCCAGCACTGCCCCTCATTCACATGGTTCAGGATTTCCCTTCCTACTGTTAGTCCTGCCTTCATCTTCAGTGACTTCCAACATCCTGACGTGTGACCCATCCTAATTCCCTGGGCTTGAATTGCAGCTTGTGATCTTCTTGGTACCCCAAAGATAAGAGGCTTGTGAGGAATTGCCATGGGGCCTTCTCCCACCTGCCTTTGTGTCTCCCTGGAAGGCTATCATGAGATGGTTTCTTGTCACCTCCTGGTTCTGATGAGGTATGAAGCTTAGAATACAACTGCAGACTAAAAAAAAACCACACAAAATCTAGCTGCATTTAGAATTGGTTCCTTAACAACGTGTCCCACAACTCATGTCGCAATCATCTAGCTCCTTGGGAGTATGGGCCAAGAGGAGATGGTATCTTTTACTATTTTTCCTCTTGTTGTTTAAGTAATAAATCACCTAAATCTACAGTAGCTTGTTTTATCTTTACTGGCAGAATCAGTCAGGTCTTTGGCTTGCCTGATTGCCATAATCACAGAAGATAAAAACAGTGTTTTTTAAACAGTGTTTTTTAACAGTGTTTTAACAGTGTTTTCATGGTTTATTAGATTAAGGGATTTAAAAGATTGATAAAACCCAGTAACAGAATATGTGAGTACACGGATACTTCCTTACATTGTTACTGGAAACATTCTACTACAACAAATTTTTGCAATTCATCTATTTATCAAAATTTAAATCACTACCCTCCTTTGACCTATAAATTTCACTGAAAGGAATTCCACTTCCAGAAATTCATCTTACAGAAATATTGACACACACAGAAAGATGTACACTAAAACTCATTTTAAAATTATATAAATGGGTATTTGTATCACATAAAAATCTGTCATGTCATATTCCAAAGTGGTTACCTTTGAGTAGACACTTTATTTCTATTTTATGTATTTTGGGTTAGTTCAAAAATTTTTACAATTACTTAAATTTTTTATTTCAAGATTTAAGAACTGTTGACTTGTTGAAGAAACAGGGTCAGTTGTATGCCCCAAGTTCTGGACTTGTCCATTTGTTTCCTTTTCTTTCTACATGTTTCTTATCCTACAGGAAATTAGGTCTAAAGTCCTAAGTAGATTGTAGTCTTTAAGGATCAATGTTTTTGTCCACAGAAGCCATAGAGTCTGGTTGTTGTTCTACTATTGATAATGCTCACATTGATAAATGGGTTTCCAGTGATGGTGTGTTTTCCCTAAATCTGTGGAGAAATACTTTGGCATCCAGTTCCTAACCCAGCTTTCACCTAACAGTTTTGTCACCTGAATAATTTTCATGAAATATTGTGATTCTTTCTAAACTTATTAGCTGGAATCCTTCCCGACATAATGAGCTTTTCCCCATCAACGAATGGTATTTGGTTATATTTTTAAAAAACCTATCTTAAAAATATAGATATTACAATTGTTGTGCGTCTTCCTTTTATAGGCTGAATCCCTGGAAGGCAGACTCTGCTCATTATATTCCTAATGCCTAGTACTGTCCATTTTGTAAGCTCAGTAAATGACAAAATAATGCACCAACTCAAAGCTGGTTGTTTTTAGCTGCACCAACTCAAGGATGTGTTGTTCATAGAGTATTCTTTAGTTAACCTCATAGTTAAATTTTAAAAGTTAATCTGGTAGATTAAGCACACCCTTGGAAGAAACAAAAATAAAATGCTTGCTGTCATAAAGACTTTATTTGCAATTCAAAGTGATAAAAACATTTACACTTAAGTGGACTTCCCTAGCAACTTTGGGTGACTACACTGTCAATCATTCACAATCTGGAGAAGATAATTTTAACACATTCTCTGATGTTTTTTTTTAATTTTTCAATTACAGTTTACATTCAGTACTATTTTGCATTAGTTTCAGATGTACAGTTTAGTGTGATTAGACAATCACATACTTTACAAATTGGTCCCCTAATCCTTCTAGCACCCACCTGCTGACAGACTTAGGTAGGCCTAGCCGGAATGGAAAATCACCAGGCAGGCAAACTGTACTGTGGGAAACTGTAGCCTGGGAAAATGCCTGCCGACCTCCCCAGGACAAACAGATGCCTGGCTACGATTGGGGTCTGGGGTCGGCCTATCCCGCATAACAGGATGCAGCTTTAACTTGTGCCGGACAAGATGTATCAAGAACTGTGGTCAGCAGAAATGGCACCTAGCAACCACCTCTAGCCAATCAGACTCTGACACCCCAATCAGTAACCCCTCGCGGGTTTTTGTGGTTAAAAACCCTACCCTAAGAACAACCTAGCGAGTCCTAACCTCCCTTGGTTGGCTCCACTTTTCCTCTTACTCCCTGCTAATAAACCCTGCTCCTTAGCTCGGTGCGTCCGTCTGGTTTCTTGAGTGACTCCGACCTAATACCTGCCATGTACCTAATTCCGGTATTATTGACTACATTGCCTATGCTTTACTTTACATCCCCTATTTTGTGACTGCCAATCTGTACTTAATCCTTCATCTTTTTCACCCCACCCCACCACACCCCCGTCAGGTATTTTCAACATAAAAAAATACCCAATTTTATCTGGAAAACCAGATTTTCACCCTAATAATAAAAAAAGTGTCCTTATCGCTAAACAATACTCACTAAAGTGTACAGCTGAGTTGTCGACACGCGTTAGCCGCGCCCCAATCTTGCGCGTGAATTGCTGGGTGCTCGGCTCCAACCCCTGAGACTCCGGAGCTGCCCGCGCATTTCCTAGAAAGCTACGGATCCGCCCTACACACTACTGAGGGTGAGGGCCAGAGTAGAGCCAGTCCCCTCCAGCGCTGGCGCTCCTCCTGAAAGCCCGACCCCTCCCTGGGCCCAGGTAAACCAGCGATCTGGCTTCCACTTGCCCTTCCGCAGCGACGAACCCCTCACCATTCTCCCCGGCCCCTCCCCACCGGGCCCGCAAGTACCCCCCCTGCTCCTCTTCCGCTCTGCGCCCATCGGCCCGCCCACCCACTTCCTGTGGGTTCCCGCGGGCCCGCCTCGACGCGATTGGTTGGTGAGCGTAGCGCTCGGGGCTCCGAGCCCGCCCTCGCTAATTCCCCTCGGGTGGCGTCACAGGGAACTTGCGGGCGTGGGCCGAGCGCTGCGAGCGCCGGGCGTGCGTCGCGACTGCTCCGACGGCGGCGGTTTGCAGCTGTCCTACTATGGCGGCAACGGTTGCAGAGGGAGGGAGCGTTGCTGCGGTTCCCGTGTCGGGCTCCCACAGCGAGCCGCATGTAGGCGAAGGCATGGGAGCCGTGGGCGATGAGAGGGACGCTGGCACGAAAGGAGCGGAGGCCTTGGGGGACAGCGAGGAGGACGGGGAGGATGTGTTCGAGGTGGAGAGAATCCTGGACATGAAGACCGAAGGGGTGCGTGAGCCGGCCGGGCCCGGGGGCCGCGGAGGGGAGGTCTCGGGAAGTTGTAAGGGTTGCGTGGCCGGAACCGTCTGGGGGGCTGGGTGTGAGGGTTGGTGACGGGTTTACAGGGTACTCGGTGTTGACACACCTGGTTGGGGCCACGCTGCCTGAAAAGGGTAGCGTTGAAATTAGCCTGCAGCTCAGAGTCCATGTCCACGCCGTCGTTTCAGTTTTTACCGAAGCCATAGTCAATTTTCTGGTGTGAAATTATCGGCATTATCAACTGTAATTTAAAAGTAAAAAAATTTAACCGTCCATTAGCCCAGTATCTCAACCCTAAAGGATGCATTCAAAGGCCTTTAGAACCTGACCACTGCCACTCTGTCCTCCTGGCATCATTTGATAGCTGCCTACAGCCATAACTAACACCCCTCCCTCCCACCGCCTGGCGTTCACGGTTCCCCTTCCTGAGTCCACCTTTTTCTGCCTGTTTTGACCCTGACCCTCACAACAGTGAGTTTCGTCCTCCTGTGGCCTCTGTTTCGGCCCATAAAGCATCAGCTTCCTTAAATGTTGGTCTGCTAGAGTGTAGCAACTTGAATACAGGAAATATGATTTTGTTAATCTTGGTACTTAATCCAGTGCCCAGCGTGCAGTTAGTTCTTCGTGTGTATCCTGTTATTAAATGAGGGAATGAATTGTGGGCTGGAAGCTGGAATGAAGGGGAGGGGTGACCAAAGGCCCCACATGGTAGTCATTACCTTTACTTTGGATTCTTTTCATCGTCTGTTAATTTCCCATTCGTTATGTGCTACCTTGTGTTAATTTTTTTGTTCAGTCATTAAGTAAACTTTTTAATGAGGTACTGTGTGCAAGGGGCTGTGTTAGGTCCTGAGGATATAGAGATGAATTGTAGTATATACACTAGCTGACGTTGAAAAGTACTGTCCAGTAAATAAATAATTGAAGTCCAATGCTATTAATACTTTTGTTAGTTGCAGTACAGTAAAAATAGGAACATTTTTAGGTATAATTTTCCCAAATATATTGTATGTGCCTTGAGGTGAGAGGTGGAGCCGACCTTCTAGTGTTTTGTATAACCTGCATTTAACACAATGCTTCACACATAGAAAATATTTGGCTAGGAGGGTAGTATCTTTAGAATTAAGAGTGTTCGCCTATTCGTACAATTTTAATTTCGCTGGTTCCAAAGAATTGTAGGCAGTGTACGTAAAGCCTCAAAAGTGGATGAAACTAAGAAATGATTAAGAAAATAAAGGAGAGTTAGAATTTAGTAATGTGAGTAAAAATTCTAGTTCTCTTATGCTGGCTTGTGTGGCTCTGTTGGAGTGTTGTCTAGTAATTTGAAAGGTCACAGTTTCCATACCTGGTCTTGGCACGTGCCTAGGTGGCAGTTCCATTCCCAGTCGATTGTGTGGAACAACTGATCGATGTTTCTCTCCCACATCTATGTTTATTTCTCCCTCCCTTCCCCATTCTAAAATCAAATAAGTATGTCCCTGATGAGAATTTTAAAAAGTCTGGTTTTCAGGGCCTTGGATTTGTAGGCGAATGAGTGATTTATAAGATAAAAGCCCAGCAGAACAGGATTGTTGCACTTACTGTATAAACACTGAGTAAGCCACAATCAGTTGATAAACATGGGGCTTTGTTGGTGGTTTGTTAGGCCTCTCTGTAGTCCAAGGGTTTGAATTACCCAGTATGGGATTTCTGTTCATAAGCCACTGGTCTGCAGTGTTCTGTTACAGACTAAGACAGCCACTGTGGTGAATGTCGGCTAGGGGGAATACTATTAACACTGAATTTATATATTAGCTGTGTCCTTTCTTTTTTAGTTTATTGCTAATGCAATTTTTTGTTGTCAGAAAAGTGAAATGAATCAAACAGATCTCAGGATTTTGGCTTTAATTTTGAGTAGGAGTCATCTTTATATAATAAACTGGCACTTTTTCTAACATTTGTGACCACTTGATTATTTAGCATATAAATAAATACTTTTTATTATACAGCTTAGTGAATTATCACAAAGCCAATACCTCTGAAACCCACACCCAAACTAGGAATTATTAAACTGTCAGCCTCAGGCGTCCCTTTTGGTTCCCCTTCTGATCAATAACCCCTTCCATCTCTCAGAGTAACTAGCCTGAATTATTGTATGGTAATTTTTCCACCTAACCATGCATTCCTCAACACTTTAGTTTTACTTGATTTTTTCCTTCATTTAATATTTTTTATTGATTTAAGAGAGAAAAAGAAACATTAATTTGTTGTTCCACCCATTCACACATTCATTGGTTGATTCTTTTATGTCCAGAGATTGAACCAGAAACCATGGTGTATCCAGACAATGCTCTAACCAACTGAGCTAACCAACTAGGACAGATTTTTTTTCTTCATTTAGATGGAATCTCCCAATACTTGTCTGCTTTTTTGGGGGGCGGTGCTCAACAATACCTCTGTGAGATTTAATCCATATTGTGTGGAGCTGTGGTTTCTTTCATTTTCATTGATGAGTAGTATTCTGTTGTATGAATATACTAATGTACAATCTGTATTTTCTACTGTTGATGGGCATTTGGGTTGTTTCCAGTTTGGGGCTGTTATAAATAACCCTGGAATGAACTTTATTGAACATGTCTCCTGGGGTGTTGTACATGTACATTTCTCTCTATTATATACTCTAAGGAGTAGAATTGTTCTGATATAATGAATGCACATATCTACAGAATTTTTAAAAAGACTTTATTTATTTATTTTTAGAGAGAGCAAGAGAGGGAGAGAGACATCAGTTGATTGCCTTTCATACACCCCCAACCAGGGACTTGGCCTGCAACCCAGGCATGTGCCCTGTTAGGGAATCAAATCCTCAACCTTTCACTTTGTGGGACAATGCCAAACCCACTGAGTCACACCAGTCAGCGCTATATCTACAGTTTTAAGTGGAAACTTTGAAAGTGACTGTACCAGTTTATGCTAGAGATGGTTTGTGAGAATTCCTTTTGTTTTGCACCCTTCCAATATTTGATATTGTCAGCATTTTTATTATTAGCCAGTATTGCTGGGTATTTGGTGAGATTTTCTACTTTTAACTTTTATTTCTCTGTTTCCTACATTAGTAGTCAGTGTTGAAATTATTGAGTATCTTTTCATATAATTACAGAGTGAGGCAAAAGTAGGTTCACAGTTGTGAGTGCATGAAACACTTTGTTGTTACATTATTTATTAATTATTGTATGATTATTATTGTTATGAACAACTATAAACCTACTTTTGCCCCACCGTGTTTATTGGTAATTTGATAATTTTTTTTATGAAATACCTTTTTCTACTAAATTGTCATTATTGATTTGTTGGATTCCTTTACATGGTCGAGATTCAAATCCTTTTTTGGGGTGTGTTGCAAATCTGTTTAGATGTCGAGTACTTTTTGTATACAGTTTGAGAAACCTCTGCCCTAGTTATTTTTTACTTTGTTTTTCTTTGAAAGCTATATTGATTTGCCTTTCAGATTTTATATTTACGTATCACTTGGAGTTGATTTTGTGTGTAGTGTAATGTAGGGGTCAGGTTTCATGAGTAAACCTCGTTATTCTTTAATAATGCCTTGTATATTTTAGAATCAATTTGTCTGTTGTCTTGCACACATAAAACTTTGGATTGTATTGAATCTTAATAAATTTAGATCAACTTAATTTTTTCAGTAATGTTTTATAGCTTTCTCTGTTGAGGTCTTGAACATCTTTTATTAAACTTATTTTTAGGTATATTTGATGCAGTGGTAAATTATCTTTTCAAAAATTTTATTGTCTTAACTTTTGTTGCTAATATATAGAAGTACAACAAAATTTTTAATTTACCTTTTGTTTGTTAAAGGTATTTTTTATTTCTAGTTGCTAGATACTTTTATGAATGGATGTTGAGTTTTATTAAAGTTTTTTCTGCTTGTATTGAGATGAACACATAATATTTCACCTTTACTCCATTAATATGGTAAATTGCATTGATTTCTTAATACTAAATCAACTTTGTGTTCTCTGACCATAATGGTATGAAAACAGAAATCAAGCACAGGGAACAAACTGAAAAACGAACAAAGCATGGAGGCTAAATAACATATTACTGTAGACAATGAATGGGTTAGCAGTGAGATCAAAGAAGAAATCAAATGTTACCATCAAACAAATGAAAAGGAGAGCACAACAACCCAAAATCTAGGGGACACAGTGAAAGTATCCCCAAGTGGGAAATTCAGAGCATTACAGGCCTAACACAGAAAACAAGGAAAAAATCAAATAAATAATCTAAATTTACCCCTAATGGAACTAGGAAAAAAACAACAAATAAAGCACAAAGTGAGTACAAGGAAGGAAAAAATAAAGAGCAGAAATAACTGAGAGTTTTAAAAAAACAATACAAAAGATCAATGAAACGAAGAGCCTGGTTATTTTAAAATTAAGTAAGATCAACAAACCTTTAACGGGTCTCAATAAGAAAAAAAGAGAGAGGACCCAAATAAAAACAATTAGAAATGAAAGAGGAGAGGAAACAGTGATTGTGAAAGAACATCACAAAAAGCTCTATGTCAACAAATTGTACAATCTGGATGAAGTGGATAAATTACTAGAAACATACAGTCTTCAAAACTGAATCAGGAAGAGTCAGAGAATCTGAATAGACAGATTACAACTAGTGAAATCAAAGCAGTAATAAAAAAATTCCTACCCTGTCTGGTGTGACTCAGTGGATTGACTGCCAGCCTGCAAACCAAAGGGTTGCCAGTTTGATTCCCAGTCTAGGGTACATACCTGAGTTGTGGGCCAGATCCCCAGTAGGGGTGCTCAAGAGGCAACCACACATTAATGTTTCTTTCCCTCTCTTCCACTCTCTAAAAAATAAATAAATAAAGTCTTTATTAAAAAATTCCCAATAAGTACTGGATAGCCTCACAGAGGAATTTTGCCAAACATTCAAAGAAGAGCTAAACCTGTCTTAAACTATGCCAAAAAATCCAAGAGGAGGGAAAACTCTGAAGCTTATTTTGTGAGGCTGCCATTATCCTAATTCAAAAACCATGTAAAGACACTACAAATAAAGAAAATTCTAGGTCAATGCCCCTGATGAACATAGCTGCTAAAGTCTTCAATAAAATATTAGCAAACTGGATCCAGCAATACATTGAAGAGATCATACACCATGATCAAGTGTTATTTATTCCAAGGTCACAGGGTTGGTCAATGTCCGCAAATCAATAAACATGATAAACCATATAAATAAAACAAAGGCTAAAAACCATATAATCATATTAATAGATGCAGAAAAAACATTTAATAAAATCTTGCACCCATTTATGATAAAAAAGAAAAAACTCAGCAAAGTGGGATTAGAAGGAACATACCTCAATGTAAAAAAGGCCATATATGACAAATCCACAGACTACATTATACTCAGTGGGCAAAAACTAAAAGCGTTCCCCCTTAAGATCAGGAACAAGACAGGGATATTTGCTTTCACCACTCTTATTCAGCGTAGTACTGGAAGTCCTAGCCACAGCAGTCAGACAAGAAAAAGAAATAAAAGGCATTCAAATTGAAAAAGAAGAAGTAAAACTCATTATTCACAGATGATATTGTACATAGAAAATTCTTAAATTCTCCACCCAAAAGTTACTAGAGCTAATAAATGAATTTGGCCAAGTAACAATATGCAAAATTAACATTCAGAAATTGGTATTTTTATACACTAATAATTATCAGAGAAACTAAGAAAATAATCCCATTTACTATTGCAAAAAAGAAAAGGGTAACTGGGCACAAATTTAACTACAGAGGTAAAAGACCTATACTTGGAAAACTATAGGACATAGAAGAAAGAAATTGAAGAAGATACAAATAAGTACAAACATATTCCGTGCTCATGGATTGGAAGAATTAAGACATCATTAAAATGTTCACATTACCCATAGCAATCTATAGATTCAACACAATTCCTATTAAAATACCAATGGCATATTTCACAGAGCTGGAATAAATATTCCAAAAATTTATTTAGAACCATAAAAGATCCCAAATAGCCTCATCAGTCTTGAAAAACAACAAAATTGGAGGGATCACAATACTGGATATCAAATTATATGACAACGTCATTATAATCAGAACATCCTGGGACTGGCATAACAACAGGCATATAGATCAGTAGAACAGAACAGAGAGCCCAGAAGTAAACCCATGCCTATATGGGCAATTAATGTTTAACAAAGGAGACAAGAGCATACAATCCAGTAAAGACAGTCTTTTCAATCAATGGTGTTTGGAAAATTGAACAGACATGCAAAAAATAAAAAAAACTAGACCACCAACTTACACCATACAGAAGGATAAACTCAAAAGGGATAAATGACTTAAGTGACAAAACCATAAATATCCTAGAAGAAAACATAAGCAGTAAAATTTCAGACATCTCTTGTAGCAATCTCATGTCTCGTAGAGCAAGGTAAATATTGAAAAAAATAAATAAATGGGACTATATCAACCTAAAAAGCTTCTGCACAGCAAAAGAAACCTTCAACAAAATGAAAAGGGAACCTACTGTATGAGAGACAATACACAAGGGGTTAATTTCTAAAATATATAAAGAACTTACACAACAACTCAACACCGGGAAGACAAACAATCCTGTTAAAAAATGGGCAGAGGACCTGAATAGACATTTCACCAAAGAGGACATAAAGATGGCCAATAGATGTATGAAAAATGCTCACCATCATAATCATCAGAGAAATGCAAATGAAAACCACAATGAGATATCACCTAACACTTGCCAGCATGGCTACCATCAGTTATTCAACAAACAAGTGCAGACGAAGATGTGGAGAAAAGGAATCCTTAATGTACTGCTGGTAGGAGTGCAGACTGTTGCAGCCACTATGGCAAACTATGTAGTTCACTCAAAAAATTAAAAATGGAACTGCCTTTTGTCCCAATGTTCCCATTGCTGGGAATATGTGCTAAGTCTCCTAAAACACCAGTGTGAAGGAATGTGTGCACCACTATGTTCATAGTGTTATTTACAATAGCCAAGATCTAGAAAGAACCCAAGTGCCCATCAGTAGACGAGTGGATTAAAAAACTTCTGCATTTACACAATGGAATACGATACAGCTATAAAAAAAGTAAATCTTAACCTTTTGTGACAGCATGGACAGACCTAGAAATTATTATGCTGAGTGAAATAAATCAGTCAGAAAAACACAAATATTTTATGATCTCACTTTTATGTGGAATCTAATGAACAAAATAAACTGATGAACAAAATAGAAACAGGTATGGACACAAGGAACAGACTAATAGCTCTCAGGGGGAACAAGAAGACTGGATGAAAGAAGATGAAGGGATTGGCCAAAGAACTTATGAGGGGGACACAGAAAAACCCTGGAAATTATCTTCTGGAGAGTGGGCCCTTTCTAGGCTTGCCCTGCTAGGTGAGTGTTCTAGGGACCCATTTGTATCAGTGTACCAGCTGGCATTGTAAGAGGCTTCATTTGGCTTCAGTGAATTTCTTTTGAATACTCAGTGCATTTGCCCATTTAATGATGGCTGATTTATTATTGTACCTGCCCATACCACACTGAGTTTTCAGCAGTTTTTGTCCAAAAATGGCATGACCCCTATGGGCCACCCTCCCTTTTCACCCAGTTTCATGACCAGCAACTTTTTTTTGTTTCCCTGGATGAAAAAAGTCCTCAAAGGGAAATGTTTTTCTAGCGTGGAAGAGGTAAAACAAACAACAGCAGAAGCACTAAAAGGTATCAAAATCGACGAGTTCAAAAACGGTTTTGAGCAGTGGGAAAAAAGTCTCAATAGGTGTGTTGCATCAGATGGAGAGTACTTTGAAGGTGACTGAGTTTAAACATGTAAAAATAAACACTTTATATAAACAAATTTTGGGAGATTTTGGGTTCCCCCTCTTAATGCATAACACATAGATAGACACAGACTATGTCCTGGTGGCTGGAGAGAAAGTGGGTGGGGGCTAGTTAGAGTTGAGCAAAGGAAGGGAGATGGAGACATCTGTAATAGTGTCAACAATAAAAAAATAAAGTAGGTAAATAAAACATAAATCAACTTTGTGTTCATTGAATAAACCAAAGTTGGTTGTGATGTAACTCTTTATTTATGTTAGGTAATGTTATTTTCCTAACATCTTGAGTTAAATACATTGCTTTTTCAGCCTTCTTTTCAGAGTATGTGCTTTTAAGACAATAAATTACCCTCTAATGTAGTTTAGCTGCAGCTCTCATTATATCATGTGGTATATTTGTTTTCATTCAGATAAAAATATTTTCCTATTTCCATAAGTTATGTATCAAATATATTGCTTAATTTCCAAACATTTGAGAGCATTAGTAAATGTTCCATGTGCTTTAACAAAATGTTTGACTTTACTGATTTATTCATGTATTATGTTACATTAAACATTTAAAACCTATTAATACAGTTCCTTGCAAGCACATTAGCTGTTAATCACTTAAAACTTGAAACTGGGAATATGTGAAAATAATTTGAGAGTAATTTTCAGGAGACTGTTCTAGATCTAATCTCATATTTCTGATGTTACTGATTATTCTTTCGTTTTTTTAATGATGTGTCATTTTGGGAGCTTAAAGCAGTACTAAAATAAAAGCTATTTTTACTTCTATTATTAACACACTTGAAGTCTATTGAAATGCTTAATATTAGTTGCACTGTTTTACTTTATTTTTTAAGATTTTATTTATTTTGAGAGGAGGGGAAAGTGGGAGAAAAAGAGGGAAAGGAACAGCAACATGTGGTTGCCTCTTGCATGCCCCCTTCTGGGGACTTGGCCCACAACCCAGACATGTGCCCTGACTGGGAATCGAACCAGCGACCCTTTGATTTGTAGGCTGGCACTCAGTCCACTGAGCCACACCAGCCAGGGCAATTGCGTTCTTTTAAATGTTTCATGTTCATAACACCCTTGGACCCACCATCCTTGAATTTTTTTCTCAACAAAAAGTTTAAAAAATTTTTTTAATTTATTGCTTTTAAGAGAGAGAGGAGGTGGAGAGAGAGACACACAAACACATCAACTTGTTCTGCTTACTTATGCTTTCATTGGCTGATTCTTGTATTTGTCCTGACTGGGATTTGAATCCACAACCATGGCAAATCAGGATGACACTCTAATCAACTGAACTACCTAGCCAGGACTTAATGAAAAGTTTTAACTAATTTTCTAGTATATGATTTAAGAGGATAGGAGGTCTATCTGCTGTCTTTTAGTTTGGCTCACTGATTAACATAATAGAAAACTTGGCTGCCAAGAATATAGTCTGTTTCTGGAATTTTGAGGAAAAGTTAGTAAATTCTAGGGCTATGATGAAGTTTGTTAATGTATGGCAAAGCCCTGGACAATATTTGGATCTACATGACTCCTATAAAAAAACATATAATTTAGGGGGTTTATAAAAGGTTCCTGACAATTTGTTGAATGAGTGAATGAAACAAACAGAAATAAAGGCTGATAACAAGTATCAGTAAATTAAACCCAGAGCTAGAATTGAGATGTGCTCTTTAATACTCAAGAATGGTGGTTAATACCCTCACTCTCATTGATGAGACCAGATTTAATTGATAACTAGCATTAAATTGATGACTGTTAAGTGTAGAAGTAAAGGTTTATTAGTGTTTTTTGTTTTTAGATTTTATGTATTTATTTTTAGACAGAGGGGAAGGGAGGAGAAAGAGAGAAACATTGATTGCCTCTCACATGCCCCCAACCAGGGACCTGGCCCACAACCCAGGTGTGTACCCTGACCAGTGATTGAACCTTCGACCTTCCGCTTTGCTGGACAATGCACAACCCACTGAGCCACATAAGCCAGGGCAAAGGTTTTAACTGCTTCTTTTTAGTGATGAGAAATGTTGTAAGAATTACATAGAATCTTCCTTAGATTTTCATCCAAATCCCCCGTTTTTAATACTGACTTCATCTTTTTTCTATATAAACCCTTTTTCCTAGCTTATTAGAAAGTATGTGGTGTTTTTGAAAAGCTACATTACATAACAAATTTACCATTATATTTGCACACAAAAATAGTCTACCCCACAAGTAATGATATAATGATTTGCAGGCCCTATTGAATAAATTAGCATATTGCTGCATTCCATCTTAAAACTATAACTTTTTAAAAAATACTCACCCAAGAAGTTTACTGATTTTAGAAAGGAAGAAAGAGAGAAACATTGATGTGAGAGAGAAACCTCAATTGGTTGTTTACCATACATATCCCAAATAGTGATTGAACCTGCAACCTTTTGGTGCATGGTATGCTGCTCCAACCAGCTGAATCACATCGGCCAGGGCTACTTACGAAGTTTTCATTTCAGACCATTCTGTGTGGTTACTTTAGGTTTGAGTTTGTAAGGCCACCAGCCAGGCCTTCCCTGAGCTTGTCAGGTTTAGTATATGGATCCTTCTTGTCCACAAGTGTGTACCTAGAATGTTCTCTGAGTTCCTATGGGAAACTGTTTCCTAAGTATGTTCTTGTTCCTTAGTGAGATTGGGTATTGAACAGAAAATATCTCTGTATAAATGGACTCACATAACATTTGTTTTTCTGTTACTGGGTTATTTTACCTAGCTTAATTTAAGTTTTTAGAGAGAGGGTAAGGGAGGGAGAAAGAGAGGGATAGAAAAATCAATGTTGAGAGAGACATCATTTTGTTGCCTCTCACACACATCCCTAGCCAGGGACCAGGCTTGCAACCCAGGCATGTGACCCGACCGGGAATCAAACCAATGACCTTTTGGTTTGGGGTATGATGCTCAACCAACTGAGCCACACCAGTCAGAGCTGACTTAATGTTTTTAAGGTTCATTCATGATGTAACTTATGTCAGGATTTCCTCCCCTTTTAAAGCTGAATAACATTCCATTGTGTGGATGAACCACATTTTGTCCATTCATCCGTCATTGGACACTTGGGTTGTTCCTGCTTTTTGGCCATTATGAACAGTGCTGCACTGAGCTTGTGTGTACAAATATCTGTTTGAGTCCCTTCCCTGTTTTCAATACTTTCGGGTACATACTTAGGTATGTAATTGGCTAGATCATGAGGTACTTCTGTTTAATTTTTGAGGAATTGGCAAATGTCTACCACAGTAGCTGCAGCATTTTATGTTCCGACCACCAATATAAGAAGTTTTTAATTTCTTCACATCCTCACCAACATGAGTTATTATCCATATTTTTGTTTGTTTTGCTAGTCATCTAGTACATGTATCTTGTGGTTTGTTTTTTGTTGTGTTTGTTTTAATTAAATTTATTGGGATGACATTGGTTAATAAGATTATATAGGTTTTAAGTGTGCATTTCTGTGATATTAGATCAGCATATTGCACTGTGTGGTCACCACCTAAAGTCAAACCATCTTCTATCACCATATATTAGGCCCCCCACGCCAAACCCCTTAGCTCTTGCAACCACCACATTGTCTGTGTCCATGAATTTCAGTCTTCCGTCCCACATATCAATGAAATCATATGGTTCTTGGGTTTTTCACTTAACAAAATATTCTCAAGGTGTATCCATGTTGTCACAAATGACAGTATTTCATCTTTTCTTATGGCTAGGGAGTATTCCATTGTGTATATATATCACATCTTTTTTACTCAATACTCTTATCAAAAGACACTTTGGTTGTCTCCATGTTTTGGCCACCATGAATAATCCTGCAGTGAAGGTAGGGGTGTATATATTTTGCAAATATGTGTTTTTGAGTTTTTCGAGTAGATACACAAAAGAGGTCTTGCTAGGTCATATGGTACTCTATTCTTAATTTTCTTAATGTATTTTATTGATTATGCTATTACAGTTGTCCCATTACCCCCCTTCATTCCCCTCCACCCTGAACACCCTCTCCCACCCACATTCCCCCCTTTAGTTCATGTCCATGTGTCATAAGTTCTTTAGCTTCTACATTTCCCCTACTATTCTTGCTCTCCCCCTGTCTATTTTCTGTCTACCATCCATGCTACTTATTCTCCATACCTTTTCCCCCTCTCCTCCTTCCACTCCCCTGTTGCTAACCCTCCATGTGATCTCCATTTCTGTGGTTCTGTTCCTGTTCTAGTTGTTTGCTTAGTTTTTTTGTTTTTCTCTTAGGTGTGGTGGTTATAATGGTGAGTTTGCTGTCATTTTACTATCCATGTTTTTTATCATCTTTGTCTTAGATAAGTCCCTTTAACATTTCACATAATAAGGGCTTGGTGATGATGAACTTCTTTAGCTTGACCTTATCTGAGAAGCACTTGATCTGCCCTTCCATTCTAAATGAAAGCTTTGCTGGACAGAGCAGTCTGGGATGTAGGTCCTTGCCCTTCATGACTTGGAATACTTTTTTCCAGCCCCTTCTTGCCTGTAAGATCTCTTTTGAGAAATCAGCTGACAGTCTCATGGGAACTCCTTTGTATATTACTGTCCCCTTATCTCTTGCTCCTTCTAGGATTCTCTCCTTCATTTTGACCTTGGCTAATGTAGTTATGATGTGCCTTGGTGTGTTCCTCCTTGGGTCCAACTTCTTTGGGACTCTGAGCTTCCTGGACTTCCTGGAAGTCTATGTTCTTTGCCAGATTGGGAAAGTTCTCCTTCATTATTTGTTCAAATATCTTTTACACTTGTTGTTTTTCCTCTTCTCCTTCTGGCACCCCTATAATTCGGATATTGGAATGTTTAAAGATGTCCTGGAGGTTTCTAAGCCTCTCCTCATTTTTTTGAGTTCTTATTTCTTCATTCTTTTCTGGTGGAATGTTGTTTTCTTCCTTCTGGTCCACTCCATTGATGTGAGACCCATCTTTCATTCCATCACTATTGGTTCCCTGTGCATTTTTCTTCATGTCACTTATTGTGGCCTTCATTTTTTCATCTACTTTGCGACCAAATTCAACCAATTCTGTGGCATCCTGATCACCAGTGCTTTGAACTGTGCATCTGATAGGTTGGCTATCTCTTGGTTGCTTAAAAGGATGGGTTCTGGGTCTTGCAATTCTTCTTCTGTTTGAGCCATCTTTTTACTGGTTTTTAGTTTTCTTTTTTTTCTTTTTTTTTGGGGGGGGGTCTTGTTGAGCTCCTGTAGTGAGGGGCAGGGCCTTAGGAGTTCACCAGGGTGGGGCACCCCAGTGGCTGGGTTGTGATGCTGTATGTGGGGGCGGGGTCCGAGAAGGAACAGTGGTGCTTGCTCTGCTCTCTGTAGGACCTCAGACCCTTCCGCCGCTCTCCGCAACCCAACTGGGCCTCTATGGCACCAAATCCGGTGTGGGTGAGCCTGTGCACCCTTGGGACCTTCCTTTTCAGTCAGTGACCCAAAGCTCTATTTCCCGGCGCTGGCACCCTGAGATGCGCGAGTGCCTTGCTTCACAATGGCCACCTCACTGGGTCTGCGGGTCTCCACCCCCTGGCTGGGACCCACCAGCCACCGCAGCTTGTGCGCCCAGGGTCTGCCTGCTGCAGACTTGCATGCGGCCCCAATTGCTCAGCTCTCTGCTCCATGTCCCTCTCCTGGCCTGACTCTGCCCCTCCTACCCGTCTGGATGAAGGTGTCTATTTTTAAATCCTTGGGTGTCCAACTTCCATAACACTTCAATTTTTTGTCAGCCGTGGTTGTTATTTTGTTTCTATATTGTTGTTGTCCCTATCTAGGTTGTGCGAGGAGGCACAGTGCGTCTACCTATGCCTCCATCTTGGCTGGAAGTCCTGTTTTTCCCTTTCTTTTTAAAGATTTTATTTATTTATTTTTAGACAGACAGGAGGGAGAAAGAGAAGTAGAGAAAGGTCAATGTATGGTTGCCTCTTGCGCCCCCTTCATTGGGGAACCCAGCCCGCAACCAAGGCATGTACCCTGACTGGGAATCGAACCCATGACCCTTTCCTTTGCAGGCCTGCACTCAATCTATTGAGGTACACCAGCCAGGGCTGTTTCTCCCTTTAGTTATGTAAGTAATTGCTTTATATATTTCTGTGTTCCCTGATTGGGTGCATATGTATTAAGAAGTGTTATGTCTTCTTGATATAGTGTCCCCTTTTTCATTATAAAATATCCATCTTTGTCTCTTGTTATCTTTGTTATTTTGAAATCTATTTTGTCAGATATAAGTATGGATACACATGCTTTTCTGTGGTTGGTATTTGTTTGAAGAATTATTTTCCACCCATTCACTTTGAATCTACCTTTGTTTTTGCAGCTTAGATGTGACGCTTGAAGGCCGAATGTAGTTTGGTTTTATTTTTTGATCCAGTCTGCTACTCTCTGCCTCTTTATTAGTGAATTCAGTCCATTTACATTTAGGGTAATTATTGATGTATGAGGATTTCCTATAGTCACTTTGTCCTTTGTTTTCTGATAACTCTCTGGCTCCATTGTTGTTGGTTTTTTTTCCTTAGTATTTCTGTCTGTTTATTTTGTTTGGTGGTTTTCCATGCTTTCCTTTTTTTTTTTTAAGTTAATGTGTCTCAGTTTGGGGATTTTTGTGTGTGGTTGCCATTAGGTTTATGTAGAAATTTTGCTTATATGCAGTAGTTTTTTTTCTTTTGAATGCATCTGATCTCTATCTTTTTTTTAAACATATTTTATTGATAATGCTATTACATTTGTCCTACTATCCCCCCTTCGTTCCCCTCCTCCCTGAACACCCTCTCCCACTCCCCCCCTTTAGTTCATGTCCATGTGTCATAAGATCTTTAGCTTCTACATTTCCCCTTCTATTCTTGCCCTCCCCATCTATTTTCTATCTACCCTCTATGCTACTTATTCTTCATACTTCCCCCCCCTCCTCCTCCCACTTCCTTGTTGCTAACCTTCCATGTGATCTTCATTTCTGTGTGTCTGTTCCTGTTCTAGTTGTTTGCTTAGTTTCTTCTTGTTTTTGTTTCAGGTGT
>CM052539.1:87905950-87947339 GCA_028533065.1 Trachops cirrhosus
CCGACGCTGGGATCCTGAGCTGCGCGCAGTGCCCCGCTTCACAATGGCCGCCTCGCTGGGTCTGCCGGTTGCCACCTCCCAGCCTGGCCCGCCAGCCACTGACACTTGTGCGCCCAGAGTCTGCCTGCTGCCGGCTTGTGCGCCCAGGGTCTGCCTGCTGGGGACTTGCGCGTGTCCCCGGTTGCTCAGGTGTCTGGTTGCTCAGGTCTCTGCTCCGCGTCCCTCACCTGGCCTGACTCCGCCCCTCCTACCGGTCTGGTCCATCGAGTCTATTTTCAACTCACTTGGTTGTCGGACTCTCCGGCACTTCAATTTTCTGTTCTTTCTGGTTGTTAATTTGTTTCTATATATTTGTTGTCCATATCTTGGTTGTGCGAGGGGGCACAGTGCGTCTACCTATGCCTCCATCTTGGCTGGACAAATCCTGATCTCTATCTTCCTTTGCCATTTCAACCCTTGCCCCCTCCCCTTTTATGTTTTTGTCATCACACATTTTTCCTGTTTGTGCTGTTTTTTTGGTGATCTTACTTGTAGTGTTGTGACTTTTTTAGCTCATTGTTTCAGGTAGAATAAACCCCCTTAAGTATTTCCTGCAGTGCAGGTTTTCTGGTGACAAATTCCCTCAGTTTCTGTATATCTGGAAAGGTCTTTATTTCTTCTTCATATTTAAAGGATAATTTTGCTGGATATATTATTCTTGGCTGGTAAATTCTCTTTCAATACTTTGAATATTCAGTTCCACCCTCTTCGGGCTTGTAGAGTTTCTGCTGAGAGATCCGATGATAACCTGGTGAGCTTTCCTTTGCATGTTACTTTTTTTTTTTTCCCCTAGCTCCTTTACAATTTTTTTTCTTTGTCAAAACTGACTTTTGACAGTTTTAATACAATGTATCTTGGGGAGGACCTCTTTGGATTAAGATAACTAGGTGCTCTGTTTGCTTCTTGGATTCAAGGATCTAGTTGTTTCTATAGGTGTAGGAGGAACTCATCTACTATTTGTATAGGTTCCTCTTTCCCTTCTCTTTTTCTAATACTGGAATACCTGTCATTTTTATATTGCTTTTTCTGAGGTAGTCAGATATTTCCTGTAGAGCTCTTTCTTTCTTTTCTTTTTTTTTTTTTTTTTTAATGTTTAGGTTTCTTTCTTGTTCCCTCTGCATCATGTCTGGATTCCTATCTTATATATCACTAATTCTTGCCTCCATTTTGTAGGCTCTGTTTCCTGTGCTCAATAGTTCGTTCCTGATGACCTTTATGGAATGCTTCATGTCTAGGATTTCTGTTTGGTTCTTTTTTAAAGTTTCAATCTCTTTGGTAAAGTACTTGGTTTGTTCTTTAATTTGCTTTCTCAGTGCATTAAGTACTCAGTGCCTCAGTACTTTATCACATCTCATCGAGTATTTTCAGAATTGCAATCTTGAATTCTCTTTCATTTATATCACATATTTTCAAATGTTTCAGTTTGCTTTCTGGAGATTTTTTTCATTTTCTTAGCTGCCTTGCTATCTTGGTTATTCATGGCATTACATGGGCTCCTTCTTTGACTAGGCATCTATTGCATTTATTGCACTTCACTAACAGATTTGTATGAAGAGGTCTTTCTACTATTTTCCAGTGGGTGGCCGTGAATCACAAGGTTTTAAGCTCTGTGAAGTCCCAAAACTTAACCTCTGCAGCTTCTGTCAGTGTAGCTGTGTATAGCAGCGATGTTTAATGGTGCGGTTTGTTTTGACCTCTCAGTGAGGTGACCTCAGACTTCTGCAGGGTCTCCCACCACATGCCACAACTGAAGATGAGTCACAGAGGGAAATGTGATTCTAATGTAAAAGTTCTCAGGTTTGGAGATAATGTACCCCGAAACCAAGGGCCACAGAAAGCGTGTTTTGGGAGTCTAAAAGGCGTCAGGGCTGTGTGGCTCTATTTCTTTGTTTGCGACACTGACCACTGGACATCTGACAGTTGCTGCAGGACCTTTGCACTGTGTTCTTCCCCAGACCTCCGGGCTGGCTCAACTGCACTTAGCATCATTCACTCCTGCAGGAGTACCCAACAACACTTCCCACTCCCCCTGGCTGAAGGAAACTCCAGCTACAGCCAGCTTTTTCCCCTCTCTGAGCCAAGCTCAGCATGAACTCTGGGCTGCAGGGCTGCAACTATGGTCCATCTGAGCTCTTCTCCCGTCTCATCTTTCCTGGTTGTTTCATTTGCCCACCTTTAGTTGCTTCAGTGTGAGGATCTCTCAGGCATGTGTTTGTGTTGAGCTGGGAATTATTTGTTGAGTTATAGCTGATCAACTTTTTGAAATTTCAGGAGGAGAGACAAAGGACAGTCTCTTATGTCACCATTCCTTTGTTGTCACTTGTATCTTAAGGTTTTGATATGCATTTTCCTAAGGACTAATGATGTTAAACAGTGTTTCATGTGCTTCCTGGCCATTTTGATGTCTTCATAAAATGTTTAGTCAAGTCCTTTGTCCATTTTAAAGTGGGTTTATCATACTGTTTTTGAGTTGTAGGAGTTGTATATGTATTTTGGATATTGATCCCTTATCAGATATGGTTTGCAAATATTTTCTGCAGTTCTATGGGTTTTCACTCTGTTGGTAATGTCCTTTGTTACACAAAAGTTTTTAACTTTGATAAAATTCTTTTATATACTTATTGTTTCTTTGTGCTTTTGGTATTGTCAAATCCAAAGTCCTGAAAATATACACCTGTGTATTCTTCTAAGAATTTTATGGTTTTATCTCTTAATTTAGTCTTTGATCCACTTTGAGTTAATTTTTGTGTATAGTGTAAGGTGGGGGTCTAACCTGAAGCCAAACCAAACAAGTGGGTTTGGTGACCATTCCACAACAGAAAGACCAAATTCCCAGGTAGTGGTCTTCAAAGAAAAGGAATTTATTGTAAGGCAGCCAAACAAGGAGACAGGAGACAAAGCTCAAGTCTGTCTCCCTGAACAAAACCTTGAGATACGTTTTAAAAGGTAAGGGTAAGTAGAGGTTATATAGAGTCATAAATTCTGATTTGGGGGGTCTGATTGGATAATTTTGGAACGTAGCCATTTAAGGTAAGGTCTGGGGAAGAAAATGCACAAAGGAATTCTAATGTGGCAGGGTCTGGTTGATTGGAGCCACACATTCCTAGTAGTGTCTGGTTTTCTTTCCTACTGGGTAATAGTTTTATTAGGTACCTCACACTTTCAGAAATGGGTCTGTTTATTTTTATTTTACTTTTTAAAAACTTTTTATTGATTGATTTTTAGAGAGATAGAGGAAGGAGTTGAGAAAGAAACATCAACTTGTTGGTCTACTCATTTATGCATTCATAGGTCTGAGGACCAGGTGTTTACATGTTAGTTTGGTGGTAGCATGAACTTTGGTTCTGCTGAGCTCTCAAGGTCACCTTGGGTCATTTGACTGCTAACTGTGCAGACTCAGGTTAGCTGGACTTTTCTCAGAAGCTGTTAGCTGATTTGGCTGGCTCTTGTGGAGGGACTAAGAATAGCCTCCTGTGGTTTTCTGTAGGATACTGTAAAAACTTGGTTAGTGTCCACTTCTTTTTTTATTTTACTTATTTTTTAAAAATTTTATTTATTTATTTTTACAGAGGGGAAAGAGAGGAAGACAGAGGGAGAGAAACATCAGTGTGTGGTTGCCTCTCACATGCCCCCCACTGGGGACCTGGCCCGCAACCCAGGCATGTGCCCTGACTGGGAATCAAACCAGCAAACCCTAGATTCACAGGCTGGCACTCAGTCCACTGAGCCACACCAGCCAGGGCTTAGTGTCCAGTTTTTTAATGTCCAGTTTCATCCTCAGTCTTCTGCATGTGGTAGTCCAGTTATTCTGGCACAATCCGTTTTTTTGTTAATTGGACTTGGTACTCGTATCAGAAATCAGTTGGCTATACATATATTGGTTTATTTCTGGACTCTGTATGTCTGGCCTTATGCCAGTATCACACTGTATTGATTACTGCAGCTTTGTAGTAAGTTTTAAATCAAGAAGTGTTAGTCCTCTGACTTTGTTCTGTTTCAAGTTTGTTTTGGCTATTGAAGGTTTCTTGAAATTCCATAGGAATTCGAGGATTGGCTTTTCTGTTTTTGGAAACAAGGCCATTGGAATTTTGATAGGGATTGTGTTAAATCTGTAGATCACATTGGAAATGTTGGCTTAAAAATATTAAGTCTTCCTACCTAGGAACACAAATAATCTTGTCTCCTTTCCTCTCCCCTACCATCCCATCCCCTCTCCTGAGGATATGTTTATTGAGAAAGGTGGGGGGGAAACATCAGTTGGTTGCCCCCCACCCCATACATGCTCCTACTGGGGTCAAACCCACAACCCAGGCATGTGCTCTTACTGCAATTGAACTCACAACCTTTCTGTTGTACAGGATGCTGCTCCAACCAGCTGAGCAACCCAACCAGAGTTAGATGGTTTTCCATTTATTTGTATCTTTAATTTCTTTCAGCAGTGTTTTCTAATGTTAATGTACAAGGCTTTTAATTCCTTGCTTAAAACTGTTTATGTTTTTTATTTTTTTTAGATGCTAGTGTAAACTGAATGGTTTCTTAGTTTCCCTTTTGGATTGTGCGTTGCAGGTATATAGAAACTATGGGGGTCAGGAATGAGTTTCCTGGGAATGTGCCACTGTGGCATGCAGATTATTCTGATTTGAAAATAATTGAAACTCAGCAAACTCAGGAAGAGTTTTTTACTTCCTCCTTTCCCTCTTAAAGAGATTCAGACAGAAAAACCTGTTTGGGGAAAAGGACCTTAGGCATAGTCACTTGAGCACATATGAATTAAGTATGGTAAACGGAAAGGATCCATGCAAAAATCTGTTCACTAGGGTTCCTCCATCTCATTGTGTTTGAGTTGCCTAGCAAGAATTTGTTTGCTACCTGTAAACTGCCTAATTCTTCATTGAAATCCCAGACCCTTTCTCCTTTGTCTAAAATAACGTATGTACCTTATTTTGCCTCACTGTCTTTGGAATTTTAGTGCGTATTCGAATTCTCCTGTGCATGTATTAAAATTTTATTTTATCCTGTTAATCTGTGTCTGTTAATTTGATTATTAGCCCAGATAGAAGAACTTAGATAGAAGAACTTAGAAGGTGAGAAGAAAATTGATTTTTTTATGCCCCCACAAAACACAACAGATTTTTGTGTTCATCTTGAACCATGTAATTCTGATGAATTCACATGTTAGAGCTAGTCATTTTCTTGAGGATTCTTTGAGATTTTTTTTAATATATAGAATCCTGTCATCTGTGAATGACAGGAAGGGTGAAAGAAGGGTGAAGCTTCACACTTCTTTTCCAACTTGGATGACTTCTGTAGTATCTTTTTCTTATCTAATTGCTCTTGTTAGAACTTTCAGTACAATGTTGAATAGTACTGGTGAAAATGGGCACATACAGGTAATTTTTTATAATTCATTAATTCAACAGAAATTTATTGAGTACTATACACACAATATTCTAGGCTGTAAGGATACAGCATTGAACAAAACAGGAAAATATTCTTGTTCCTAAGTAGTTTAATTTCAGTGAAAAGAAAAAGATGACCAACAAAACAAACAAATGAAATATATAGTATGATAGGTAGAAAAAAATAATGAGAAAAATAAATTAGGCAAGAATAGACAAAAGAGTTCAGAAACAAAAAAAAATAGACATGGAGGAATGGAGGTATTACAACCTGTACCATTTATATACAGGGTGGGGGGAATAGGTTTACAGTTGTTTCTATGGAAAATAATACAATAATACAAGCATAAACTTTGCTTGACATACTCACAACTGTAAACCTACTTTTGCTCCACCCTGTATATTAGATGCTTTAAATGATAAAAGAATAAGTTAGTATACAAAATATTTTTGCCTCAAAGTCTGTTTTAGGTAGAGGTAGTAGTTAAAGACCAATATCGATCCAACTTTAATCCCAAATTAAAAATGTGATTTCTTTAACTTTTTAGTCTACTGAAAGTTGAGGCTAAATGGAAATATTTTATGTAAAAATGATATTTTATGAAGTTTAATGATGAAACAGGACTCATTAGAGCAGTCCTATAGGAACACTCACCTATGTCCTCTTCATTAGTTTAATTTATATAAAAGTATCCATACAAGTAATTTTTAAAAGAAAATTATGTAAAATGCTTAATGATTCATAATGCAAGTAGATGTGGTATAGAACAGAAGTCAACAGACTTTTTTTGGTAAATTGCCATAGATTAAATATTTTAGATATTAGGGGTTGAGAGGCAAAATGTGGTTTAAAGTGTTTTCTCTTATGGTAGAAATGTGACCTCATTCTCCTAAAAACCTTTCCTTCTTTCAAAGACAATGAGCATCTCTGTTGGAAACTCACTGGACTGTGTTCTCTGCACCTGCCTCTGGTAGCTCTACATTCTGGCCTCCAGTGTTGGAAAACTTCATGTGAAAAAGCAAGTTAAGAGCTATGGCTCTGGGTTTAAATTTCAGCTCACCTCATTAGCTGTATAATAATCTTTACTAGTTACTTACTCTGTCTAGAAGCTCCCATTTCCTCATCAATAAAATGAGTAATAGTATTTCACAGCATTGTTGCAAAGATTAAATGATGAAAATTTTGAAAACATTTGAAAGGTATATGTACCCGTCTTTATTGTAGCATTATTCACAGTAGCTAAGACATGATAACAACCTAAGGGTCCTTCGATGGATAAAGAAGACGAAGTGCATATATACAGAGGAATACTGCTCAGCCATAAAAAAGACGAAGTATTGTCATTTGTGACAAAATGAATGGGTATTGAGAATGTCATGCTAAGAGAAATAATTCAGATGGGATAGGACAAGAACTGTATGATTTCACTCATATGTGGGGTATAAAAGACGAAGCAACAAATTAACCAAACAAAACAAACTCAGGAACAGACAACAAAATAGTGGTTACCAGAGGGGAAGAGGGCTGGGAGAAGGTAGAACACGGTAAAAGGTGTCAAATACAAGATGATGGAAGGAGACTAGACTTTGGGTGGTGAGCATACAAGGCAATAATATAGAAGATATATTATAGGATTGTATACCTTAAACCAGTGTTACTCCAATAAATGTAACATAAATATAGTTTTGAAATTAAATGAGCTAATAAATTCCAAGACTCGGGGCATGACATGTTTAGAAAAAAACTATTAAAACTATCCCACCTTACCAGAGCCCATCTGAACCCCGTCTGGTGATTCTGTACCTTCAGCATATCTCATCTTTGCACCAATCCCTCGGCCCACCTGTATGACTCCAAATGTAGCTCCTCAGTGCCAGCCTAGGGACCACATTGCCTCCAGGTATTGTGGTCTTTTCTACGTTGTTCTTCTTTCTCAAAATTGCTGCAACTATTCAAGGTTGTTTATGGTTCCATATAAATTTTTGAAATGTTCTATATCTGTGAAATATGTCATTGGTACTTTAATAGGGATTGCATTGAATCTATCTATTCCTTTGGGTGGTATGCACATTTTGATGATGTTAATTCTGCCAATCCATGAGCATGGTACACACTTCCATTTGTTTGTGTCTTCCTGAATTTCTTTCTTCAGTGTTATGTAGTTTTCTGAGTACAGGTCTTTTACCTCCTTGGTTAGGTTTATTCCCAGGTACTTTATTTTTCTTGTTTCTATAGCAAATGGGATTTTTTTTTCCTGATTTCTGTTTCTGATATTTCATTGTTGGTGTACAAAAATGCCATTGATTTCTGAATATTGGCTTTGTATGCTGCTGTTTTGCCAAATTCACTTACTAGGTCAAGGAGTTTTTCAGTGAAGTATAGAATTTTCTATGTACACTATCATGTCATCTCCAAACAATGACAGTTTTACTTCCTCCTTTTTACATCATAAAAGATGCCTTTTATTTCTTCTTCTTGTCCAATAGCTGTGACTAGGACTTCCCATACCATGCTGAATAGAAGTGGTGAAAGCAGACATCCATGTCTTCCTGATCTTAGTCGGAAAGTTTTTAGTTTTGCCCATTGAGTATGATGTTGGCTGTAGGTCTCTCTATATGATCTTTATTATGTTGAGGAATGCTCCCTCTATTCCCACTTTGGTGAGTGTTTTGATTGATCATAAATGGGTGCTGTACCTTATCAAATGCTTTTCCCACATCTATTGATATGATCATGTGGGTTTTATGTTTCCTTTTGTTTATGTGATGTATTACGTTTATTGATTTGTGAATATTGTACCACCCTTGCATCCCACAGATGAATCCCACTTGATTGTGGTGTATGATCTTTTTAACATATTGCTGGATGTGGTTTGCCAATATATTTTTGAGGATTTTAGCATCTATGTTCATCAGCAATATGGGCCTGTAGTTTCCTTTCTTTGTTGTGTCTTTATCTGGTTTTGGGATTAGGATGATGCTGGCCTCATAAAAAGAATTTGGGAGTCTTCCATCTTCTTGGATTTTTTGGAATAGTCTGTGAAGGATGTGGGTGAGCTCTTCTTTAAATGCTTTATAGAATTCTCCTGTGAAACCATCTGGTCCAGGGCTTTTGTGTGTCAGGAGTTTTTTGATTACTGCTTCAATTTTGTCAGCTGTTATTGGTCTGTTCAGGCTTTCTGCTTCTTCATTCAGTTTTGAAAGATTATATTTTTTTAGAAATTTGTCCATTTCACCTAGGTTTTCAAATTTCTTAGCATATAATTCTTTGTAGCAATTTTTACAATCCTTTGTATTTCTGTGGTGTCCGTTATAATCTTTTTCATTTCTGATTGTGTTCATTTGGGTCTTCTCTCTTTTTTTCCTCGTGAGTCTGCTTAAAGGCTTGTCAGTTTTGTTTATCTTTTCAAGGAACCAGCTCCTGGATTTGTTGATATTTAGAATTGTTCCTTTAGTCTCTGTGTTGTTTAATTCTGCTCTCATCTTGGTCATTTCCTTCCTTCTACTTGCTCTGGGATGTCTTTGTTGTTGTTCCTCAAGTTCTTGTAGGTATAAGATTAGGTTGTTATTTGAAATATTTCTATCTTTTTTAGATAGGCTTGTACCACTATACACTTCCCTCTCAGGACTGCCTTTGCTGTGTCCCATAAGTTTAGATTATTGTGAGTTCGTTTCCATTTGTTTCCAGAAACTGTTTTGGTTTTTTCCTTGATCTCATTCTTAATCCATTCATTCTTTAATAGCATGCTATTCAACCTCAATGAACTTGAGGGGTTTTTTTTGTTGTTGTTGTTGGTTTTTTTGTTTGTTTGTTTTCTTTCAGTTTTTTTCCTTGGGGTTGGTTTCTAGTTTCAGTCCCTTGTGACCAGAGAAAATGCTTGATTTGATTTCAGTTTTCTTGAATTTGTTGAGGCTTGTTTTGTGTCCTATCATGTGATCTGTCTTTAAAATGTTCCATGTGCATTTGAAAAGAATGTGTAGTTTCCTTCTTTGGGATGAAAGGTTCTATAGATGTCAGTTAAATCCATTTGATCTAATGCATTGTTCAGTTCCACAATATCTGTTGATATTTTGTTTGGAAGATCTGTCCATTTTTGACAATGGGTTGTTAAAATCCCCTACTATAATTGTGTTGCTGTCAGTATCTTTCTTGAAGTCCTCCAAGATTTTCTTTATGTATTTGGGTGCTTCTATGCTGGGTGAATATATTTACAGTGTTTATGTGTTCTTGATTGATTCTTCCCTTGAGTATTTTGAAGTGACCTTCTGGGTCTCTTTTTATGGCTCTTCTTTTGAAGTCTGTTTTGTCTGATATGAGTATTGCTACCCCAGCTTTTTTTTTCCTGTCCATTTGCTTGGAATATTTGTTTCCAGCCCTTCACTTTCAGTCTGTGTAGGTCTTTTGTTCTGAGGGGCATCCCTTGTAGGCAGCCATATGTGGGTCATGATTTCTTACCCATTCAGCCATTCTGTTTTTTATTGGAGCATTTAATCCTTTTACGTTTAAGATCATTATTGATAGGTACTTATTCATTGCCATTTTCCTTTCTTCATGGCTGTGTTCCTCTCCCTCTCACCCCTTTTCCTCCTTTTCTTAAAGTAGATCTTTTAGCATTTCTTGCAGTGTTTGTTTGGAGGAGGTGTATTCTTTTAGCCTTCTTTTGTCTGGGAAACTCCTTTTACCCTCCATTTTAATTGAGAGCCTTGTTGGATAGAGTAGTTTTGGTAGGTGGCCTTTGTTTTTCATTACTTGGAATATTTCCTCCCAGTCTCTGCTTACTTAGAGCATTTCCATTGAGAAGTCAGCTGCTAGTCTTATCAGGGCTCCTTTATGTGTTACTTCCTGTTTCCCCCTTGTTGCCTTTAAGATTCTCTCTTTGTCTTGGAATTTTGCCATTTTCATTATGATATATCTTGAAGTGGGCCTCTTTGGGTCCCTCTTGATTGGGACTCTCTGTGTTTCCTGGATTTGTGTGACTTTTTCTCTCATGAAATTAGGGAAGTTCTCCGTCATTACTTTTTCAAACAGGTTTTCTACCTTGCTCTTCTTCTCTTTCTGGTATCCCTATTATACCGATATTATTACATTTCATGTTGTCCTGCAGTGCCCTTAACCTCTCTTCTTTCTTTCTGAGTCTTTCTTTTCTCATTTTCTTGTTCTTTTGTTGTTGATTTTTTGTTTTTTTAATATACTTTATTGATTATGCTATTACAGTTGTCCTATTCCCCCCCTTTACTCCCCTCTATCCTGGACACCCTCTCCCACCCACATTCCCCCCGTTTAGTTCATGTCCATGTGTCATAAGTTCTTTAACTTCTACATTTCCCATAGTATTCTTGCCCTCCCCCTGTCTGTTTTCTGCCTACCGTTTGTGCTACTTATTCTCTTTATCTTTCCCCCTCTCTCCTCCCACTCCCCTGTTGATAACCCTCCATGTGATATCCATTTCTGTGGTTCTGTTCCTCCTCTAGTTGTTTGCTTAGTTTCTTTTTGTTTTTGTTTTAGGTGTGGTTGTTATAATTGTGAGTTTGCTGTCATTTTACTCTCCATGTTTTTTATCTTCTTTTTCTTAGATAAGTCCCTTTAACACTTCATACAATAAGGCCTTGGTGATGATGAACTCCTTGAACTTGACCTTATCTGAGAAGCACTTGATCTGCCCTTCCATTCTAAATGAAAGCTTTGCTGGATAGAGCAATCTGGGATGTAGGTCCTTGTGTTTCATGACTTGGAATATTCTTTCCAGCCCCTTCTTGCCTGCAAGGTCTCTTTTGAGAAATCAGCTGACAGTCTGATGGGAACTCCTTTGTAGGTAACTGTCTCCTTATCACTTGCTGCTTCTAGGATTCTCTCCTTAATTTTAATCTTGGCTAATGTAATTATGATGTGCCTTGGTGTGTTCCTCCTTGGGTCCAACTTCTTTGGGACTCTGAGCTTCCTGAACTTCCTGGAAGTCTATTTCCTTTGCCAGATTGGGGAAGTTCTCCTTTATTATTTGTTCAAATAACTTTTTCATTTGTTGCTTTTCCTCTTCTCCTTCTGATATCCCTATAAGTCAGACATTGGAACGTTTAAAGATGTCCTGGAGGTTCCTAAGCCTGTCCTCATTTTTTTGAATTCTTGTTAGTTCATTCTTTTCTGTTGGGTTGTTTCTTTCTTCCTTCTGGCCCACTCCATTGATTTGTGTTCCAGGTTCTTTCCCATCAGTATTGGTTCCTTGTACATTTTCCTTTGTTTCACTTAGCGTGGCCTTAATTTTTTCATCTAATTTGAGACCAAATTCAACCAATTCTGTGAGTATCCTGATCTCCAGTGCTTTGAACTGTGCATCTGGTAGGTTGGCTAGCTCTTTGTCGCTTAGTTGTAGTGTTTCTGGAACTTTGATCTGATCTTTCACTTTGGCCTTTTTTTTTTTTAAGTCTTGATGCACCTGTTATGTAGTGAGGGGCAGAGCCTTAGGTGTTCACTGTGGTGGGGCAACCCAGTCGCTTGGTTGTGACATATTATGTGGGGGAGGGGTTCAACATGGAACAATGATACTTGCTTCACTGTCTCCCGGATTTCAGTGCCTTCCACCATTTCTCCCAAGCAAACTGGGCCCTTCTGGTGCTGATTCCTGTGTGGGTGGGTTTGTGTACATTCTAGAACCCTGTTAGTGTCTCCCAACAAACTCCTCTGTCAGGCTGGGAGTTTCTTCTGCTGCCTCAACCCCCAAAGGTGTTTTCAATTGATGTTTTGAGGCTTTATTTCCCGAGGTGGGACCCTGAGTTAGGTGGTCTATCTTGCTCCCCAGTTTCACCTGGTTCATATGTGCAGGAATGTGGGACTTCCTAGTCCACCAGCCGCCTTGTCTGCCCCGCCCCTTTACAATCCACTGCCTGGCTGGGTCCGCCCACTGCTGCTTTGCTGCACCTGGGGTCCACCAGCCGCAGCTTTGCTGAAAGCACTCTCTGCCCAGCCACCCGACTCCGCTGCTCCTACTGGTCTGGATGAATATTTCTTCTTTAACTGCTTGGTTGTTGGACTTCCATACAGCTCAATTTTCTGTCAGTACTGGTTGTTTTTTTTTTTCTAAATTTTTGTCTTTATTTTGGTTGTGCAAGGAGCACAGTGTGTCTACCTACGCCTCCATCTTGGCCAGAAGTCCCCTTTTCTTATTTTTTTTAGTGTTTTTTTTCTACCTTGTCTTCTAGCTTGCTGATTCGATCCCCTGCTTCATCTAACTTGCTTTTGATTAGTTCTACTGTGTATTCAATTCAGAAATTGTATTCTTCATTTCTTCTCATCTATTGTTGAGAGTTTCTATATCCTTTTTCATGTCAATATATTTTGCAGTGAGTTCATTGTAGTTTCCCTGTGGTTTTTGGTAATTCTCAGTGAGCTCATTGAGCTAGCTTCCTTATAACCATAGTGGGCTCACTATCTGAGAGTTGGCTTGCCTCTATTTCATTTAGTATTCTTTCTGAGGCTTCCTCCTTTCCTGTTATATGGGGTTTGTTTCTTTGTCTTCCCATTGTTTGTGAGACTCTTCTTGTTAGCCTCTGGTTCTTAAATACATCTGTTCTGACTCCCTCAGTTTGTGGTGTGAACTTCTATGGTAGGAGACCTGTGAGATTCAGTAGAGCGGTCTCCTTGATCTCCTGAACTTGCTGCTCTTGGGCTGTTGTTTATGTTGGCTCTCTGTATGTCTTTGGCTTTTGTTGTTGTTGGGTCTTTCTTTGGTGGGTCCTTCCCTCCAGCTTGTTAACTGAGGGTCACTCCAGTCACCACGTTTTATATGCTGTGTGCAGGTGCAGGCATATTATGTCTGTCTGAGGTTATGAGGCTTCTCTCTTGCTCTTGTTCAATTGTTTGTTCTGGGTAATTTCTCTACCGTTTAGTTGTAATTCCAGATAGATCCTGGGTGGAGGTTAGTGTGGCTTCCACTCACTTCTCCACCATCTTCCTTTATTATCTGTTGGTGGTTCCTTTTTTGCGGGTTCTCTCTTCCAGCAGGTATGTTGGTGTTCACAGCTCCCACCTACTCTTTTATGTGATCAGTTGGAGGGGAAGGCAAAATGAAGGCAGCAGGAGTATATTCTGTGAGATTTAAAGTACCAACCAACACATATAGAAGAGGTAGGAGGTGCTTTGGGTAAGTATAGTGTTAACTGTGATATTTTATTCAACTAGCCATTTTTTGTAAAGGGTGGAAAAGAGATAAGGCTCTTGTTAAAGGGGGAGAAATTGTGAGCTGAATCCAGAAAACTGAGGGCTTGTGGGAGGTGAGATTATGAGATGCATTGAGAATAAAGAATAGAAAGTAGGCGTAGTGTGCAAGAGAATAAAGTTACCATAACCACAGCAATAATAAAGCTCTGGAAGATAATGAAATGGGCTAAGATCCAGGAGGGGTGCTGTGTAGTATTTACAATTATATGGAACAACAATTATTTACAGTAATAATGGAACAACAATAATATGACAGGAAATATATGATTTGAATAACAAAAATAGGAAGTACATGACTTAGAGTAGTGTGCCTTTGGAACACAAGTAAAGTGAAAGAAGGAAAATTACAATGCAGTATGAAAGAGAGAACAAGAAAAACCAGTCAAACAATGCAATTAAACAAACAAAATGAACAAAGCGAAACAGAAAGAAGAGAAATAAAAAATACTAATAAAGTAAAAGAAGTAAAAATAATGAAAAAGTAATAATACAAATAAACAATAACATGTAGGTTCTGTGGAACAGCAAAGTGAAATTGTCTCAGTTTCTCAGTTGTTGGGGTTAGCCTTGTGTTCTCTCTTTGGTTCTGTCTCTGGACCTTTCACAGCTCCATGTCCTTTTGTCTCACTTGGGGCAAAAAAAGAAAAACAATGCTTTTCTTTGCTGACTTTAAACCTGCCAGGCGAGTTCTGCTGGTCTTCCTGGATGCCACAGGCTGAGAGGGGTTGGGCTTCAGTTTTCTCTCTTCCTGTGGTTTTGGGAGGATGGTGGCCAGGTCTGGGTCACAATTTTCACAGTTGCATAGCCTTCAGCACAGATCCTCCATTCTCTGTCGTGTCCCCACTGCCCATCTGTACCAGCACAGTGCCTTCAATCTACCAGTTGTGCCATCCTTGAGGTGCACTAATTGGGGACCACTCACATGGCCCCTTTTCCCTCTTTGCTGTCCTAGGTGCTAGGCACTCTCAGAGTCTCTTCAGGGTAGTTCAGTTCCCCCACTGAGTTAAGTCTTTCTGGGGACTTCTAAGTCCCCTAGCCCTGCTGCCCTCCTCTGCCAGGGTGGGGGGGTAAGGGGACGCCTCCTCCTTCCTCTTAGTGCCCGGGCTGCCCAGGCTGCAACAAGGGCTGCTGTGGTTGTGACTGTGGCTGCTGCGGGGGGGCAGCCACTGTGGGAGACAACCTAAACAGCAACCAAGAACCTTTTTTGAGTAAAATCCTCCTGTTCAAGCCTGTCACTCCTAACAAGCGCCCAGCCTCTCACACAGCCCAACTTTCCAACCAGACCAGAGGCTATCTGGGTCAGGGTCTGTCATTTCTCAACTCTTTTCTTTTCTCCAGGCATCACCCAGCTCCCCAATTTCTCTGGTTGACCCAGCCGGCATCCACAGTCTCGGTGGGTGATTACTGCCCCTGTGCATCTCCCACTTTGTCTTTATTCCCCCACAGCAACCTCAAGCATCCAGGTCCATCCTGGTGCTACTCTGTCTTCCCTGTTTGGCAGGGGAAGGAGAGGTTGATTCGGCTCTCGTCCAAGGATCCTGTGGCAGGCCTGGCAGGCCTAGCAGGCACCGGGCCAGGGGCTGCAGCAGCCCTGGTCCCCACACTGGTCCCAGGGACCTTAACGTCCCAATGCAATCTCCTTATCATCTGTTTTTCAATGTCCTCTACAATTTTGGCCTCCAACTTTCATATATGCTGGGGTTCCTTTGGCTGTTTCTCAGAAGATCAGCTGGGTGTCCTACCTGTGCACACACCTACCTTGCCACCATCTTCCAACTCCCTAAATTAATGTTTTTATCTTTTTCAAATAAATACCCAGAAGTGGAATTGCTGGATCAATGTTAGTTCTATTTTTAACTTTTTCAGGAACCTCCATACCCTTTTCCATAGTAACTACACCAATTGACATTCCAACCAACAGTGCACAGGGTTTTGATTTTTTCTAACATCCTCATCAATACTTTTTATATTTTTGTCCTTATTGATAACAGCCATTCTAACAGGTATGAGGTGATATCTCTGTGGTTCCTATTTGCATTTCCCTGATGACTAGTGATGTTGAACACCTTTTCATGTACCTGTTGGCCATTTAATATCTTCTTTGAAAAATGTCTGTTTAGATCCTCTGCTCATTTTTTAATCAGATTGTTTGGGTTTTTGCTATTGAGTTATATTAGTTCTTTATATATTTTGTATGTTAGCCCCTTATATGATTTGTTTCCATTCAGTAGACAGCCTTTTCATTTTGTTGATTATTTCCTTTGCTGTACAGAAGCTTCTTAGTTTGATGTAGTCCCACTTGTTTGTTTTTGCTTTTGGTGTGCTCCTGTATTTTTTAAGCATGGCAGGATATGAACATACTTTATAACGATATTAATCTCCATTTCAAGTTTGTTCCTGTATTCTCAGCAATTGTATTGTTTTGGAAATTTGATCAAGTCAGTAATCTCCTTTATTTGCCTGTTTTTAATTTATGTAACAGGGTAAAATCCTTTACAAAGTTCGATGGAAAGGATATACATCAGATGATGATACCTGGGAGCCTGAGGTTCATCTTGAGGACTGTAAAGAAGTTCTTCTTGAATTTAGGAAGAAAGTTGTGGATAACAAAGCTAAACCAGTCAAGAAAGATATTCAGGTATCATGTTTTATCTCATACTGTTTTTAGTACAATAAGTTTATAAATTTTACTTAGTATAGAGAATGCAACAAAGAATTTACAAATAATAGTAAATATATACTACTCTTACTGCCAATTCTATGTAGCTAGTTAGGGCTCACAAAATGCTTTCACTGAGTTTTGCAAAACTCTTCTTTCTGTGGCCAGCCTGTGGTTGCAGTTCATGAAAAAGTATAATTTAGATGTGTTAATATTTCCCTTTAACTTAAGACTAAGATAAATATAGGGGAAAAGGCATATATAAATTGTCCATTATGTGAGCATCTTGTTTCTGTGTACCTCAGGAGTATTTTGTGTGCCGTTCACATTACTGCTACAGATAATGCAGACTTTTGTATTTAATCTGCATTATTTAACATATTTCTTATGTGTGCTTTTTTGGCTAATTAAAATAAAACAATGTTTAGATTACGTTATTAAATGATGAATTTTAATCCATTTTAGATTATCCACAGGTCTGATTATCCAGGTCTTTTGTTTTTCTCTTTTGTTTCCAATTTAATTTTTAGCTACTTTCTTGCTTTTTGTAGCTCTTCCTGATGTTAAGGAAGGATAACACGATTGAAGGAACTCACAGAAGTTAAATTTTCTCATCAGCAATTTGGAAAAAGGTTTGATGGTGGGCTAGAGAGGGATAATATTAAAACTACCACACAAATTTGGTTTAAGGGTTTTCTTCTGTTGATTTGTCCACTCTTTTATCCTTGATTCTCTTATTCCACAAATAATTGAATTGACTTTATTTATCAATCTTGGAATAAGTTCCTAATTTACTTTACAATGTAAATTTCATTTATAGCTTCTATTTATAAACTGAACCAATTCTGACTCAACTTCTTGCTTTTGAGTCTTTGTTTTTATAGAAATAATTTTTTTAATCCTAGCAGAAGTTCTTGAACTTAGAACTATATAGTGAAAATTGGTACAAGAAACAGATTCTTATTGAAGTTATTAAGGACTGAATAGTCATTCCTTCTCTCTCTACAACTTGAGTTTTCAACCACTAAAACAATATTAAGACCCAGTTTTAACTGTTTAGTGTTAATAATAATAGCAGCAACATCAGAGGCAGATTTTATTTACTGAACACTTGTACTATGTATGTACAAATACTGGGTCAGCACTTTATATGGATTCAGATGAGAAACTGGGGCTTATATAAGAAACTAGCCCAAGTTCACAGGTTAGTAATGATAGAGCCAGGCGACTGCACTCTTAACCACTGTAGTTGCCTTTTGGTTTGGGCTGTAGCTTGAAGTCCACTTAGAGGAGTGGAATATCAGTGTTTTAAAATTATGCTTTCGTGGCAGGGCCTTTAATAAAAATGGCCTTAAATTACTAAGCAAAATGCTCAGTATTTTAAAAATGTTTACAAAGGAGAAACCCCTTACAAAATGAGTTCAGGTTAAAGGACAAACTTTTTCCCCCGAATTTTTTGCTATAGTTGTACTTCACTTTTCTAGAAGGGATGCCTACTCTCTCCTTCCCTACTTCTTCCCCTCAAAACTCACACAAACACACATGTTTTAATAAGTGATTTGGTTCATATTACTTCTAAAATTTAGACTTTGTGACTGAAGTCTTCCTAAGGTGTATTTCTCAATGTCATGCCTTATTAGCAACACATTGCTGAAACTTCTCCCATGAAGTGTTGTCTTATAGAAACCTGGCTTTCTCATCCCTTTATTTCCCTTTACCAAGCCTGAAGTGAAACCAAACAGCAATTCTCTTTCTTGATTTAAAATGATTTATGATGACTGGTGTATTTGAGGTATAGTTTTAAGCTTAAAAAATTCTTGTCCTAATTTTAGAAAGATACTTCTCTACTTTATCATTTTGTAAGCTCTCCTTCCTATTTCCAAAGTAATTTTAAATTCCAGACTCTACTAACATTGTGAATCTTTTTATGACTAAAGTGATGCGGACCCCGGTTTGTGGGGTCCGCCACATTGTGGATAAGATATGAGACATTCACATGGACTACTGAGTCCTGTGGAGGAAAAGGGCAAGCATGGCTTTTCTCTCATGGGGAGAAAAGGCCGCGGCCCTTGCTATGACCAGCCTTTATTGGATTTCTCAGCACATTACATGATGGTCCTCATTTACTATGCACAGGTTGGCTTTAGCTGGTTACCTTTTACAGAAAACAGAGGATACCGCTAATCACATCACAGAAAAAGGATATTAGCAAATGAAAAGGGAAAAGTGGTTGAACAGGTTACAGTTGTCCCTGGAAGGTTTAGCATGGATTTTAGGAAGTTACTTTGCAGTAAACATTCGCTGCCTCAATTCAGGGTGAGGGAGTTTTAGCAAAAGCAAGACTCATAGCGGCCTAGGTACATTGTAGGCCTGATTCCCCATGGGACAACCTATCTGTGTGCATGGATCCTGTGTATCTCCGAGTGGGAGCTGGGCCCACACCACGCAGAATGGTCTCCTATACTAAAGTCTCAATTCCTGTCTCAGGTCTGCCTTCTCATGGATTGTCATTCATAAAGTATTTCTGTGTTTACATTACTAATGACTTTTTGGCCTAATTGTTGAGGTGGTATCAGTGAACAAGCATATGGCAAAAATGTATCTGGTTCCTAACCTGCTAGTTTTGCCATTTATAAGCTTCTGTGATTCTTTGACTGTAGACAGAGAAATAGATTGTTAGTAGGAGAAAACCGCTTTGTTCATCTCTTTGTGTTCATAAAAGCAGCATATGTGCTGCCTGTGAAAATCGTGATATTTCCCAGTCCCCAAAGTTTTTGTCTTTTGAGGTTTTACCACAGTAACCTCTGTAAGAATATTTGATTTGTTGCTTTTACTCCTTAATTCTAGGAGCACTACTTTCTTAGAACTTAGAAAGCATGCAAGAAGTTAGAAGTGTTTTCTGAAAGTAACTCAGAAATGGTTGTTAATGCTATTTACCAGAAGATACACATGATCCAGAAATGATATTTGTTTATTAAAATATTTTATCACTTAGCATTTGAATAGATTATCTTTTTGCTGATTAAAAATTTTTTTTAAATCCTAATCCGAGGAAGTTTTTTATTGATTTCAGAGAGGGGGGAAGGGACGAGGGGAGATAGAGAAATGTGAGAGAGAAATAGGTGATCAGTTGTTATTGGCGTGGACACCAACAGGGGATCAAACCCTGTAACCTTTTGGTATATGTGGGACAATGCTCTAACCAACTCAGCCACCCGGCTTGAGGTACTTAACATTCATGTGCGATGCAGCCCTTCATTTTTAATGGCCTGAAAGTGTACAAATTAGATAGTTGCTGGCCTGCCTCACGCTTCGATGGCTAATGTTATATGTAGAGGTACACACAGGTGAACCAAAGGTTAACCTCTACTATCACTGTAACATTGTACTGTTTTTTAAGGTTTTTTTCCTACCTTTTTAGACATAGCTTTTTTTTAATACACATAGAGTATCTTATATGAGCCAGGCCTTTAAATGGTCATAGTTACACAAAGATAGGTAAAATCTAGCTTTTGTTTTTGAGGTGCCTTGCAGGTTGTACACGTTTTTAAGGGTAGTACCATATATTGAGGATTTTGCTTTCTGCTTTTCTTTGAAAATAATTTTTATCAACACTTTCTAACCAGCAAACAAATATGTTTTTATTATGAAATAATCACCTGCATACTTACTTCTCAGCTAAGAGATTAGTTTTGCCTTTAATTTTAAAATTTGAGAATAGGTTTTTTGTTTGTTTGTTTGATTTAGGGGTAGCTTTCTGAAATACTTCTGTTTTGTTTGTTAAAGTGTGGCTGTAGAATAATTATTATATATACCCTTTTAATGTAAAATGAATTAGAATTTACACATCCAGATAAGCATTATTTTGAAGAGTGTACATTTTGTGAAGTAAACATTTGTTCCAATAGTGTCATGGCCCAAAATGGTTTTTAATTTTTTCTTTTAGAATTGTGTTTATTAGAATGTATAATGTTGTGTAAGAAAACAATTTCTAGTGACACCTCCTTTTTTACTCAAAACATTTCTCAAAAAAGATGGTAATGGTTCTAAAAGCGTGAGAGTGTACTTCCAGAGGCTCATGGTTTCCAGAGGAGACGACCCTGGGCATATCTGTGTTGTGCATTTCACAAATGTGTCATCAGGCACTCTGTCACCACACTCTTGTATACTGTATCACTGAAGATCCCCATAGACCAAGGTGTTGTGCAAACACAGTGGCGTGATTTGCTGGGTCAGCCCCAGTCTGTCTGCTGACTTGGTATAATTACTGGTAGAGCCCCATTTATTTTCAGAGTTGTCTTCATTTGGATAATAACTAATAGGTTTATTTTACTGGTGAGACTAATAAAATGAGTAATAAGGCAGGTTGCAAATATACTAAAAGTGCTCAGGCTTGTGATTTTAAAATCTTTGTTGTGATAGTTTTATAGTTTTTATTTGTTACTGTTTTTTATTTTTATCCTTACCCGGGGACATTTTTTTCATTGCTTTTAGAGAGAGAGAAGAAGAGGGAGAGAGAGAAACATTGACATGAGAGAGAATCATCAATCGGTTGCCTCTCATATTGTGCCTAGACCAGGGATCGTAAGCACCTAGACCAGTATTGAATCTGCAGCCTAGGCATGTGCAGTGACTGGAACTCGAACCTGCAACTCTTTGGTTGCAGGACAATGCTCCATCCAGCTGAGCCACATCAGCCAGGACTATAGTTATTTTAAAGTGAACACTAATAGATCAATATTTCTATTTTCTGGTAATGTTGTGTGATAGCAGACAATAATGCTATGAGTTAGATGGCAGCAAATCTCCATGTCCTAATTTCAGTGTATCTGGCTAAGGATTCCAGGTCTGGATCACCCAAGGAGCAAACCTACCAATTCATCTAAAATACAGCTAACTGATTCTTTCAAATAGAGTATTTTGGTGCCTAAAATCTAACTGCTACATTTATAAACTAGTTAAATCAACTTGTTTTATATTTAAAACCTTCAGGTTGTAACTCTCTTGGAATAGACTAATGAGTAAAGAAAAGTCCTTTTTCAGAGCTAAGGAGCCAGGATTCAAGCTTCTCCCAGATGACTGAGGAAGAGTTAGAAGGACCAGGAGCTTACAAGTGATCCTGCCACCCTATTGTGTGATAGTTACAGCAGACACCAAATGCGGCAGGAAACACTGCCGGGTGATAGGGACAAGGCTGAGAGAGTAGATGTGGTGCAGAGTGGCTGTGGCAGCAAGGAGACTGATCTTGTTTCTGTGGAGGCTCCATTTCAAAGTTGGTGAATGAAAACTCCCCAGATGACTTTCTTTCCTTATACAGTTTAGAATTTTCAGAATTTTAGACTTCTTTTAAGTTGTTTACCCAATAAAAGGGATAACACCAGCCTCATTTGCTAATTATTTCATGTTCATTCATCTAAAAGTCCAGCTGTAATGTGTGTCCATCACTAGGCACAGAGGAAAAGGTGTGAGGTATGTCTTCACAGAACTCAGGACAGGGTGGGGAGGTGTTGAAGCAGGGACACATGTTCTCAGGTAGCTGTGTGTGCTGTGAAGAGTCAAACAGAAAGGAGTGACCAACTTCCTGAGATGAGCATGAAAGTTACAGAGGATTCATCATTTGTCCTGAGCCCTTAAAAATGAGGATTTTGCCCTGACTGGTGTGGCTCAGTTGGTTGGGTATCATCCCACAAACTGAAAGGTCACTGGTTCAATTCCTGGTCCGGGTACGTGCCTGGGTTGCTGGTTGGGATGTTTCTCTCATTGATGTTTCTCTCCCTCTCTTTGTCTCTCCATTCCCTTCTCTCTAAAAATAAATAAATAAAATCTTTTTAAAAATAGATGAATTCAAAGGACCTTAGGAAGTGAGGCAGGGACAAACCAACAGAGTTTGTACAGAAGCACCTGCCTTGGGAATGGTCGGAAGAGCTAATGGGTTACATGGGAATGAAGTAGAAGGGAGGCCGGGGAAGTCGGTGTGCAGCTGGGGTCCAACTTGACCATTCGAGCATTAGAAAGACCAGAAATTTGAGGGAAGTTATATCATGAGATTGATGTTTCAGAAAGGTGATTTTAAAAGAATTTTAAGGAGGGTTTGAACATCTAAAAATGGACAGGGTAGTATAATGAGGCTTTAATATCATCACCGCATCTATCAGTACTTTGACATTCTTCTTTTTTCTCTCTGCTTCTCACCCTCCCTTTTGATTTGCTGGAGTATTGTAAAGGAAATTCCAGATGTCATATCGCTGCCCCTTGAACTACTTTAGTATGTAAAAGAAATTGTTAAAACACCCACTGTATTATTATCATACCAAGAAGTTTGTACTTATTTCTTAGTACCTTCTAATATCTAATAATATGTTCAGTTTCCCCCTGTTGTTTCAAAACAAAAACTTTTTTTGTTAATTTGATTGAATTGGGATTTGAAAAAGGCCTACACATTGTATATTATTGATAAACTCTAAAATCTTTCCTAATATGTAATTATTTCTACCCCTAACCCTCCCCCGTTTTTTCCCATGCTGTTTGTTTGATGAAGAAACCACATTTTTCTGTAGAATTTCCTATATTCTGGGTTTGAGTGTGTTGTCTTTTAACATGTTTCTCTATTCCCCCTATTTCTGTAAGCTGGTAGCTAGATACAGAAGGATGACTGTTCTCAGGTTTAATTAGTTTTTTCAGGGAAAGTCATAATTGGTGTCAGGCACCCCCATCACAACTCATCAGAAAGCACATGTCTAGTTAACTCTCACAGGAGGTTGAGGTGATCATTGAGATTAGGTGTTTTCCATCTGCTCCATTATTGGGGTGCTCCTAACATTTGATGTGTAGGTTTTAGGAGCCATTGATGATCATTGCCTAGAACCATTAATTCATTAGAGGTTGGAAAATAGTAATTTCCTAATTCTGTCATCCCTTCTGCCTTTATTAGCAGGGATATAATTGATTCTGGAATGGGGAGAGACTGCCAAAAGGGGAGAGGTAAGGGAACTAAATTCAGGTAGTGTAGGTTGGAGCACTGATTCCATATTCCACAGGGTTTCGTGACTGATCTGACTGAGGGGGGAAAATGGAGTCAAAGATAACTAAGATTACATGTCTGGGAACCTAGATAAATGATGGTATATTTAGGGAATGGGTCCAGTTTTGAACACATTACTTAGTTGTCATTTCATGAAGATGTCAAGTCTCCAACTAGAAATACAGGCCTGAGTTAAAAAAAAAGGTATGGGCTGGGAATTGGTATAGGATGTAGGATAGTGATTGTTATTACTATTTTCCAAGTCATAATCTGATGGACTATATTTTGAAAAAAGTCAGTTTTATAATTCTTGTTTAAAAATATTTTTGAAGTAATATTAGTCATACACCTGGCAAGATTAAATTTAGTCCTCCTTTTTCCCCCTCCTTTTCCCTTTATCATTGCAGAAATTGTAAGTAAAACCAGGATCTTTAATTCTGCAAGTTTGGAAATAAGATCAACATCAGTCCTTAGCAGCATGATTTTCAAGGGGATGGACAGCAGTGGTAAACTTTTTAGGACAGAGGGTAAAATGAAAAAGTAGAAGTCATTCAGTACTCTTACAGAAATTACTTACAGCAGAGGGGTAGCTATAAGGTGAGGAGACAATAACTTCAGAGCACATTGCAGACTTTCTTGAACTCCTCAGCATGTGCCTCTTAACTACACAGACATCCTCAGGGAAATTCAGATTCCTCACTGTGACACATCATTACTGTTATATCAGCAACACTGTTGTCTGATGTCCAGATGACACATTGCTGCATTCAGTATGCCTTCCCCATTGTTCCTGAAGGTCCTTTGTTGCTTTCTGTCATGCAGGGCGCTTCATCTCATGTCTTTCTAGTTTCCTGTTTTCTAGATATTATAACCTTTTGTCTTTCATGACATGGACAGTTTTTATGAGTCTAGGCCAATTGTTTTATAGAAAGTTGTTCAAATTGGAATTAGATGAATACTTATTAATGTTAAATCACAAACTGTATTTTTTAAAAATTGGAATTAGACGATTTGTTTCCTTATGATTAGATTCAGTATCGTGCATTAATTACATCAAGATATGTCAGTTTCTAATTTATTGCTGATTATAAATTATATGATAGCAAGGCCCATTTTTCTCCCTTTTTAAAAAATACCTTTTTACTTTTAAAATAATAAGTAACCTGAAAATAAATAATCTAATAACAAGTAATCTTTGAAACTGAGAATTTCTTGTTCCCCAATAACCTCTCACCCCTTGATTTTAAAATACTTGTATGATTCATGCCTCAATTAGTTATTACTGTGGTGGTTGTAAAATATTGATTTTTCTAATTCTTTTATTCTGTATTTTTCAGTCTGTGTCTATAAAGGGCCACTCCTCCCTCTCTCTTAGTGTCAGTAGACTCATGGACCCTTTTGTCGGTGCATTATGTCCATTACTGTTGTTACTCGCCTTAGTGCTAAAATGGTTCCAAATTTATCTAGTGGGTTCCAAAATGGTTCCAAATTTACCTTCAAGCCACTTCCTGCATCCTTTTGATATTCTCTTGTCACTTTTGAGCACATCATTGCTTTCTGGCAGAGGTGTTTTCAGTATTGCCATGAATTTCTCTGCTCCGGTTCTGGTTCTCTTTAGGAGGCACAAGGTTTTAGAAACGAAGATGTACTAACTGCTGCCAGGGTACCATTATTTCTAAGCCCAAAGTAGAACTGAAGGAAGAAGTACACATTTGTTCAGTCCATCACTACAGGGGCTTCTTGTCATTCTCATTGGTCATCGTACTAGCTTCCTTTTCATATCCTGAGAACACTGGTTCCCATCAACTCTATTTGTACTGACTTCTCCATACTACAATGATTAGAAATTAGCTTCAGATTTGCTATACCACTTCTTGTAAAATTCCAAATTTATATGCAGGTTTGCTGTACTTACAAGATTCACTGGGGGTGTTTAGTATCAAAGTTACTTGGATTTTATTTTGTTTTTCTTCTCTGTGGTTATATTATCAATTTGATAAATAGGTGCATTTATTTGTTAATTAGTATCTGTTTTCTCCCTGCCTCCCAGTCCCTCCATTCTAATTTGAAGTAAGTTTATCCTTGAACAGTATAGGATTGAACTGCGCAGGTCCACCTATATGCGGATTTTTTCAGTAAATATAGCATCAGCCCAGCCCTCCATATTCTCACGTTCCTCATTTGCAGATTCAACCATGGGAGTCTGTGGATGTAAGAACCCACTATGTTTATATTGGAACTATGCCATTTTATATAAGGGAGTTGAGCATGCATGGAGCTTTGTATCTGTGGCGGGTGGGCGGCGGGGGGGAGGTCCTGAAACCAGTTCCCCACAGGTGTAAAATTTGGGGGGATTCAAAGTTATACTCAGATTTTCAGGTGTGCAGGGCTTGTTGCCCCTAACTCCTGGATTGTTCAAGTATCAACTGTATATAATAAATCAGTTGCAGAGGTGAGATTTGGGTGCCATCTTTACTCATTCCATATACAATAGTGAAGTTTAACAGCAAGTTTATGGAGATTTTGGAACCCAAAAACCTTTTTTTAAAAAAAAACCTTTGTGTTTGGATTGGTAACTACTTTTTTTTTTAATGATAACCAAGAAAGTTTATATAAATTAGTTACTTGGTGATTTGGGGAATTTTGTAATTCAAATCATTTACAACCCTATCACCACCACCACCACCATACATAAGACAGTTACTATTGTTCACATCTGCTTTCTTAAATTGAAGCTCTTCATCAGTAACACCTATTTGCTAAATCAGAGATATTGGTAAAATTAAACAACTTTTGTTTAGGTAAGTAATTATAAGGAGTTAAGAAACTTCTAGGGAGGAAAAAAACATTTCTACCACATACTGTCAGTACTACTTTTCAAAACCTTTCAAATTACCATGTTAATGAGTATTTAAATTTTTTCTGTTTTATAGAGACTATCCTTAAATAATGACATATTTGAGGCAAACTCTGATAGTGATCAGCAGAGTGAGACAAAAGAAGATACTTCTCCAAAAAAGAAAAAGAAAAAATTAAGACAGAGAGAAGAGAAAAGCCCTGATGATCTGAGGAAGAAAAAAGCAAAGACTGGTAAACTAAAAGAGAAATCTAAGCCAGACCTGGAGAGTTTTGAAATTTCAGTTTTTGATTTAAGGACAAAGAAAAGAATTTCCGAAGCCAAAGAAGAATTAAAGGAATCCAAAAAGCCCAAAAAGGACGATATAAAAGAAACTAAGGAATTAAAGAAAGTTAAAAAGGGTGAAATAAGAGATTTTAAAAGTAAAATAAAAGAAGATTCCAAAGAAAACAGAAAAACAAAAAAAGACAAATGTGTTGAATTTCCGTTGGAATCTGAATCAGTTGTACTTAATGACCCTCCCCTTCATGAGGGGGACAGTGAAGATTTACAGTCTGACAACAGAGAAGAGAAACTGAAGATTAAAAGTGGAAAAGACAAAGCAGGGCCAGATGGAGCTCTAGACGCTGTTCTAGATAAACAGCTGGATGCCTCCGGGAGTGCTGATGAGGATGCTGATGTCAGAGGAAAGAGAAACAAAAAGAAACCCAGAAAGGCTGAGGAACTTAAAGAGAGCAAAAAGCTAGAAAACAAGAACCTTTCTTTAGAGAAGAAAAATGCACATAAAAAGCAAAAGAATCAAGACAAAAGCAGAAATACCACAGAGTCAGATAATCTGACACATGCATCTTCCCATACACAGAAGAGCTCAAGGCTGGGTGAGGAAGAGAGGGTCCTCCTATCCACTGACTTGGCCAGGGAAGTAAGTACTAGAGGGGTTGTTTGAAGGACTGTGTGTTAAAATCTTATAAGGAATGTTCCTATCCAGCTAGCTCTCCTTTGAATCGTCAGAGTTTCACAAATAATGAGAAAACAGTAGAATTATAAGAACAGTTTTTCTCCCATTAAGTCTTTTCTTGTAAAAATATATTGAATAGCTTATCCCCTTATTGTAAAAATTGTTTTATATGGGTTTTCAAGGTGGAAACATTTTCCACATTATGAAAATATTCATACATATATTGATACATGCAGTATTTATCAAGGGCTATAAAAAGAGTAATTTTTTATCCATTATTTTCAGTTTTGTAGATTTATCTTAAGGAAATCATTTTCAAGGGAGAAAGAGCTCTGTAGACCCAGATATTTATGACAGTATTATCATCACTAAAACTAACCACCAGTCTGTTTAGCCATGAGGGAAATGGTTAAGAAAATCTTGCATCAACTTGAGACCTATGGAAATATATTTCAATATATCCATGGAAATATTGTGAGGTCAGTATAGCCAAAATAAAAGAGTTTACAAAATTTTATGAATAGATTCATATAAAAATGTCTATGCAATATAAATTTTTAAAAATAATTTTAAACAAAACTATCAGCAAAATTAGCTGAGAAGGCAAAATGTTCATAAATAAAAGGTCATGTTTGCTTAATAGGACTGTAGGATAACATTTTGGGGAATTTTCTTTATTTTTATAGATTTTATTTACATTTTAGAGGGAGAAAGAGAGGGAGAGAAACATTAGTCAGTTGCCTCTCTTGTTCCCACGTCAGGGGCCTGGCCCACACCCAGGCATGTGTCCTGACCAGAAATCAAACTGGCAGACTTTAAGTGTGTGGGGTGATGCCCAACCAACTGAGCCACACCAGTCAGAGCTGGAATTTTCTTTATTTTTAGCAATAAATTCTTAACAGAGTTCAGGAAGTTGGTATTTCTGGTATTTTTGGTTTACTTTTTAGAGAGAGGGGAAGGGAAGGAGAAAGAAAGGGAGCGAAACATCAATGTGTGGTTGCCTCTTGTATACCCTCCAGTGGTTACCCAGTCCGCAACCCAGGCATGTACCCTAACTGGGAATTGAACTGGCAACCCTTTGGTTTGCAGGCTGGTGCTCAATCCACTGAGCCACACCAGCCAGGGTTGTAAATTATGGTTGAGTAATACTCTCAATTGAGGAAGCAGTTGATACGTAAAAGATTTAATCATCAGTGATCAGGTGCCATGGCACATAAAGGTGTCAGATGATAGCAGCTCTTACGTTTTTGGGTCTTACATGTGTTTCTTTCAGGAAAAAGAGACCAAAAAAAATGAGCCCAAAGAAAAATACCAGAAAAGGCATGATTTAGACAAGGAAGAAAAAGGCCGAAAAGAGCCAAAAGGATTAAAGAGTGAGTGTTAATACCATTTACCATTGCCATCTTTTATTTAAGGAATTTAATGTACTGTGAAACAGTCTCTTTTCTAACCTGCAATATCACTGAACTGGTAGATTTCTTTTTTTAATATTTTCTTTTTTTTTAAGATTTTATTTACTTATTTTTAGAGAAAGGGGAAGGGAGGGAGAAAGAGAGGAAGAGAGACATTGATGCACGAGAGAAAAATCAATCGGTTGCTTCTCGCACACCCTGAACCAGGGACCTGGCCTACAACCTAGGCATGTGCCCTGACTGGGAATCGAACCCGCTACCTTTCAGTTTATAGGACAACACCCTACCTACTGAGCCATGCCAGTCAGGACTAATTATTATTTTCTTTAATCATTTATTGTTTTTCAATTAAAGTTGACATATGTTATTATTGTCAGGTGTAGTGATTAGACCTTACATAACCCACTAGTGATCATCCCAATAAATCTTGTACCCATGCGACACCATATATAGTTACTAGAATATTATTACTCCCTATGCTATACTTTACATCCATATGACTGTGTAACAACTAATTTGTACTTCTTAATGCCTTTACCTTTTTCACCCATTCCCCCCATTTGGCAACCTTCAAAATGTTCTCTATATCTATGAGTCTGGGTCTGTTCTGGTTGCTCATTTATTTTGTGTTTCATGTTCAGTTGTTGATAGATATGTATGTATTGTCATTTTATTGTTTGTATTTTTATCTTTTATTTATCTTCCCTTGAAGAAGACCCTTTAAAATTTTATGTAGTAGTTTGGTGGTAATAAACTCCTTTAACTTTTTCTTGTCTGGGAAGCTCTCTATCTGCCCTTGGATTCTAAATGATAGCTTTGCTCAGTAGAGTAGTCTTGGTTGTAGGTCCTAACTTTTTATCACTTTGAATATTTCTTGCCACTCCCTTGCATCCTGCAAAGTTTCTGTTAAGAATCTATCTGACAGTCTTACGGGAGCTCCCTTGTAGGTAACCAGCTGCTATTCCTTTGATTCATTAAAGGATTCTCTTTGTCTTTAACCATTAGTGTTTTAATTACAGTGTTTCTTGGCTTGGGCCTCTTTGTGTTCATTTTATCTGGGACTGTCTACACTTCCTGGACTTGCTGATTTCCTTACCAGGTTAGGAAATTTTCCATCATTATTTCTTCAGATAGATTTTCAATTTCTTGTTCACTCTCTTCTCCTTCCAGAAACCCTACGATGCAAATGTTGATACACTTAAAGTTGTCCCAGAGGCTCTTAATACGATCTTCATATTTTTAGATTGGGAGTTTTTTTGCTTTCTTACATTCCAAATCACTGATTTGATTCTTGACTTCATCCACTCTACTATATATTCCGTATACATTGTTCTTTATTTCAACTAGTGTAACCTTCTTTTCTCACTGGATTTTTTTAAAGTATATTTTATTGATTATGCTATTACAGTTGTCCCATTTTTTTCTTTTATTCCCTTCCACCGTGCATTCTCCTCCCACCAGCATAGCCTCCCCTCCTGCCCCCTTAGTTCATGTCCATGTGTTGTATATATAAGTTCTTTGGCTTTTCCATTTCTATTCTTAACTTCCCCCTAATTTTTAACTACTATTTATGATGCTTATTCTCTGTACCTTTTCCCCCATTCTCTCCTACCCCTCTCCTAGCTGAAAACCCTCCATGTGATCTTCGTTCTGTGATTCTGTTCCTGTTCTGATTGCTTGTTCGTTTTTTTGTTTTTTTCAAGATTCAGTTGTTCAAAGTTCTGAGTTTATTGTTGTTTTACTGTCTATAGATTTTTTTACTACATGTATTTTTTATCTTTTTCTTAGGTAAGTCCCTTTAACATTAAATATAATAAGGGCCTGGTGATGATGAACTCCTTTAACTTGACCATGTCTTGGAAACACTTTATCTGCCCTTCTATTCCCAACGATAGCTTTGCTGGATAGAATAATCTTGGTTGTAGGTCCTTGCCTTTCATGACTTGGAATACTTCTTTCCAGCCCGTTCTTGCCTATAAGATTTCTTTTGAGAAATCAGCTGATAGTCTTATGGGAACTCCTTTGTAGGTAACCCTCTCCTTTCCTCTTGCTGCTTTTAAGATTCTCTCCTTATCTTTACTCTTGGGTAATTTAATTATGATGTGCATTGGTATGTGTTTCCTTGGGTTCAACTTCTTTGGGACTCTGAGCTTCCTGGACTTCCTGGAAGTCTATGTTCTTTGCCAGATTGGGGAAGTTTTCCTTTATTATCTGTTCACATAATTTTTCAATTTCTTGCTCTTCCTCTTGTCCTCCTGGCACCCCTGTGATTTGGGTGTTGGAATGTTTAAAGTTGTCCCAGAGGTTCCTAAGTCTCTCCTCATTTTTTGGAATTCCTGTTTTTTAATTCTGTTCTGGTTGAATGTTTATTTCTTCCTTCTGCTCCAAATTGTTGATTTGAGTCCCAATTTCCTTCCCTTCACTGTTGTTTCCCTGTATATTTTTCTTTATTTTACTTTAAATAGCCTTCACTTGTTCCTCTATTTTGAGTCCATACACAGTTATTTCTGTGAGTATCCTGATTACCACTATTTTGAACTCTGCATCTAATAACTTGTCCATCTCATGTCACTTAGTTGTATTTTTGGGAGTTTTACCTCTACTTTTTTTTTTTAAGATTTGATTTATTTATTTTTAGAGGGAGGCTAAGGAAAGGAGAAAGAAAAGGGGAGAAACATCAATGTGTGGCTACCTCTCACATGTCCCCTACTGGAGGACCTTGCCCACAACCCAGGCATGTGTCCTGACTGGGAATCAAACTGATGACCCTTTGATTTGCAGGCCAGCGCGCAATGCACTGTGCCATACCATCGAGGGCTTACTTTTGGAGTTTCGATCTGTTCTTTCATTTGGGCCATATTTCTTTGTCTCAGTGCACCTTTTATGTTGTCAGGGGCAGAACCTTAGGTATTTGCCAGGGCGGGTCAACACACATCACTCTGTTGTGGTGCTGTCTGTGGGGGAGAGGTCAGAGAGGAACAGTTCTGCACTTTGGCACCTTGCCCACCTGATCCTTCAGCCACCACCTTGCCGTACATTCTTTCTGTCCTTGCTGCCCGTCTCTGCCCCTCTACTAGTCTGAGTGAATGTTTCTCCTTTAATTCCTTGGTTGTTGGACTTCCATATAGTTTGCTTTTCTGTCAGTTCTGGCTGTTTTTTGTTTTTATGTTTGTTGTCCTTTTGGTTCTGCGATGAGGCACAGTGTATTACCTATACCTCCATCTTGGCTGGAAGTCCCTTACTGGAATTTTTTTTTATGCTCTTGAGGTCCTCACTAAGTTCCTTGAGCAGCCTTATAACCAGTGTTTTGAACTCTGCATCTAGTAGATTGCTTTGTCTCCATTTCATTTAGTTGTTTTTCTGGAGATTTCTCCTGTGCTTTCATTGGGACTTCTTTCTTCATTTCTGTGTTTTGGTTGTTTTTCTGTGTTTGTTCCTATGTATTATTTAGAGCTGCTGTGTCTCCCAGACTTGGAAGAATGGCCTTGTGTATGTAATGTGTCCTGTAAAGCTAATGGCACATCCAGCTTGGATGTTGGCATCCAACTGGTGTACCAGTCACCCGAGCTGGATGCTACAGGTGTACCCCTGTGTGGGGTGTGTGCACTGTCTATTGTTCTTGAGCCTTGATTGCTATTGGAGTCACTGGGAGAGATTGACCCCCAGGCTGATTTGCTGCGAGAACCACCTGCAACTACAGGGAGGAGTTGCTATGCCAGAGTCGGTGCTATGGAGCAGGACTTGCATCACTGGGGCTTTGGTGCACCCTGAGTCTGTTCCCTGAGTGTGTCATTCATGGAAGTGGTAGGGTTGTAATACAGTGTGGTGTGAAGCTGTCCACTGAGTGCACTGACTCTGGGGCCTCCCAGGAGATGCAAGGTAAGCCACCGCCTATGACCTGCCTGGGGTTACCTGACTTGAGCTACAGAGTGATCTTCATATGGTTGCTACTTTTACTGGGCTTGCAGGTACCCATGAAAGGCCAAGCTGTGAACCATGACCTGCTGATACAGTGCCAGGCCTGGGGTCACTTAGCAAGAGATATGGGGTACACAGAGGCCAGATGGTGCTTGTTTGAGAGATTTTAGGGAAGTCTAAAGAATGAGGCAAGAGAGACCATTTGTATGGAAAGCCACTAGAAATAGCTTGGGTGGATCTTGCAAGTTGGGTAGGGAGAGGTCTTAGGGAATCACCAGGGCAGAGTGAGTGTTGCCCAGGTTAATGAAGACTCAGGTATGGTGCCCGCCTGCCATCTCTGTGCAGGGCTCAGAACAGGAACAATGGCCTCTGCCAGCACTTCTCTGTCAGAAAGTCGCCCCCCTCACCTCTCACTCTGATGCCAGACAATACAGTTCCTCCCCATATGTCTCTAGTGCCTTTCAGGCTGCTCCCCCAGTGCCAGAGGTCAAAGCAAGTAATTCCATGTAAGTCCACGTGCAGGCCCAGTAAGAGGAAAATCTGGGACTCCAGAAGTCCTCCATCTCACTCAGCCACAATCCCTGCTGGTTTTTACAGCCAGAACTTGTAAAGACTTCCTGACTGTAGAACCCTGGACTGAGAGGCCTCCTCTTCCTCAAGTGGGTGCCTCTGCAGTTGAGATAATTCCTCTCAATTTTTATCCACTACATGTGGGTATGGGATCAGTCCATTCTGCATCTCCTTCACTCCTAGCAATCTTGATGTGGCTTCTTCTTTAAATCCCTACTTGTTGGACCTCCATTTAGCTAAATTTCAGGCAGTTCTGAACGATGGTTCTGTAGTGTAGCTATAATTTTGCTGTGGTTATGGGAAGATTCAAGTACTATGTTTACCTATGTCACCCTGTTGACTAAGAAGTTCCAGGAATGCCTCAAAACTTAAAAACTTCACTCACTGGGCAGTTTAGAACCATGGGCTACTTACTTTTGTTTCACCAGTTATCTTATTTTATTTTTATTTTTTTAAAGAAAGGACTTACTTATTTTTAGAGAGAGGAGAAGGGAGAAAGAGGGAGAAACATTGATCCATTGCTTCTTGCATGCACCTTACTGAGGACCTGGTCCACAACCCAGGCATGTGCCCTGATTGGGAATCGAACCAGTAACCTTTCAGTTCGCAGGCCAGTGCTCAATCCACTGAGCCACACCAGCCAGGGCTATATTAGTTTACTATATAACAGCTTCAGTTGTTTGTAACATTTTCTCCTCCTGCCCACCTTGTTTTCTCTCCTTTTGTTTATGACAGTGGAATAATTAGAAACAGGAAGTTAGCTGTGGCAGAAAAGTAAATGGTGAATACCACATGAGACAAACTACTGTTTTACTGTTTATTGTTTTTAGCTCTATGTCAGTTACACAAACATAATGTTGAATATTCATTTTGGATTATGTTAATATATACCATAACACATGCACTAGTGGGACAAGTAATTTATAGAATATCCCCCATCACAGTGTTTGAATAATCCTCAGAGGGTATTTTAGTTTATGCTCCAGTAGTACTTGGAAAACATGTTTACATGGAAGCAATAATTCCTAAAGACGGATTGTTCCTCCAAGTTTTCTCCCAAAAGCTGTATGTAACTGAGGTAGCATTAAAAGTAGATTCTGCTTCCATGCCTTGTGTAGGACTTCAGACTAAGTAGCTGCGGAGTGGAAGCTAATAAAGATCAATTATTGTTTTGATGGATCATGCATTAAGTGACTATAATTACTCCTTCGAAGAGTGATTGAAGATTCAAAATATTGTATAATTGGAGTAGGTAATTAATTCTTTCTTCCCCCTACTGTCTTATACATCACTGTCAGATACATTTTTACTGTGAACATACTGTCTTGAACAACTGCTTATTCTATTTATAATGATATTTACTGGGAGTCTGATTTTCAGTATCTTCTGCTAATAACACTGACTAGCTATGTACCCAGAGTTTATAATAGAGTTCTTTCTAATTATGTTTTGTTCTGCTGCTTTTGGGGGTTATTATTATCAGATCTAGTACTTAGCCAGTCTTCTCTTTACTTTTCTCTTTCAGTGGAGATTCACAGGCATCAGGTAGTTTACTAGGTACACTGTCAGCATACTGGCATGATACCCTACTATTTCCCACTCACCCCAGAGATCGTTTGTGTACAAGATTAGCTTCAGGATACAGCCATAGGCAGTTGTCCTAGTAGAACAGCTGATGGCATGCCTGGGATTGTTCTGTCTTCAGTAGGCCTTTGTGGAAACTAAGAGTGGTTCACAACACTAGGACCAGCCACTCCCGTTGGATAGAAACCCTTTCTAAATATGGAGCAGCCAGTAGAAAGGCCAGTTGAAACCTTGTAATGGCTTTGATCTGGTCATGCTTTACAACCATGGCAGATATTAGTAAAAATTAAGAATATGTCTGTTTTGGGCCCTAGCCAGGTAGCTCAACTGGTTAGAGTATCATCCCATTACACTAAGGTTGTGCATTCAATGCCAGGCCAGGGCACATAGAAGAATCAACCAACGAATACATAAGTAAGTGAACAACAAATCAGTCAGTCTCTCTCTCTCCCTCTCCGCCCCCCACTCTTTCTTTCTCTCTCTCCCTCCCTCCCCCTCCCTCTCCCCCTCCCCCTCTCCTCTCCCCCTCTTCCCCCTCACCTCCTACTTTCCCTTGCTCACTCTTTAAAAAAAATCAAAAAATTTTTTTAAAAAAAGATGCCATGGCTGGGCAGCTCAGTTGATTAGAATATCATCCTGTACACCAAAAGGCTGTGGGTTCAGTCCCCAGTTGGGGCACATACAGGAGGCAACCAATCGATGTTTTTCTCTCACATTGATGTTTCTGTTTTCTCTCTCCATTCCTCTCCATCTAAAATCAATAAAAACATGTCCTTGGGTGACAATTAAAAAAAGAAAAAGAAAGAAAATACCTGGTTTCTTTCATACAAACCTAGGTTTTCTTTTGATTACAAAAGAAATTTGTGGTTCCTAGTCCTTATCGATTTTATTTTTTTCACCAGCATTTAAGGAAATTAGAAATGCATTTGATTTCTTTAAATTAACTCCAGAAGAAAAAAATGATTTTCCTGAGAATAATCAGAAAAGAGAAGAAATACCATTGGATTGTAATTTCACAGAAGATCACAAAGTCAAGGAAAACAAACAGGTACTTAAAGAAAGGAGAAACACAAGAGATGAGACTGACACATGGGCATATATAGCTGCGGAAGGTGATCAAGAAGTCCTCGACGGTGCGTGTCAAACCAGTGAGAATTCTGGTGAGTGTGTTTGCAGTCAGTTTGCATATTTTTCAGAGCAGTATGATTTCACTTGCCTCATTGTTTTCCACTGTAACTCCTGATCAGAAAATAATGAAGTAGACAGTTTTGTTTGAATCTCCTGGATAAACAGCTTTTTATATTGAAGACTTAGGTCATTTCTGTGGTTTCCAAATTGACCACACAAATATTTTGAGTCCCTATGATGTTCTCAGCACATTTAAAAATTTTAAAGATTTTGGGTATTTTACCTTTTCCACTCTTGCCAAGTAGCTTGGTTATATATCTTAATGGCGTCTTTCAGGAAATTATCAAATGCATACTTACTTGTATCCTGTCCTTTTAACTTTGTAGTAAATGACATTTCCTAAATAAGATGGTTGTAAATGTCCTCTCAAGTTTGTTGGGATCAGCTGCAGGAGAGTCATGTGTGGGATATTGGGCACGCTGGGTATGAGAGGCTAGAAGAAAGAGTGCATATATAAATATTTATAACCAGGGCAGAATAGACACAGTTAATGTGATAAGACCGTGCAATTTGTGAATCTTAAAAACAGTTAAAGGTAATTATTTACAATAATTGTAAAGCTTCACATGTTTCTGAATATATGGCAGAATGGATTGTCTGGGTGTCCCTGTTAATACAAAACCACTAGGCCCTGGGCATCAGGTAAGTCATGCTTTCTGATGTACTGCTGAGCTTGCAGGAAACTGGGACAATTGTTAGGACCAGTAGACCACAGGGAGGAGGAAGTGGGTTGCCTAGAGGCCATATGCCAAATAGCAGCTCTGCTCTTTGGGGTGCCAAAGAGGACACATGCAATAGGTCTTGGGAGTCCCTGGTGATATGTGAACCACCTGTTACACATATAATGAGGAGAGACTGTGAAAATGCAGCCTCCCCAGATTGGCAGGTGGTAGGTGGAATAAGCGAGGGAACTTACATACGAGGTTCATCTTGGGTGACCAGTAGACAAGTAGATCTCCACACTACCTGCCAAGTCTTAAAAATTTATAGGAAAGACTTAATGGGATTCAGTCTAGGTGGTCTCACAGTTCCTTCCTCTCTCAAGGCTGCATCCCTGAAGTGACTCCCGCTGTGGGACTGGTAGTGAGGACATACAGGGAGGGGTGAGGAGCCTCCAGTTGCCTGCATCTGGCTCACTGCTTGAATGGTGATCAGGTCCTCTGGATGACCTTCTCCAGCACTCCACCCCTTATAACTGACCCTTACAGTGTCACATGCCTCCTCTTCTATGATGTGTCCCTGGCGGTCAGCATGGAGGTGGCTTATTTGGTGGCTCTAGCTACATTCAAGGCAAACACTACAACATCAGTACAGGCACATGCAAGAGGAAACAGGTTAAGGTAATGATTCCCAAGTAAGAAATAATTTTTTCCACCAAGTGCCCCAAGATCAGAACCAATGATTTATTGTGTCCACTAGGCTGGGAGTAAGATCATTGAGGGCATTCACATGTGTCTTCATGTGCATTAATGAAGATGATAGATACATTAGCAGTCTCATGGTATGAATACATTCTCTTTGGACAATGATACAGGTGTCCCCCTGTGAGGCAGTAATCATGTCCAGGGCCATCCTATTTTGGAGGACAGCTTTCTCACTAGGGACACTTCAGTGTTCAGTGGAGACAGGCTTTGTCAGCTGACATTCAAGACTTGCTGGGTGAGTTTATTAAGGGCTTCCTTATGTGTTGTAATGTCCTCCAGGGCAACAGAGGGAACAAAGATGGTGGCCAAATGATCACACCAGCAGAGAGGAGATGGGGATTGGCAGCTTTAGGAACCTGACCAGGACGTGCATACCATCATGTGGTAGGGGACACTAAATGAGAGGAACTGGGAGTGGGACATGCCAGACCAGGACCCCCCAGCTCATACTTTCAGTGATGCGTGTTTCATTCCAGGTGTTTTTCCACTGGTCCAGCTAGCACGACAGCTTGTCCAGTGGAAATTGTGTAGTTCCCCTCACCCTGGGGTGCTAAGCCATGCTCATCCCAGTGAGACATCCCAGTGCAAATTCCTGTAGATGACCCCGCTCCCAGGCATGAGGAGCTCTGTGTTCTCAGCAGCACAGCACATTGCTCCACAGTGGGAATCAGGGCAATGGCTGCCTTTTGTGACTATGTCCCTTTAATGGCATTAGATGCCTCAATATGGGCCCTTAGTCTAGTATGCGAAAGCCTGGGACAGTACTTTAGTCTACCTGGCCAACATAGCTTACCTGTTAGTAATGTAATCTGTGGCTTTCATACTCCTTCCTTTCTATCATCCCCCATAGGGGATATGGGCCTCTACTAAGTGTCACATTCTTTCACCCAGGCTCTACATCAAGACCCCGGGGTCTGAAATGTGACCCTGATTACTGTCTGCTCAACAAGGGTATCTGTAGATGGCACTCAGTTTCTCTAACCCTCTGATGGTGTCATTCTGGTTTGCATAGCAACAGGGGACAGCTTGGGTTTGACCAGACATTGTGTCACGTTATTTAGACCCCTCACTCGGAGGAAGGGGCTGATACAGTGAATGTGCCAATGTGCTCACCAGTTCTAATGGGTGGGCATTGTTTAATGCTGTCACTACATTAAGAAGTCATGGTATATTAGGGGCAATACTCTGTTTACCCAGGCACTATGGTGACTGCCTCTATGCATCCATCCGCTATATCTACTGAGGGGTCAACTGCGTGGGCTTCTGGCTGGCCAGGGCCTCACCTTTCTGATTGCCAGGGGGTGTCAACACCTCATGAGCTGGGATGCAAAAAGTGAGGAGCCTTAGACTCTTACAGGCAGACCCAAATGTCTTTCCACTTGTCCTGACCTTATAAGGGCTCTCTCATGATCATCCACCCCATGGCTTCCTGCTATACAATCCATAGGGTCGGTCCCTTTAGAACAGTCCACCTGTCAGTGCAAAGGGTTCATTGCCAGGGCTCCTAAATGATCACCAACCAAATACTGACTTCAGCCCACTGGCTTCTGCAGGCCCTCCCTGTTTCCGTGTAGACAGTGTCATGTTAGGTTGAATAACAGCTGTAGCCTTTGTAGACAGGTTGCCCAACTAGACCATCTGTGTACCAGGCATCAGCAAGAATCCTGTTTCCTATGTAGGCAACTGTATAAAACTATAGCAGGAGATACAGCACTTAACTGAGCATGGAGAAGGTACATTAGCGGTTCAGACACCTCAAAGTGAGGCCCTTGTGGATTTGAAAACCATGTAGACACAGATTCGTGGAGAGGGTGAGCACTTCATTTGTAGCTCTGTGCATTCTCTTACTTAATAACCCTGTAAATGAGATGGCATGTCTCATTTTATATGACCTCTCTTCTGTCCTGCTCCCCTGTGCTTCCTGTGGTCTGTGGTGTCCCACAGTTGTGGGACTCAGTTGAGTCCACCGTGGAATCAAATACGGCTTAGCACAAATATGGCTCCTCACTTTCCTCATCAGTGACTTTATCTCCTCATAGGTCATTGTATGATGGTCACTGTAGATCTAAATGCATTGATTCATGGAAATAGTTACACACTTTTTATGGAGTATTAGCTAGTTTTTCCGTTTAGAGAGTGAAGTAGCAGGAGTTCTGATATTTACTCCAAGTCACACAGCTAACAGGAAGCTGGTGTTCAGATCCAGGTGTGTCACGCGGAGGTCGGGCTGTCAGGTCTCCATGCTCAGAGTGACAGAAGAGCAGTGCTTGCCCCAACAAGGTTAACTGCCTAACATCCGTTTGTTTGTGGAATTGGTTTTAGGTGAAAATTCTTTAGTTCTTACCATCAAACATTTGTACTTTTCAGTCATCCATAATTACTCCCAAGTGAGTTATGCTCAAGGCTCACTTACTACACTGTCCATAGGGGATGAGCCATCCATCCTAGTGTCGATGAGTACATGGATCAGACAGCTGAGACTAGCATTTGCTTCACAATGCTAGGAGAGGGGCCTGGAGGCTCTCAGTAGACAGGGCTTCTAGCAAGGGGAAGCAGAATCTGGAAGGATCAGTGGGCAATTTTATTTACACACAGGTCTGATTTACACATTTCCAGTGACTTTACCTACATAAAGGATTGAAAGCAGAGGACTTCTGGCCAAGATGGAGGCATAGGTAGACACACTGTGCCATCTCACACCACCAAGATAGGGACAACAATTAAGAAACAGTGTAACAACCAGAACTGACAGAAAATTGAACTGTATGGAAGTCGGACACACAAGGAGTTAAAATAGACACATTCATCCAGACCGGTAGGAGGGGTGGAGTCGGGCAGCCAGGCGCTGGTCTAGGAGCAGAGAGCATTGGGACCGGACTCATAAGGCAACCAGGGCACTCAAGGCAGACAAGACCACAGTGGGCAGACCCTGGGTGCACAAGCCCCTGGCTGAGGGGTGGCAACCAGCAGACCCAGCGAAGCAGTGATTGTGAAGCAAGGCACTGCGTGCAATCCAGGGTCCCAGCACTGGGAAATAGAGCCTTGGGACACTGATTGAAAACACCTGTGGGGGCCCTGGCTGGTGTAGCTTAGTGGATTAAGCACAGGCCTGTGAACCAAGAGATCACGGTTCGATTCCCAGTCAGGGCACATGCCTGGGTTGCAGGCCAGTTCCCAGTAGGGAATGCACAGGAAGCAACCATACATTGATATTTCTCTCCCTCTCTCCTTCCCTTCCCCTCTGAAGATAAATAAATAAAATTTAAAAAAAAAAAAAAAAAAAACACCTGTGGGGGTTGAGACACAGGGAGAGACTCCCAGGCTCACAGGAGAGGTCATTGAAAAGTCCCACAGGGTGCACAGGCCCACCCACACGGGAAGTGGCACCAGAGGGGCCCAGTTTGCTCAGGGGAAATGGCGGAAGGGACTGAGTTCCGACAGAGAGCAGAGCAAGCGCCATTGTATCTTCTTGGACCCCTCCCCCACATACAGCGTCACAACCCAGCAACTGGGGTGCCCAGCCCTGGGGAACACCTAAGGCTCCGCCCCTCATAAGTAACAGGCACAACCAGACCCAAAAAAAAAAACAAAAGAGATGGCTCAAACAGAAGAACAATTGAAAGCCCCAGAACCCATCCTTTTAAGCGACCAAGAGATAGCCAACCTATCAGGTGCACAGTTCAAAGCACAGGTGATCAGGATGCCACAGAATTGGTTGAATTTGGTCGCAAAATAGATGAAAAAATGAAGGCCATAATAAGTGACATGAAGAAAAACGCACAGGGAACCAATAGTGATGTAATGAAAGATGTGTCTCACATCAATGGAGTGGACCAGAAGGAAGAAAACAACATACAACCAGAAAAGAATGAAGAAATAAGAACTCAAAAAAATGAGTATAGGCTTAGGAACTTCCAGGACATCTTTAAACATTCCAACATCCGAATTATAGGGGTACCAGAAGGAGAAGAGGAAAAACAACAAGTGGAAAACTTATTTGAACAAATAATAAAGGAGAACTTCCCCAATCTGGCAAAGGAAATAGACTTCCAGGAAGTCCAGGAAGCTCAGAGAGTCCCAAGAAGTTGGACCCAAGGAGGAACACACCGAGGTACATCATAATTACATTAGCCAAGGTAAAAATGAAG
>CM052539.1:87954848-87990609 GCA_028533065.1 Trachops cirrhosus
AACTTATGACACATGGACTGAAGTAAAGCGGGGTGATGTGGGTGGGAGAGGGTATTCAGGGTGGAGGGGAATGAAGGGGGATAATAGGACAACTGTAATAGCATAACCAATAAAATATATTTAAAAAAAAAAATAAATAAAAATAAAAACGTCTGATGTTTCTTCCAGTTTGGGATAGAAGTATCTTTTTCAAAGTTGGTCATTTCCCAAGGAATCAGTCATAAAAGGAATTGAGTGTAGCACACAGATTTCTGGACTGGTCCCCTCCTGTTTCTGTAACTTTCTAACACTTAGGGACACCCAGATCCAGGGTTTTTCCAATATTCCTTCCCTCTCTTCACAAAGAGCTCCCATGCTGGCTCATTTGTAGAGAAAGGGATAAACACTGACTGGTATTTATTTTACAGTTAAGTAATTATTACTCCTTTTTTTGGATGTAGGCCTGTAAAAGAGGAAATTCAGACATTGTACGACTTGTCATTGAATGTGGAGCTGACTGCAATATTTTGTCAAAGCACCAAAATAGCGCAATGCATTTTGCGAAGCAGTGTAACAACGTATTGGTGTACGACTTGCTGAAGAATCATTTAGACACGTAAGTGTGCTGTAACTGTGCCATGGGTACATCACAGGACCACACATACCGAAACTGAGCTGGTCTGTATCTCCCTACTTAGAAAAAGACTGTCAAGTGGAAGTCCCTTTGGGCTTCTGTTCTCAAAAGATCACAAAGTAAAGTGGCATATGAATTACTTCTCTTCAAGCACTGAGGTCTTAGAAACTTTCAAGTTTAACATCGTCCTATCTAGGAGTATCTCCTTAAAATCTTGAATGTTAGTTCATTGTTGTTTTCCTTAATGGACACAATTTTTAGAGCATTTCCAAGTTCACAGTGACATTGAGCAGAAAGTACATTTTTCCACAGGGCCCCTGCCTCCACATATAAACAGCCTCCCCTACCATCAATATCCCTGACCAGACTGGTGCAATTAATAAACCTACCTGCACAATTATCATTTGAAGTCCTTAGTTTATGTTAGGGTTCACCTTGGTGGCATATGTTCTATGGGTTTTAACAAATGTATGACCTTATGACCTTGTATGACCTGTTAGCCTCAGTGCCCTAAAACTTGCTGTGCTCTACCTGTTGATCTCTCCCTCCCCAGTAAACTGACAACCACTGGTCCTTTTATTGTCTCCATACATTTTGTCTTTTCCAAAATGTTATCTAGCTGGAATTGATACAGTATGTAGGTAGCCTTTCCTAAATGATCATTCCATTGTCTGGATGCATCTATTCCATTCTTTCTCAAGTTAATTCTGAATCATTTATTTTGGTAACACATAACAGAAGTGTCACAGTAGCTAACAAAAGTTAGGCATTTATTGTTCATATAACAGGGAGTATGGGAGTATACAGTCTTGGGCAGGAAGAACTTCTTATCCTCATCCACCACGCTTAGAATGTGACTTGGATCTTCTTGTCTGTGAGAAAGTTAGCAGAAAAGTAAGTTAATTTTGGACAAGAAGCAAAAAAAAAGGCAAAGGTCAAAATGAAAGGATGTGTGTCTAATGAATGTGCCCTCTTTAACAGCCTCACCCAAGCAGTAATTTTTTTTAAAATCTTCACCCAAGCTTATGTTTATTGATTTGAGAGAGAGGAAAAGAAACATCAATTGGTTGCCTCCCATACATGCCCTAACTGGGAATCAAACCCACAACCTACATATATGCCCTGGCCAAGGAACAAACCCTCACCCTTTTGGTATATCCGACAATGTTCCAAGCAACTGAGCCACCCGGTCAGGACCCAAGCAATAATTCCTGTATGACTTTGGCTAGCATTTATGGCTACAAGGAATCCTGGCAAGCCAACATGTCTCATTTTGTTCACCTGGGTAACAAATTCAGGTATCCTGATTCTGGTCTTCCTTGTTTCCATGAGATGGAGGGATTCCTGCGATGCTGGACTTACCTCCTAAAACCAGAATATTTGGGGCAAACTACATGAGTTAGTTACCTTGCTCGTGAGATAATGGAAAAACATTTACTGCCGTTCTGCAGTCATAACTGAAACACCAGCACACAAAACAGTTCAGTACTTTTGTTACTTCTGACCGGAGCAAGAACCATAAAGGGCATTTTAGTGCGCCTTCCCACATTTGTAGGAAGGTTATGTCTTCTGTTTCCAAAGAACTAAGACAGAAGTACAGTGTTTTGATCCATGCCCATCCCAAATGACAGTGAAGTTCAGGTTGTGTAAGGACAACATAAAAGGCAGCAAATTGGTAGTGTAGTCCAGGCTTACAGGAAGAATTATTTCATTTACGGTGAACAAGTACAGCCTGTAGAAAGCTGATGGTACAACTGTTCATGTGAGCAGTCACCTCAGCAAAGTAGTTATCATGAGACTAGAGCTGAACAAACAGGAAAAAGATCCTTGCCAAATAGGAAAAAAAAAAAGCAAATATTTTAAAAAGAGAGAAGATGCTTATATACAGCTTTTCATAATGGTACTTCCAACCAGGATGGAGGCATAGATAGATCCACTTTTCCCCCCTCACACAACCAAAAGGAGGACAACAAATTTAAAACCAAAAAAACAACAGAACTGCCAGAAAATAGAACTGAATGGAAGTCCAACAACCAAGGAGTTAAAGAAGAAACATTTACCCAGACTGGTGGGGGCAGGTGGAGATGGGCAGCTGGGGCAGAGAAGACCTGGACTCGCAGCAGGGTGGCGGCTGGGAGACCAGGTGGTCCCACATTTGCATGCAGATGCACCAGGAAGACCAGCTGGGGAGCAAGACAGGCTGCACAACCCAGGGAAATAAACCCTCAAAACCTGACTGTAAAAACCTGGCAGGGCTGTGGTGGCAGGAGAAACTCCCAGCATAATAGGAGAGTTTGTTGGAGAGACCCACAGGGTCCTAGAACATACACAAACCCACCCACCTGGGAATCAGCACCAGAAGTGCCCAGTTTGCTTGTGGGTAGCAGGGGAAGTGACTGGAAGCCTGCAGAGAGCCAAGCAAGTGGCATTGTTTCCTCTCAGACTCCCACCCCCACATACAGCACCACAAACACAGCTATATGGGTTGCTGAGCTCTGGCTAATTCCTAAGGCTCCACCCCTTAAACTGTGTAACAGGCGACAGAGACAAAAAAATATAGCCCAAATGAAAGATCAAAGAACAAAGCGATGAAGAGACAACCTACCAGATGCAGAGTTCACAACACTGGTAATCAGGATGCTCACAGAAATGGTTGAGTGTGGTCACAAAATAGAGGAAGAATTGAAGGGCATCAAAAGTGAAATAAAGTAAAATGTACAGGGAACCAACAGTGACAAGAAGGGAACTGGGACTCAACAATTTGGAGCATAAGGAAGAAATAAACATTCATTCATAACAAAATGAAGAAATAATAACTCAAAAAAATTATAAGAGGCTTAGGAACCTCAGGGACAACTTTAAACTTTCCAATACCCAAATCATAGGGGAGCCAGAAGGAGAAAACGATCTTGAAAAAATAACGGAGAACTTCCCCAATCTGGCAAGGAAACAGACTTCCAGAGAGTCCAGGAAGATCAGAGTCTCCCAAACAAATTGGACCCAAGGAAGCACACACCAAGGCACATCATAACTACATTACCCAAAATTGAAGATAAGGAGAGAATCGTAAAAGCAGCAAGAGAAAAGGAGACAGTTTACCTACAAAGGAGCTCCCATAAGACTATCAGCTGATTTCTCAAAAGACACCTTGCAGACAAGAAGGGGCTGGAAAGTATTTGAAGTCATGAAATGCAAGGACCTATATCCAAGATTGCTGTATCCAGCAAAGCTATCATTTGGAATGGAAGGGCAGATACAGTGCTTCCCAGATAAGGTCAAGTTAAAGGAGATCATCCTCACCAAGACCTTATTATATGAAATGTTAAAGGGCTTATCCAAGAAAAATATGGTCAGAAATACGAACAGTAAAATAACAAACTCACAACTATGAACTGAATCTAAGAACAAAAACTAAACAAACAAGTAGAATAGGAACAGAATCACAGAAATGGAGATCACATGGAGGGTTATCAGTGGGGAGGAGGAGGGGAGAATAGGGGTAAAGGTATAGGGAATGAGAAGCATAATTGGTAGGTAGAAAATAGACTGCAGGAGGTTAAGAACAATACAGGAAATGGAGAAGCCAAAGAATTTAATATGTACGACCCAAGCACAAGAGCTAAGTAAGGGGAGGCGGGAAATGCTAGTGGCAGAGAGGTACATGGTGGAGGTGGGTAAAGGGGAGTAAATAGGGCCAACTGTAATAGCATAGACAGTAAAATATATTTTTTAAGAAATGTTAAAATGAAGCCCTGACTGGTGTGGCTCAGAGTGAGTTGGGCGTTGTCTCAACAAACCAAAGGTCTCTGGTTCAATTCCTGGTCAGGGCACATGCTTGGACTGTAGGCCAAAACCCCAGTTGGGGGTATGCAAAGGGCAGCCAATCAGTGTTTTTCTCCCTTCCCCTCTCTGTAAAAATAAACTTTTTAAAAAAGAAGTTAAAATCAAAACAAAATTTCTGAATTAGCACTGATCATTTTATTTGTTTCCTAAAGTAAGCACTGTTAGCAAGAAGTGTGTGTGGCAGTTCTTGAATTTATTTTTTAAATAGAAATCTTGTTTTCCATTCTCCAAATTGATCATTCATTTATTAAAAGGATAGTATTGAGCACTGTTTATGCACCAGGCACTATGGAAAGGGCAGCGGGGGGAAGACTTAACCTCGTGGAACCCAAATTCCCAGGAAAGGACAGACAGTGAGAAAGACAGGTGGCACATTAAATGTAGACAAGCAGGAAGAGGAAAGAGGTGGTTTTTAAGGTTGATCTACATTCATCGGTAAAAATTTTATGGCTCATGATTCGTTTTTCACTAATGACTGTGCATACTTTTTGATTAGACTTTCAAGGGTAGCAGAAGAGACTATAAAGGATTACTTTGAAGCACGCCTTGCTCTACTAGAACCAGTTTTTCCAATAGCATGTCATCGTCTCTGTGAGGGGCCAGATTTTTCAATGGATTTCAATTATAAACCCCCACAGAACATACCAGAAGGTAAGCATATGTTTTCCGAGTCTGAAATGTGACACTATTAACTGATTTTTAGATAGATCTCTTTCTATAAACAAACCTTAAAAAATTTCCAGCCCTGGCTGGTGTAGCTCAGTGGATTGAGTGCCAGCCTGTGAACCAAAGGGTCACCAGTTCAATTTTCAGTCAGGGCACATGCCTGGGTTGTGGTGAAGGTCCCCAGTAGAGAGCATGTGAGAGGCAACCACACATTGATGTTTCTCCCCTTCTCTTTCTCCTTCCTTTCCCCCTTCTCTAAAAAATATATAAAATCTTTTTTAAAAAGTTCTATTAGTACCAGTAATCATGTAAAATAGTTAACAACAGCTACTCTGGCAGAAAAAGAGACCAGCTGATACGTACCATCCCATGTGACTTTGAAGGGTCCATAGAAAATGGTGTTAGAACTTGTTTAAAAAGTACGGAAGTTGGGGTTAATAATTGTACTAGTTTTTTAGATTCTGAGCCCAAAATCAATGTTTTTTCCTGAATTTTTATTATTGCTAATAATCTTGCCTTTTTAAAAAGGAACAATAGATGTCTGCCCTTTAATAGCATTAATTATAAACTTCAGTTCTAGCAGCTGCTTTGCAGGTAGGATGACTGTGCTTGCTCTAGGACACAGGTGCCACAAGCTTTCAGAAAGTGGAATGTCTGCCTGAAAGTAGGAAACTGAGCTCTAGCTTTTTTGTTTTGTTTTGTTTAAATAAATAAAACCCTGCCCCCATTAAAAATCTGTATGAGGTCTGTCCAGAATGTATTCAGCCATGTAATATGAAAAAGTGACATTTATTCAAGATACAAGAAACACTACATAGGATGATGCCTCGGTCCCCCTTCAAAGTAGGCACCTTGGGACCTCACACAGTTCTCCCAGTCACCATCAGCTCCAGTATCGCGTTTTCCTGAATCTCATTGAAGGTCTGAAATCTCTTCCCTTTCAAAGGTGATTTTAGTTTTGGGAAAACTTTGAAATCACAGGGCACCAAATCTGGGTTGTACAAGGGCTGAGTCACATGGGTGATTTGATGTTTCAACAAAAAACTCTATACAAGGCGTGGTGCATGAGTGGGCACGTTGTTGTGATGAAGCTGCCAATCACTAGTTGCCCATAGCTCTGGCCTTCTGAAGACAGACACACAGTACACATGCTCACTCAATGGCATGTACCACCCCCACTGACTTTTATTTTTTAAATCTAGTCTTGTCAAGACAGGCATTTGTAACTTTGGTGAACTTGGCATTGAGAGTCATTTGTAATTTTGACTATTCAAGCAGACATTTCCCATTATAAATCTGAAAAACAATGTTTACAGGAGAGGTATAAGGTGTTCTCTTTAGCTCTGGAACCAAACTAAATAAAACAAATTGTTCTCTATGGTCTTTTAGGAGGAAGTCTCCTCTTAACTTTAAAAATAGTTTAACCATAAAAGAAAGAGCTGATACAGCTGTTCTGTTGTATCATTAAAAAGTATAGCTTTTCTTCAAAGTGAATCTTGCAGGCATTCAATGACAGCTTCAATTCTCATGCTAACTTTTTTTTTCCAAGATAAGTTTTGCTGTTTGTTAATCACAAAATTTGGAAAATACCAAACAGTATGTGGAAGAAAATGGAAAATCACTCAAACCCACACCCAAGCACAACCCCGTAGAATATCCAGCAGTTTGTTTCCGTGCACATAAAAAGCAAGTTTTAAAAAGTTTGTTCCATGAGCAGTCAATAGAACAAAAAATTTAAAAAGTGTTGTGGTTTGGCAATTGAAGGGCTTCTCCACTGGGGAGGAGATAGTGGGTGGGGCAGGTGCACAGAGTCTAGCTTGGTGGGCACTTCCATGTATCATACTGTATTACCCCCACCCACGCTTCTCCCTTTGGGCTCTAGAAGGTGGAGATTCCAGGACTGGGCTAAACTCTGTGTTTGCATCTCCCTTGCTCAGGCTCTGGCATCCTGCTGTTCATTTTCCATGCAAACTTTTTGGGTAAAGATGTTATTGCTCGGCTCTGTGGACCATGTAGTGTACAAGCCGTAGTTTTAAATGATAAATTTCAACTACCTGTTTTCCTGGTAAGATTTTCTGTGATTCATTACTGAAAAGTACATTTTTTTGAAAGATTAAGACTTTATTAAAACATAACATTTAAGAGTTATCTTTATTATATAATTCAGTAAACCTGTTGTTTGAAATGAGGCGATAGCCAATAATCATCCTAAATTTTATCAAAAATCTTTCTAAATGTTTGATACCTGAACCTTAAATTATGTTTATCATGTCTTAAAATTAACATTCAGAATATAAATTCAATTTTAAATATTAAGCATTTTCCCATCATCATGATTATAAACAACATTCACTTAAAGGAAATGCAAAAAGAAAAGTATGCCTGGTCATGATATAATTTTGACTTTTATTATAAACATTTAAAAATAAAAACAATGTAATAACTGATTTGTTAGTGGCTATATACATTCTTTTTTAATATAAAAAACACTCTTGACCCTGACCATGTGGTTCAGTTGGTTGGAATGTCATTCAGCGCTTGAAGATTGGCAGTTCGATCCTTACGGTACATACCTAGGTTCCTGGTTCGATCCCCAGTGGGGGCTTGTACAAGAGGCAACTGATTGGTGTTTCTCTCTAAAATCAATGGTAGCATGTCCTTGGGTGAGGATTTAAAAAAAATGCTCCTGAAGAACCTTCATGCATGATTCCTTGGCCACATTTAGAACTCTTTCCTTAAGCTGAATTAATAAGCAAAATTAAATAGTTATGAAGACCTTTAATACTCAGGCTATATATGACTAACACATTCTAATCCTAAATATATGGATATTGTTTTGTCATCTGTATCTTTTTAATAAATCAAAGGAAAAGCAAATATATCACAGCTTATTGCCTCATGAATTCAAACACAAAACTGTAAAGTCCTAAAGGGTTCTAGTCTCTTTAGATAACTAGCCTCTTTAGATAATGTTATACTATTAGACCTGGCCTGTTTGTTGATGGAGATGCTGGAAAAAATACTGATCCTTTTTTGGTCTTCTTCCCTAGGATAGTCATTTTGTTTACTCATTCAGCCCTGTTGCAGGCCTCAATAAACTCTTCATAAGGTTGACAGAAGCACCCACTGCTAAGGTGAGAAGCCTTTCCCCATATTCAGTATTCCTACTTGAACTGTTTTTCTAGATGACTCTGTCACGTGGTTTCCTGGTATACCTCCCCTAGAGACCAGTGCTCCCTCAGGCAGCAGTCCGTGCGACATGCCCCTTTCTGAATCGAAAACATGACGGATATATGTACACATACCTATGTACTACATCTCTGTAGTGTCGAGCAGTCTGGGTTGTCTTCTAGGCTTTGGTATTTATAACAAAAGTTCAAATTATAAGCATTTAGATCATGACTATTTTAATTAAAACATTGAAATACCTGATTGATAACTACCTAATTTGGGAATATAAAGGAAACTGTGTTTGTGCTCATCCCTATGCCTTGTTTTCTTTTTATAGGTAAAACTGCTAATAGGTGCGTACAGAGTGCAGCTGCAATGACCAAACAATGGATCGGTATGGACTGGCTTTCAAACCTGTGCATTGCTAAATATTCTTACAAGCAGTTTGGAATTCTTGGCACTGCTAACAGTTCCAGATTTAAAGTTTCATCTGTAAACCTCATGCAGTTTAAGTCTCTAAGAATAGTGTGTTCTATAGTGTGTTCTATACATCATAAAATACAGAAATGTATGTACTTTGTGCCAGTTTTCAATAATCAATGTTGTGTCCAAACTGCACATTTCAGTTTTCCACAACGTGGAATGGTACATATGAGGGTTAAGAAAATTTTTAGCTTAAAATTTTCTACTACCCCAGGTGAATCTGTGTCCCCAAGCATGAATTTGCCACCCTTGAAGTTTGAAGGAAGAGGTCTGATCTATTTCTAATTTGCCACACATTCCAAGTTGGAGGTGACAACTTCGTATGTTTCCAGTTATCCCTTATTTGAAAAGAAAAAAACCTAAGAAATAGAAGAAAGTGTCCACCAAAACAAAGGGAATATCCTTACTTTGAACACTGGGATGGTCAATTGAGCTATGCCAGTGAGGCTCATGTGGGGTTATTGTTCCTATGGACTTCTCCATAGGTCCAACTTTTTGCATTCTTTTAAGAAATATTTGGCAAACTAATAAATCAAACTCAGTATGTACTATGGAAATGTATAAAATTTATTTCTTGGTTTTATAATTGAGTTCTAATTTTAATGGAAAGTTTCACAATATCATGTATTAGACTCATCATTGTTTACAAATTAGAGAGCCATTTTTACTTCACATACTAAAACTGCCCTTCTTTACAGTTTCCTCAAGAAAACACCACAGTGTCGGTCTTTCCATTTTCTTTTGGTACCCACCTTGTTTTGAGATACAATGTGTATTATAGTTTTTTTGCTAAATGGTGGCTGGGGTTGGACTCCTTCAACTAGATTGAATTTTGTATTAGTACTGTATGCAAATTCATACGTTTCTAGAAAAAAGTTAATGAGATTTGGGTTAGCAACAGTGCACAGAAAAGTGGGACAGCAATACATATAAGAGAAACGGGTTTTTAAAGAAAATTTCCATTATGTCCAAATCCTACCCTAAGATAATCCTACAACCTTACAAGAACATACTAAATGAGCACACACTATTTGTCAGGAGGCATGGCTATCTAGGGTGGTAGAAAGCAAATAGAGAATCTGAGCACAATTCCTTTAGGGGTTGAAGCAGAGAGATAAGCAAGCTCTGTAAAGTCAGCAAGGGCATAATGTGAAAATGGGCAAGTTATTGTGACAAACAGGGAACATAAAGGTTTAAGATCACTAAAACTTGTCTGTCAGCTTCTACCCGCCTTGTGACAGGTATGCTAGTAAACTGTGAACATTGTGTCTATTAGGAACATGAGTCACACAGTTCAATACAGTTGTTTTGCTCAGAACTATAGCTTCTCTATAGCAGGTGAAATATTTGTCCCTGAGTGGGAAGTGCTGAAAGTTCTGGTTTCATGTATGTACAAAGTGTGGACATCAAAGCAATCTCCTTGTATAAAATGTATATGATACAGAACACATACCTGAACTTAATTGGATACATGCGAGCTCACGACTAAGCCAGTCATCACAAGTGACTGTAATCTCTGTGGCCTGACTCCCTGAAAAGTGGTTAGTTCACAGCTTTTTGCTTCAGTTTTATCTTGAAAAAGAAAAAGAAAACCATTCCTCAGCCATTACTCCTTTCCAGTATAGCATACATATGGACATATACTCAACTTAATCAATTAGATTAACTTCCTGACTGCACCACTCAGATGAGTGTGGCTATTATAAACAGCACATTACATTTGCAGTACCTCATAACACCCACTAAATGATGAACTACAATTAGATGGGGGTTTGGTTTCAGTCCAGGAAAGTGAAATTTTTCAATTTCATACAGTATCTTTTCAAATCACTCCCATCTGAACTCTAAATTTGTAGAATTTATTCAGTGGAATGTCAAGAAGTAGCAATTTAAAACTCAGGTGCTGCTTTGAGAACTTACTATGAGAGGGCCTCAGAAAGCATTTATCATGTTTTCTGTCTGGAAGTCCAGTCTTTTGAGTAAAATCTGAGAGAAACAGAAAAGTACAAGGAGACTGCTCAGCACAGAGCAGAGAAGCAGAACACACAAGGTATGGCAAAAGAAGGTTTATCACTAGCGGTTCATAGTGGAAATGATACAGTAAGTAATAACTAGTAATACATGAATAAACTAGCAACTGAAACATGCTTTTGCCCACTTCTGTATACACAAATAGCAGACAGTGACTTAGGAAATGAGAACTTTGAGAATTTCAATTTTTATAGTTAATATCACATAGCATAATACTGGTAAAACCCTGGAATTAAAGTTCTAAAACTTTAAAACTTTGCTCAGTTCAGAGGATGAGTGATGGAATCCACCCTGCTTCTTCCATCCTGTCAGACCTGAAGATACAATGTACTACCTTTCCCACCCAGTCTGGGATCTCTAGGCCTGGCTTTTTGCTCTCCATACACAGGAGCCCTACTAGCAATTAGGAATTGTAATGACAGTGAGGGTTCACAATTCAATCAGGAACAAATTAAAACAAAATTGGGAAATAGTTATCTGTCCATAACCCAGAGCTCCCACAGGACCACCAGTTGGAATCTAAACCTAATATCTGGCATCATTTCAACTTATAAAAATATAATTTCCATTACTCTGCAATATATTATCTCTGCCTTACTCATATGACCCATTATTTACTTTCCTTGGGCCAAGATATATGCTTTACAGCCAAAACAGTTTTTCTCACAACAGTGCCAAATTTTATGAGTGGTCCATTGTCTTGGGGACTGACCAAAATTAGAGATTACATGGGATGGTGACAGTCCCTCCACTGGTTCACTCTTATTTGTAGGCTGCTACCCTAATATTTTCCAAGATTAACCAGCAAGACCACACAAAGAGTAGGTACACATCTTTAAAATAAAATAAACTGAGTGAAAATGTGAAGTTTGCTATTCCAGGTATCTTTTAACTCGTCTGTGAGGCCTCATTTTTTAAGTATCAAGTGTTACTGCTCATATATCCATACATTGCTTATATGGAGTAATAAACTCACAAATGAAATACAATTGGTTTTCTGGCTTTTTTCCTCCTGTGTCATTACAAGCATTTTGTTAATAAAGAAAATAATCCGCTGAGTTAAGAGCAGCAGATCCAAAAATATTCATGAACTGAATTAGTCTATTTGAACTATAAAAATGTCCTTCAGTAATTCCCTTATACAACTGGCATATTGTTGCAATCTTATTTAAGTACCTGAAGGGGCAAATATATTACTAATAAAGAGCAGTGGTTCCCAAACAGGTACCCCCTAAGTAGAAATGAGAACACTCAGGCAGAAATCACACACAGGCCAACAGGCTTGTTCTTACAAGCCCTCCAGTGGCCTATCCTGCACCTTCAAGTGTGAGAAACACTGTTTCAAAGGATAACCTGAAAATGAAGTGATTATTTTAATAAGATTTTTGAAGGAGGATAGTACCAGGTCACTTCCTTCTATGAGAATTAAATGTGTATTTGGTGTTTTATTATTTTAATATTCACAAGGTTAATAAAACTATCTTCCTGGAATGAATGTATCATTTCACTAACAAAAATGTATAATGAAAAGCAGTTACTGTAAAATACAAGTATTCACTTTTTTAAAAACAAAATTAACTTCAAAATCCTAAACTTCCAATGACATTCACTTGACAAGCTGACAGTTCTCTCTGATGGCCACACAATGCCACAGCTTTGGACTGTGGCACATTTAGATTTTTTTTCTTCTGTACACAGAGGTCAGTGGTTCCAGTAGAAAACCAGATTTATTAGAGGGCTTAAAAACATTTCTTAAAAAAATATTGCTAGATCCTACCCTAGGAGTTTGTTTTCTTAACAAGTTCCCAGATGATAATGACACTAGGAATTAGCTTTGAGAATCACTGCCAAATGTTAATTTACTAGAGGTGGACAATAGTACGCAAAAGAGCCGTCACATTTCAGGGCTTCATGAGGCGTTGCATACTTGTAAGGTTAAATTTGTCAAACGTAAGGTGTGCTTACATCAATGGTCCTTAGTCTCATGCCAATCCCCTGAAGTCTTGTTGAAACACGCAGTCTTACTCAGTCTACTGTGTGTCCTGGGATTCAGAACTTCTGAGAAACTCAGGTATGCTCACACTCCTGGTCTGAGGCCACACCTGTAGTAGCAAGAAGAGAATGGAATTTGTCATCAACTGATAAGGGATACTTAATACTTGATGGATCTATCAGGGTGACAATACACCATCATCTGAATTCTGTCAAAAAGACCACAGAATAAATGTTCCCATAACATTTTGTGTCTAACTAACTTAGCAAAATAATACAAAAATTTAGTCTCTACAAAGGCTGCAAAGCAGCAAGGAAGTTTACTTACTATCCCTCTATGATATTAAACCATTTTAAGGTTACAGTCTCCAAATGAATGTAAGACCAAAATTTTAGGCATCAGATCACTGAACATAAGAGGGATTTTTTTTTCCTTTAGTAAGTAACATGTTTAATATATCAATTCTGTTCTCAAAACAGTTTTACCTAAAGACAAAATGCATTACTACCAGTAAGGAAAGACAAGGGCAATTTAGGTCTAAAATTAACCTCCAACCTTGTTCAAACGGAATGTTCATCACAAAGTAAAATGACTAAAGAAAGGAGGAAGGAGCCCTGGCTGGTGTAGTTCAGTGGATTGAGTGCTGGCCTATGCACCCTAAACATCATTGGTTCAATTCCCAGTCAGGTCACAAGCCTGGATTGCAGGCCAGGTCCCCAGCTGGTGGTGTGCAAGAGGCAACCAATCACTGTATCTCCCGCACATCAATGTTTCTTTCTCCCTTCCTTACCCTCTCTAAAAATAAAAAGTAGAATCTTAAGGAAAGGATGAGCCATTACAACACACATCTACCTGAAAGGAAACAACTCCAGTACATCCTCATCTCTAAACTTGATTTGTTCTGGACGTCAAGTTTCAGGTAGTTTTATCCATGTGTTTTTATCCTCCTAGGATACAATAAAGTCAGATTTAGCCTTTAATAAAGTAGCTTCAGTAACAATTTCTTAAAAGTCTTAATAGTAATCATTCTCCCTTAGGATGCTATTTAAAGTCTTTACCACATTTGGTTATTTCCATTCTCTAAGATTTTCCTTTAATCCACTGCCTCAAAGAACATCAAATGACACAACATTCAGCTTACTTTTGTTTTAGCATTAAGTAATACTAAATCCTAAACACTAAATCTTCTCTGCTAATGACTTTAAAATATTGGTTCTATTTTGCTAAATCCTTTTTTATTTCCATATCTAGCTCTTCTTCAAAGCTTAGAACCTTATAATCCAATATCCTACACAGGGTCCGTGTTTCCTACTGTATCTACAAAATTATATTCTACTCGTACTGAGGCAGGGCACACCAACATCTGTTGTGCTCCACAACAAAGACTCTTACCTACCCTCATAACAGCTTGGAACAATGTTTTAAGAGAGTGTGCACCCCAGATTTTTGATTGGGGAACAGCTTCATGTTTATCCTTACAAAATGTGTCATACCTGAAATATTAGTACAGTACTACACAATTACAATTTAGATATGCACAGATTTGTACTTAATTTCTTTTTAACTGTTGGGGGTAATGACCCAAAAATAATTAAAATTACTACCCTAGATGAGTATTGTTTTCAAAATCCTGATGGGTCTCAAATTCGCTTGAGGATTGAATGAAGTATGACCGTCCCCAAGAATATGAATGCAAAAATATGTATACAAAATTCTGCATGTAGGATGTGAGGGCAATCTGGTTGTGACAGCTGTCACCCCACTGATCACCGGGGTTGATTCGGCTCATCTGGCCAGGCAGGTGGGTGTCCCCTTCCTCCCTCACCGATCCATCTGTGTCCCTCCCAAAGCTGCGTGCTTGGTAGAAGAGGACGACCTTCCCAACAGCAGGAGAGGACTAATCTTCAGTCAAGGGTAAACGAGTAGCTGTACTCCCCTGCTAGAACCTACAAACAAGTTCTCAAAATTCTACATGTAATTTAAAGAGATTCATAGATAAATACACCCTGATGACCCAACATGACCCCAAGGCCCCAGATATAAAAACTTAAATATGGTTTCCAATAAGACATAACAAAAATATCTTTTACATATTTTTACCTGCAGTTAGCATTCTATTGCATGTAACACTTGCTAGGTATATATGCTCCTCAAGTGACCTGCATTTTAACTTGGTTACTACTGTATACATAATGACTTTAGTCAAGTTAAGGCTGAGAAGAATAAATTAAACCATCAACCAAACCAAACTGGATTACTTAATTTTTAATGATACCAGGGCTACTAGTGGAATTTTTAAGTCTTAACTTTTCACAATAGTCAGCATGCATTTTACATACCATTAAATATACTAATCTGTACAATTTAGCCAAGTTCTAGTTGCCAATATTTACGCTTTAAAAGAGGGGCTTGCCTCAGTACTTGAATTCAGAGTTCAAAGTCAAATCGCAAGTTCTATGACCAAGTTTACTGTACACTGCAGCATAATCTAATATAACTAATGATGCATAACACTAATAATGCATCACGGGGACCTCCTGCACATGTGCATCCATTCAGTGGCATTGGGTTTAGGATTTTAAAATCTCTGAGAAAAGTTCATACACAAAAACATAAGGATTTTAATTTCTAAATCTAAGGAACAGCGTTTCTCCATCATAGTAGTACTGTCAAATATACTTTTAAAAATCAGTAAATGCATAAAAAGAAAAGGTCTCTGCCCTGGCTGGTGTGCCTCAGTGGGTTAAATGCAAACCTAGAATCCGAAAGCTCACCAGTTCTGATTCCCAGTCAGGGCATGTGCCTTGGTTGCAGGCCAAGGTTCTCTCCTTCTCTTTCTCCCTCCCTTCCCCTCTTTCTAAAAATAAATGAATAAAGCTTAAAAAAAAGGGTGTATCCTTCAATTGAAATCAAAGTATAACAAGACTGTGACACAACTTTGGACAAAAGTAGAATGTTTTTAATTAATTTCAGAATAAAACTGGGTCAGTAAGAACCATGTACAAGTTAATGTTGGATTTTACCCTCCCATGCCACAGCATTTAAATTGCTAAAACTAGAAAAGGCATCTCCAGACACACCCTAGGTTTTTCCATGTAGTCAAAAATGTAAACAGCCAGTAGCACACATACTTTTCCAATGACTTTTCATGAAGAATAAAACACTGAAGATACATAGGCCCATTCTTAATTAACAATGGGCCTAATATTCTCCCCGTCTTTAAGTTACAGAAGGTATGCTTTTCTACTGAGTACAGGACTCTACTCTCATTTGTATATTACAATATAGTTTATATTATGTAATGTATAAGAAAGGACTGTTTAAAACATAAATAAGACATAATCCAGAAAGCACACAGGCTAAACACAGCTCCACAAAGCTATTTAAAATTACAACATACGAATGGTAAAAACCCAAGAAACAGGACATTAGTAAAGGCTCATGTTGAAATACACCTTGCCAGAAGTCAACCTCAAAGACAGGCTTCCTCGGAAATGGACACCACTGGCAGAGAACTATGAAGGAATCACGCTGTTACCCACATGCTCAAAACATGGCCAGGTCACACAAGAACATCGGAGAGATCTAAGAACAGTATTCACACCTGAATTTGATTCTTTGCTTTCATGATTAGACATGGATTAAAGCAATTAATAGCCAAACATTACTGGCAATTCACAATAGGCAAAACACGCAGGATACTTGCTAACATTCTACTTAAGCATTAAAGAATATCAGCAATATAAAGAAACAGTGTGTGGAAACAATAACATCAAAAGCCAAAGATTAAGGTCAAAAACTCAAGTCCCAAAGGAACTTGAGACACTGCCCACAAAATCAAGTATGTAAAACATCTGAAAACACACCAAGTTTATCCTTTCTGATATAATACAATTTCAACTGGTGAAGAATGATGTTACAGAATACAATTTCAAATAACATTTAATTGGAAATAAAAAGGACATGTTCAGTCGTGGATGGGGAGCTTGGTGGGTCAGAGCATTGTGCCATTACACTAAAGTTGTAGGTTCAATCTCCAGTTAGGACACACACAAAATCAACAAAGGGGAGACCCAAGATGGCAGAGGAGTAGGGGGAAGCTGCAATAACCTCCTCCCAGGACCAATCTGGAATTACAACTCAATTGTAGAGAAATCATCCTGACTGACCAACTAAGCACTAATTGGAGAGAGTAGCCTTGTAATGAAGGCCAGACAGAAGAAACCACTTCACCACAACGAGACTGGCAGGGAGTGTGGAGAAGGCACGGGATGGCTGACTGGGCTCCCACAAGTGGCAGCTGAAGTTCCAGAAGCATGTTTCAGTGGCCAGGGGGTTCACCCAGAGATGTGTGGGGTCTAAACCCCAAGATGGGCTCCCCAGCCTACAGCACCTGAGCGGAAAAAGTAAGCCAGTAAACATCTCACTGTGAAAAGCATCGGGGTTTCTGTCCACCAGAGAGAGCTCAAGATGCAAAGGGCCTCTTAAAGGGCCAAAACACAAAATTCCATTTGCAGCCACTTACCCTGGGCTCCGACAGGAGGGCAGAGTGGACTAGAGATGCATGAAGAAAATCTGGGGCTTGTGGCTCTGGGGAGAGAACTGAAGGAACAGCTACCAGGATCCATGTACTGGGTCATCCCCCATACTCCAGGAGCCATCTCTCTCGGGCACAGCACTCCTCTCCAAGTGGCATCAGTCTAAGGGAAAGCAATAGCCACACCCACAGGAATTACTGTACTTTGCCATGTATAAGGTACACTTTTTTGCCAAAATTTTTGAGGGAAAAGTAAGGATGCGCATTATACATGGGTAGCACCTAAAATGCCTTGTACCTGTTCTTGTGTTTTGTAATTATTTGTTACATAAAATTGTACCACGTTATACTCAAAAACAAATGCCAAAATTCCTTTCTAATGCAAAAAACAAGTATCTAAATATCAATAAGGAAATATTGAATTAAAAATTAAAGCAAAATTTTTTTTTCCTGAATCACTGAGCCAAAAACATGGGTGCACAGTATACACAGGAGCACATTATACACGGCAAAATACAGTACTCTGCCCCACGATGTGACACTTAAGCCTGGCTGCTGAGTACAGTTTGAGGCTATATAACTGATTAAGTTGAACTAACGAAGTTCCCTGAGAACTGTAAGAATTCCAGTGATGATAAGCAGGCCATGGTGTGGAGCCTGGTTCTTTCTGCACATACTCAGGCACAGCAGTAAGAGCCACATTCTGTGGGTCACTGAAAGCTCCAAACAGGCTACCCAGGGGCAGTCACAAGCAGTGTCTGTCCAAAGCCTGCATCAGAGTCTTTGCAGATCTAACTAATACATAAAAATACATAGAAGCAGCCAAAATGGGAAGACAAAGAAATAGACCTCAAGTGAAAGAACAAGAAAGTTTTCCAGAAGAGCTAGATGAAATGGAGACAAGCAATTTATCTGATAGAGAGGTTGGAGTAATGATTATAAAGATACTCAACAGCATGAAAAAAGACACAGAAACCATAAAAAAGGACAAGTCAGAAATAAAGAATGCAATAATCTGAAATAAATAATACACTGGAAGGAATAAACAGTAGGTTGATGAGGAGAGGATCAATTAGTAATGTGAAAGACAAAAGAAAAAAAACACCCAAGCACAGCAACAAAGAGAAAAAAGAATTTTAAAAAATGAGGAAAACTTAAGATATTTTGGACAACATGAAGTGTAATAACACCCGCGTCAAAGGGATACCAAAAAGAGGGGAGAGGGGAGGGAATTTCAGGGGAGAAGGGGAGGGTTTACAGGAACAAATATAGAGGACACATGGACAAAACTAGGGGGGTTGGAAAGGGGAGGGAGGAGGGGAGGGATGGGTGGGTGGGCTGGAATGGGAATAAAGGATAGAAACTGTACTGAATAATCTAAAATAAAAAAATTTTTAAAAAAAAGAAAATAATGCCAAAAAAAAATACCAAAAAGAGAAGACAGTGAGCAAGGGAACAAGAACCTATTTGAACAAATAATGACCCAAAACTTCCCTAATCTGGTGAAGGAAAAAGACATACAAATCCGACAAGCTCAGAGAGTCCCCCAAAAGCTGGACCCATATGCTTACACTGAGACATATCATAATTAAAATGCCAAGGCTTAAAGATAAGGAGAGAATCCTAAAACCCACAAGAGAAAAGCAGGTATTTACATACAAGAAAGCACCAATTAGACTGTCGTCTTATTTCGCAAGAGAAACATTTCAGGACAGAAGGGAGTGGCATGACATATTCAAGCTGATGGAAACCAAGGGCTTATAACCAAGGTTACTTTCATCAACAAGGCTATCATTTAAAATCAAAGGACAAATAAGGAGCTTCCCAGACTAGAAAAAGCTAATAAAGGAGTTTGTAAACACTAAACAAGCACTGCAGCATATATTAAAGGGTGTATTTTAAGAACAAGCCGAAGACGATGAAGACTAAGAAAAACAAAATAGAGGAAAATAGTCGAACAGTAAAATGGCACTAAATACCTATCTATCAATAATTCCCTTAAAAGTAAATAGCTGAAATGCTCCAACCAAAAGACACAGAGTAGCTGAATGGGTAAGAAAACGAGACACATATATATGCTGCCTCCAAGAGACCCATCTCAGATCAAAAGATACACACAGACTAAAAGTAAACAGATGGAAAGATATTCCATTCAAATTGAAAGGAAAAAAAACCTGGGGTAGCAATACTTATATTCAACAAAATTGATTTTAAAACCAAGACTATATATAGTAAGAGACAAAGAAGGACACTACTTAATGATAAAGGGAACAATCCAGCTAGAGGATATAACCCTAGTAAACATTTATACACCCTACATAGGAGCACTTAAATGTGTAAAGGACATCTTGACGGAAATAAATGAAGAGATATACAGGAATACACTCATAGTCGGGGATTTTAACACCTCACTGACTTCAGTAGACAGATCTTCCAGACAAAAAAATCAACAGAGACAGCAGCCTTAAACAACACACGACATCAAATAGGTTAACTGATATATTCACAGCATTTCACCCAAAAGAAGCAGAATATACATACTTTTCAAATGCACGTGGAACATTTTCTAGGGCAGACCACATGTTAAGACACAAAACAAGTCTCATTAAATTCAAGAAGACTGAAATAGTATCAAGTTTCTTCTCTGACCACATTATGAAACTGGAAATTAATCACAAAAACAATACTGAAAAACACACAAAGATATGGAAGCTAAATAACTTGTTATTAAACAATGAGTGGGTCAACAATGAGACCAAGTAGGAAATCAAAAGATACTTTGAAACAAATGAAAATGAGAACACAACAATCAAAAAAATCTGTGGGACACAGGGAAAATCATCTTTAGAGGGAAGTTCATAGCATTATCTCAAAACAACAAGAAAAGCTCAAATAAACATTCTAGCTTTATACTGAACGGATCCTGAAAAACAACAACAAAGCCCAAAGTGAGCAGAAGGAAAAAAAATAATAAAGATTAGAGAAGAAATAAACGAAATAGTCTAAAAAGAAGAGATACAAAACATTAATGAATCTTTTCATTGATCCAGGAGCTGGTTCTTTGAAAAGATAAACAAGACTGAAAAACCTTTAACCAGACTCATCAAGAAAAAGAAAGAAGTCTGGCTGGCGTAGCTCAGTGGATTGAGCACGGGCTGCGAACCAAAGCATCGCAGGTTCCATTCCCAGTCAGGGCACATGCCTGGGTTGCAGGCCAGGTCCCCAGTGGGGACCACATGAGAGGCAACCACACATTAATGTTTCTCTCTCTCCTTCTCCCTCCCTTCCCCTCTAAATAAAATCTTTAAAAAAAAAAAGAAAAGAAAAAGAAAAAGAAGATGCAAATAAATAAAATCAGAAATGAAAGAGGAGAAACAACTGACACCAAAGATAAACAAAGGATTGTACAACAACATTATAAACTATACGCCAATAAATTGGACAACCAGGACACATATACCAAGACACATCATAATTAAAATGCCAAAGGTTAAAGATAATCTTAAAAGCAGCAAGAGAAAAGCAAATAGTTACTTACAAAGGAGTTCCCATAATACTGTCAGCTGATTTCTCACAAGAAACTTTGCAAGCAAGAAGGAACTGGCAAGAAGTATTCAAAGCGATGAAAAGCAGGGACCTACAGACAACATTGCTCTACCCAGCAAAGCTGTCATTTAGAAGCAAAGGGCAGATAAAGAGCTTTGCAGACAAAGTAAAGCTAAAGGAGTTCATCATCGCTAAGCCATTATTATATGAAATGTTAAAGGGACTTAAGAAAAACAAGATGAAAACTATGAATATAATATGGCAATAAATATACAACTATCAACAAGCAAATCTAAAAAACAAACTAAGCAAACAAGCAGAACAGAAACAATCATAGATTTGGAGATCACTTGGAGGGTTATCAGTTGGGAGGGGTAAGGGGAAGAATGGGGAAAATGGTGCAGGGATTAAGAAGTATAAATTGGTAGGTACAGAATAGACAGAGATGTTAAGAACAATATAGGAAATGGAGTAGACAAAGAACTTATCTGTAAGACCCATGGACATAAACAAAAGAGAGGGACTGCTGGAGGGAATGGGTAGTACCAAGTTGATGGGGGCAAAGGGGGAGGTATTGGGACAACTGTGATAGTATAAATAATAAAATATATATTTAAAACAACACTGCAAAGAAAAGTACATGCCTGATGAACAGAGATGCTAAAATCCACAATAAAATATTAGCCAACCAATAAAGCAATGCATCAAAAAGATCATACACCATGATCAAGTGGGATTTATTCAGGAAATGCAAGGTTGGTACAACATTCATAAATCAATAAATGTGATTCATCACATAAATAAAATCAAGGATAAAAACCATATGATCATATCAATAGATGCAGAAAAAGCATTTGATAAAAAAATCACCCACTTATAATTAAAAACTTTCAGCAAAGTGGGAATAGAAGGAACATACCTAAACCCAAAGGCCAATCTGACAAACCCACTGCCAGCTTCATACTCAACAGGCAGAAACTACAAGCATTCCCCTTAAGATCAGGAACAAGAGAGATTCAACATAGTACTGTAAGTTCTAGACACAGAAATTAGAAGAGAAGAAACAAGCCCTGGCTGGTATGGCTCAGTGGAAGTGGACTGAGCGTGGGCCTGGATCCAAAGGGTCCCTGGTTTGATTCACAGACAGGGCACATGCCTGGGTTGCAGGCCAGGTCCCCAGTAGGGGGTGTGCAAGAGGCAACCACACATTGATGTTTCTCTCCCTCTCTTTCTCCCTCCCTTCCCTTGTCTCTAAAAATAAATAAATGAAATATTTTTTTTTAAAAGCAACAAAAGGCATCCAGATTGGAAAGGAAGAAGTAACATTGTCTTTATTTGCAGATGACATGCTACAGTACAGAGAAAGAAAAAGACCATATGATTTCACTCATGTGTGGAATCCAATGAACAAACTGAACTAACAAGCAAAACAAAGACAGACACATAGATAGCAGGATGACAGCTGGGGTGGGGGTAGTACTGTTGGCAGTGGAGGGACTCAGGAAAAAGGAAAATGGATTCATGGACATGGACAACAGAATGGGGATTGCAGAGAGGAAGGGGTATAAAAGGACTTAATGATAATGGAAAAAAATAAAATATTTGGAAACAATGAAACTTAAATTAAAAACTCCAGAAATAAACAAATTCATAATTTTCAAATTGCAAAACATAAGAATCAACCATTAAATTCATAAATAAGTGAAACAACATATCAAAGTTTCCCACTCTCAAATCAATGAATAAAACTTTTCTTTTAAATATAAATTTTCAACATGTGTGATTTTCATGACTCATGTATTGAAAACCTGTGATAAAATAAAAATAGGAAACTAAGGCTTTGATTTTCCATCAAATTCATGGACCTCCCCCAGGTTAGCATGTCAGTCATTATAAAAATTCAATTATATAATGAATAATTTTCATCTTCCAGCTCTTTTGCAAAAACCAAAAATCCACAGTATGAACATTCAATTCTGGATTCCCAACATCATCTGCTTTTCACAAATCTAATAAAGCTACACATTACTTTTTTTTATGTCACTATTATACACAGGTCGATGTTTTACATCACATACCAATAAAATCACACATCCTAACTATAGAGGGCAATGACAGTATGGTGAATGGGGAAATGCAAAAGTACTTCATACATAAGCATAAGAAAATGTACTCATATGAAAAGTTACTACAAAAATGTAAACTAAAATCACAATGACCTCTACACACTCACTGCAAAGGCTAAAACTAACATAACTGACAATGCTGAGTGTAGAGGAGAATGCAGAGGAATGGACAGCACACACACTGTTCATGGGAGCATAAAGCAGGACAGACACTTTGGAAAAATTGTTCTGACAGTTTGTTTCTAAGAAACACACATATACCCTGTACTCAGTAATTCCACTTCTAGAGTTTTACCCCAAGAAAAATGAAATGCTTAAGTGATCTGTAAAAGAATTTTCATAGCTGCTTTATTCAAAATACCCCAAACTGCACACTACTCCAAGGGTGTATCAAAATTAAGAAACTAGACAAACAAAACATGTCACATTCACTTAATGGTTACACTAGGCAGCAGTAAGAGAGAAGCTACTACTGACATATGCAACAACACAGGAGTGTGAAAAGCACTATGCTGAGTGTGAGAAGCTACCAGGCAAAAGACTATACATTTTAAGTGTCTATGTGAAATTCAAAAACAGGCAATACTGACCAATGTCAATTAAATAATAGTGGTTACCTCTGATGTAGGGTGGACTGACTATAAATAAGCTCGTAAGATCTGAAATCTATAAAAACTGACACTGTTAAACAAAAATCATGAATATAGAGTGACAGGCTAGTCTAAATGTTTTAAAAAGCAGGATTTAAGTTTTAAATTGATGAATCAGAAAAAAATTATTTTAAAGTTCATGTAGCAACTCAAAATTAAGAAATAAGTACATAAAATAAGATCCTATTCAAGTAAATAAGAATAATCATTTATAAATGTTAACATTGAAATCTAGAATATACTAAAGGAAAAAAAAGATTGTAACTTCTTTTTTTCAGCCACAAAGAACATTTTATTATTTTAAGCTTTACTGATGGCAAATAAATTTTTCAGGAAACTAACTTACAAACAGAATATATAATTTTCTCCAAGGGTTGTAACATTTGCTAACGTTATTAAAGAAATGTAAAGTACAGAAAAGACTCATATGAAATTTAATAAATAACATACAAGTTGATAACTTTTATCAAACATATTCAATTAATCATTTTATTTTTTTATTTCTTTTTAGAGAGAAAGGAAAGGAGGGAGAAAGAGAGGGAGAGAAACATTGACGTGTAAGAGATACACTGATCATTTGCCTCTCGCACGCCCCCAACCAAGGACCTGGCCTGCAACGCAGGCATGTGCCTTGACCGGGAATTGAACTGCCAACCTCTCAGTCCTCAGGCCAGCACTCAGTCCACTGAGCCACACCAGCCAGGGCTCAATTAATCATTTTTTTTTAATTTATTTTATTCTTAGAGGGGAAGGGAGGGAAAAGGAGAGGGAGTGAAACATCAATGTGTGGTTGCCTTTTGTGTGCCCTGTACTGGGGGAACCTGGGCCGCAACCCAGGCATGTGCCCTCGACTGGGAATTGATCCGACAACCCCTTGGTTCTCAGGCTGCTGCTCAATCCACTGAGCCACACCAGTCATGGCTCAAGTAATCACTTTTAAAAAGAGTTAGTATTAACTTAGATTCAATGGTCCAGATCTATATGTATATGCTATATTTACAAAGCAATTGTGATGATAAATAAAGGACTGGGAGTTGAAGACAACGAAAATTTTAAAATTTATTTTGTCCCCAAATACCTATAGAATCATTTCAGTTTAAAAAAAAAAAAAAAGGCAGCATTATCCCCTTCTGATGATCTCAGATTTCTGTAGCACCACTCTTCAAAAGCTCCAAAACAACAAAAAAACTATCCTTAATCCTCATGTAATCCAAGTTAAGCTTTAAAAACAAGGTGGACTACAGTAACAACATACTAGTTTTCTAGTTCAAGATGACAGATGATTACTACAAACTTACCTTCACTATTTTAACATTTCAGTATGTCAAGAAAATTACTGCCTCATCAAAGAATCACTGTCAGTTATTTAATGTACAACCATGTTCATATATAACCAAGCAACACTGGAAACAATTATCAAATGACAGTCAATGGTTTCTTTTTCGCCCCATTTAAAAATAGCAGCTACTGGCCCTGGCTGGTGTGGCTCAGTGGATTGAGCGGCGTGGGTCAGTGAACTAAAGGGTTGCTGGTTCGATTCCCAGTCAGGGCACATGCCTGGGTTGTGGGCCAGGTCCCCAGTTGGGGGTGTGCGAGAGGCAACTGCACATTGATGTTTCTCTCCCTCTCTTTCTTCATCCCTTCCACTGTCTATAAATAAATAAATAAAATTTAAAAAATAAAATAAAAATAGCAGCTGTTACTTTGCAAATCCCATGTAAATCAATTTACTAGGAAAAACATTTCTTATGGAATCCATTATATGGATTTATGCAGTAAATAAATATCACAGTGCTGTAAGCAGAAGAAATTACTCAGATATCAAAAAAGTACAATCTGCACTGTTCAGTGTTGATCATCTATTTAAATCTATTTTAAAATAGGGTGGAAACTGGTGCTGAACAAAATCAGTGATAAAGCAAGATGGTGAACAGTGAGAACCCTCTTTATCTAGTGCTTCATTTAGCAAGTCCTCACTGGGGTATTGATTTGAGGGGGGAAGAGGTACACTAACTTCTGATTAGAAGTGTATCCCCTTACTATATTTACATGAGAACACAAGAATACATTAACGTTGTTAACTTTTAATGGACTGTCCTGAACACATGATGCCAAGATGTTTTTTAAAAAATTGCTGGGCCTGCAACCCAGGCATGTGCTCTCACCAGAAATCCAACCAGTGACCTTTCACTTTGCAAGATCAAGCCCAACCAACTAAGTTATGCTTATCAGGGTGGATGATTTAATTCTAACAGAAAGAATTATAACTACTACTACTGTATCAGAACAAGAAAGAGTAGACAAGCTTTTAAACAGATTCCCCAGTAAAAAATTCTGGAGTAAATGGAAGGCACAAAATATGGGGGTGGGGGCATGTTACTACTGAGACAAAATAAAAACTTGAGGGGAGGGGAGGGGAGAGGGGACAGTGGGGAGAAGGGTTTTCAGGAACTACTATAAAGGACACATGGACACAAAACCAAGGGGGAGGGTGGAAGCAAGGGAGGGAGGTGGGTTTGGAGGGGGTGGTGGGGAGCAGTGGGGAGAAAAGGAAGGGTGGGGCTCTTCATCAGTCAAGTCTCCATGAGCAGTTAAAAAATAATTCTAAAATATAAACTAGATCATATCAATATGGGGCCCAAGCCTACCAATCATTTCTTATTCATCAAGAAAAGTCTCAACTATGCATCTGGGCATACACTTGTCAATCTATTGGGTTGGCCAAAAAGTTCATTTAGTTTTCTCCATATGATGGCTCTAGTAGTACCCTAACTGCATTCTTTAACTTCACTGGAAACAATGCTGGTGTTAAGATTGTGTTGTGACAGTTGTCATGGCAGTGTGCATTTTACAAAAATCAAAATTGGTGAACTTTTGCGCGGCCATTTTAATGTTGAAGATGGAACATTTTCAGAGTATTATGCTTTATTACTTCAAGAAAGGTAAAAACAAAACTGAAACAAAAAATATATATTTGTGCAGTGTATGGAGAAGGTGCTGTGATTGATCAAGTATCAAAAGTGGTTTGTGGAGTTTGGCCAAATAATTCTTTGCTGTGGGGCTCTCTCAGGCACTGGAAGATGTTTAGCAGCATCCTGGCCTCTACCCACTAGAAGCCAATAGCAGAAGACAGCTGACATACTCAAACTATCCAAATCAATAAAGTTATTGGTAAAAATGAAAAAGGAAGATTTTTCAGAAAAAAATCCTCAGTCTTTTGTTTTACAGAAAAAAACATAATGAACTTTTTGGCCAACCCAATACATTGTACCTCCTCAAAGGGAGAAAATTAGTTGGGAGGTGGGGGTAAGGGATAGCAAAAATCTTAACCCCTTATGTATTATTAAGACACAAATAAAAGATACATTTACAATACATAAACAGCTATTTGGAGTGTTAAAATTTCATTAGATGGTTGGGTCAATTAGAAAAAATGAGTTGAGAAAAAACTTGCCTTGTTTACTAATTCCATACACAATAGACATTTTTCCCTTCCTTACATTATATGGTAATCCCCTCACAGTGAACTGTGTTCAACTCAACACCTCCACCTTTGCATGTCCCCTCCTTTTGATCACTTGGGTATCATCTCAAATGTCTCCTTAAAGGAGGCCTCCCTGACCACCTTAGCTAAAATGAACATACCTGGCCCTGACTGGCTTGGTGGGTTGGGTGTCATCCAGCAAAACCAAAGGTCACTGGTTTGATTCTAGTCAGGGCACACGCCTGGGTTTTGGGCCAGTTCCCAGTTGGGGGTGTGTGAGAGGCAACCAATCTACTAATAGATGTTTCTCTCCCTTTCCACTCCCCTCTCTCTAAAAGTAAATAAAATCATTACAAAAATGGACATACCTGTGTCCACAACCCAGAGGAAAAGATATTTCCAGTGTCTATAATGGTCCCTAGTACTGTCATAGTATGTGCTCAGTAAATATTTGTTAGTGAGCTTAATAACCACAATATATGATGAAGCAAAACAATGTTTTCTCTCCATCATAACTTGTAGAGGTAACATTCACAATTCCAATAAATATTGAGGTACAAGGTAGAGACTTCTGATTTTCAAATAGCCAACTGCACTCATTCAAGTCCTTAGGTATAAATGTATTCATTATTGTTGTAAGTTACTATCCTAAGACAAATTTTTTAATTAAAAAATTTTCATTTTGATATGAAGACTTCAAATTTATGTAATAATTTCCTAAATAATGATCCACAACTCTTTGGGGGTAAACACAAGTGTTTAATTTTTTACTAATTCTAGAGGAAGCTAGAGCCTAGAGCCTCATCCTTCCTTGATTTACAAATGAAGTACAGTAGAACTCCATCATCCACGGCTTCATCTTCCTACAGTTAACTGTGGTCCGGACATTTAAAGTTTTTAAAAAAGTACATAATAAGTTTTAACTTGTGTGCCATACTGAGTTCTGTAATGAAATCTCATACCGTCCCGCTCTGTCCCTCCCAGGACATGACTTATCTTTTTCCCTGCGTATACCTGCGTACATGTATGCTCCCCTCCCATTGGCAGCTGCCTAGGTCATCGGTTCACTTGTTGTGGTTCACAGAGCTTTTGTTCAAGTGACCCTTATTTTACTTAGTGGCTCCAAAGTGCAAAATAAGTGATGCTGGCAATTCAGATATGCCTAACAGAAGCCATAAAGTGCTCACTTTTTCAATTTTTTTAAATCTTCACTCGGGGATATGTTTATTTTTTAGAGGAAGGGAAACATCAATGTGAGAAACACTGATTGGTTGCCTCCCATTTGCGCCCAAACCAGGAACCAAAACTTCAACCTAATTATGTGCTCTGACCAGGAATCAAACCCACAATCTTTCAGTTACAAGATGAGCCATACTGGCCAGGGTATGCTGTGCCTAATTTGTAAGCTTAACTTTATCATGAGTATGTGTTTAGGAAAAAACATTGTATATATAGGGTTCAGAACTATCTGCAGTTTCAAGCTTCCACTGAGGAGTAGCTACTTAGTCACAGCAATGTTTATAATGCCCATTTCCCACTGCTGGAGAAGTGCAGAATATTCTTAAAAGGAAGAGTTCTGAATTTGAGTGTCCCCTTCTCAATCACAAAAGAATTAAAACTAAACCATTATTAAACTCAGTATAATAACTCATAAAGCAAATTGTTAATTTCATCATGCCATTTAAAAACCTTAAATATATATAACTTTCTGACATATTAATATTTATTTACTAAAACAGGCATCACTTAATATAATTAATATTTAAAGCACAAGACTTTAGGTCTCTAATTCCTGAATTCTCACTGGCAACTTTAGACTTCAAAGATCTCTCAAGTACAATCATATAATTTCTATTCCTAATTTTTACCTGTAACAATCTTTTATCAGCATCTTAATTTATCTTGACTTTATGCATTTAATTGAGGAATACAAGGAACAAAGTTAAGATCACATTGTCCAGAGTTAGGATAAGCAGCATCTTAAATTTCAACTAATAAATACAATCACACATGCACTCCATAACACAGGTCCTAAAACATACTACAGAGCATATAAAAGGGGGGGAACATCATTTAAACACCAGCCCCAAAAGATCTGGTACATACCTAATGGTGCGCAACTCATGGGTGTAAAAAGAATGAGGGCTCTCTCTCCTAGTTATTTGAAACAACCTCCCAGATACAATGAGAAAATAAGCAAATGGTCACTGTGCACAGTGTACTTGCATATGTATTAAGTATACAAATCTGCCTGAGTCACACTTCTGAAAGGATACACAATAAATTTAATCACAATGGTTGCCCAAGGTCAGAGAAGCTGGGTGACTGGTGGACACATGGGAAATTTACTTTCACTATGTACTGACTTTTATTTCCTTGTGTACCAGACACACATTCTTCAAAAACTTCAAAACTCTATTTAGTTGATGCATTAACAGCATCTGAAGGATAGTGAATGTACACTGGTGTGATAGATTATTTCTAGATCTCAAAGAACGATCTGAAGGATGACAAAATAGGGTCTTTTTCGGTAACTTTACGTTTGGGGAATAAGGTGAGAGGTTAATCCACCTGTGGTTTCCACATTTACTCTTTCTGTCTTTGACCGAGTATGAATAAAACCACCAACCTTCAATAAATACCATTTCTTTAACATGGCATTTGTTTCCATAACCAATGACTGTGACCACAGTGCTCCACCAAGGCTTACAGGGTTAGGTGTACTCCAGCATGAGACTCAAGTCCATCACCAGACCCTTTCAGCTCCACCTCATCTTGTCTGTAGATGTTTAGGGGCTATCTCTGCCCCCTAACCTATATAAAGTTTGCATTGGTGAACTATTTATGTCTCATACTTTCACTTGTCCATTATTACCCACTTTGTTAATGACCATCAAAATTCTTGAGCCAAGGCCTTTTCCTAAGCACTACTTCCTATGCTCAACGCCCTTTCTAGATGTCACAAGGACCTGATGCCTCCCATCTTGACCTTGCTGCTGTAATTATTTCTGGAAGGTAGTAGAACCAAAAATACCTGCCATTTCATTAAACACCCATCACCCCTGCCTTTTTTCCGCCACATATCCCTCCCCATTTCCATAATTAATCAATATATCTTGATTTATACTGTTCTCCAATCCTGCCACCCTGTATCAACTGTTTCCTTTCTCCACAGTCTGACTTACTACAAGTGCATCTTCCCACAATCTAGTTAAACTTTTTTTTTAGGCAAACTTTCCGAAACACAGATCTGACTACCATCTCTCTCCTGCCAAAAAACTCCTGGTGGCTCCTTACCACAGAGTATCTAATATCTTTTACCAGTCTCATTTCAGAGCTACCAGCTTCAGGTACATGTATCAGCACCCAGCCTTCATTCATATGCGCCCCCCTCTGATAATGCATGCTACCAAAACAAGATAGAATTCGTGTTGAAGAGAATACGAAAACTAAGGTAATTCTGACCCTAGTGTTCTAAATGGCCCTCTAACCCTCCCCAACCCTCAGCAAGAACATCCTCACTCATCCCAGGTAAATATTTCCCAATTACTTTATGCTAGACTCCCCTGCCCTTCTTTTTCTCTGAACTCCCTCCAACACTCAATTTTGGACAAGAAGTTTCATGTGTGAAATCATCGAGTATACCCATCATTGTTAATGCGCTGTACACTGTGCAGATGATTTTTTTCAAATGGGTTATGGGTCCTTGACAACCAACTGCATAGTGCTCTAATAACCCAATCACACAAAATGCACTCTTAATAGCAAGATTCCAAGGTTTGTTTTCTAGCCCTATGTACTTTAATTTTTCCTTTCTTCTGCCTGCTTCAATCCATGCAAATGTAGTGGAAGTCTCAAACTGATTATTAAAAGGTACTACCCCTATTTGCGCTGATGTTCTTCAGTTTTCCTTTGGACCTTATTGTAAATCATGTGCTGTATTCTCACCTCTTAAGTGTGGTGTTGCTCAAGAACACCTTGTACCTAAGGCACAACACAGCTGCCTTAGTCCTAAATCAAGCAAATACTTTCTGAATGAAGCTGATATTCCATGTCACCCATACCTAGAAATATATAGAAAGTCATTTATAACCTATGACCACATCTGGTATACACTAACTTATGCTATTTCCAAATAGAATAACAATACAATCCCTTATAATTCATTCACAGGCCCTTTATACTGTTTTTAAAATGTTTTATTGACCAAATACAATGTTAATACATATCCAAGTAACACTTGATAGAAACAAAGCATATACATTAAATTAGCATTTTAATACCTTAGTTATTTTTAACAATGTGACTGAGCGCTGGCCTTCGAGCCAAACACCCCTGTGATTCAATTTCCAGCACAGGCCTGGGTTGCAGGCCAGGTCCCTAACTGGGGGCATGCATGACGCCATCACAGATTGATGTTTTTCTCCCTTTCTCCTTCCCTTACCCTTTCTCTAAAAATAAATTTTAAAAAAATTTTTTTCAATAAAGCAACTCATTGTAGTACTGGCACCCAGGCTACTGTGTGTGCATGCACTTACATACTATGCTGAAAAAAAATAACTGTTAAAAAACACGTAAGAAAAAAATTAGTTAAATGTCAAAATGAATTATCAATATTCACTTCATGATAATCCAGCCAAGAGCACAAAGAGTCTAGAAGAACACTGCAGTCCTAAGAGGTTGGTTTTTGATGTGTTATCTAGGCAACAAGAGCTCAGGTTAGAGCACAGAAAGGCAGGGCAACAAAGGAAAAGGAAGCCTGGGATGAGGATGGGAGCTAAATAGAGATGGGATGATAAAGAGCAGGAAAAATTAAGGAAACGGTGGAGGTATTAAATGTTAGGCAAAAACTTTATGGAAAACTTACATGAATGAGTTCAACCTGCTAATCGTCTTAAAAACCAATTCTCTTCACATCCATTTATGTATGAAGATCGAAATTTCATCATGATTTGAGTAAATAAGTATTAAAATATACTTATATTTCACATACTATATATGAATTATATAAATAAATTACATTAGAACTCTGGCTAACTTGATTCCATTTGTCCTCCAAAAGAAGTTGAGACAATATACACACCATTGTAACATGCCGATTATTAACCAAAATTGTACCGTAAGTTAGAAAAACTTTAAATCTTTTTCAAATATTGCATTATACACTCACCTCCCAGCTTTTCACCAGGTCAGAGAGAGAAAAAAAGGCAAAACAGGATAGTTTCTGGGAGGTCCCCAAACATGGTGGCAATGCCATTCTTCTTGACCTGCACATACTGACTTGCATAACTGAAAAACTACAAGAACTTCAGGAATGTCTACTATATCACTAAAAAATGTTCATCTGTCTTCTTCTAGAAACATTTCAAATAACTTTAAAGGCAATCCTGAAAAGCAAACAATGCCTACTTTATAGGTAGTTTTTAAAATCTCTACAATCCACCCAATTAAACAGTAATAAATGTAAACTTAAAGACCAAGATAAAAGAATAGCAGGTCAGGGAATCAGTCACCTTTAAGAAATTCTTAGAGTATTTGAATAATTATCCACTCTCAAATTGAAACTATTAGCAAAAAAAAGAACAAGTTAGAGAAATATTTCTTCAAACTACATACTGAAAATTATTTTTCAATATTTTTGGTGTAATACCCAACATATTGATCGAAGCCTATGATGGGATTATGTATGCCCTTCGTAACAGACAAATTTTACTGAATTATTTCTGTTGGACACCTTAATCACTTTGTCATTTTAAGTTCAATTACTAGGAGGATCACCATCATTAGATTTTCATTGTCTGTAGATGTGGATATGACGGATCCCATAAAAGCGTGTGCAGATAGCCAGAACAATGAGAAGTTGCTGCACTTTCACAGGAAACCTTTATGAACACTTTCTGACCAATTGCTCTTAACTGCCAACTTGCCCCACTTTTGCTACTTCTAATTGCCTCTTCAATGTAAAAGACGCAAGAGGAAAATAATTACATAACTTCTAAATCAGCAGCCTTCATGTTACACTCAATTAGAAAAAAATAACTTTTCTCCTGGCTGAACAGTTCAGTTGGTTAGAGCATCATACTACGAAACACCAGGGTTGCAGGTTCAATCCCAGCTAGCGGCACATGTAAGAATCAACTCATGGATGCATGGGTGAGTGGAATAACAGGTATGTTTCTCTCTCCTTCCTTACCCCTAAAAATCAACAAAAAAAGTCTGTTTCCATTACTTTCTTAGAAAACTATGTTTATGGAATAATGCTCCAAGGCACACCAGCCAAGGCGGCTGTAATCTTTTAAAATTTAAAAAAATTTAGGAATCCCTGAGATTGTTGCTCCAATTGTTAAGAGCCTTCTTCTACCATTTTACCAACCAATCCAATTTCCAGCCTCAGACAGATGTGCGGACTCCCATCCATCATCCCCAATTACTTGCTTAACATATTCTCTCCCTTCGTCTAAGTACCTTCTTTTCAGACATACTTCTATTTAGTCCTGTGTAGGAGTACACATTCTCCCAATTCTATTAAAACAGGAGTACTCACTCTCTGCTGACTGTTGCTCTGACACAAAGGTGCTGTTGTCTGAGAATTCACTGCTCCCCATAATTTCTTCAGCCACCTGCCAGAGCCCAAGCTCAAGACAGGGAACACTAGTTATTGAGATAAAAAAGCTCAATAACTTCTTTTAAAAAATATTTTCTCTGTTTTTAGAGAGGGGAAGGGAGGGATAAAGAGAAACATCAATGTGTGGTTGCCTCTTGTGCACCCCTTACTGGGGATAGGGAACCTGGCCCGCAACCCAGGAATGTGCCCTAGGCTGGGAGTCAAACCCATAACCCCTTGGTTTGCAGGCCGGCACTCAATCCAGTGAGCCACACCAGTCAAGGCTTCAATAACTATTTATTGAATGAAGAAGACATCTGTGATTCTCACCCACACTTCATCTGGTAGTAAAAACTGGAGACTAAAATCTGTGCCATCACTCCATATTTTTCTGCTGGATTTCCTTCCAAAATGATTAAAAAAAATACTGTGTGCCAAACATTGTGCTATGACACTGAGAACAACAGTAAAAGATGAATAAAATGGAGGCACAACAAACATCATATACTGCACAAAGTGATAACAATGACAAGAAGTGATGTGTCCTACTTGGAAAAAGCTCCTCCTTTAGAGAACTACAAAAATACCTGGGTATGATAAAGTAACATCAAAGTATTTAGGGAGCTTAGGGTTGATGAAGCTGGAAAGGTCGATGAGAGCAGATCAAATAAAACTGTGTCCCGCAATGCAGCTGGACTGGGATTCAGATAGAAAAGGACTGCATTTGAAGGACAGGAAATGTAATTTAATTCACATTTCAAAAGGATGCAGCGGGTATTAAATGGAGTAAATTGCAAAAGGAGGACCAGTCAGGGTACCACAGTAACCTTCAGGAATACATGGTAGTGCCCTGAAAAGTAACACATTATCCAGACAGACAGGTTGTCTAGTTAATAAAATCCCAGCAAACCGCCATTGTTACCCAAAACCAAAATATGTAAAATCCGGGACTTCCAGCCAAGATGGAGGCATAGGTAGATGCACTGTGCCTCCTCACACAACCAAGATAGGGACAGCAACAACATAGAAACAAAATAACAACCAGAACTGACAGAAAATTGAAGTGTATGAAAGTTGGACACCCAAGGATTTAAAAATAGACACTTTCATCCAGACTGGTAGGAGGGGCGGAGTCCGGCCGGGTGAGGGGCGGGCTGAGGGACGTGGAGCAGAGAGCTGAGCACCCGGGGCAGCACACAAGTCCGCAGCAGGCAGACCCTGGGCGCACAAGCAGTGGTGGCTGGTGGGCCCCGGCCAGGAGGTGGTGACCGGCAGACCCAGCAAGGCGGCCATTGTGAAGCAAGGCACTGCACGGAACTCAGGGTGTCTCAGCACCAGGAAATAGAGCTTTCGGTCACTGACTGAAAAGGAAGGTCCCACGGGGTGCACAGGCCCACCCACACCGGAATTGGAGCCAGAGGGGTCCGGTCGGCTTGCGGAGAGTGGCGGAAGGGTCTGGGGTCCTACAGAGGGCAGAACGGGTGCCATTGTTCCTTCTCAGACCCCGCCCCCATATACAGCATCACAACCCAGCCATTGGGGTGCCCCACCCTGGTGAACTCCTAAGGCCCCGCCCCTCACTACAGGAGCTCAACAGGACCAAAAAACAAAACAAAACAAAAAACAGCAAAAAGATGGCTCAAAGCGAAGAAGAATGGAAAGCCCCAGAACCCATCCTTTTAAGTGACCAAGAGATAGCCAACCTATCAGATGCACAGTTCAAAGCACTGGTTATCAAGATACAGAATTGGCTGATTTTGGTCACCAATTAGCTGAAAAAATGCAGGCTACAGTAAGTTTAATGAAGAAAGATGCACAGGGAACCAATGGTGATGGAAAGAAAGATGGGTCTCACATCAATGGAGTAGAGCAGAAGGAAGAAAAAAACATACAACCAGAAAAGAATGAAGAAATAAGAATTCAAAAAAATGAGGAGAGGCTTTGGAACCTCCGGTACACCTTTAAATGTTCCAACATCTGAATTATAGGGGTACCAGAACGAGAAGAGGAAAAA
>CM052539.1:87991109-88012484 GCA_028533065.1 Trachops cirrhosus
GACTTCCAGGAAATCCAGGGAGCTCAGAGAATCCCAAAGAAGTTGGATCCAAGGAGGAACACACCAAGGCACATCATAATTACATTAGCCAAGGTCAAAATGAAGGAGCGAATCCTAGAAGCAGCAAGAGATAATGGGACAGTAACCTACAAAGGAGTTCCCATCAGACTGTCAGCTGATTTCTCAAAAGAGACCTTACAGGCAAGAAGGGGCTGGAGAGAAGTATTCCAAGTCATGAAAGACAAGGACCTACACCCCAGATTGCTCTATCCAGCAAAGCTTTCAATTAGAATGGAAGGGCAGATCAAGTGCTTCCCAGATAAGGTCAAGTTCAAGGAGTTCATCATCACCAAGCCATTATTGTATGACATGTTAAAGGAACTTCTCTAAGAAAAAGAAGATAAAAAAACAGGTGTAGTAAAATGACAGCAAACTCACAATTATTAACAACCACACCTGAAACAAAAACAAGAAACAAAATATGTAAAATCCAACATATTGTATCTTCCTCACTCTCAAGCATCCACTCATCACACCCCAATCTTCACTTACCTCCTTGTCTTTTAATGGTATCATCACTTCACCTTCCAAACCAGACCCTCCCAGATTACTGCATCTCCCTCAATGCCACCGACACAACCAGTGTGTTAAATTCACTCTGCCTCTGAGTTATTTGTGTCTGGAATGTGAGATCTTTTCAGATATTATGAGGGGGGTGGGGGAGTCGACTGATTTTCTATGTGATCCCTCTGCTTTCTGATCCAATTATTATTGTATAACACTTAAAATAACTGTCCTGATTCAAAGTCACCTAAAAGGTAAAGCTCAAAATTCTTTTATGATTACTAGTAATCAGTTTTATCTAAACTTCTTGCCTTCTCCACTCTTCCTTTCCTTCCCTTGGACAGCTTCCTTCCCCTGAACTGCTCAAGACCCTGTCTCACTGACATTCTCATTAACCCTTTGACCACATCCTCCCTAACCTCTTCCAGGAGAGAAGACAAAATACGTGAACTGGCAAGTACATACTCACCTTTAAGACCTGCTCAAAAGTTATCATCTGAGTGAAGTCCTCCCAACAGAGTTGGGTATTTGCTTCTAGGTTTTCAGTGCATTTGCAATTCTGTCCATTACTATACCAACTAGCCTAAGAGTTTGCTTACAGCACTACCAACACCCAATAAACTACAAATCCCAAGAATGCAGGGATCGCATTTTGTTCATTTTTGTAATCTCATTAATAAACACCATCTGTCCTACAGTTGGTATCATTCATTCACTGAACACTTAATAAAGACTTGCTAGAAATTGAGAATTATTCAATGATAAATAAGATCCCTACTCTGTTAGAGCTGACATCTCAGAATGAAGTAAACAACATGAAAATTTCACACAAAGGTTTTAAGACAAATCATGAATAACAAAATTTATTTTATGGAGTACCAAGTAGATAATAAACACAAAAACAGTAATAAAGGTGAAATGAATAAAATATAAGCTTAATGTGTACAATTTTTCTCCTGAAAACCGGGTGCTCCAATGCCCCTTGTGCATTCCCACAGAAGCACCAATTAATTCTGCCACAGGAAATGGGTCTCACTCTGACACCTACTGGTGAGTATGTACTGAACAAACTTTCAACTTCAACCTCAAATTATTTATTTAACAAGAAAATAAATAAATTACATAATTACAGGCATAAAGAAATTTTAGATTTCCTAGAAGCCACGTTAAAGTGGAAAAAAGAAACAGATGAAATTAGCTTAATAGTATACACATTTTAATTAACCCAATATACCATTTCAGTATGTACCCATGTAAAAATTACAGGTATTTTACATTCATTTCTTCATACCAAAGTCTTTGCAATTCTGTGTATATTTCACACACCTAATTAGTAAATTTTCTTCAATACTTGTATTTAGAGTTCATTAAATTTAGATGCACACACTCACATTATTCCAAGTATGCTAATACTTGATAGCTGAATTACAGTTAATCACAGTCACACTGGTCCTATTCCTAAACCTTGACAACCACAATGGCCACCACATAGGTCAGCATGCTCCCACAGTACTCTTACTGCATCCACTTTCTTCATGATCCCACATCTATTTTGCCAGCAGACACTAAATCAAACTGGATGCTCTTCCTCTGTCTCCTGACAAAGACATTTTCCTTCTTTTTTTGTTTAAGGTTTTTGTAATTTTAGAGACAGGAAGGGAGGGAGAGAGGGGGAGAAACATCAATGTTATAAACACCAAACTGCCTCTCATAAGCGCCCCAACCAGGGATCAAACCTGGAACCCAGGCATGTGTCCTGACCAGGAATCAAACTGGCAACTTTTTCACTTGCAGAACAACGCACAACTTGAGGCATACTGGTCAGAAACTGACAAAGGCATTTTCTAGTTCCCTTATCTAAAACAGTAGCTGTCATTTTCTCTACCCTTGTGACATCAAGTTATTTCAACTGTTTATCACTCTTTCTCCCTCTAGGTTGAGAATTTATGTATAGGAGCTGAGGGTTGGTCTACTTTGTGCACAGCCATATCTCAAGTGCCCAAACTGGAAGAACCTGTCAATAAAACTGTAGAAACCCATTACTGAGAATCCCAAATGTTACCAAACATTTATTCATCCTAAAATAAAAGCTCATAACCATATTTTGCTGTGTATAATACACACTTTTGCCCAAATTTTTGGGAGAAAAATAGGGGTGTGCATTATACATGGGTATAATGATGACATGCCATGGGTATAATAACCCTGTGGGTATTATATGTACAAAAGCTTGGGTGTACATTATACACAGGAGTACATTATACTCAGCAAAATATGGTATATAATTCACATTATTATACATGTGAATTAGTACCACCCATGTATAACGTGCACCCTCTTTTTTCCCTCAATAATTTGGGCAAAAAAGTGCACATTATACACAGCAAAATACAATAATTTAGAGGTGAAAGAATCTGAACACACCTTTCCTATATTATACTTCCCACTCCCCAAATTTAGAGCACATCATTTTCAATAAACTTATGATCTTCCTCTTACTGATACTTTAAAAGATTTAATGGTTCCAGGTATACACATATATATAGCTAAGAAACAAACAAAAAAGGTCTTCTCAGTTTTCCTAGTTATAATAGTCATGCATAAATATAAATAGTGGTGATAGTTCATGTATTAATCTAAAACTTTTTGTTTTTCTAGTAGGATAAAAGTGGGGCTGTGAGTGTATGGATGGAGAAAGCAGGAAGCATTAAAAAATATAATCTGAATTAGAAAGCATCAGTAATGTATAAATTGGGAAACAAACTCAAGACAGTTTCCTTTGTCAAAATTTTTATTTTTCTGCATTTATGTACCAAAAATTAAAGTTAAGCACTGACTTCTATAGAAATATAACTCAATGTAGTCAAAGGAGTTACAATAATTTCCTGATTTCAGAAAATTAGTAATGAACTGAAAAAAAAAAAAAACCCCACAAATCTATCAAGGCACATATCCACATACATTTTTTTAGTAGAGGAAACAGCTTTACTATGATTAGCCTGTATGAGAATTCCTCCATTAAAACAGGTTAATTAAGTCTCCTTTAGGCCCCAGACAGGTGGCCCAGTTATTTGGAATGTCATCCCATATACCAAAATATTCTGGGTTTGATTCCCAGTCAGGGCACATACGTAGGTTTCAGGTTCGACCCCAGCTTGGGCAAGTTCAGGAGGCAACCAACCTATGTTTCTCACTCATATTGGTATTTCCCTTTCCTTTATTCTCCCTAAAATCATCAATAAACATACTGCCAGGTGAGGACTAAAAAATAAGAAAGGAAAAAAAAGGCAAAGACGAGCCCACACAAATAAAGGTCAGGCTGTAATTTAATTAAAATGGCGTCCATCTACTCATTTTCCAGGATGGTAATAAGCAAAGACAATGATAGTTTTCTAGCACGTTCATCCAGCAAGCATAATAAGCATGTTCAGACATACCAATACAGAAATAGATTAGTACATCATTTCATTTCTCATACTGGAATGCATAGTGGAAAACTGGTTAAGTAAAAAACACTTTACAAAATTTTCAAAATGCACTCTTCTATTACCTCTTCACTTGAATTAAATAGGCTTGTGAACATGCAATCCTAGTTCAAAAAAGCTTAAAAATACACATTATGTATAAGATTAACACTTAATGGCAATGACACTGCCTAGTCAAAAATAATGAAGTTTGTGGAGTATCTCTCAAATGGTGGGAGCTGGAAGAGTCTGGTGAGGTTTGGATTGACCAGGGATCCTAGACAACACAAAGTGTACCAGGACAGCCATTATGCCAACAGCAAAAATCAACCAACCAAAAACACTACTGTGTCTCTTTTGAGTAACACTGTAGAAGAAGAGGTTCTCAAAGTAAGGTCCCCAAAACCAACATCAGTATCACCTGGGAACTTGTTAGAGAAGAATATATATTATTTACTGTCCTCTTGGGACCCACTAAGTGGGACACTCTGGGGTGCAGCCCAGAAGTCGAATGAGCTCTCCAGGGGATTCTGACTCAGCAAGAACCAAAAAGCTCAAGATGTTCAAGGCCTTTTTACCTTACAGCAGGGATTTTATTCTCCCACTGCTGTTACATCAGCCCTAGGAAAGGGTCCAGTACACAATAGGACCCTTTGATACATATTGGTACAGTGAATAAATACAATCAGGAAAATTCTGAATGGCTCCCCCATAAATTCTATATGGCTGAGAAATTACTACTTTGTAGACAATTACTCCAATTACTATGCTCAGTTTGGTCAACTGTAGGCTCCATAATGATCCTAATGTTTAAAACATTCTAACCAAGTCCTTGAACATACAAATTATTCTACCAACTCAAACAATTAGGATTATAGACTAAATAATTATTCAGCAAGTCACTACTATGTCCAAAACTAAAAAGATCAGAAATTATTATGAGAATCACAATGTGTGTGATTTACTTTCTTATGACATTAAAAAAAGATTTGTAAACTAAGCAATGTTTGATACAGATTGACATTATCTAATAATCTGCAAATACCCTGATAAAAAATTAACTGAAATTATTTTAGCAAACTATACAATAAGAGGTTCTCTATTTTCACATAACATGAATAATTTGAAGAAAATAAATTTAATTAAGCATACCAAAACAAAAATGTCGGTAATTCACAGGGATAGGAACATATTTACACAGCTCTTCTAAAACCCAATAATATACCTAAAACGTCACATTCACTAAAAATCCAGCTAGGTGACAATTTGCATAAAAGATAGAACAAGGAAGACTATGTCTTAAAAATCCAGTCAAAGATATAATAACATAAAACATAATAAACCACTGTGGTTACTCACTTAAGAGTTTGATACTACCTCAAACTGAGAAGTATAATATACAATAAAAATGTGAAGTTGAATCTATGATGGAAATTCCAAAGCTAGAAACAACTTTTAGATATAAACATCAATTCATAGTCTTCAACACCACCAATGATACCCTTGCTTATACATACCATTAAAAAATACAAGGTCCATTTACATTACTATTGATGTAATGCAGGACCCTTGTATTTAATGAACATAAAAGACATTTATTATTAATTATAATTTTTTAAAAATAAGGAAAATTCAACAGAAAAAAGTCATATTCAAACTAAGTTTACTTTTTTACTTTGAGATTTTCATTGTATTTTTCCATTACCATTTATTCCCCTTATACCCGCTTCCACTTCCACCCAACCCCCCTACCACCTAAGTATACTTAATTCTACCTAAACCTAAAATTTTGAGTCTTAATTTTGAGACAGAAGTACCTCAAATGAAATTTAGGTGACTATATTCTATGAAAAAGACATAAATTTTATTTACATGTATAAGCAGAATACCATCCTTCTAAAATTCAATGTTTTAACTCAGAGAGAAAGAAAAATGGTAACAAGAATTTTTAAGTAAACAAGTCAAGAAAATACACTGCAGAAGAAGCGGTTGGTAGAGATAACAGTAATTCGAGCAATAAAGCAATACACTTGAAAAGGAATTTTTAAACTGGAAATTATGAACTTAGCTAGGTAAGTTACTTTAAGGGCTGCAGTATCTTACATCTAGAAAAATATAGGCTTCTCTTATTGAAAAGGAAAATTAAATATCACAAAACAAAGAAAGTATAGACTACCAGGTAAATAAAAGTATTGAGTGAGAAATTTCAATTAAAAAAACCTTTACATATTTATAATCTAACATGGTTTTAAAGAAAAAGACAAGTGGTTAACAAATATTCCTAAAATAACAACACAGCACATTCGGTGGGCCTTTAAATACTCAGTCTTGTAAGATTCAAACTTCAACCATTAATACCATTATAATCAAAGAAACCAAAATTAAAAACTATTTTTCTTACATTTAAAAGGCAGTGCTATTGACAGAAGAAAAAAAAAAAGAGCTAATACAATATATAATGCATAAGATCAGATACTATAAAATAGTGAAACTTTACTATTTTCCCAAAGTGAGATCCCATAAATTACTTGACCATATTCAACTGGGAAACTGTAAGCCTACTTATTTTACACAACTGGGAAAAGCAATATATAAAGTGAGCATATTGAAACTTTTTTATTTTTAAATTAGAATGAAAGATGGTGGAAAGGAAATACTGTTCTTGTTAAATACAAAAGTACTCTATTCATTTAATCATGATTTGTTTACCATGAAATAAACTCATACTGGACTATACCACTAGAAACTTAAAAAAGTTTCTCTGCCCTCAATCCACCAAAATTAGCCTTATCTAAAAATACCTGTCTATGAAGCAAACACAGGAAACATGTACAACAACATCTAGGAGTCAGGTATGTGGGTGTTCACCAGCTTATTCCTGAAAATAAGTCTGACTTTTTAAATCATCACCATCCTCTCAAATTTCAGGAATATATTTTTAACATATTATTAGCTATTGTAACAGAACTCTTCACACACACACACACACAAAACATTTAAACACCAAAGAATTCCCCAAGAAATTTCCTGTTATTAAAAAAAATTCCTTTTATTTCTGACTAGTCCCATTTGACACTAAATTTCAAATCTTTTAAAGATTTAAACATACACCCCTTGCTGCTGTGGCTAAGTGGACTGAGTGCCAGTGTGCAAACCAAAGGGCTGCCGGTTCAATTCCCAGTCAGGGCACATGCCCGGGTTGCAGGCCAGGTTCATAGTAGGGGGCACGTGACAGGCAATCACACATTGATGTTTCTCTCCCTCTTTCTCTCTCCCTTCTCCTCTGTCTAAAAAATATATAAAATCTTTAAAAAAAAATAAAGGTTTAAACATACAGTTCATCACATTCTTTCATAAAACATTTCCTTTCAACCACACACATAGGTTTTCTTCCTCATTCACAATCTAGATTGTGATTATCAACCTAACCCCCATTTTTTTCATTAGTGACTGTTAATCATTAATAGTGACATAGCAATTATTGCAGACTTGACACATAAACACCAAGTTACTGAAATATTCAAGTATTATTAAAATATAAAGGTATAATTTCATTTAGTAATTAAGGAGCAAGATCCATTTCAGTTACTGTCCTTACTGATGATTTCTATTTCTTTTAAATTACCCCTCCAACTAAAACAATAATTTCTCCCCTAACATTACAGATATTGTAAGTAGAATTAAAAAATGAATATTTAATATCTTCAGCTGAATGGTCAGCACTGATCCAAACAGAAAAATCCAAAAATTCAAGGAAGAATAACGAATTAAGCTTTATGAAATACAAGTGAAAAAAATCCTTCAAAGAAAAACTGGATCTATCAAGAAAATGCATTTATTTTTAAAATAAACAAAAACAGGGCAATTCTGACAAAATACACTGCTAAAATAAAATAATTAGAAAAAGAATGTTCCTTTATTTTATGCATGTTAATTACATAATAATAGCATATGAAACCTAATTCCTGCAGACTTTAAACTCAGTGTTTCAAATCATGACACAATAAGAAACATAATATTGTGGTATACTAAAATTGTTTCATTACCTTTTCATGGAAAGAACTATGGTACCATATATGACAAGCTTACACTTATATAGAAAAGCTAAAATTTTATTTTTATATCTACCACTTTTAAGCAAATGACATTCAAATATATTCCTTAGTATATTAATTCACAAGAAAAAAATATTGACTGAACCAGCCACAGAGGTGTTTAGTACTATGTGAACACTAAAAACTGAATAACTAGAAGTTCACAGATGCTCCATTTGACTGTCTCCCAGAAGCTGACTGTTCCCAGGGTAAACTTGGTAAGTACTGGAACAAGGATTTTCTTGATGCAGGGGAAAAGCTGTGTAGAACTCTTTTCTTGGAGCCAGAGCTGAGTCGGACACTAGAATGTTCAGCAGATTAGTATATCTTTGTGCACTGGCTTGCAAATGTTCTTGAACGAATCTTACAGAATTCCATAGCCTTGGCCAAACATAGCTTGGTATTGACATTAAAGGATAAAGTTCCTCCCAATCTCAATTCAGCTTTGAAGCAAAATACAAAGCTAAAAATTACTTAAGAATTATGTGAACAAAAATATAGATGATGGGGAAGGTATATTTAGAGGCACTAGATAGTACTTAAAAATTATAGCTAATGTTAAAATTCCTTGTACTGCAATGAACGTCCAAATTAAAACAAAACCCCACTCCCTGCTAACTCATACTCATGGAAAATGCAATGGGAAAGTCTTTGACTACTATTTTACAATCCCCATGACTGCTAAAAACAAAAGCCTATGAATGATGTAAATTTCAGAAAATAATTCCATCCATACTGTTGTATCTAAAAAAACACAAACAAACCATGAAATAATACATAAGAAAAATTAAACTGGTACAAAAGAAGTCACCCCAATTACACTTTACACACAACTGGTTTTATGCAAGATTTTAAATTATTAAACAAATTGATTTCTTTCCAAAGTATGCCTTTCAGCAAAAATAGAAGCCATGCACAAATAGTGATATTTCCATACCGTTCATTTTAGAATAGCACATTATTCTTCAAAAAAAATGCTAAAAGCATGATATAGTAACACTGAAACATTTTGTGAGAAATGACTACACTGTGCTTAATGTCTGATGTGAGATTTCTAGTTTAAAGATTTAATTCCTTAAATGTAATTTTAAATTAAACATGGCTAACAAACAAAATTTTAAATATAGCAAGGACTGTTTTGGAATAAAACTTATAATGTCATAAAATCAGTTTCTTCCTAGTACTGAAAATCACATTTCAAAATAATATTCAATAGAGAGGGATATAACATGATTCCAATGACCCTAGCCATTCTCAAGTTAATTCCATTTTTTGAAATCACCTCTTGAACTTATATTCCTTGGAGACAAACACAGCTAGCCTGTCAGATAAGTTTTACTAGAGATTTACCAACTACTGGAAAATATTTGCAACACTGCAGAGTCAAGCCATCTTTAATATTTCTAGAAACCAACCTTCTGAAGAAATGTCTAATTTTTTCTAAATCACACAAGCAAAATCCTCACTTAACATCCAATCTAACAGTATTGTTTGATTTTTAAAGAAACTTAAAAGGTAAGATTTAGATACTGACACCAAATAAATGGGAGATGAGATCAAAAATAGACACTATTTCATAAGCAAGAGATTTGCCTTCAAACAGTTTGTTTTTTCCAAGACTGAAAGATTTATTTGAAAAAAATCAGCACAGGACATAGATATCCTTAATATTCCTCTCAGAATATCTGAATATTCAGAATCTATATGAAATTTGACAGCAACTCTCATTTCACAGAACATCAATGGTTTACACAGATGTAAACTCCCAGGCCCCAGTCTTACTGACATTAGCTTTCACTAAGCTGCTATCTTCAGTGCTACTTGGACAAACTAAAAAGCAAAAAGTCTATTTTCATTTTTAAATGGCTGGGATTAGTTAAAGCAACTCAAGTACTACTATTACAGCAAAGTTTATTAAAACTGTAAGAGAATACCACTAATAACATTTGTAAATTATCCAAAATCATTTCTTTATTGAAGTAACTACATAGATTTCACAGTACTATGGCATATTTATTTATCTAAGGTCACAAACACATTTTAACATTCACAATGATGAGCATATAGCATTACCATTCTAATCTACAAAGCTCATGAATAAAGAAAAATACAAAAACCTTAAGTTTTACAAAAGAAATACTTTAAATTCTACATACATTAACAATAAAACCATTTCTTCCAAGGTAACAGGTTAAAGTGTAAAGGCATACCACTGAATTTTCTTCTCTAGTTATGATATAGAAATGTTTAATATCTACGACGCTTATTAGGGCCTTCAAAGTTGCCCCCTTGGCTTCCTCTACCAAAACCACCAGGACCACCACTAACAGGACCTACACCACTAATGGGTGCTTGAGGGGTTTCAGAACCTGTTCTACTACCCATAGGTGATCCCATCTGAGATGGTGGTCCTTGCGGAAATCTATCATTGGGCTAGAATACAACACAATAAATATGAAGTCCATTTGGAACACGCCAAATATAAGTGACAAGAAAAATTGGCAAAATCCCAAGTGGTGATGTCATGAAGTTCAGCAGAAAGTCCAGCAGAATCAGGATCATACATAGAAGGAAGAAAGGAGCAATTTAATTAGTTACTATTTTTTAAAAAAGCATCTGAAGAGTTACATATTGCTACTATGTCCCAATTTCATAAAGAATGAACTGATTTTTTAAAGCAAATGCCATCTTAAACCTAATCAATACTATAGTACTATTCTGGTATCTTTTTACAAAAGTATGCATTAACTGTGGTGTATTAAAAGATACTTTTTAAAAATCAAAGTCAAAACTGGGAAACAGCACCACACTCAGAAAGTAAATAGTTATTATGAAATCTTTTGAGATATTTTGTAGAAAAACTATTATTGAGAAAATAATAGTTTTTTTTTTAATTGACAGTTAATTAACATGTACTACTAACAGCATAATTAAACATCTGAATCTCATACTGGGAAAGATTTCACAGTAAAACCACATATACTAATCTCAAAAACTGAATAGACCCCCTTTGTGCAATAGTAAAACACTATTGTGAAAGAGACCAAAGACAATATTTAAATAAAGTTTACAATTTCGGAGGTAGGGGTGGAAAAATGGGCCACATAATAGTACTTCAAAATTACTATCAATGATTATATTGCTAAACAAAAATTTAACCAAAGTGGTTTAAGTTTTTACTAGCTTTCAGACATTTTACTATAAAATTAAGCCTCCATTAAAGGAAACAGTACACTAATTATACATAATGCGCCATCTGTCAGAGTAGATACGACAGCACTGCCCTTTTATCTCTGTACACTCATTAAAATAAAAAGTTAGCATGTCTAATTTTTCCAAGTTCATAAAACACAGCATTTAAACTAAGTAAATTTTAAAATGCTAAAATACTACATCCATCAATTCTAAAAAACACATTCACTTTTCACATCTCTGAGACCAGGAAGGAGTTACAGCTAGTGGCATGACTGAGTTTAATTTGCAGTGCTTTCTTAGCAGCAATGGCGCCTTAAGACTTTTGTAGTAGTTCCAAACTAAACCCTTTTCAAAATATATAATCAACCAATCTTCCTTTTCTAAATGGTATTTAGAACAACCATTAACATAAGCCAAATTAGAAAATGTTTTACCAATACAAAGCTTCATTTAAACAGTGATAGATTTCAAGGAAATGAAACAGGTATCAGGTCTTGCTACTGAAATTCAAATATAAGCATTACTACTGAAAAGCATTTTTTATAATATTTAATGCACACAAAGATATCTTCACACTCTGAAACCAAGACATAAAATTGTCAAGTTTTAACTCAGTAACAAATGTAATTAGTAATTCTACAATATAAAAATGAAAATTTTAAACTATAATGTAAATTATTTTACAGTTAAAATAAATTCTCTGAAATTAACAATAATCATTTCCTTAGAAATGTTTACTAACAACTGTTTTTCACATACACTGGAGTTTTGTCCCCCACCAAAGATAAGGCGTCCACACAGGAATGGAACACACTCATGAAACCCTTGAATGCTACTAAGAGGTGGATAAAAATTAAAAGCAGTATAAAAATAACTGTAATTAACATGTGTTTGCTATACACTTAAGTATAAAACATGCCATGAATGGTAATTATAACTCTCTCAAGATACTTAAAAATTGCCTCTCATAGCAACATATAACATCACAAGATTACTTTTTACTCATTTCACATTGAACTTTACTGCCAAAACAAATGATGCCAAGTTATATTAAGTGTGAAGTTACCTTTGGGGCAGAGTAAATATTATTTAATATAATCAAAATAATGTTTATGATACATTACCACTGCTCCATTATCTGGCATCATTGGAGTTCCCATATTTGCTGCTCCTTCTGGTCCCATGGCAGGACCAGGACCCATTGGTGGGCCAGGTATAGTTCCTCTGTTGTTCATATTCATACCCATCATTGGAGGAGGACCTTGGTTACCAGCAGGTGCTGGGCTAAACGCATCTATGCAAAACAATCTATACTTAGAGCTGTCCTATCTTAGTTCAGTAAGCATTAAAAATGTAACAACACTTATGCAATGTATACAGACCACATCATCAAAATAATTTTCCTTCTGTGAAAATGGGACACTCAATTACCTACTCTGTTAACAAACTGTTTGTTACCTACGCTAACAGAATTTTCATTCCAAAAACAAAACTATATAAAACAAATGAGACAACTATCATTTGAGGACATTGGAGACTATAAAAGCTTGATTATTTTTTAAAAATCTGTATTATTTGCTACATCAGCTTTTTAACAAAACACTCCCTTTACAATGGTGACTAAACTCTACCAGTTTAACAAAAGATTTTCTTAAAGTTATGATTAAAAATATTAGCGTGTAAATTGTATTAAGTAGTGAGAGGAGAATCCATTCCCTCTAATACATAAAATTCACTGTAGCTTTTATAAAGTTATAGAACTCCTCCCAAAATTTTATAGGAGGTGCTTTATGTAGAAATATGTAATCTAAACAAAAAAATTGAAATGACTCAACATGACAAAGCTTATTTTTAAAAACAACTGCAACCAAATACAAATAAGTATTAATACATGTGATTTTTAGATTTTTCGCCATGCTGAAATTCTGCAAATGGGAACAAGCAGGTATACTTCAAACTTCTTCATCAGAAAGACATACCCCTGGCCTCATCTCAATTGCAATAGTGTTTGAACTGTAATATAATACTACACTTATAATGGCCTCAAACATGGCATTTTTAGGTACCTTCCTCAAATTTTTCATTTTTAAACTCTTCATATACTTGTTTAGCATTACAAATTGATAACAAAGATTGACTTCAACTTTCAGTTATCTTCTAGTATTTCATTATGTTGGTAAATTTTATGAGTTTGAACTCAATTTCTCAAAAACATATTATAACAGGAGTTGAAGTATTCACTGAAACCCACAACTCTACACAGTATCTTATGCAGCTGAACTTCATACATGGCTAAGTCCAGGGAGTAGTAGCTGAGAGGAAGAAAAGTCTTACTCCCTGTCAGTATCTGGCAGAACACTGTTCTTTCTGAACCCGTTCCCTAGTAACCTGAAAACTTCATAGGGAAGAAATTATTTCCTAAGTCCCTAAATGTTCTTGCTAATAAATCTATAACTTTTAACTATCCAAGAACATTTATATTCCCCTAGTATAACTATAAATATAAATGTTAATAGGCTTCCAGAACATCTCTCACAATGGAAATGAGAAAGAGTGAAGACACTATCTAGGAAGAATCAATCTCACCTCAACTTTCCTAAAAACAGACCAAGGATTACATATTTCATTGTTTAGTTTTTTTTAATAGAACATAACTGTTAATGTCTAGATTGTGAGATTCTATAGATATAGTAAAATAACAAAAATATTTCCCACTATCAATAGCTGAAATACAGTCTTATTTTTAGGAATTATATCTTCTACCACACAGTTAAAATTAAATTTAAAGATCTATTCTAAAGAATGTTAGAATTATCCGTTTCCCTAAAAAACAGTTTTATAACCTATGTTTCACTTGGTATGCACACTGGCAATACACCAGGAAATCTAATGACACATTCTATCTATCAATGTAACTTGACAGGATTTGACAATTTACGGAGTCACCAGCAACACTCAACTGCTTTATGATACATAACACCAGTAAACCATTAGGATAAAGTCTCAGGCTGAATAAAGGACAAAGAAGAGAAAATTACATGAATTAGACTTCAGGGAATTAAGTAAATGCTTGAATGTAAATATGGTTCTCTGGTGAATAAAATGCCATAAAACTTTTAATTCTCTTAAATTCCTTACTAACTAAGGAATCTAAAGGCATATAGTCCCATATTTTTTCTGGTAAAACTGCTAATCAAGCAGTCAGCCAGGATGTTTTTGGGTCTCTTGCAACATCAGAAATACATGAAGTTTAATTCTGATGTTAATGGCAATCTAATAATTATAATGGCATTTCAAATGACCTACAATCCATAATGACCTCACACATCTTTAAAACCACATGGACCATTCCAAAATTTACTTTGAAAAAGACATAAATAGTGAACTACTTGTATTTATTATATATATCACTGTATTTCATAATTTACAATTTTTACAACTTATTTGATCAACTGATTATTTTGTGTACCCATCATATTAACTAACAATGAAGTTGTTATGGCTAAGGACCATGTTTCCTTCTTATTTTACATAGTCAAGATGCTTAATCACTACTTTGGTAGATAAGAAAGTGACCAAATGAATCAATAAATGATTTTAGACCATCTAACTGACAGTGGCAAAGAAACTGTCATAGAAAAGGAAGCTCATCATGGAAAATACTCATTCCACACATTAGATGCTTTTAAGATTTTTTATTCCATACACTATGTACCCTAAGTACAATCTGGATTTTCTTAACTGGTGTGCATGTTATTATGCATATGGAAATGTTAAGGTAATGTATTCTTTACAGTATGTACATTTCAGTTATGTAAAGATTTTAAAGTCCTGACAACTTCAGTGGGACAATGTAAAAGGAATATATAAAATTTAGTTACTTATCTAAGTTTTTTAAGCGTATGACATTTCAAATTTAATAACACGAAAAATTTCCACACTTATTTTTCCCTAGCTTATTTACTTGGTGCTGTATCCCTGACAACCTGGTTATAAGCCAATCAATATTACAGATGTTAATAATATAGGCAGTCTCTTAAAAAACAAAAATGAAAAAAACTTTGTATTGACCCTAAAGATATGCATTAACCTAAATGTACAAAGCACATCTCATTTCCTTGACAAGTCATAAATGTCTCCAAACAGCACATTTCTGTGCACAACACTGTAGGTTAGGCAAAATGTTAGACACTTAGTAAAACAAATAAAATCAGCTACACAAAGTTACACAAAAAGTCACCTTAAAATAGAAATGTATAAAATATTCCCAAAAATTTTAGAAACACTATAACCCAAAAAGTACTAAATTTCCAAGGTAAAAAAGCCAATTTGAAGGTGTAAAATTTAATTTTAAAATATTACATGGCATAATTACTGAACAAGTTCAATATTTTATCTAAACCTGGTTACAGGTTTCTTTCATTAAATCTATTAAAAGTTCGTACATCTTTTAGCCTTCAGTTAAACAAAATGAAAAAGCTCTCCCTAGCCATGTTTTTATCTACTTGCATTTTTCAATTTAATAAATGTAAGAAATTTCACCATTAAAATGTAGATTCCAAATTTTTTGTTACTGACATGTAGATACCACAAACAGCATGTACAGTTCCCCCAAAGAATTACAAGTAAGTTATAGAAGCCTTTTGCTTCAAATCCCTACCTCCCATGTTTATTGCTCCACGGGGACCCATATCACCCATTCTCATTTCCTGTTCTCTCTGTAAGTAAACATAGTTGTCACAGTCAACCTATCGATCTTATCACATTTCCCATCTAAAATCAAAAAGAAAAGAATAAATTCGGACATCACTTTTCATTAAAAAACTTTAATTTTCCCACATCTTTTACTTAGTAAGAACACTGAAAAGAAACTTGAGTCTCCCAGGCTTATTATACCACTACAATGTTCAAAGCACCCAGGTTATAATACTAGATTATAAATGAATCAGATTACATAAAATTAACCACAGAATTATTTTAAATGTTTTTATTCCAATAGATCAAAGACAGAGGATTGGATTAAAAAAAAAACAACAACCCTAATAACCACCAAGGCCAATGATTTTTTTTCTCCCAGGTCACTAACCTCTTAAAACAGAAATGACTATTACCACTTTAATATTCAAATGAATTCAAACATACAGCGCAAACAGCTGTGAGGCACTAAGCTAAAAAGTTATAGATTCTTTTCACTTTTGAAATACTGTAATTCATGCTTTGCATTTTTACTCAAGAGCTGAAGCATTATTTTACCTAGGACCTATAGGTCTACCATAAAAGTCTCCACTACAAACAAGAAATTATTAAACATTCAACATAACATCCCTTGTCTTACACAGCTGACAAGTTCTGAAACAAAATGCTCCTGACGTTTTAACTATGACACAAAAACTCACACAAATGTAAAAATATCTTAATACAGAAACTGCTTCCTAAAAAACTCTAAATTTAGTAACACCAACCACAGAGAATTAACTTCAATGAATTCTCTTGGTGAAATGATTCAACATATAATAGCTACAATTTGCATTATTATTTGATCATCTTTCCCAATATCAGGCAAGTATGTTAAATGTAGTGATCCTAAATTAATACCTTCTCCGACAGAAGAAGCAATGCCTGAATCTAAATAAGGCATGTTTCTATTGTTAAAAGCCATTTTATTAGTGTTTGTTTAAAATACCAGTTAATAATACAAAATGCTAGTGAAAAGCACCTATAAGCTAGAAATAAAGGAAATACACGTATGTGATGCATAAATGGCACTAAGCAACAAATAACTGCCTATCTAACCTAATGGAGATGCCTCAAAAGGAAACCTTTAAGCACAGAGCAAGGAAAAATACCAACTTGCACAGCATCTTGAAGAAATGCTACATTATTTAGAAAATTTAAATGCCAAAACTTTCTCAAAGCTATTTTCTAACTTCCCTAAAAATAAATGTTCATAAAACTTTTGATTGTTAGTGCTGTTTGGTGTGGCTTAGTGAACTGGGCACGGGTCTGGGAACCAAATGGTTGCCAGTTGGATTCCCAGTCAGGGCACATGCCTGGATTGTAGGCCAGATCTCCAGTAGGGGGCATGCAAGAGGCAGCCACACATTGCTGCTTCTCTCTCTCTCTCTCTCTCTCTCTCCTTCCCTTCCACTCTCTCTAAAAATAAATAAAATCTTTAAAATTAAAACTTTTGGTTATTAACAGATACTAATACTGACCAGCAAAAAAAGAGTATTTTATAAAACTATTATATAATTTTCCAATTATATGGAAAATACTATTTTACAATCACACTTAGCACTATTATCAATAAATCAAACAAGCTGACATGTCTCCAAATATACTGATAGAGTGTGGACAGCATCAGTATACCCAAAATCTTCCAGGTATTACTTATGTAAGATATTTAATATGTGGATTTTATAATAATGACATCATGGGGAAAAAACAAGGGTTTAAGTTATATTTTTACTTTTGTATTTGCCTTAACTATGAAAGATTAGAAATCTAATCTTAACCTAACACCTAACTGAACGCCTGATTCACTTGTGGGAGAAAGGGAGAGAGACTACCATTTCTATTCTCTTTATAATTTCAGCTTTACCTATACCTCACTTTCTGAACAATGTTTAGCTTTCTTCTTCATAAGGCTAAGCACTTTTTAAATATTATTCTTAAATTATTCTATTACTCCATATTCTTCATTAATACAATTTTGTGGAAAGCATTAATTAACATACTGAAGAGATCTATAGTTTTAAGTCAATTATTCAACAGCTGCTATATTTTCCCTTCCTGATGCTCTATTATAACCTGATTCCAGTTCTAAAATATACATCTTTACATGAAATAATCAGAATGCCTTACGATTATCCATGCTAATGTAGACTATCACTATATTAAAATAACAATTTACATTGCATAGTATAGCATGTTTCACTGAATATACATACATTCAATTTATTAATGTTGACATTTCCTTAAAGAACATCATTTGGTATTATTTTATACAACTTTACTCATAATTTTTTTAAAAAATAATTAATTAGCCCTGGCTGGTGTGGCTCAGTGGATTGTGTGCAGACCTGTGAACCAAAGGGTCACTAGTTCGATTCCCAGTCAGGGCACATGAATGGGTTGTGGGCCAGGTTCCAAGTAGGGGATGCAGAAGAGGCAACCACACATTGATGTTTTTCTCCCTGCCTTTCTCCCTCCTCTCCCCTCTAAAAATAAATAAACAAAATCTTTAAAAAAATAATTAGATAACAGATCATTTTTAAATTATTTCAGAAGGAGCAAAAGAAGTTTTCACATAATTAGTCATGTCTTAAGGACACTGTTTCTTTCCATAAATCCAATACTATATACTTCTAGTAAAATAAAACACAAAGAGCTTTTACTTAAGGGTAGTATTATCAATGGAAATTAACATAGCACTTATTACTGCAACTTGATATATCAAATATCAATAAGGAGAATCACTTGAAGAATTTCACTATAACTGAAGTTAATACGCAAGGCCTTCACTTCTATGAATTACTAATAATTTTTAATTAGAAGTGGCACATATGTATGTGATTTTATAATACAAATTTTAATAATTATATTAGCAAAAATTAAGACTTGTTTAACATATTACCTATACATATGTAAAAGCACCTATACATAAATAAAATCTCCAAAGACTACAATGCAATGAAACAATAAAAGTTATAATGAAAACTTTTTTAACTCAATCCTCATAGCAAGCCTGTAAGTAGATTTATTGTCATTTTATTTTAGGATCATAATATTGAGGCACAGAGCTGTTAAATTTACTTATTCAAGGTCATACATATAGAAAGTAGTTGAGCTGACCTATAAATTATGCCAAAATAAGACTGTGAAATTTTCATTCATAAGGTACTTTCATGTTTTAAGAATTCCAACAAAAACAAAAGATTTTAAAACTTAATCTTACAATGTTTATAAGGTGTGAGTTTCTATTAAAAGTTATGCATTGGTATTCCTAACAGCTTGTCACTGAAGAAAACTTAAATTCACAGTGACCAACAAAGTAAGCATAGTGTAACTAATTTTTCAGAAGTATCTATCAAAGCAACACTCCCTTCAAAGAGCAGTTCCTGGAAGTGTGGTTCATGGAGTACTCAGAGTCCCCAACAACCTTCCAGGGAATGTACATATTTAAAACTATTTCATGTCTTATTACCAATAGAAAATAGTCATATTATAATCTAATGACTTTTCACTCTCTAGACATTGCTGGATGGTGCAAAAGCAATGATATGGGCAAAAATCCTGGTGTTTTGCACAATTCAAAAGCATTTGCATTCAGAGCCATGGCTGGTGTGGCTCAGTGGATTGACCACCAACCTGCAAACCAAAAGGTCACCAGTTTGATTCCCAGCCAGGGCACATGCTTGGGTTGCAAGCCAAGTCCTGCCCCCAATAGGGGATGCGCAAGAAGCAACCACACTTTGATGTTTTTCTCCCTCTTTCCCCTTCCCCTTCCCCTCTCTCTAATAAATAAATAAATAAACAAACAAAAAACACACACCAAAAGCATTTGCATTCAATTCCTACTAGAAATCATTGTATTCTTCACATGCAATTATGAATATCTTTTTTTTAAAATATTTTATTTATTTATTTTTAGAGAGGGGAAGAGGGGGACAAGGAGAGAGAGAAAAACATCAATGTGTGGTTGCCTCTCATGTGGTCCCCAGTGGGGACCTGGCCTGCAACCCAGGCATGTGCCCTGACTGGGAATCGAACCTGCAATGCTTTGGTTCACAGCCCGTGCTCAATCCACTGAGCTACGCCAGCCAGGGCCAATTATGAATATCTTAATGAAGACGTAAAAATGTTAATGTTATTAAATCACTATCCTTGGGTACGTCTTTTTTAATATTCTATTCAACAACACAGAATATATACATAAAGTATATTTGCTGCATTCTGAAGTAGAGTGGTTATTTCAAGAAAAACAATTCTTGTAACTGTGTTGCAAACAGAAATGAGACATTTTTTCCTCGGGACATGAACTTTTCTTGAAATAGCATTGGACAGACGAATATTCCCAGACATTTTCTGATGAGTTCAGTGACTAGTATTAAGATGTGGTTTTTAATTTTGTAAAATAAAATGCATTAAAATTTGAAATATTTGTGTAACTGGATAAATCAGTATTTTTCTAATGTTGGTTACATCAAATTACAAAATCATGCCAGGGTTCAAGTTCAAAGTAGACCAATACGTTGTAATGCAAAACAGTACTTCCAAGAAACCACTGTTTATCAAGTTTTACTGCAGTATCAAACAAGAATATCCACAATTATGGGAAAAGGTTAAAACACATCTCCAGTGTGAGGTTAGATTTTTTTCATGTACTTTAACCAAAAGCATTTTGCAATAAATGGAATGCAGAAACAAGTATGGAGAGCCAGCCATTCTCCATAACGCCAAATATTAAGCAGATTTACAAAACAGTAAAACATTATCACTTTTCCTACTATATTACAGTTGAACATTGAAGAAATGAGCAAAAAAAAAAAAATGTAAAGTAAGCCCTGGCAGGTATGTTTCAGTGGGTTGGGCACTCACTTGGGATCCGATTCCCAGCCAAAGAACATGTCTAGGTTGCAGGCCAGATCCCAGGTTGGGGGCAGCGAGAGGCAACCAATCAATGTTTCTCTCCCTCTCTTTCCACCTCCCTTTTCTCAAATAAATAAATCTTTTATAAAAATTTTAAGTGTAAAATAAGGCCACTCTTCCCAATAAAACCCATTTTCTTTCAAAATACTTTTAAATTTCTAAAATGGTAAAATACTGATATAATCTAAAGAAAAGCTCATTGGGGTCTCATCAGTAATTTTTAAGCCTATAATTTGAAAACCAAAATGTTTGAGTAACATAAAATAGCAAACAAAAAACAGCAAAAAGATGGCTCAAACAGAAGAAGAATGGAAAGCCCCAGAACCCATCCTTTTAAGCGACCAAGAGATAGCCAACCTATCAGATGCACAGTTCAAAGCACTGGTTATCAAGATACTCACAGAATT
>CM052539.1:88012984-88033093 GCA_028533065.1 Trachops cirrhosus
AACTTATGACACATGGACTGAAGTAAAGGGGGAGAATGTGGGTGGGAGAGGGTGTTCAGGGTGGAGGGGAATGAAGGGGGGATAATAGGACAACTGTAATAGCATAATCAATAAAATATATTTAAAAAAAAAAAAAAATTCATACACCATTTCAGAAAATATATTTTGCACCTACTCATTAATAATCAGATCAGCTATCTCTGTCAGCATCTACTGAGATCTTATTATTGATGAAAGTGTCTGTTTTGAGTTTTGTACATGGCACATCAGTGCAAGTTAGGTTAGCATTAAATCAAGGGGAAATGATAAGAGACATGATACCTACTTAAGAGGAAAGAAACTGACATAAAGAAGTGGCTGACTAAACTGCAGGCTAAATTTGGCAAAACTGATCAAAAGGAGGTAACATATGATCAAGAACAATGCTTTATGTTTCTACTGACTAAAACAAAAGATTTAAAAAGTCCAATTATCAGCTGTGGGCAGAGATGCTTTATCAGTGTTCCTGTAACTTTGCTCTTATCCATAACCATGACTATCAATGAAACTTCTGGCTCTAGAATTTGGATTCTTCAGGAACCTTGGGTCTAGGGTATGAGGTGCTCTGCTCAATGAGCCTTCTAAAAACACTGGAAAAGAACATATAAATTAATAAATTTGCATTTTAATGCACAAACTCTTTATGAGTTTGTTTATCATGAGCCACTTTTTATAGATTCCCCCCAACTCCCAGATTAGCCCATAGATCAGGGGTCTCCAAACTTTCTGGTTTAGGGCCAGACAGCAAATATTTAAGGTTTTGAAAGTCATAGAGTCTTGATATCATTTCATACAGTTGTGTCACAACTAGTCAACTATGTCATTTTGAGGTAAAGCAGCCATAAACAAAGTATCAACGTGGCTGTACTACAAAGTATCAACGTGGCTGTACTCCAATAGAACTGTTCTGAAAACAGTCAGTGTTCAGATTTGACCTGGCCTATCCTAGTCTGTGGACCCCTGGTCTACATGAAATATTTAAAAAACTAAAAATTAGTATAATTTGAGATAATACTCTCCCCCCATATATAGGCTGAAAGCCCAATTAAGTTTTCACACCAAACTCATACAGAGATCTATTCATACAGAATGTGGTGCTATTTACACTGTTCACTGTATGAATCCGTCCCCCAAGTGGAATGACTCTGAGCCCATAAAAAATTCAACTACTCCTATTCTCATTTCCATACATGGCTGGCAGTGTTCTATCTTTGCTGATGAAAATAAGTAAGCTGAAGAACTTCTGAAAATGCAGGTCCCATGGCTCCAACCCAGATCCACTGTATCAAATTATTTGCTGGATTTGATCTTGGGCATTTTTTAAGTTCCATGTGATGCAAGGGTTGTCAACTACTGGATTTACCCAAAAAAGCAATCAATAAAACAATGTATCAGAATCTACTGAAACCGCAACACAAATTAATCTGTATGTTGGAGACCTAAGAACCCATATTTTTAAAAAGCTCCCCAACTGTTTATGCATTGTTTGAAAAACACTGCCACGGAAGAGACAGTAGACCCTTAGCTTCTTGGTCACATCTACTTAATGCTTTTAGCCTCACTACTTAATCCCTGGAGCTTTAATGGGACAGCCACTGACAGAAACAAACATAACTGGGTCAAATTACTGCCTTAGTATATATATATATATATACACTACACATATCTTTTTGGGTTTATTATGTATATGTGTTGAAATACCCAGGGCTATTCCCACCTATTCAAATAGGAATAAAAACTCTGCAATATCAACTCAGGTATGTAGTTGAAAGAAATATGAAGGTCTACTCTTTTCTTCACTGAAAAGCAAACATTAACATTTAACACACCAGAAAAAGACACTTCGAACAAATAGCACCCAATCTAAACACAGCCCCAATTTTACTAAACAATGTATTTTATAACTAATACAGCTAGAATGACATTTACGTATTTTTGACATTACCATTTTCCCAAGAAAACCAAGTTTACTCTAGAAATGGCATTGTGTTAAAAAATCTAATTAAAGTCTCCCCCTTCCCTGGCCTGGTAGCTCAGTTGGCTAGAGCATCATCCAGATGCACCCAGATTGTGGGTTCGATCTCCAGTCAAGGTACATACAAGAATGAACAAATGAATGCACAGATAAGTATAACAATAAATTGATGTCTCTCTCTCTCTCCCCCTCCCAAAAAATCAATTAAAAACAAAAATCTCCCCTTTACTACAACCCATACTGCATCTACAAATAAAGGCTGTGACACTGTAGTACTTCAATATTTAGACCACTTTGATCAACAGTAAATGGAGCAAACTAACATGAATACACAATCATAAGACAATTTCATAAATCCTTACTGTTATCAGAATAATGCCCAATAAATTTAATAAATTTTAAAAAACAGAATAACCTCTTGTGATGTGTCCAGAAGCTATAAAACTATGGTAAGTAGAAAATTTCAACCTAGTAAATACTACCTAGAAAGTAGTTCAAATACACTTTATACTCTAGTAAATACAAACCTCAATGTAATGAAGGCACAGCATAAAAACATATACATTGCTATGGTTGTCAAAAATACATTATGCTACAGGAATGAAAAATAACGTTTAATTTATAATTACTAGAGCTACTGTCCAAACGCTTGATATTCTTTAAGGAGAAATAAGGTATAAAGTAAAAATGACAACTTCTAAGTGAGGAAGAGATGACACATCCTTGAAACTTTTAAAAAATATATTCATATGTATGTCATAATATTATGATAAAGTTCCAGGCCAACAAAGAAAGCATGACCACACATGATGTGTGCTTTCCCTTGTCTTTTGTCACATTTTTTTAAAAGTACTATTCAAATACACAAAATATGGAAATCAGTATTTATTTTTAATTCAAAGCCCATACTATTAGTTGTACTGCAATATTTCTAATAGAGTATTAGAAAGAAATAAGAGGTGGCTTATCAAAACAAACCAAGTAAATCTACTTTACTCTCATTATGTGGGGAGCTGAACACTTACCATTTGATTCTTCCCTTTAAACTGAACAGTAGAAAAGAGAAAGCATATGAGAGGGCCTAATTTCAAGGCTTTTAAGACAAAAATAAACATTAAAATGTTTAATAATCTTTTCCAAAGCCAGTTTTCAAAGTAAATATAAAATAGCTAAAGCTGCCTCAATTTTTTCTCTATTAACATAAAAATATTCAAGTCCTACAAAGAACTTTTCTTAATGTTTCTTTACTAATTCATTAGTGTAAATTAAGCATCATGAAGCTAGAAACCCAGGAAAATGATGAAAAACTTATAACCATTCATAATTTCTAATTTCAAAAAGATCTAAAACTAGAACAAGAACTATTCCCCCCAAAGATTTAATTTCATTGTTGCACACTATTTTAAATATGGTTCTGCTTCAAAAAATTAAGAACACAGTAACTTTGTAGCCTTACATGAATATTAATTTATTTTTTAAAAGTCACCAACACTCCAGCCCAGGCTTCAGCAAACTTTTTCTGTAAAGGGCCAAATAATAAGTATTTCAGGTTTTGTGAGTCACAAATACCTCTAATATTTCTTTTTTCCCCACCATCCATTAACCCTTTAAAAATATAAATACCATTCTTAGCTCTGTAGCAGGGTGGAACAATAATCTATTTTTAAAGTGCTAATAAATCCAACATGAGTATTTAAATATCAATTTTATTTTAAGTGCAAAATTCATTCAGTATTTGCAAACTTTTGCCCATCATTAAAATGCATTTTAAACATACAAGTATTTTTAAATTAAAATAACATGCAGTATTTCAATTTTAAATTGCAGCAACATTTCCAAATCAGTTTTTAATAGAAAAGTAAAAAAACTGAAACTATCTGTCCATTAATTATACTCGTATTAAATGCCACTGAGCATATTAAAACACTGGTATATGTTCTGAAAAACTGAAATGATTTCAAAGGACAGTCTGCAAACAAATTCGTGACAAGTCAACTTAATCAAGTTTAACGGTAAGATACATTTTAATCATTTCCTTCTAGACCCCTAAAACACTTATATATATTACATTATCACAAACAGCTACACATATGCTCCAAAAATGTAAAGTTTATGCCAGAAAAGTGTTAAAGTTAATTCTACCCATTTTACTATAAGCAAAGCATTTTAGTAAAAGACATGTTCACATACATAAAGACTCAGACAGATAGCCTAATCCTTAATAGAACAAAATAAAGTTTCTGTAAGAAATAGAACACATGTAGTTTATATCTTGACTATATTTGAAGAGAAAAATACTAGCAACTAGTTTTCAAAATATAAACCTGAAAATTTTAACTCTACTTTCTTTTATAACATCAGAAAATTTCCTCACATTGATAAATCTAACAGATTTATATTCAAATATAATAGCCAAAAAACCTAAAACCATGGTTTCAAATATGTCATTGAGCAAGTCCTATGCACTCAAGGAGAAAAAGAGAATTCAAAATGTTAGGAATTACTGTAAAAACTTTAACTATGCTTTAAAAACCTACTCACCTAATTTGGTGGTGAATTGAAAAATCAATTAAATCAAATCTTTCATATGACTTATAAATAAAAACTTTTCTAATTGAATTAAATGCCACAATTTTCATTCAATGGATATTTACTTGATAGGAAGATAATTTCTTGTTGCTATGCAAGTAAGAACTTATTTTACTGTGAAGAATAGTGTGGGAAATGGATAAACCAAAGAACTTACATATATGACCATGGACATGAACTAAGGTGGGGGGATGCTGGTGGAAGGAGGGGGTGCAGGACGGAAGGGAATAAAGGGGAGAGAAAAATGGGACAACTATAATAGCATAATCAATAAAATATATTTTTAAAAAAGAAATTATTTTATTGTGTATGCATTCTTTCAAATAAGAAAGTTTATGTTCTAGGAAAAGAGGAACAGGAACAAAAGGACACCAATGACCTGAATACTTCTAGCTTCACAAACTTACTAAATAATTATGGCTTTTAAACATCTACAGAAAAAAAATACTAGTAAATATTTTTCAGTATGAGTTAAACTGGCATTCACCTAAGGTAAACAATGACAATGTTGGTTATCATAAGAACTCACAAATTTTAAACATCTGAAGAATACTTATCTGCTCTACCATTTTTGCCTCCCCAAAACAAAAACTCGAGTCAGATCAAGTCTTTAGAACTAACTTCAGTTTACAAGAAATTCAGGAATGGAGAAACTTGACAACCACAAGAATACAATCAACAAAATTCAAAATGTAAGACACTGTGTGCAATGAGACTTTGTTTCTTTATTTTTTTAAAAAAGGAAAAAAATTAAAAAGAAGAGGAAAACCTATGGACTAAAAAGACTGGATCAGCAATTTGAAGAAAACAACTGTTTAAAAAAAAAAAAGCCCCAGTGTATGGCTCAGTGGATTGAGTACCACCTGTGAGCAGAAAGGTCACTGGTTCAACTCCCAGTCAGGACACATGGCTGGATTGCCCACCAGGTCCCCAGTTGAGAGCGTGGGAGAGGAAAGCGATCAATGTTTCTCTCCCTCTTTATCTCCCTCCCTACCTCTCTCTCTAAAAATAAATTAATTCTTTTTAAAATATAAAAATAAAAAAAACATTTAAGACCTGAGAAAATTTGGGCTTTTATTGAAATTAAAGAATTGACAATTTTTAAGATATAAAGACATCTTTAAAAAATCCTTATCATTTAGAAATATGTATTAAAATATTGATGAATAAAATCATAAGAAGTAAGGGATTTCATACAAAATAGTTCAAAAAAGTAGGTACACTAAAAGACTAAAAACATCACCCATGTGTTGATAACCGTTATGGTTGGGTGATTAACACATAATACTAATCTACTTTTATAATGTCTAAACTCTTCCAAAATAGCAAATTTTTAATCTCAGTAAATGGTGAAAATCAGTCAAATGGAGATGAATTTATAAAGATTTCTAATTCAGTACCATATATTTTTAAAAAATAAAATAAAACTGAAGAAAAATTTAACATCTATTTCATAAAACATAAGAATTATCTTCAGAAACTAATTCTAATTTACTACCTGAAAGAGGCTTTAAAAAATTAGTTTAACATTAAAAAAATAAATTCAGAAAGATTAGAAAATATGCTAATATATAAAGTAATATCTAAAGAATTCTAAACATACCATGTTGACCTCACAGAAAATAATTTTAGTTAAACTGGTATTTTACTTACATTTTCCATATAATTTGGCTTAAAGCCCTCTTGCTGTCGCCTCAGTTCCTCCTGTTCTCTGTGTCGAATCATTTCTTCCTCACGACGACGATGCTCTTCTTCATGTCTAAAAGATATTTAAATAAAATTTCAGCATGATAACTTAGTAAGCCATAATCAGGTGTTTTATTTCAGGTTAAACAAAGTAATTTATGTAAGTCGCATTATGTTAAATCTGTCAATACTGAGTGGCTTAGTAGATTTACCTTCCTGTTTTGCTCTAAAACTTTTAATAAATCAAATAAATCAAAGAAATAAAGTAGCTTAACTAGGACAAATCCAAAAAAGTCACAACATATAAGCAGGGTACTTAAATGCTTAAGAGTAATAAAATTCAGAGTCCAAAAGTTCAAACATGTACTCTGTTGCTATTTAAAGAGAAAAGCCTGGGATCCATCACTGGTATAGCAGAGTACAAAGACACTCAGAATCTATCCCTATGTAAGCCAGTGCAAAAAACCGTAATGCCTACATAAAAATTCTATTATGTGTAGAAGGAGGTCTTAACAAACCCTCTCACCCCCATTTCAACAACCCACTGAAGCAAGGGTCAGTCTATACCCTATTTGTGTAAATTTAGTTTTTATAGAACAAGCATTTACTTACTGCTATGACCACCTTTGGTCTAGAACAATGTTGATTAGTTGAGATAGACCATATGACCTGCAAAGCCTAAAATTGTATTTACTATCTAGCCTTTCCCCAAAAATGTCTGTCCACCTCTGTCCTAAAGGTATATTCATGCATTAAGGAAAAAAATAAAATTATATTTGCAGGATTACTATTAAATCAGTAATTAGTTATTATACAATTAAGAAGGAAAATCTACAATATTGAAGTAACTGATGTAACAGTGGCATTAAAATCAAATTCACATATACATGCCCTCCACCCTAAAACAGGAAAGTAATTTAAATAGTAAAGACTATATAATGCTGATACTGCTCAGTAGGTCTCATTTTCCAGGTTACTGTTATATGCACCTTTCTACACTGAGCATTAATATTCAAAATTCAAGAAACTTTGTTGTTCTTTGTTGTACAATACTCCCCCACTGAACTACAAGTCACTGAACTAAAAGATATGGTGATATCTCCCACAGCCAGCAGAACAAAAAGGTTGTTAGAACTTCATGTCAGACCACATGCAAGTAACAAGACAATGTTCCTACGGAATTTCAAGCAAAATCTGAACTATTTTGAGAAGTCTAAGTTCCCAACATAAAACTCTACTCAAGTAAATTGGTTAACCCACTTCTTCAACATTAACACACATAAATTTTACTGTTAAGAAAATACTTTCAGACAAATACCATATGATTTTACAACAAAATAAATAAAATCAAAACATTCATAAATATAGAGGACAACAGACTGAGCAAAGGGGATTTAGGGGGTTGGGTGAAAAAGATGAAGGGATTAAAAAGTACAAATTGGTAGCTATATAAGAGTCACAGGGATAAAAAGCATAGGGAATATAGTCAATAACACTATAATAATTATGTATGGTGCCAGGTGGGTAAAATATCAGAGACCACTGTGTGAAGTATATGACTGTCTAACCAGTATATTACAACTAAAACTAATATAAAATAGTGCTGAACTTAAACTATCATTGAAAAATAAAATTTCTAAAAAAGAAAACAGTTTCAGCCCTGGTCAGGTATCTCACTTGGTTAGAGCATTGGCCCCACAGGCCAAGGTTGAGGGTTCAATCCCTGGTCAAGGCACATGCAAGATCAACCAATGAATGCACAAATAACTGTAACAACAAATTGGTATTTCTGTATTTTTCTCCGAGTTCCTTACCTCTCACACTCTAAAATCAATAAACAAAATGTTTTAAAATAGTTTTATATTCATACACTGCTGACAATACACAGAACAGGTAAAAATTCCCTTATCCAAAACACCTTAAGGCTACATGTTTTCAAACTGAGTGCTTATTTAAAAATGAGCCAATATACTGTTATTATATCCCCAGTGAGATCTCAGACAAAACCCAATAATCAACCACATTAATTATTTCTGCATTAAATGAACATTCACATTCTGTGAACATAGTTGTGGGAAGAAAAGGGGTCACACACTAAACCAGTCAAGCTCAGGGGAGCCCTGCTTATCAGGCTTACAAACTCAGAGACCTAAATTAACCACAAAGGATGATATGAAAAAATTTATTAAGTAAAAGCAGTTCACGGCAGGTAGTCATGTCCTAGGCCAGTATTTTCCCTTAACAAAGGTCTTTTACCTTAACTGAGCTGGTCTGTTCTCTTTTTGCATCTACAACAACATACCTGCGGAATGTCAAATTCCTCCCCCCGCACAACCCTGACCCTTCAAAGCACCAGTACACACCAGTGGGAGACCACAAATCCCGTTATTATTATGTTAACTGTTAACTATCCTATACCCACCTGTGCAACACTATGTGTCTATCATTTTATCTTTTATCCAATCACAGAGGTTTTCCCACTTTGTTGTCTCTGGTCTCCTTATCTACCTCCAAAGGATTTTATGAAACCCCATTATATCTTCTCCCTTGATTCTGATGTACACCGTAAGGTTCTAAATTGCCATTCTCGGGGGATTTTCTCAGTTGGTTGAGATTTTGTTTTCCGGCAACTGTCATCATCTTGGCTCAAATAAAGTCGTAAAATCCTTACAAGTTGGCACATTTTTTACACTGGCATAGTAAAGGTTTGACATGTCTACAACATAAGGGCAAGTCAGGTCTTTTTATCAAATAGACTCATATCTGATCATACCACATAATGGCACATGAGAAGGCTTTTGGTTTCTAAAGCTTTTTGGTCTTCAGAATTACAACAATGACCTTGCTGAAGGCCAACTTGCAATACACAAGATAATTTTAAATGTCCAAGTCCATTTCCAGTAAACTAAACAGAAATATCTACACACATATGCAAGGGTGTCTATACACAGATGGAAAAGGTTGAAGATACAAGTACACATGGGATACAATTGTCCTGACACAAAGGAACACAATACAGCAGTTACAAAGAGGTAATGTGCATATATAGACAGAAAAGAATGTGGTACAGCTGTCAGGAAAAAAAAGGCAAGTACAAGAATGGTACTCCTATAGCTGCTTTCAAAAATCATTTGTATGGCCCTGGCTGGTGTAGCTCAGTAGATTCAATGCAGGCTGTGAACCAAAAGGTTGCTGGTTCGATTCCGAGGCTGGGCACATGACTGGGTTGCAGGCTGGGTGCCCAGTGGGGGGCACACAAGAGGCAGCCACACAAGAGGGAGAGAATTGATGATTCTCTCCCTCTCTTTCTCCTTCCTTTCCCCTCTCTCTAAAAATAAATAAATAAAAATAGTTTTAAAAAATCATTCGTATGTCTCTGCCCCAAGGTGGCTCTGTTATTTGGAGCATCATTCTGAAAACCAAAGGGTCACATGTTTGATTCCCTGTCAGAGCACATGCCTAGGATGAGGATTTGGTTGGGGCACTCATCAAAGTATCTCCCACACATTGATGTTTCTCTCCCTTTCTTTCTCCCTCCCATCCCCTCTCTCTAAAATCAAAAAGCATATCCTCCGCTTAGGATAAAAATTAAAAATAAATATAATTGGTATGAGCACAGAAGAGAGTATGAAAAGTTTATGCCACACTGGAAATATCTAGGGAACAGGAACATTGCCCTTTTTATTTTTACACACAAATGTAGTATGTGAATTTTGTAACATGTAACATTTTGAAACAAAAACCATATAAAGTATTTAATCCTGATCCAAGGATATGTTTACTGATTTTTTTTTAATTTTCTTTATTTACTTTTAGAGAGGGGAAGGGAGGGAGAAGGAGAGAGAGAGAAACATCAATGTGTGGGTGGCCTCTCATGTGGTCCCCAGTGGGGACTGGCCTGCAACCCAGGCATGTGCCCTGACTGGGAATCGAACCTGCAATGCTTTGGTTCACAGCCCGTGCTCAATCCACTGAGCTACGCCAGCCAGGGATGTTTACTGATTTTTAAACAGAGGAAAGGAGAGAGATGAGGGGGAGAAGGGGAGTAGAAACAGAGAGAAACACTGATTAACTTCCTCTTTTATGTACCCCAACCAAGGATCAAACCCACAATCTAGGTTATGTGCCCTGACCAGGAATCTAACTGCAATTTTTTGGTGTAGCGCTGATGCTCCAACCGAGCAACCTGACCAACCTGACCAACCTGACCAGGCCAGATAAAGTATTTTATTTTTTTTATTTTTTTTAAAGATTTTATTTATTTATCTTCAGAGGGGAAGGGAAGGAGAGAGGGAGAGAAATATCAATGTATGGTTGCTTCCTGTGCATTCCCTGCTGGAAACTGGCCTGCAACCCAGGCATGTGCCCTGACTGGGAATCGAACCGCGATCTCTTGTTTCACAGGCCCGCACTTAATCCACTAAGCTACGCCAGCCAGGGCCACATAAAGTATTTTAAACAAAATTTAGAATTTACTTCTCCCATTGCCAAAGCAACTTCTTCTGATAACATAAGAACAGATTTATAAATCAGGAGAAAAAATATAGTAAAAAGGCAAATTCACTTTAAACATTTTCTATTTTTCCTTCCTTTCTTTTCTCCATAAATTCCAGTTTCTTTTTTACTTTGAACTAAGCTGTGATTATACAACACTGACAAGTCAGTAATCTAAATTCACGAGTGTGCACAGGAACATTCCCTTTTTGTAAATGTTTGCTTTCCATTTTGTCTTTTTCCCCTTTTCTTTTTTAAGATTTTATTTATTTGTAATGAGAGGGTAAGGGAGAGAGAAAGAGAGAGAGGGAAAGAAAAGTATCAATGTGTGGTTGCCTATCATGTTTCCTGCACCAGGGAACTTGGTCTGCATCCCAGGCATGTGCCCTGACCAGGAATTGAACCAGCAACCCTCTGCTTCACAGTCCATTGCTCAATCCACTGAGCCATACCAGGCAGGGCTGCTTTTCATTTTTTCTAATCCACTAATGCTTTAATGGTCATCTATGGCCATAAATGGAATAAGAAATTGTGATAAATATTAACATCCTTCCTGTTATACATAACTGAAACTGATAAAAACCTAAATTTCAAGATTTAACTTGAAGCCACCTAATTGTTTTCAGGTCTTATATATTTTTGTACGACTCTGAAAAATGAGAGGCTCTAGGCACTAAGCTGCAATATGACTAGTGAGAAAAGTCCTGCTGCTCTTTGGTCCTGTGCAGCGCTAAGCCCTGGACAGCTTTCACAGGATATTTATGTCAAATGACATAAATGAGAAAGAATGGTGCATGATTAGGTGGGGAGGTAGGAGGGCAGTCAGAGAAAGAATGAGGGGATACAAGAACAAACGGATGAACAACTAAGTGAACTAACACATCTAACTCCTTTGTACTAGCCTTCCTTCTTCACTGCAACAGCCTCTGAAGACCTAAGTGACCCATGAAAAACTAAATTAATTTGTAGCACTGCAAGGAAAAGTACACACATATACTCCAAATAAATCATACAATTTCTCTCAAAATATACTTTCTTAAACTAGTTTTTTCAATCTCCAACTAATTTAAAACAAAAAGGCACAGTCCCAACTATCTGGCTTGTTAACAATTCACAATTCTTATGTGGTAGCAGCCCAGTCAGATAAATCTCTGCAGTTTTACTACTCGAGTTTTACTGGCTTACAAGTATTATGAAATTTCATTCCCAGACACAGAAATTTTTCCCTTCCCTTGATTGACACATGCTACAAAAACTACTGATTTTAAGACAAGTTGTTCAAATAATTAAATCAAAATTCTCACAGTAATTTCAAAAGTAACTCCCCACCACCAGGTACAAGGTAAGCTAGTTAACAAATTTGTCACTGCCCTTATCTGCTAGAATGTAAAGAAGCATAAAAATTTCCCAACAGCCCTGTCTGGTGTGGCTCAGTGGACTGAGTGCCAGCCTGAGAACCAAAGGGTCGCTGGTTTAATTCCCACTCAGGGCTTACGACTGGGTTGCTGGCCAGGTCAGGTGCCCAGCTGGGGGTGCGAGAAAGGCAACCACAGGTTCATGTTTCTCTCCCTCTCTTCCTCCCTTCCCTTCTATCTAAACAAATAAAATCATAAAAAAAAAACTGATGCATTAAAAAAAAGATTTCCCATCAAATTATCACTCAAAGTTTTTACTATTAGTATATAGTTATCGGAATTTCAAACTGAATCTGACATAACCCTGCACATTAAATAAAATTAATGAAAATCCATTCAATAAAAAACTACCATACACATAGAATGCTGACCAAGTCAAGCAACTAATATTTCAGCTTTGAGACTACATAGCCTATTAAAAATTCAAATAAATACTCCACACTAGTTCTGTGCACTTTACCTGCTTTTTAATCATCGGATTATTCCAATTTGTATCTGCTTCCCTCCTATACAACAGTACGTTCCATAGTGGCAGCACTTGTCTTTTGTTCCCCACTGAATCCCCAATAACTAAGGTACTTTTTTCTTTTTTCCCTTTACTGCTAACTAATTTTAAACTTAAAGAAAAGTTGTAAAATGATATAGACTTCCTACATATCCCTCATGTAGCATTCTGTAACACTAACATCTTACATAACCATGGTACAATTATGAAAATCAGGAATTAACACTAATATAATGCCACAGTTAAACTACAGATCTTATTCCAATTTCACCCAGTTTCCCCAACGAATGTCCTTCTTCTGTACCAGGACCCTATCCAGAATCCCACATTGCATTTAATTACTATCTCCTCCAGTCTGTAACAGTTCAGTTTCTCTTAATCTTTCATAAACTTGGCACTTTTAAAGAGAACTATTTTTTATAATGTCCTTCAATTTGGGTTTGTCTTAAGTTTCCTTATAACAAGCATGAGGCTATAAACTTTTGACAAGAAAACCACAAAAATGACACTACCCTTCTAAGTGAATCATATTAAGGAGGCCCTGGTGTCAATGTCTTATTACAGGTGACATAAACCTTAACATTTGGAAATGGTGGTGTCTGCTGGGTTTCTCTACTTTAAGTTTACTTTTTTTCCCTACGTACCTAATACAAATTTGAGACTGTGTACGTAAATCCTGTTTCTCAAGTTTGGCATAACAACTTTAGCACCCATCAGTAGACCATATGTGTAACAATCATCACTGTAGTGTTTGTCCACTGGTGATTCCCTCTACCTAGCATTCCTTCCTCCTTTATTTATTTATCTATTTATATATTTTTAAGACTTTATTTCTTTTCAGAGAGAGGGGAAAGGAGGGAGAAAGAGAGGGAAACACTGATGTGCAAGAGAAACATCAATCAGTTGCCTCTCGCATGCCAGGTGGGACCTGGCCTAAAACCCAGACATGTGCCTAGACAGGGAATCAAATTGGCAATCTTTCAGTTCACAGGCCAGAGCTCAACCCACAGAACCACACCAGCCAGGGCCAGCATTTATTAATTGGAATTCTATCTTAAGTATGAGCCACCATTCTCCTCCATTTATTTATTCATTCATTCATTCATTTACTTACTACTATCATATGGACTCATGGATATTTACACTATAATTTAAAAATCTAACACTATTGGCCCTGGCTGGGCAGCTCAGTAGGTTAGACCATTGTCCAAATACACCAAGGCTGCAGGTCCAATCTCCATTCAGGGCACATACAACAAGCAACCACTGAATGTATAAACAAGTGAAACAGGCCCTGGGTGGTGTAACTCACAGTGGATTGAGTATGGGCCTGCAAACCAAAGGGTCAATGGTTCGATTCTCAGTCAGAGCACATGCCTGAGTTGCAGGCCACATCCCCAGTGAGGGGCATGCAAGAGGCAATCAGACATTGATGTTTCTCTCCCTTTCTCCTTCCCTGTCCCTCTCTCTAAAAATAAATAAAAAAAATCTTTAAAAAAAAAGGTCCCTCATGTTAAGGAGTTGATGTGGGGAGCTGTATACAATAGTGACTCTGAAACTTTAGGGTGTACCAGAATTACCTGGATAATTTATTAAAGCTCTACCGTATACTTTATAAGGAGAAGTTTTAGACTTTCTAACAATTACCCAGGTTAGAACTCTGGTGCAGCTTTGTCCAAGTAGGTTAGAGTAAAATCAGAGTAGTTTCAAGACAGAAACATGTATACAAACCAGATACACTGTTGAAAAAGTAAACTAAAATATACTAAAGACTACCTATCCCCACACTGTGAAGACACTTCACACTGATTCACAGTTTTGCACTTTCTGCTTTATCTTTTATTTCCTATGAGCACTTTACTTCCTACACAAGCATTTACTACTTTTATAGCACTTTCAAAAACAAATTGTAAGTTTGCTTTAATCATAGCTTTGATCATAACATTTCCTAATTATATTTGAGACTTTTGAGAATAACATTTATCTAATTATAGTTCACAATTAAATATTACAGGTACATGGAAAGCTGTTAATTTGTTTATTCATAAACCCATTCACAGAAATGCTATCCATAGGAAAACAAAAAGAGAAACTGAAATAAACACTGGTGCATTCTTATACTAAATTATACACATTAATGCCTAGGCCTCATATATGTAAGGTCATAGTGTATGCAACCAAGGTGTCAATAACCAGTTAAAAAAATCCTAAGAATAATAAAGAATTATGCTAGTGTGTGGAGTAATTGCCCAAGTATAGTCAAAAATGAACAGTTTTATTTGTATTTTCAAACCTGTACAATCTGTTCCCAAAGGAAGAGTGAAGTTTTATTAGTAACACACAAGAACTATGTGTATTCACATCTATGTTACATTGTCATTTTTGTTTTGTTTTTTTTTTACCTCAGTTGTATTTGCTTTCGTTTTTGCAGCTCTTGGTTCCTGAGTTCTTCCAGGCGTCTGAGTTCTTCTTGACGCCTCATGAGATCTATAAAATATTGATTTCCCATTAATATTTTAGCTGTACTTGTGTATTTTTATATCTATGAACATACAAACTCTCTATTACTACCAATATATAATTTAATCATACTCATACACCAGTATCTCCTATATCACCTTATAACAAAAGATTATAAGCTGTGTAATTAATTAATCAAATTAATATCCTTTCTGGGACTGTTTCTTCATGCGTATGAAGACAAGAATAAAATTTATCCTTCTGCTCATAAATTAAAATAGGCAAACTTTTTTAACATAGGAATTAAAACATGCTAAAAACAGAATAAAATGATACATGAATTTTCACTTACATATTTTAATCATATTATAATTTTTCAGCAGCAAGTGCAAAGCCCAAAAAGATGCCTTGGGAGCTGTTGGCAGATGGCAGGTCAGAACCAGACCAGACCAGACAAAAAGTAGGAAAAGCAGTACGACACTGCATAAAGCCCAGAGATCATCCCTCCCAACACAATTAGTGTAAGATTCCTCCTACACCAAGTCAATGTCTTAGGAAAAAAAGGCAACAAGCAAAGAATTCCTGAAAGAGGAAAAAGGCTCAATACTGAGATGAACAAGATCATTTTAAACAAGACAAGCATTCCCACTGACTCCATACTTGCTGTATCAAGAACAGGGGCTCCACAGTAGTAAAAGATAATTAAAAAGTACATTTTTTCTGCACATCTGAGAAGTAGTGGATTAACTTTCCAAGTGCTAGAAATCTTTGTAATATCTTACCAAATTATGTCTGCATACATGCATATTTAAAAATACGAAAACATTACATACTCTGAAAAGCACAATTATTGGTTACTTTTATTTTTCCTTGTCTCTTCAGGTTATCTGATTTTCTAAAATGAACACAAATTACCTAAATGTTTTTTAATAAATCACTACATTCAGAACTTACATAATACTAATAGTTTGTTTCAGTTAACTTTCTATAGCAATAACCCTACCATCATAACCATAATATGGTCGGCAGCAAAGCCCTAACACGGTGAATATTATCCTCCAATTTTATACATTGGAAACAGACTGAATTGTGTATTATGCCAAAGAAAACAAATAATCAGGTAGATTATAAATGTGCTTTAGCCGTCTACCTATTGCTCAGCCAAATCTATCCTTATTCCAGACTCTTTCAAACTTTCTAGTACCCCAAACCTAGATAATCAGATGCAACTGGGAAACATAAAAAATAAAAATTAAAACACAGATTTATAGACTCTGCTAAGGAAAGTCAGTTTTGGTACATGGGGTAGGGACCAGATGATTATAATGTCAGTTAACACTTAGCTACGTTAAAAGACATCAAATATGACTACAATGATTTCAAACATTTACACCATTAGTTGTCAGCTGTAACTAATTGCTCATTAGAATTACTTAAATACCTTTTAACTACACATCAGTTAAATCAAAATATCTTGAGATGTGGACCAGACATTAGTATTTTTATTTGAAACCCCCTACATGACTCCATTGTGCAACCAACATTGAGAGCCACGCAACTATCATACAATTAATTTAGTGGGAGAAACCAAGTAGAGACCAAAAATGTAATATACTTATATTCCTAAGAGGAAATTTTTCAATAAGCCAAAGAATGAAAAATGTCCCACTATCGTCTGTAACAATTTCAACATAGTTTTGGAGGTTGCTGCAGGTTAGCTGCTCTTAAAATTAGAGACTATCTACTACATATAATTATAAAAGTAAAAATAGGGAATATATTTTCGTCCATAAAAAGGAGTAAGAAAAGAAATGTTTATTTTCAGACAACTGGAACTTATCCTTTTAAGTTGTACCAATTGAGAAAACTGCTTTAACCTCTTGGATCACATCTCCTTACCTGTAGCATTGGTATAATAGCTCAAAGCCCTGGCCAGGTATCATCCTGATACTCCTGATGCCAAGGCTGCAGGTTCGATCTCCAGTCAGGGCACATACAAGAATCAACCAATGAATGGATAAATAAGTACAACAACAAATCTATGTTTTTGTTTCTCTCTCTCTCTCTATCTCTCTCAAAATCATTCAAATAATTTTTTAAAAATTCTTTCTAATTAGCTGAAACTACTGGACAATGTAATTATCAGATAAGCATATATCTGATACTAAAAAGGAACAATATCAATTTGAAACTAACATTTCTATTTAATAAATTACTTCTTTTATTTTGTTAATATCCCAAGTTCCTAAAATTTCACTAAGATGTATACACTACCAAAAAAAATATCCTTCTGGGAAAAAAATAATTAAAAAAAATTTCAACTAGATATATTTTATCCTTTGATCCATTAAATAACAAACTAATAGGAATACTGCTTAAAAAAATATAACACAAAGGAATCCAGAGACAGAAAGACACTAGCTGTAGTATATACTACTGATTACCAGACCAAGTTAACATTTTTATATTTTTTAAGATTTTATTTAATTTTGATAGAAAGGAGAGATGGGAAGAGAGAGAGGGAGAAAAACACTGATGTGAAACATAATCTGTTGACTCTCACACACCCCTCCAACCAGGGACCTGGCCTGCCACCCAGGCATGTGCCCTGACAAGAAATCGCGCTGGTGACCTTTTCCATCTGCAGGACAATACCCAACCCACTGAGGCACACCGTCAGGGATAGACCAAATAACATTTTTAAATGCTTACCCTAACAAATTTAATGATAAAAGAACATCAAATTATATTAACACTATAATTTCAATATATCATAAATACACGTAGGTACACAGCAAAAGTGAACAGAGAAAACGACAGATAAATTTAAAGGTTGATTTACTAGACTGTAAGAAACTGTTTCCCTTATCGAAAAGCCTTCAAGTAATGAAAACTGAATATATGTTCTCTGACATAACAAGTTCACTTTCTAAACACGTAAGAATTGAAACGACAGATTGAAAGGATGTATCTAATTACAAGGAAAGACTGAAATATTATGGTGTACAATAAAATATATCTTGAATACAAGAAAAGAAAAACTGAAAAATGTAATAAAGCAAATACAGTAAAATGTTAAACAATCTAAATCTAAGAACGAATATAAAGAGAACACCTTGATATTCGTTTAAGTTATTTTGTTTACAATTTCTCATAGGGAGACTTCCGGCCAAGATGGAGACGTAGGTACACACTGTGCCCCAACAAACAACCAAAAGAAGAACAATAAACTTTAAAAACAAAAAACAATCAGAACTGTCAGAAAATCCAACTGTATGGCAGTCTGACAACCAAGGAGGTAAAGAAGACACATTCATCCAGACCTGTAGAAGGGGCAGAGATGGGCAGCCAGGGTAGAGAGGACTCACAGCAAGGTGGTGGCTGGCAGACCAGGCAGTCCCACATTTGCATGCGGATAAACCAGGAGGAACAACTGGGGAGTGAGACAGACCATGTAAACCAGGGTTCCAGTGCAGGGAAATAGAGCCTCAAAATCTCTGACTGTAAAACCTGTTGGGGTTAACACAGTAGGAGGAAACTCCCAGCCTCATTAGGAAAGGAGAGTCCCTTGGATAGACCCACAGGTACAAGAACATACACAAAACCACCCTCCTGGAAATCAGCATGGGAGGGCCCAATTTGCTTGTGGGTAGCAGGGAAAATGAATGGACGCCAGCCAGAGAGCCCAGCGCCACTGTTCCTTCTCAGAACCCTCCCCCACATATAGTACCACAACAAAGTGAATACCCAAGGCTCCGCCCCTTTCAATGTAACAGTCACATGAAGACAAAAATATGGCCCAAATGAAAGAACATATCAAAACTCCAGAAAAAGAACTAAGTGATAAACAGCCAATCTACCAGGTGCAGAGTTCAAAACACTGGTAATCAGGATGTTCACAGAAATGGTTGTGTATGGTAGCAATATAGAGGAAAAAGTGAAGGCTATGAAAAGTGAAATAAGCGGGCCATAAGTAGACACACTGTGCCTCCTCGCACAACCAAGATATGAACAACAACAAATTAGAAACAGAATAACAACCACAACTGGCAGAAAATTGAACTGTATGAAAGTTGGACACCCAAGGAGTTAAATTAGACATGTTCATCCAGACCAGTAGGAGAGGAGGAGTCAGGCAGCCGGGCGCGGGTCAAGGAGCAGGGAGCAGATAGCAGAGAGCGTTGGGACTGGACACATAAGGCAACCTGGGCACGCAAGGCAACCGGGGCACGCAAAACCGCAGCAGGCAGACCCTGGGTGCACAAGCAGCAGCTGGCTGACCCCGGACGAGGGGTGGAAACCAGCAGACCCAGCGAGGCACTGCGCACAACCCAGGATCCCAGCGCCAGGAAATAGAGCCTTGGGGCACTGATTGAAAAGGAAAGTCCCACGGGGTGCACAAGCCCACCCACACAGGAATTGGCACCAGAGGGACCGAGTTTGCTTGGGGGAAGCAGCGGAAGGGACTGAAATCCTACAGAAAGCAGAGCAGGTGCCACTGTTCCTTCTCGGACCCCACCCCCACATCCAGCATCACAACCCAGCAACTGGGGTGCCCCACCCTGGTGAACTCCTCGTACATAACAGGCGTAACCAACCAAAAAATAAAAAAAGAGATGGCTCAAACAGAAGAACAATTGAAAGGTGCAGAACCCATCCTTTTAAGTGACCAAGAGACAGCCAACTTACCAGATGCACAGTTTAAAGTACTGGTGATCAGGATGCTAACAGAATTGGTTGATTTTGGTTGCAAAATAGATGAAAAAATGAAAGCTACAATAAGTGAAATGAAGAAAAATGCACAGGGAACCAATAGTGATGGAATGAAAGATGGGTCTCACACCAATGGAGTAGAGCAAAAGGAAGAAAAAAACATACAACCAGAAGAGAATGAAGAAATAAGAACTCAAAAAAATGAGGAGAGGCTTAGGAACCTCCAGGACATC
>CM052539.1:88033593-88111845 GCA_028533065.1 Trachops cirrhosus
AACAACAAGTGGAAAAGATACTTGAACAAATAATAAAGGAGAACTTCCCCAATCTGGCAAAGGAAATAGACTTCCAGGAAGTCCAGGAAGCTCAGAGAGTCCCAAAGAAGTTGGACCCAAGGAGGAACACACCAAGGCACATCATAATTACATTAGCCAAGGTAAAAATGAAGGAGAGAATCCTAGAAGCAGCAAGAAATAAGGAGACAGTCACCTACAAAGGAGTTCCCATCAGACTGTCAGCTGATTTCTCAAAAGAGACCTTGCAGGCAAGAAGGGGCTGGAAAGAAGTATTCCAAGTCATGAAAGACAAGGACCTACATCCCAGATTGCTCTATCCAGCAAAGCTGTCATTTAGAATGGAAGGGAAGATCAAGTGCTTCTCAGATAAGGTCAAGTTAAAGGAGTTCATCATCACCAAGCCCTTACTGTATGAAGTGTTAAAGAGACTTATTTAAGCAAAAGAAGATAAAAACATGTATAGTAAAATGACAGCAAACTCACAATTATTAACAACCACACCTGAAACAAAAACAAAAAGAAACTAACAACTAGAACAGGAACAGAACCACAGAAATGGAGATCACATGGAGGGTTAGCAACAGGGGAGTGGGAGGAGGAGAGAGGGGGGAAGGTACAGAGAATAAATAGCATAGATGATAGACAGAAAATGAACAGAAGGAGGGCAAGAGTAGTATTGGAAATGTGGAAGCTAAAGAACTTAAGACACTTAAGGACAAGAACTAAAGGGGGAATGTGGGTGGGAGAGGGTGTACAGGGTGGAGGGGAATGAAGGGAGTAACAGGACAGCTGTAATAGCATAATCAATAAAATATATTAATTAAAAAAGAAAAGTGAAAGCAAAATATACAGGTAACTAACAGTGAAGGGATGGAAACTGGGACTCAGATCAACGATTTGGAACAAAAGGAAGAAATAAACATTCAACCAGAACAGAATGAAGAAATGGGAATTCAAAAAAAAAAAAGGAGGAGAGGCTTAGGAACCTTCAGGACAACTTTACAGGTCCCAACATCCAGATCATAGGGGTGCCAGAAGGAGAAGAACAAGAGCAAGAAATTGAAAACTTTTTTGAAACAATAATGAAGGAGAACTTCCCTCACCTTGCAAAGGAAATAGATTTCTAAGAAGTCTAGGAAGCTCAGAGAGTCCCAAAGAAGTTGGACCCAGGGAAGCACACACGAAGGAACATCATCATTACATTACCCAAAATTAAAGATAAGTAGAGAATGTGAAAAGCTGGAAGAGTAAATGAGTTACCTACCAAGGAATGCCCATGAGACTATCAGCTGATTTCTCAAAACACACCTTGCAGGCAAGAAGGAGCTGGAAAGTATTTGAAGTCATGAAAGGCTTCATGACTTTACCCAAGATTACTCTATCCACCAAAGCTATCGTTTAGAATTGAAGGGCAGTTAAAGTGCTTCCCAGATATGGTCGAGTTAAAGGAGGTCATCATCCCCAATCCCTTATTACATGAAATGTTAAAGGGACTTATCTAAGAAAATGAAGAAAATTAAAAGTAGGTAAAGTAAAATGGCAACAAACCCACAACTATCAACAACTGAACCTAAAACACAAAAACAAAAACAAACTAAGCAAACAACTAGAACAGGAACAGAATCACAGAAATGGAGACCACATGGTAGGCTATTGGTGGGGAGCGAGAGAGTGGGGGAAATGTATAGGGAATAAGAAGCATAAATGGTAGGTACAAAATAGACAGGGAGGTTAAGAATAGTATAAGGAAATGCAGAAGCCAAAGAACTTATAATGTATGACTCATGGACATGAACGGGGCAGGGGGCGGCGGGGGATGCTGCTAGGGGGTTGCAGAGCAGAGAGGAATAAAGGGGGAGAAATGGGACAGCTATAATAACATAATTAATAAAATACATTTTGAAAAATTTGAAAAAAACTTCTCACAACAAAATTGTGCAGGGGAAACATCCTGGATAAGTTTTTAGCCTTTAAAGAGAAAAATTTCATATGGAAGCCTGAAAAAAGCATCAAGTCACTTGTGAGAAGGGAAAAAACTCAGGCTTATTTCAGACTTCCCCACAGAAGCATTCAATGTAAGGAGACAATGAAAAATGCTGTCAGGTACTTAAGAAATAAGGGGGGCAAAATTCCATGAATTTTAACCATTCAGGCATCAGTTTAAAATACAAGGATCACATAGTACTTCAGAACATGCAGGAACTCCAGTAACGTTTCCATCAACTCTTCTTAAAGAAATTATGACATAGACAATCAAGTGATGAACAGAAAAGTAGTAACTTAGTAAAACACATGAGGATTAAGGTTAAAGAACATGTTGAAATGAAAACATAATATTGAAAAGATAGCCCTGGCTGGTTCTTAGTGGACTGAGTGTCAGGTTGTGAACCAGAGGGTTGTTGGTTTGATTTCCAGTCAGGGCATGTGCCTGAGTTGTGAGCCAGATCCCCAGTGGGGGCATTGCAAGAGACAACCACACACTGATGTTTCTCTTCCTCTCTTGCTCCCTCCCTTCCCCTCTCTCTAAAAATTAATAAAAATATTTTAAAAATATATTGAATATTCCACATTCATTGCATTATTCATACTAGACAGCATGTGGAAAAACCTAAGTGTCCATCAACAGATGGCTGGATCAAGGCATGTAGTAGTAAAGATAAACAGTGATGGAAGGAAACTTGTCTCGGGGTGGTACACACAATACAATATACAGATGAGGTAGTAGAGAACTGTACCCCTGAAACCTTATTTTATTAACCAATTTCACCCTAATGAAGTCAATAAAATGTGTGTATGTAAAAACATGTGGTATACATGACACACAAAGTGGTAATATACAAACACATGCTCACATATATACACAACATATTTATAAAAACATATATACATATACACAATGGAATATTATTCAGCCATGAGAAATACAGGTGTCCTGGCAAATTTTTGTAAATTCTGATATCCTGCCATTTAAAATAACATGCATGAACTGAGGGCAGTATGCTCAGTAAAATAAGCCAGAGAAAAACAAATACTGCATGGTATAACTTACACCTGGAATCAAAAAAAAAGTCAAACCCACAGAAATAGTAGAGTAGAAATATGGCTGCCAGGGGCTAAGAGGGAGAAACAGGGAGACGTTGGTAAAAAGGCACCAGTTAAAGATGAATGAAGTCTGTGGAACCAATGTATAACATGTTGACAACTATAGTTGATAACACTGTATTATATAACTGAAAGTTACTTAAAAAGATTAGAACTTAAATGTTCTCACCAAAAAATAAGTAAAACTAGGTTCATACTTTAAAAAATTAAGTCAGTGCCATAAATCCAAACAAACTGGGAGCAGAATAAATGTTGAAGGGGTCAAGAGAAAGGAGGAGCTGAATATGCCATTTCCTTATTCTTTTTTCTTTGGTAACCAAGAATCAAAAGATATCATTTAGAGGAAATAAATATATTTCTATTACTTGATTCATCAGTACAAAGGCATTCATAAAGAAGAACATCAAAAAAAAATCCAGTGATGCAAGAGTGGAGAATAAAAGCAAAACAAATGTCAGAGTTAACATTATCCACCGAGAGTTTTATAATTACACAACAAAGGGAACACTAAAATAACAGGAAAATTCAGGAACTGCCTACTAATGACCAAACACAGACATAAAAAGAAAACATAATTTGTAATGAGTAAATGGGATTTGGATCTGGAAAAAACTAGAGTATAAATGAAGCAATTATTAAAAGTGCTGGTGTGCCCACCAAGAATCAACATTTACAAAAATTTGCTAAGACATGTACATAAATATTCATTGCAGCACTACTTTCTCTAACAAACTAGAAACAGAATTAGATATCAATCAGGGGAGGATGAGTCAAATTAATTACAGCGATTTAACAGAATATAGTGCAGCTATTGAAAAACTGAGTCAGATTTATACAGGGTCTAGCAGAAGTAATACTTGCTTGAGTGTGGTTGGTAGGGCAATAAATATGTGTGCAATAATTTATAGTTTTATTTGAACATATCACCTAAAATGTCATATGGTGTGCTTGAGTGTGATATTGTTATGTTACAGAATTACATACTTACGATTTTGTGATAAAAGACTTTGTAATAAAGTAAAGGGCACTATTTATGCCGGACCCTGTATCTATGCACCTATGTAGTAATGAAAATAAGCAAGATGCAGAAAAAGATCAAAAGGGTTGGATTTTTTTCATTATAAATACACACATCTACCAAGATATGCAAAAAATTTTTTCCACTATAAGATACAAAAGCCCTGACTGGTCTGGCTGCTTTGGTTGGGCATTGTCCCACAAAGCAAAAGGTTACCAGTTCTATTTTAGTCAGGGCACATGCCTATGTTGCTGGTTTGGTACCTGGAAGGGGCACCTATCTAAGAGAGGCAACAGATCAATGTTTCTCTCTCATATAGATGTTTCTCTCCTTCTCTTTCTCTCTCCCTTCCCCGTCTCTAAAAATAAATAAATAAAATCTTTAAAAAAATATATACAAGAGAGGCCCTGGCTGGGTGGCCCAGTTAACTGGAGCATCAGCCCATACACCAAAAGGTTGCAGGTCTGATTCCTGGTCAGGGCACATACATAGGTTGTGGGTTCAAACACTGGTGAGGGCACATACTAGAGGCAACCAATTGATGTTTCTCTCTCACATCAATGTTCTCCCTCCCTCCCTCCCTTCCTCTATCTTTCTCTCCCCCAACCTCCCACCTTCTTCTCTCTCTAAAGTCAATAAACATATCCTATGGTGAGAATTAAAGAAACACACACAAAAAACATAAAAAAGGCCCTGGTCAGGTAGCTCACTTGGTCAGAGAGTAGTCCAGATACTCCAAGGTAGAGGATTCCATCCTCAGTCAGGGAACATACAAGAATCAACCCATGAATGCCTAAATAAGTGAAACAACAAATCCGTGTTTCTCTCCCCCGTTCTTTACCCCCCTCGGTTTCTAAAAAAAAAAAAAGAGAGAGAAAAAGGAAAACAAATTTAAATAAAGAAATAGTGACTCCCACAGAAAACAAAAGGGGAGGAAGGAGGGACTTTTTTCATATTGTTTGATGAGTTTTCTCCTTCTGTGATAGGTCAATTGGAGAGCCCTATGTTTCTGTAGACCCATGAAACGAAAATTACCTAAAGTCCTTCGCTCATCTAAATACATCCTTAGAATTTTTAGATGAAATATATAATTTTAAGATCAACAAAGGAAAAACTATAAATTTTTACACTAACAATGAAAAGAATTTATCACCTGCAACCTTTGCTGAAATATAAGATGTACTTCATCAGAAGAAAACCCAGAAGCACAGAGTGGGGCATTAAGCAATATTATAAACCAAAATATTATGATCAGGGGTTATAAATAAACACCCAAAAAAGCAATAAAATAAAAGCTCATGGGAAATAACTGCAAAATTACTATCCTTCAGAAGTCAAAATACTCTTAGGGGTGAGGCAAAGTTTTCTAAGAGCTCACAAGAGCTCTTTGAGGCAAAAAGAAATACTGTTCTTTGTCATCAGTAAATCCCCAGTACCTCAAACAGCATCTCCTACAACAAACATTAAGTACATATTGAAGTAATGACTTATACTATTTTCAGCAGCAGCAACAAAGTATTTTTAATGCTTTTGACTTGTCATTTCCTAGCCATGTCATGACTGTAGATAGTGGGAAAATAATGCGGCAAAGGGCCTAGAAGGCAATGAGCAGAGAACAATCCTTATCGAACCAAAATGCTAGAGCAATCATGGGGCTTAGGAAATTAAAGTTTTTTAAAATTTCCCAGTTCATTCTGGGAAAGAATGTAACAAAATTTTAAAACCACAAAACAACCAGACTAAATGAACTTGAAGCTCTCTCTTCCAGCTCTAACCAGCCAATGATTCTTGATTTTACCTTAGGTAACAATTTTCAAATTTTCTACAGGAGACTTTGTTTATCTTTAAACATAATGTATTATGTATCATAATACATGATATGAATAAGTTCAGTTTTACTAGAAAACTTACTGAACTGCTAAGTTTAGAGTCCAAATTAAAAGATATATCTGACTAGTTTCTACTGTTTGTTGAGCAAGATTTTGTTTTAACTTATATGGCATCAGTGTAATTATTCAATGATGTGACCATAACTCTTTAATAAATAAACATTTACTGAACAGGGAAAGGGGAAACCTTCAGATTTTTATTCTAAAGGAAATGAGAATCTACCAAAAGGATTCAGAGATTGATTGGTGATCAAATTTCCACCTTTTAAAGAAATATTGGCTCCAGTATTTAAAAAATGGTTTAGAGGAAGATGGCAAAAAGTCCAGTAACAAAACTGCTGCAGAAATCCAGGCAGGCATCTGTGGAGGTAGCCAACTGATAGTAGATAAACATTTACTGAAATGCTAACTTAAAAAAAGAAAAACAGCCCTGGCCAGCATGGCTTAGTTTGTTGGAGCACTGTCCTATAAATCAAAAGGTCGCAGATTTGACTCCCAGTCAGGGCACGTGCCTGGACTGTGAGTTTGTTCCCCAGCTGGACCACAGGCAAGAGGCAACCAATGGATGTTTCTCTCTCACATCACTGTCTCCCTCTCTCCCTCCCCCCATTCCCTCTAAAATCAATAAGCATACCCTAGGATGAGGATTAGAAAACAAAACAAAAAAATTTAAGAGCAAAATAACACAAATAAACTAGGTGCTTATTTTAAGAAATACGAACTATTACAGACAGTAAAAAAGATGAGTGACAGGAAGAACCAGAAAAGATGATTTGGAGAATTAAAGAGCAAAAACAGGGAGGGGAGAAATAATAAAGAAAGGCATAAAAGAAACCTAGAAAGAGGAAAAGTGGACAAAAAGTGAGCTTTTGGTAATATATTTAAACAGTTTATCATGCTCTGACTGGTGTGGCTCAGTGGACTGGGCATTGTCCTTCTAACTGAAAGTTGCCAGTTTGATTCTCAGGGCACACACCTGCATTGCAGGTACCTGGTTGGGGGTGTGCGAGAGGCAACTGGTTTATGTTTCTCGCACATCAATGTTTTTCACCCTCTCTTTTTTCCTCCCTTCCCCCTCTCTAAAGATAAATAAATAAAATCTTTTTTCAAAAGAAAATTAAAAAAAAAAACAGCTTCTCTGTTGTTAGGTTTTTGACTAGTAATAATGACAGTCAACTATTCTGTTATTAGCTCTTCAAAAATATTAGCTCAGTCTCAAGTGTTTAAAATGTTAGAATCTAGTGTTACTGAATCCACATGAATCCAGCAGCACACATGAATCTTTTCTTTATCTCTGCCAAAGAATATCCATTTGTAATCTTTTGGCATGTGGTAGTAATCTTAACTAGACAGCATTTGTCTTCATTCTTTCCACCAAAAAACATCTTGATGTGTGACTTTAAGCCATTATCTACATACCAAGAATTACCTATTGTGCTTTCCTTTTTTTTTTTGTCATCAGAATCATGTATTAGCTACTGGCAAAATTTAACCTTAACTACCTCCAACAACACTACTTATGTAGGGAAAACTTACTGTTTTTTTTTTTTAAAGGACGTTCTCTCAAAAAAGGGAGAGATTTTTTTCTAACGAAAAAGTTGAGTTCCAACTGTCTCTAAACTCCTAACTCGCAACTTGAATACATGTCAGTAGGAACTATAAATGAACACCAAGAAAAAAGAAATCTTAACCTATCTACATGAACCCACCTTACCTTGCCTCATCAGCATTAACTGGTGCTCGTGCCTGGCTGCTTCCATTTCTGCCTCCAGCTTCTCTTTGGCTTCTCTGATGTTTCTGTCAACCTGCTCCCGCTGCTGCTTCTCCATTTCATCAAGAGCCTTCCATCGAGATGCATACTCAAATTCAAACGTCCCAGGCTGAGCAAAACGTGGTGGTTGTTCTCGTTCCCTAAGTTTATATTTAAAAACAAACAGAAATGTATGTTTAAATGGTGAAACAACAACTAAAAATAAATACCATTTACTGAGCCCTTACAATGTTCATCAATATTCTACATAAATTGCCTCATGGCAATAGTGTGATGCCAATTTTAACAAGTCCAAGTTTGAGAATGCAATGGAACCAGGACTCAAAACTAGGCAATTGGATGCTCCAACCTGTACTCCCCTAACTATCACCTTCAATAAGGCCTTTCTGGTATTCACTTAACAAATAATGTTAGACAAGGCAATCTGCAACATATGAATCCAATGTGCCCTGTCTAGAATCATTTTTCTTCCTATAAGCAGTAACTTTTATGCATAGTAGTAAAAGCAGAGAATTTATTAAATTTTATGTACCAAGTAAACTTGCTAGGACCAAAAATAAAGGCCTTACTATAATTGTAGTTATTTGTTCAATACTTGTTTCCTTTGCTACACTGTAAACTCAATAAAGACATGAAATGTCTGTTAATGGCTGTACCTCAAGTACCCACCACAGTATCTAGCACATTGTATACATTTAATATTTCTTAAATAAATGATGAGCAAACAAATAACCTAAACTTCTTTAAAAATAAAATTGTATGAAAATACCTGAAATTCAAAGAAATTCTTCAATTATATTTTCCTATCATAGCTTCAATTAGAAAGTACTGATAAGAACACAATCCCCACACCACCAATAAAAGTATACATGCCTTGCATTCATAAATGTAACTTCTATTTGGGGGTGAGAAGGAAAAGATGGGTGGGTGAGTGGGACAAAGTTCAGAGATAACCAGGGAGGATGTCACAGAGGGTAAGATGCAGTAACAAAACAACTTCAAGGATTAGAGGTATATAAGGAAAATCGAAATTAACCATGAACTAGGTAGTGTGACCCTAAAGAACAGATTTGGATTTTGTTCTTTATAAAAAAAAAAACACTGACTAGGAAAGTGGAAGAAATAGGGGGATCTACCACCCACTAATTTTATGAAAGAACTGTTTATCAGTCAGTAGTTCCTAAGGCAGACTGATAATTATATTATAATAATAAATATTAAAAATAATTTTTTCTCCCAAGAGAAATACTTTTGAAACAATAGGGATTTGGGGAGTTAGAAATTAATTTGAATGGTGGTTCTTATGCTTTGTGAACATTTCCTTTTGAATGTAACCCTTGAGTAGTAAAATTGGGACTATAACAAGATCTTACAGGTTTGCTGGGATAACTGACTCACTATATAAACAAGTATTGTCTATAAATTCCACTTCTTACAACTACTTATAATTTCATTTCTTATAACCCTTATCATTCTACTTTTCTAATTCCTAAATCCAAAGGTATACTCTATTTCAAATTTGCAATGATAGGCAATAACCAGGAAAAAAAGGTCAAGAGAACAGGATATCATAGTAAGTCTTTGAAAAATAGCATGAAAGAGAGATTTAAATGGTTATGAATTACAAATGATTACTGCTAATCCTGCTTCCCTGGAATAATTTCCTTCCTTGCTTCCAGGTCACACACTCTGCTAGCTGTCCTCCCTACTCCAATGACTGCTTTCGCTCAGTCTTTGCTGATTTCTTCTGATCTTCCCAAGCTGAAGAATATATACTGGAGTATTCCAGGGTTCAGTCCTTTGACATAGTTTTCTACCATATGAGATAACTCTGGCCCAGAAAGCTTATCTAAAATCCAGATGAAAAGGCAACTACTGACTTGACATTCCACCTGAATGTTCAAAAGTCATCTCAAACTTAACATGTCCAAAACAAGAGTTCCTGATCTTCCTCCACCAATCTGCTCCTCCTACAGGAGTCTTCAAATCATTAGTAGTTTCCATACTTTGAACTGTTTCTCCCATATGCCCATATCATTCAACAAAATCCAAAGTCTACTTTCAAACTATATCAATAATCTGATCACTTCTCACTATTACCATTGTGACTACTATTCCATGTCCACAGGCTCCTGAACTTATCTCCCTGACTCCATGCTAGGCTCTTTATAATCTACTCTAAAAACAAAGTCAGCAAGTTCCTGTTAAGCCAGCAAGCTCCTGTTAAAATTAAGTCACTGCTCTGTTCCTTTCTCCTAAAATACAAACGCCAAAACTAGCCTGACAGTGTGCAAGGGCTAACAACCTGTACTCCTCCTAATATGTCACTTACTCTACCTCATCCCTACTATTTCCCCCTTACTCACCATACTCCAGCTGAACCAACCTCTTCACTGTTCCTGGATGCCAGACAGAGTCCTCCCCACATCTGTAAGCTGTAGAGCCAGCTTCTCTCCAAACCTTTGAGCTGTCACCTTCAAATATTACTGTCTCAGGTAGGCTTTCCTAACCCCATGTAAAAGAGCCATAGTCCTCTGCTCCCCGGCACCCACTTTTCCTTGTTTTTTCACCGACCCCTTACCACCCCACATAGCATGACTTCCTAATCTATTGTAGGAAGCACTAGGTATATAACACACACTCCTACTTGTCATTTGATTTACTGAAGGGAAAAACATTCAACTACACTAAAATCAAAGAACACTACTTAAAATAACATGCATAAAATTCCATTTTGAACACAGGCTATTGAATCTTAAATCCTAACATCCATTTGTCAGGATGAAAGAAAATACTTCTACGTATACACCAAGAGTATAAAGTGGTATAATACTTCTAGAGAACCATTTGTTGTTCTCAGTTAACTCTAAATATGAATGCTTTTTAAGCTAAGTCTTTATACCTCACTTTAGTGTCTCTCTAAATAGTACTTCTCACTACTTAATAGATGTTTTAGAATCTTCAGTTTATTATTTTTACATTTTTTTAATTTTTGTTTTTATATTCCATTCTATGGTTCATTATCGTACATCTCCCACAACCAGAAATGTAAGCGTCAGGAGAGCAAAAACAGTGCCAAGTTGCACTGGTAACCCTAGAACAGTGCCTGGCACAAAGGCATTCCAATATTTGTTCAATTCATGTTACAATTTATTATAATAAGTGGTTAAAATTTATACATACAGGCAGCTTAACATTAAAAGTTACATCATACTGCCCTGGCTGGTGTAGCTCAGTGGATTGAGCATGGGCTGCAAACCAAAGGATTGCTGTTTCAATTCCCAGTCAGGGCACATGCCTGGGTTGCAGGCCAGGTCTCTAGTGGGGGCCGTGTGAGAGGCAACCACACATGATATTTCTCTTCCTCTCTTTCCCCTTCCCTTGCCCATCTCTAAAAATAAATAAATAAAATTTTAAAAAAAAGTTACATCATACTGAGTGAAAAGCAATTGGTAAAATAATATACAACATTTTGAAAATAGGCTACTTTTCCTTTTTATCTCTAAGAGATAAAACTGTGCCAAGTTATTTCTATAGGACCTCCCCTACTCAACCTCCCAAAAAAGTCTCCTTTTTAATCTCTACCTGAACATAATAATTAAACATTTTCATGATATCCAGCTTTCACTGTTACTCTAGCATAAATATTACTGCCAGTGTTCTCCTACCTATCCATCCCTGCTAGTTAAAAAAGTAGAGACTTTTCTAAGTATTCAGTTGATGTTTTAGCCATATACAAAGAAAACTAACATTCCATGTAGACCAGGCTACTCTAAGAACTATATTATATGAATAAACAGAACACTTTATAATCCATCAATACTGGAAAACAAATGTGATATAATAAATATCCTTGATGGCACATATCTAAAATATCTTTATCGCCCTGGCCAGTGTGGCTCAGTTGGTTGGAGCGTCATCCTATAACTGAAAGGTTGCAGATTCGATTCCCAGTCAGGGCAAATGCATGGGTTATAGTTTCGGTACCTGCTCCACATGAGTACAGGATGGAACCAACTGATGCCGCTCTTTCACACTGACATTTCTCTCTCCCTTCTTCTCTAAACAAACAATGAAAAAAATATCCTTGGGTGAGGATAAAATATATATATATATCTTTATTAATAAAACCTTACTTATGATATTGTTGAGTTTTCTGCATTAGCTTTTCTGGCAAGCCATCTTCATCATCAAATTGCTCCATTGGCTCCACAATGACTGGCCGTGGGGTCCTGGATAGGTAGAAAACATTAATAAGAATACAGAGTCTGGAATTAACATTCTCTTAGCAATTTTCTATAATTCCAAGATACATATTTGGGAAATGTCACTCAAAACAAGTTCTCAAAGGTCATCATACATACTCATAAAATCGGTCAATTAGCATGTGCTGTGCCACAGATAACAGCAAAGTCAGACTAAGATGAATCCTTGTTTCTAGAGCTGTATATTCAAGATGACAGAAAAGTAAACCAACTATGAGCCTTTGTAACCACTGTAGTTAACCTTTACAAAGTACAAAGGATGAGTGAGTACCTAACTCATGTTTTATGTATGTGGTATCATGTCCTTGTGTCCCAGGACCTCAAACTCCCATCTCCACCCACTTCCTAGCCTCTTTCTATGTCTAACCTGTCTTGTTCAGAAAAGTCTTTCTAAAACCTAAAATGAGACCTAAAAGATACAAGTTAGGCAAGAGAAAGAGAGGGAGTCAGAAGATACAACATATACAAGGAGCAAGTTGAGGGGAGGAGGAAGTCAAGAATAGAAAAAAGTGATAAACTATAATTGAAAAAAATTTTAATTAAAAAAGGGGAAGATAAAAGATATGACTTAAAAACCCTTTGTTTACCATTTTCCTAAAGAAACTCCAAAACTGACAATTCACCCTCCACCCCAAATTCCCTTAGGGTGGATGAACTTCTCTTAGTAGTTTTAACATTTTATTTTTGTTGTCTCAACTAGTTGCTGGAGGAGGCAAGCCTGTCCCATGTGACTACACTCCAGAAGTTTATTCCTGGTTTCCTCCAGACTTCATCCCACATTCATTTTTCCTGTTCTGAATGTGCTCTGTATTCTTTCACTGTAACAAATCTTAGTCGGGAAACTATATATGCTGAGGCCTGAGTCCTTCTACAGAACTACCAAACCTTAAGGTGATCTTGGAACCACCCCTCCCTGTTTCATCCCCAATACACCTGAAAGTACACAAATCAAACACAACTTCTGACAGATTCATGTTTTTATTTTCCATCAGTTTATTAACACAAATTTGGATCACAGCATACCTCTGGTTTTGCGTCCTTTCTTTTTTTATTTGCTAAATAAATGTCTTTAAAAAGTTTTAAACACTTATAGTTAAATGCTCTGCCATAAATAAATGTGGTACCTAATTTCAGTTTTGTTTGTATTTTTATTGATACAATTCACACACCATAAAATTTGCCCTTTAAAGTATACATTTCAGTGGTTTTTAGTATGTACAACCAGGGTACTCCCAAAATATTTTTTAACTGATATCAGAGAGAGGCAGAGGGAGAAAAAGAAATATCAACCTGTTGTTTCATGTATTTATGTATTTAGGTCGATTCTTGTATGTGCCCTGACTGGGGATCAAGCCTGCAACCTTCATATCTGAACAATGCTATAACCAACTGAAATACCCGGCCAACGCCAAAACATTTTCATCATCCTAAAAAAAAAAATGCCAAAATCATGACCCACCAATTCCTCATTCCCTTTCCCCTGAGCATCAGGCAACTAGTACTCTATGGCATATCCTACCTTTAAAATTTTTATTTTCATGAGTGTTACATTTTCTGGTATCATAAAATATTCTCACAAAAATTACCTACCTACTAATCCACTGTATTATCAACTTGACCAATTCTCTATGAATTCAGATTTTTCCAACATTTTATTATTAGAAATAGTGATAAAACAGATATAATACACCAATCCTTTCAGGTAAAATATTTATTTCAAGAATACCTCTATTATATCAGAGAGTCAAATAATCTTAAGGTTTTTATACCTAGTACCCAAATCCCTTCCAAAAACAAAATGACCAATTTCTCTTACAGGAGTTATAAAAACACTCATGTGGCTTCACTTCATTCACTGGGTATGTTATTTATTTAACTTTTTTTTTTTTTACATTAACAGAAATTTACCTTCTCACAACTCTGGAGTCTAGAAGTCCAAAATCAAGTCAGCAACACTGGTGTCTCCTAAGACCTGGCCTCTTCTCCCTGTGTCCTCATATTCACTGGCTATTTTTGTATCTTTACCAATATAATAGATTTAAAAAAGAAGAAGAAGAAGAGTCCTGGCTGGTGTGGCTCAGTGAACTGAGCACCGGACTGCAAAGCAAAGGGTTGCTGCTTCGATTCCCAGCCAGGGCACATGCCTGGGGTGCAGGCCAGGTCCCCAGTAAGGGTCACATGATATGCAACCACACATTGATGTTTCTCTCCCTATCTCCCTCCCTTCCCCTCTCTCTAAAAATAAATAAAATCTTTCTTAAGAAGAAAGAAAGATCCCTGGTTGGGTGGCTCGTTTAGTTGAAGTGTCATCCCGTACACCAGCAGGTTGCCAGTTCAATTCCCTGTCAGGACTCATACCTAAGTTGTGAGTCTAAGCCCCAGTCAGGGTGTGTATGGAGGCAACCGATAGATGTTTCTCTCTATTTCTCTCCCCTGCCCCTTCCTCTCTAAAGTCAATAAAAAACAGGTCTTCAGGTGAGTACTTGATACACAAGTTTATTCTTGTTATTTCTTAATTATCATATCTTCCATATGAACAACTGTAAGTAAATGCACTTTTGCCCCACCCTGCATTTTCATTTGACTTGACCTGAAATATCTTTAAAAACAAAAAAAGCTAGAGCAAGAAAAACTGAACTACTGAGCACCTACCATGCCTGTGCAGATCTAGGGCATGAGCACCTCTAATGGTCTAGTTGTAATTCTAATGCTTAACAATGTGGATGCACCATTATCATCAGAGATAAAAGTTCTTAACCCCCCCTTTTCCCACCTCTTGTAATTTCAAAACTGCATTTACATGTACCTTTGCAATGTATTAATAATTATATATACTGCACAAGTGTATAATCCATGTGTAATATACAGTATTTTATGACAATTTAAAGGAGTTTTAAAGGGAAATTTTGATTACACAAGATCTACATTTAGAAACTAAATCCCTATGAAACCAAACTTATAAATCACTTGAATTATCACAGATCTCTTGAGGTTCAGTCAGTCCATTAATAAATATTTGATTACTTAATAAGTATAAACATTGTATTTGGGGCCAGGAATACAATAGTAAACAAAATAATCCCTGAAGTCTTCTGAGACAAAAAAAAAGGTAAACAAAATGATTATTTTAAGAAACATCAGAAAGAATAACAAGAGGGAGCCCACTTTAGATAAGTCAGTCAGGAACTCCTTTCCATGAAGTGACATTTCAGCTGAGACCCACCAATCAAACAGCAAGGAAAAGAGCATCCTGAGCTCCATGAGAAAGTTTAACTAACAAAGTCCCTGAGCACAGACTCCACAGAAAGAATAAACCACTCCACCTGTACCACAGCATAAAAAGGATTTAGCTTCCAACTAAATGTCACCATTTACTAGCTATGCAATCTTAAGCAAATTACTTAACATCTCTGGGCCAATTTTCACACCTGACACATGGAACAAATAACAACTGGTGCTATGGAAATCTGAGATCATGATTATGAAATATGTGACAGATAATAAAATATTCAACACCGCCCTGGCCATGTGGCTCAGTTGGTGGGGCTTCCTCCTGCAAAACAGAAGGCCACCAGTTCGATTCCCAGTTAGGGCACATGCCTGCGCTGCGGACATGGTCCCTAGCTGGGGTGCATGCAAGAAGTAACCAAGTAATGTTTCTCTCTCTCTTTCTCCCTACCATCCCTCTCTCTAGAAAAATAAATAAAATCTTAAAAAAAATACATTCAACACCTTCCCTATCCATTAAAATTGTTTTTGGCCATGGCCAGGTAACTCAGTTAGTTGGAGGGCTGTCCTGACATGCCAAGGTTGCAGGTTCAATCCCCAGTCAGGGCACATACAGGAATCAATCAATGAATGCAAGAATGAATGGAATAACAAATCAGTGTGTGTGTGTGTGTGTGTGTGTGTGTGTGTGTCTCTCAAATCGATAATATATTTAAATTGTTTTTAAATTACTCTAAAAGCTACCTGTACGAAACAGTTAAAGATTAACTAATACCTAGCTATAACTTTAAAAAACACCAATTAACCGAAGTAGAAGTGGAAAAAATATATCACACACCTTGCCTATTGTTTTCAATCTTTCCCTCATTCATTAAATAATTATTATAAGCTTACTATGTGGCCAGGAATTACTAGAATATAGGTGCTGAGCCATGACTTATATGGCTTAGTTGGGTGGGCATCGTCCTGCAAAGAGTTAAGGTCACTGGTTTGATTCCTGGTTAGGGCACATGCCTGGGTGACAGGCCAGGTCCTCAGCTGGGAGCCTACAAGAGGCAAGGGATTGATGTTTCTCTTTCTCTCCCTCTCTTTCTCCCTCCCTTCTCCTCTCTTTAAAAGAAATACAATCTTAAAAAAAATAAAAGAATACAGGTGCTGGGATTATAGCGTTGAACTAAACTGAGGCCCTAGCCTCGTGAAGCTTACATTCTACTGCAGAGGAAGACATTCAAATTAAAACAGTTAAGTGCTCCAAGAAAAATAAATTGGAAAGTAAAGCACCACTGATCGCAGAGGGAATGGTTGGTTCAATGTAAAACAGTCAGCTTCTCTGAGGAAACAACATCTTAGCAAAATATGAAAAAACAAGAGAGCAAGGCCTGTCATGATTTGGAGAAAATTCTCTAAACAAAGGAAACAAAACCAAAGACTCAAAGAAAACAACTTGGCAGGGATGTAAAACAGCAGACATGGCACAAATGCTTAACTATCTGAAATAAATTGAAAAATGTCCTACAAATCACCAACTAAGCACATAGGCCAAGAAGCAATTTTTTTTTTTTACAAAATTGTCTTTATATCTAAATTCCCCAAGCCCTAAAACAGCTGAATAATCCCAACCAGTAACAAAGTTAAGTGCCATAGGTGGGTGCTGTTTCAGAGATAAAAGGAATCAATGAAACAATCAAATAAAAAGCTTTCACACCAAATCCAGTCTCAAAGACTAAGGATGAACATCAAAAATTCTTCATGGGCAAACTGAAAAGAAAGGCTTGTTAACATGGCAACAGGTTTAATGACTATTTTAATTACATATTATTTTTAAGTAAATGGATATCCCATATTCATGGATTGATAAAAGTCAATATTGTGAAGACGTCAGTTTTCCCCAAATGAGCTGTAGATCCAATGCAATTCCGATCAAAAGCCCAGTAGAATGTTTTTTTAACTGACAAACTGATTTTATTTATAATTAATGATTTTATTTATTTTTTTAGAGAAAGGGGAAGAGAGGGAGAAAGAGAAAGAAACATCAATGTGAGAAACCTTCTGTTGCCTCTTGCATGCCCCCAACTGGGGACCTGGTCTGCAACCCAGGCATATAACAGGGGATCAAACCGGCAACCTTTTAGTTCTCAGGCCGAAGCTCAATCCACTGAGCCATATCAGCAAGGGAGAGTAATTTTAAAATCAGTAAGGTTTGCCATGGCTGGTGCGGCTCAGTGGATTGAGCACTGGCCTGCAAACCAAAGGCTTGCAGGTTCAATTCCCAGTCAGGGCAAGTGCCTGGGTTGCAGGTTAGGGCTCCAGTAGGGGGAACACAAGAAGTAACCACACACAGATGTTTCTCACCCCCTCTTTCTCCCTCCCTTCCCCTGTTCCTAAAATAAATAAAATATTTTTAAAAAATTGAAAAAATTGCCCTGGTTGATGATGTAGCTCAGTGAATTGAGTGGTGGTTTAGATCTCAGTCAAGGCACATGCCTGTGTTGTGGGCCGACCCAGGCTGAAGGGCAGGGGAGGGAGTGTGAAAGGCAACCGATCCATGTTTCTCTCACACACATCAATGTTTCCCTGTCTCCTCCCTTCCCCTCTCTCTACAAAGAAATAAATAAAACCTTTAAAAATATTTAAAAATAACCAGAAAAATTTGAAAAAAGGATAAAGTGGGATGATACTATCCGATTTCAAAGCTTAGGCTAAAGAAAGTACAATACAGGTATAAAAATATACTGATCAATGAAACAGGAAACAGTGCAGATGTTTTTCCCAGATGTTTGATAAAGATAAAAAGTAACAAAGGAGAAGCTTTTTTTCAATTAATGGTGTTAAAACAATTGGATAACTATATGAAAAAAACTGAATTGTTACCTTATATCATACTCAAAATGGGATCACAGGTATAAATTAAAAAGCTATAAAATTTGTCAAGAACCCTGGCCAGTGTAGTTCAGTTGGTTGGGCATCATCCTACAAAGGTCGCAGATTCAATTCTGGGTCAGGGCACATGCACGGAATCAATCCCCAGTTGGGACACGTGCAAGCAGGCAACTTATCAATGTTTCTCTCTCATATCAATGTTTCTGTCCCTCTCTTTCTTCCTCCCTTATCTTCTCTCTAGACTCAATAAAAACAATTTTTTTAAAATTTTCTCAACTAAACATGAGAAATGCTTTACCACCTTAGGAATGACAATTATTTCATGCAAGGATACAAAAAGCACAAATCATAAAACAAAAACACTGATATTAGACTTCACATAACATAAAAATTTCTGTTCTATATAGAATGCTAATGAAGAAAATTTAAAAGCCACAGACTAGGAGAAACAGTCATAATATACACCTGTTCCCATTATTTGTTAATGCAGTAAGACAAACCACCCAATGAAAAAATAGGCAAAAATTGTCAATACACTTCACAAAAAATATAAAAATAGCTAAAAAGCACATGAAAAGATGTTCATTATTAGTTGCTAGGAATATAAAATTTGTTTAACGTGGCTTTTTTTTTAACCCTCACCCAAGGGTGTTGATGGATTTCAGAGAGAAGGGGGCAAAGAAAAGGGAAAGAAGGGAAAGAAGAGGGAGAATGATAAACAGACATTGATGTGAGAGAGAAACATTGATCGGTTGCCTCTGTACATAACTGACTAGGAATCAAACCTGCAACCTTTTGGTACACAGGACAATGTTCCAACCAATAGAGCCACCCAGCCAGGGTAGGAATATAAAATTTAAACCATAATAGACACACCTATACTCAGAATATGTAAAAGAGAAAGATTCCTTTGTCACACACACACACACACACACACACACACACAAAATGACTCTCAAGTGCTGGTAAGGATATGGAGCAACTGGAACTTTCTCATTCAGTGCTGGTGGGAATGTTAAATGGTATAACCATTTTGGAAGAGCTTGGCAGTTTCATATAAACTTGAATATACAGCCATTTACTCCCAAATATTATTCAAGACACATGAAAGCATAATGTTCACAGGAAGACTTCTACACAATGGTCAATAGCTGCAGTCAACTCAGGTGTCCACCCAAAGGTCAGTGGACAAACTGTGGTTATGACCTATGATGAAATACAACTCAGCCATAAAAAGGAACAAAACTGAGTCTGGGCAGTGATGTTCAGTTGGTTGGGCATTGGCTCATGAACCAAAAGGTCACCAGCTCAATATCCAGTCAGGACATACAAGTCTTGAGTTGCAACATCGATGTTTCTCTCCCTTTCTTTCTCCTTCCCTTCCTTTCTCTCCCTCCCCCTCTCTCTAAAATCAAAATTAAAAATATTTTTTTTAAAGATTTTATTTATTTATCTTTAGAGGGAAAGGGAAGGAGAGAGGGAGAGAAATATCAATGTATGGTTGCTTCCTGTGCATTCCCTGCTGGGAACTGGCCTGCAACCCAGGCATGTGCCCTGACTGGGAATCGAACCGTGATTTCTTGTTTCACAGGCCCGCGCTTAATCCACTAAGCTACGCCAGCCAGGGCTTAAAAATATTTTTAAAAAGAAAAATATGAATATAAAGACATGCTAAGCAAAATAAATCAGACACAAGAGTACATACTATATGATTTCATTTATATAAAATGTTAGAAAATACATGCCCTGGCTGGTGTAGCTCAGTGGACTGAGTGCCAGCCTCTAAACCAAAAGGTTGCTGGTTCAATTCCCAGTCATGGCGCATGCCTGGGTTGAGGGCCAGGTCCCTGGTTGGGAGTGTGCAAGAAGCAACCAATCAATGTGTGGTTCACACATTGATGTATCTCTCTCTCCCTTCCCTTCTTTCTAAAAATAAAAATTAAAAACTTTTAAAAATCTTTTTAAAAATAAAATAAAATATTAAAAAAGACAAAACTAATTTATAGTAACAGAAAAATCAACAGCTGCCTAGGAGGACACAGATAAGGAGTGGGGAATAAACACAAAAGGACACAAAGAACTTTTATTGGATGATGGAAATACTCTTTATCTTAATTGTGGTGATAGGTTGTATGAATATACATACATCTGTTAAAACTCACTGATTTAAAATTGGGTGCATTTTAATATATGTAAATTATCACCCTGGCTAGTGTAGCTCAGTGGACTGAGTGCAGGCTGTGACCCAAAGGGTTGCCACTTCCATTTCCAGACAGGGCACATGCCGGGGTTGCGGGCCAGGTCTCCAATGTGGTCCACCTGAGAGGCAACCACACATTGATGTTTCTCTCCCTCTCTTTCTCCCTCCCTTCCCCTCTCTCTAAAAATAAATAAAATCTTCAAAAAAATATGCAAATTATACATCAATAGTTAATTAAAATATCATTTATTCATTATTTAAATAAAGACATACCCTGTTTTATTGTACTTCACAGATACTATATTTTTTACAAATTAAAAGTTGGTAGCAATCCTATATTGGGTAATATATCAGCACCATTTCTCCAACAGCATTTGCTTTTTTAGCAAGGAAGTATTTTTTAATTAGAGTATGTACATTTTCTAGACATAATGCTACTGTACAATTAATAGGCTACAATATAGTGTAAACATGATTTTTACATGCACTAGAAAACCAATATATTTCATGTGACTTGCTTTATCACCTCATTTGTTTTATTGTAATGGTATGTAATTTAATCCACAATATCTCCTGTATTCCTGCATAAAACTTTGCTTTGCATATAATAGAAGTTCAGTAAGTTAAATGAAAATCATAATATGAAACATTCCTGAGATATAAGTATGAATCAACAAACTCCTATTGGAATAAAGTATGACCCTGATTCCTAGAGGTAGACAAAAATTCCTTATTTATATTCACTGAATATTTACTCAACATCTACTTACCATATGCCAAGACAGTGTGAACTACAAGGAAAGACAGAAGTTCAGAACAGAGAGAAACCAGTATGTCACTGCCTAGGAAAATGACAAAATGTTTACAACTTACGTTGTTAGCAAGAACGCCCCATCACCACATCTTTCCAGAGCCTTTCGTGCAGGAGGTTTTGCTGCAAATTCTACAAAACCTTTTCCTGTAGCTCTACCACGATCATCCACAACCACAACGGCTTTCTCTACTGGACCAAACTGGGAAAATGCTTGCTCTAGAAGCTCATTGGAAACAACTGGAGAAAGGTTCTTGACAGTTAGGGCTGCTCCATGTGTAGCAAAACGAATCCGAAGAGGTCTGCTCTTCAAAATGGTGCCATCAAGCTCTGCTTTTGCAATTTCAGCCAGCGTTCTGGATTCCTTTTTAGGAGGAAAAAAAATCACTTTTTAAAGATGACAGAAACAGAAAAATTTTAAGTGGTAGTTTGTTTCTAGGGAGACTAGCTAGTCAGCTGGGTACCTTTAGGAAATGGCTGATAGGATCAATTTGTTTTTGTGTCTTTCAATTTTGGTATAACATGCATTTTATTAATTATTTGATATAATTTTAAACATTCTGAACACAAAGTCCCAACCCCAATGTCCTATTAAAAGCCATCATTTTGCCCTGGCCAGAAGGTGGCTCAGTTGGTTCAGGGGCACCAGACTGCAGGTTCAATCCCAAATCCAAGCAAAAAACTAGGCTGCAGGTTCTGTGGTTTGTCAGGGTGTGTACAGGAGGCAAACAATTGATGTTTCTCTCTCTCTAAAATCAATTTAAAAAAAAAAAAACAAACCTCTGTTTGGTGTGGCTCAATGGTTTGAGCACCAGCCAGCAAACCAAAGGGTCACCAGTTAGATTCCCAGTCAGGGTACATGCCTGAGTTGCAGGCCAGGTCCCCAGTGGGGGGCGCGCAAGAGGCAACCACACCCTGATGTTTCTCTCCCTCTATTCTTCCCACCCTTCCTCTAAAAATAAATAAAATCTTTAAACACACACACACACACACACACTCTCTCTCTCTCTCTCTCTCTCTCTCTCTCTCGTAAGGATTTTAAAAAAGCCATCACTTAAAAGATTATCTGCTCATAAACAAATTACAAACTATTAAATATTCAAACAAAATCTTTTTAAAAAATCTCCTACATATATCAAAAGAAATACATAGGGGGAAGGCAGTATAAGGGGACTAAATAGTAATGAAAAAAATACAATAAAGATTAAGTCAAAAATTAAAATAAATACCTAATTATTTTCCAAGACCAAGTACCAGTTACTAGAAACTACTGTTGAAAACAAAATTCTCTATGCACTCCAAGTTTTTAATATTTATTTATCTTTTTTTAATTGACTTTAGAGACAGAGGAAGAAAGAGGAATGGCGGGGGGGAGAAAGAGAAAGAAAAACAAGGATTGGTTGTTCCACTTATTGACACATTCATTGGTTCATTCTTGTATGTGCCCTGATAAGGGATCAAATTTGCAACCTGGTTGTATTGGGACAAGGCTCTAACCAACTGCCCTCCTGGCTAGGGCTACTTATATCTTAATAAAATATATCACCACTCCAATGTCAGAAAATCATCTTTTCCTTTTTATTTCCATTTCTCTTTCATGCTATCTGTGAAAACTACTAACAGGTATTGTTAATCACTTCTCCAGAAACACTTTCATGGGCTACATATTTCTCACCATTACATTTGAGAAGTGCACACACACACACACACTCAGGAACTGTAAGAGTTCCCTCTATTTCATACAGGAACAAATGCACATGTACTTATATAAACTAGAAAATTTGTTCAATGATGAAACCCCAAGATAAGAGATGTTCCTTCTTGAATTCAAAGCTGGTATAGAACATAGACATCTAAAACAATAAACAACAAACTGCTAAATGTAGTAACACAGATATAGTGGTTTTCTTTGTTTTGTAAGGACTGTCCAGAGACTTAAAAGAGGCTTTGCATGCATTTTTAAGAATACAAATATGTATTCTTATGAAAAATCTTATGAAAAAAGCCTTAAAATCACAAAAGCTCTTTATTCAATTCCTAAAATGTTCATACAGCTTTAAAATACTGAACTTACACAAAAATCTATCTACAAAATATTACAAAGAAAAATGAACCTAACCCTTTTAGATATTCAATATGGCCACTGTTTTTTACTCTTAATAGTAGTAGTCCTAGCAAATATTTAATGAGTATCCAACAAGGAATAGGTACTACGTAGCCAATATGTAATAATCCAACAACTGAGAGGAAGATTTTAGGAATGGAGGCTTGAATTAAAATGCCATCAGGTATAAAAGGGACATGAGGAAATTTCATGGGATGATAATAATGTTCTGTACCTTGGTAAGAGTTTGAGTTAAACAGACTGATGTAATTGTCTAAAATCACCAAATCACACGCTTAAAAGTTGAAAATTTCACTGAATGTAGATTTCAAATACCTCAAAAAATAATACTAGACTTTAGGTAATAAGCATGCTGGAGTTTTTGTTCGAGAGTCATAAACTGATGAATGATGGAGAGATGAACAGATATGTGAAAAAATACAACAACATTTAACTGTAGAATCAAGGTGGTAGGTTATGCATATATACATATATGATCTGCCTCAAATCTTTTAAAACAAAATGGGGACAGGAGGATAGAGAGCTTAGTGAGGACATGATAAAACTGTAGAGTGTTTCTAGCAGGAATCACATTGTCAGATTCAAATACATTCACAATGCCATTTTTCCCCCCAGGAGAAGCAAGGAACCTCAATTTTTGTTAAATCAAGTAATTTTTTACTGTTAGAAATGAGTTCAATTTTTAATACTTTTTGGCCCAAGGAAATGTGTTTACACTATCAGGAATTTTCAGCGTCATAATCCTTTTTTTTTTTTAAGTTTATGTTGTTCATGATTTTAAATGGTTCTACATCAGGGTTTTTTAGCCTGCGCACCACTGACATCATGGGCAAGATAATTCTTGTTGTGTGGGCGCTGTCCTGGGCATTGCAGGATGTTTATGTCGGTAGAACCAAACCCCAATTTTAACAACCAAATATGTCTCTTGACACTGTGGAATGTCCCATAGGAAACAAAACTACCCCATTTGCGAACCACCGCTCTAAATGTGTATTTTTAATCAATTAAAAATATATGTAACCAAGTAGTTACTATATGCCTGGCATTCATTACAACACACACACACACACACACACACACACACACACACACTCTCTCTCTCCCTCTCTCTCATTATCCTTGCCAGCAGTCTTACGAAATAAGTTGTTTCACACACTGCAAATGCTGACTTGAATCTATACTACAACTCACAATCTCCACCAATATACCATAGATCCCACCTTCCAGCTGGTGTCCCTGCATCACTCTAAATAAAAAGTAAATCTACAGCTTCTTAACTGAAAGCAATAGAAAAAAATAAAATAAAAACAAGAAACTAAGTGACTACCCAAGGTAGAGACTGCTTAAACCAGGGCAGGGGGTGTCCAATCCACTGCCCACGAAGGCTATATATGCAGACCAACACAAAATCATAAATTTACTTAAGACACTACTTACTTTTATTACTTAGAAATGCACATTTTCCATATTAGTAATCACAAACTTGGGACCTGCTCAACAATTTTAGGTTCACAGGATTAGTCCCTAACCCACTGAGCCACATCAGTCAGGTGCTCAATGATTTTAAAAGATCATCAAAAGGGCTATTGCATAATTAGGGTTACTATGTGAGGACTCTTTTGCTTATCTGTGGTGCACAGAAATTATGCACAAACCTTTTTTTTTGCTCATCAGTTTTCATTAGTGTTTGTGTGTTTAATGTGTGGCCCAAGACAACAATTCTTCCAGGGTGGCCCAGACACCAAAAGGTTGGACATTCCTGAACTAGGGTCTAATGATTACCACAAGACCCTTTCTGAAAGCTCTTTCCAAAGCACATGATCTTTTCTCTCACTGCTTATTAGCGGTTAAAATTCCCCACTGCAAGAGTACTAATAACTGTAAGGAAATCTACTGATGCAAAATGGAAACAGCCTTTAAACTGATCAATAGAAAGTTAATGAAATAACCTGCAGTATGTTCATACTGTGAAATATTGTCATTAAAAAAAAATCTAATGATGACCTGGCTGGTGTGGCTCATTGGCTTGAGCGCGGCCTGAGAACCAAAGGGTCACTGGTTCCATTCCGTCGGGGCACAGGCCTGGGTTGCTGGCCTGGTCAGGTCCCCAGTAGAGGGTACATGAGAGGCAACCACACATTAATGTTTCTCTCCCTTTTTCTCCCTCCCTTCGACCCCTGCCCTGTCTAAAAGAAATAAAATCTTTTCAAGAAAAATCTAGTGAAACAAAAACATGTCAAAGACATAATAAATGAAAAACTCAAAATCACAATACAATGTATATAGTATGGCTTTATTTTTATGAAAAAAATACACAAAGGTTAATAGTGATCATGTTCAGTAAGTGCATTAGGAAAAGGGAAGATCCTTCTTTCACTAGTGTAAACTATAATTAAGAGAATTTCCCTGAAATAAAAGATGACTTGAAATCATATGCTGAACATGCCCACTAAGTACCTTTTGCCCTGTCTTCTCTAATGAATATTTGAACATTCTGTTAAAAGCATACATTATTTCACAACTAAAACTAAGCCCTGGCTGGTGTGGCTCAGTGGACTGGGCACCAACCTGCAGACTGAAAGGTCACGGGTTTGCAGGTCTAAAGCTGGGGGAGTGCGAAGGGCAGTCCACCAATGTTTCCTTGGGGACATGCAAACCAACCAAGGTTTCTCTCCCTCTCTTTCCCCCTGCTTTCCTTCTCTCTGAAAATAAATAAATAAATAAACCCTTTTTTTAAAAAAAATGTAAAGCACAAGGGGAGGTAGTTAAGTCCCCTATAAATAAGTAAAAGTAAATCCGGTTGATTTCTAATTCTTTATTTAAAAAAATGGTTCTCAAACTTTACCATCATAATAATAAATACCTGAAATTGCAGGATCCCAATCCCAAAATTTTGACTCAGTAGATCTACAAAGGGGCCCTAGAATTTGCATTTCTAACTAATTTCCAGTTAACTGATTGTTGAAGTGAGACAATTTTTGAGACAGTATAAGGTAAGTATTGCTAGCATGACCAGTAGAAGAAATAAATTAAGTGGCCTTCTGCTTACACTAGGAAGAAATCTGAAGCAGTTGGACAGGGCCAACAGTTCTGTGAATCACAGCTCCAGAAATCTAGATTACTAAAGATAAAAGTAGGAGATGGGGTAATAAAAGCAGAAACCAAGTCCAGGTAAAATACCATCTTTAACTACGTTAAACTACCTTTAAAATGCACTACAACTTTTGAGTTAATGTATCCAATCTAAATTGGCAATAACCAGTCAAAACATATAAAGAAGCTGTTGGGTCTAAAATTCCAGAAAAATGTGTTCAACATACAAATATAGTCTATTTCATCCCTAATGTACCAGAGCCTCATACTATGGATTAGGACATCACCACAAGGAAGTGCCACTTAAATTCTTTTCCCTGCCCTGTCCAGGAACTTCAGTTGGTTAGACCATCATCACAATACACCAAGGCTACAGGTTTGTTCTGTCCGGGAACAAACAAGTAGCAACCAATGAATGCATAAATAAATGGAACAAATGGATGTTTCCTTCTTTCCCTCGCCCCTATCATAAATCACTAAATACATTTTAATTATTTTCCCTACCATTACATACCTGTAATATGCTGACCCTATACCACCTCAAAAACATGTCTGACCTCATCAATTAACAGCAAAACTACAACTACCACTCCAAGAAAATTTATTTGCATTTAAAATTACTAAATGAGAAAAAAGTATTTCTTTTTTTGTAAAGATTTCATTTATTTATTTTTAGAGAGAGGGGAAGGGAAAAAGAAAGGGAGAGAAACATCAATGTGTGGTTGCTTCTCCCACACCCCCTACTGGGAACCTGGCCTGCAACCCAGGCATGTGCCCTGACTAGGAATCGAACCAGCTACCCTTTGGTTCACAGACCAGCACTCAATCCAGAGCCACACCAGCCAGGGCATAAAAAGTATGTCTAAAAACACAAATCAGATAAAACTATCACTATTTTAGAGCTAGTACACCACACCTATACGCACACTACAGTCACTAGGCCATTACTTACATTCAAATCAGGCATATATTCTATGATTTTCCTAAACAGAAAAAAATACATAATAGCTCAAATATATATAAACCTTTTAAATTTACCTATGCAGCATAGAGCTCAGGTTAAATAGTAAAATTAATCCAAAGAGTCAAATTTTGTACACCAAACTGTAATTTCCAGCTGACAAATTTTTAACATTCTTACACCAAAATTTAGGGTCATAGGTTTGGAGGAGCATATGCAAAAGGTACAAGACCAACAGCAGCCCTTCTCACCTCCCCATTTCATAATCTCATGGATTTTTTTTTTTAAAGGAAAGCAATGAGCTCTCCTATCCAATGTAGTAGCCACTGGCCACATGTGTCTATTTAAGAATATATAAAATTTAGCCCTGACTGGTGTGGCTCAGGTGGTTGGGCCTAACTCCACGAAGCAAAAGGTCACTGGACTCCAGGTCAGAGCACCTGCCTGGTTGTGGGTTCAGTCTAAGTCAGGGAAGCATACAAAAAGCAACTGATCAATGCTTTCTCTCACACTGAGCTTTCTCTCCCTCCCTTCTCCCTCCCCTCCTCTCTTCAAAAGTAAGTAAACAACAACTTAAAAAATGTAGAAAATAAATAATAGAAAAAAGAAAAATAAACTATTAAATAAAATCTAAAATTCAAAAGGGGGGAATGTGGGTGGGAGAGGGTGTTCAGGGTGGAGAGGAATGAAGGGGGGATAATAGGACAACTGTAATAGCATAATCAGTAAAATATATTTTTAAAAAATCTAAAATTCAACCCCTCAGTCACAATAGCCTTATTTTAGTCAACAATATTTTAGTCAACAATCACGTCTAATGGCTACTATATTGCACAGCACAGATACATAGCACTCCTATCATTGTAGACAGTTCTGTTGCACAGCTTTAATAAAGAAGGATTATTAAAGATAAGAAAAAGATTTTCCCATGTCAATAAAATGTTTACTGTGAGTGTAAGGACTTCCAAAAGAGGGAAATGCAGCCCTACCATTCTTCCAGAATGTCAACTTCAGTATAGACTAAGACGATGCCAGAGACTAAAGATTTTGAAAATGTTAAATACCATCCTTTTGGAAAAGTTTAATAAAAGTTGTCGCCCTGGCTGGCGTAGCTCAGTGGATTGAGCACGGGCTGCGAACCAAAGCATCGCAGGTTTGATTCCCAGTCAGGGCACATGCCTGGGTTGTGGGCCATGTCCCCAGTGGGGACCACATGAGAGGCAACCACACATTGATGTTTCTCCCTCTCTCCTTCTCCCCCCCTTCCCCTCTCTAAAAATAAATAAAATCTTTAAAAAAAAATAAAATAAAAGTTGTCAATAATATTTATTGTAGAAACTTAACTTCCTTTATTTTATGAAAACTTCTGAACACATATATATTAAAAAACAACTTCTACCAAGTGACAGGCTGCTTCTCTAATGTCCAAAACATAATTAAGTGAGGGGAAGGAGTGGGGGAGAACTGGGGGGGGGGGATAAGGCAGAAAACTGTACTTTAACAATAAAAAGTAAATGTTATTTTTAAAAAAACATAATTAAGTGTATTAATAGTTTTATATTGAAAATGCACCGGTTAAGAAAATTTCTATGTCTCATTAATACCCTGTTAAGATTTCCCCTTCTCTTAAGGTCGGTTAGATGTTCAAATGTCCTCCCAGAAAGTAGTGTCATTTAATCGTAATCAATTTTCTCTACATATTAAAATTCTGTCTTCACCACTCACTGAGAGAACACAGCATTAAAAGCTCAAGTTCCGGCCTGGCTGGTGTGGCTCAGTGGACTGAGTGCCGGCATGTGAACCAAAGGGTTGCTGGTACAATTCCCAGTCAGGGCACAGGCCTGGGTTGCTGGCCGGATCCCCATTGGGGTCGAGTGAGGCAAACACACATAGATGTTTCTCTTCCTTTCTTTCATCCTTTCTTCCCCTCTCTCTAAATATAAATAAAATCTTTAAAAACATAAAATAAAATAAAAGCTAAAGTTCCAATAGGAAAGCTTCCCCAAACTACCATGACGGTAAAATCTGAGGGTCAAACAAAACAACACATATATTTACTTGTGTAAAAAAGCCTCCCTCCAAGAAAGATATTTTTTTGAGGAAAAAAAATCCAACATCTAAATATGAATTACAACAGTGCAATAAAACTGACACTGATGGAATTCACCAGAAAGCACTTAGGAACAGCACGTAGATAGACGATACTGTGTCCTTAAGTGTAAACCCTCACCGTTCAGACTCTAAAAAATATAGAGAGAAGGCACATACTGTGTATCCCACTGATTAAGTAAGGTTTAAATTAAAAATGAATAAAAAATATAACATGCTAGTGTTAAAGTGTGTAAGCATTATAGTATGTAATTCCAAAATGTGGAAAATTCCCAAATGTTGGTGGGGACACAATATCCCAGGTTATAAATTCAGCACAGTCCCAACACTGCGGAATGTAGGATAAATGCGGGCTGCACTAAGGCGAGGCACGGTGAGGAACAACGGGGTTTACTGTTAAATATTTGAAGATCTGGTGGAAGCCAAAATGACGATTTCGGTAATTTTATAAGAAGCAAGACTGCTAGGTGGGCCTTTGTGCCCCATGAAACTTACGGTAAGGCCTCAGTTCCCGTTCCCAATTCATTTCCCATTCATTCTCCTTTCAAACCCATTTTGCCTGGACTCGCAACTCCGCTGCTTCCCGGTATCGGTGACCGCAATCAGCAGGGTAGGGCTAACTGCCAGCAAGGCAGGCTAGGCTGCTCCGAACCTCGGGTGACCCGCCGGCCAAGAGAGGACGATGACCCGCTTCCGCCCCACACTCACCAGGCGGATGAAGCCGAAGCCGCGGTCGCGGTTGATGAAGACCTCACTAGGCTCACCATAACGCTCGAAGAGCCGCTTGAAGTCCTCCTCCGTGATATCGGTAGGCAGGTTGCCCACGAAGAGGCGGCAGCGCTGCGTGTACGTCTTCTCGCCCGGCTTAAGGAAGCTCTTGATATCGATGGTGAAGCCCACCTCCTCGTCCGGGCGCTCTTCCGCAGGAGCAGGAGTGGGTGGCGCGGTCTCCCCGGCCAGCACGAGCGCCATGGCGGCCGCCGGCTCACTCTCTCCCGCCGCCGATTCAAGAGCGCGCAGGCGGGCTGGGTTTTTCTCAATTCGGACTTGCTTCAGGTTTCCCCTCAACATCATCGGAGGGCTTCACCTCGGGCCCGCAGCCAACCCTAAAGATATGTCTGCGGCTCCGTTCCTCCGTATGGAGATGGCTCTGGAAAGGAGAAAGCCAAACAAAACCGCGAGATAGCCAAGCCAGCAGCACTACCCAGCCCTCCCCAAGCCCGCAGCCACTGCACGTTCAAAATGGCGCTGCCTCCAGCCGCAGTTGGAAGGGACGCAGACCGCAAGCCCCGCCCCCACGCTAACGCCTGCGCAGTCTTGGCCCCAACGCACCTGAGCTAGCACGCTTCTGCGCACAGCATTACCGGTGTTCCCTTTACAGGACTCCATTTAGCTCACACAAGTAGTTTCCCAACTCCCTAAAATAGCAGGAATTCTTGGTTGTACATACAGGGAAAATGGTGCGATGTGTGCAGCAGTGTGTTAAAATAAGATATTCTATGTAAATATCCAATTTTCACAAACTACTGGAAAATGAAAATCTGCACATTTTATACACGGCTTTTAGTAACAGCGTATTTCCCAATAATTGAAACAAGTAGAAACACGTTTTGCCTGTTTCAAGAGCAAGGATTTTATTATATTTCCTAATAAGACATTACAATTCTATAAAATAACTGTGCCTATGAAAGTAACACAACCAGCCCCAGAACTCCTACAGCACTACCCTGTGACAAGAGTCCACAAACGTTTTCTGTAAAAGGCCTGAAGGCAAATACTTTAAGATTCGAAAGCCATACCAGTGACCAAACTATTCACTGCTGTCCAGTACTGCTCCTGGTACATGGTAAGTCTTCAGTGAATGCTAAGAAATGAATTCACAGTCATTGCAAAACAGTTCAACAGTTTTTCATAAAGTTATGTATAGGATGACTTTAAAACAAATCCCACTCCTAACTATTTAGCCAAGTGAAGTAAAAACTTGTGTTCACACAAAAACTTGTATGCAAATGTTTAAAGGGGCTTTTGTGTTATCTGCAAAAAAAAAAAAAACAAAACAAAAAACTGAGGGGCTTTTGTTGTGATCAGCAAAAAAATTGAAATAACCCAAATATCCGACTGGTAAATGGATAAACAGTGGTAGAGTCACATAATAGAATATAACACACAAGAAAAAATAAACTACTACTAATACAGTCCTCGCCAGATAGCTCAGTTGGTTAGAGCATTATCCCAATACACCATGGTTGTGGGTTCCATCCCTGGTCAAGGCACATAAAAGAATCCACCAATGAATGCATCAATAATTGAATCAACAAATCAATGTTTCTCTTCCTCTGTCTCTCTCTAAAAATCAACAAATAAAATTAAAAAAAATAAACTACTGATAATAGCAACAATGTGACTCAGAAGGCAACATTCTGTATATATAACTCTAGAAATGACAAAGCTGTAGCTCCAGAAAACAAATCAGTGGTCGCCAGGAGCTGGGAGACAGGGAGGGGTTGACTACACAGGGATACCAGAAAATTTTTGGAAAAATGGAACTATATATTGATTATGGTGTTGACTATACAACTGTATGTATTTGTCTAAACTCATTAGACCTGGGAACTGAAAAGGCCAATGTTACAGTATTTAAATTATATCTTAAAATAAATTATCAAAAGAAATAAAAATAAAACACCACAGGACTAATCCCTATCTACCTCGGTTACCACCAAAATTCTGATCACTCAGACTCTGCAGACAGTTTGGCAAGTTCCTCAAACTTACCCATTTCTCCACCCTGCTCAGTCACTCTAAAGTCCTTAGAAACTAACTCTCTGTCATCAGCAAAATCCCTCCTCTAAACATGTCTTCCCCTTCCTGCTTTAACTGGAATATGGTTTTCCTCTGAAGACTGCTTAACCCTGCAGCTATCGCTAGAAGTGGATATGTTTTTTTTCCTATATCCCATGTGTCACTGGACATTCTCCTTGATCTCTTGCAACTTGGACACCATTACCCCTTGCTCCTTAAACAAAAATCCCAGATCCAAAAAGCTCCTGCCAACATAAACTCCCCCTCTCCCCTCCCCCTTCTTCTTTCTCTTCTTTCTCCCACTTTAGTAACTTTCTCACCACTCTTTAAACTTATGGCCACAGATATCAGATAGGACCTCAGCCCCAAGTTATTTCTCTTACTTAATTTCCTATGCAACAATTTCACACATTTTCTCTCCCCTCCGACCAATGCTTCTCACCTCACGTATAGCTCATATTGCCAACTTTTATTAATTTCACTGAGGAAAAAGACACAATAAAATCACCTCATTCTCAAAGCACAAAATCTACCAACCTAACTCCATATGTAGCCATATACACTGCCTTCCCTCCCATTGCATTGAATGAATTGTCATTGATCTTCTAATATCAACCCACTGAGTAGCATCTTTATTTTTCTAATCAAAATCTATTTTTAAATTTATTGATTTGACTGAGAGAGATAGGAAGAAAAAGAGGGCGCTCGAGAGAGAAACATCAATTTTGTTATTCCAATCATTTATGCATTCATTGGTTGATTCCTGTATGTGCCCTAACTGGGGATTGAAGCTGCAACCTTGATGTATCAGGACAATGATCTAACCAACTGAGGTACCCAGCCAGAGCTGGATAGCCTCTTCTTTCCAAGTACATTGCTTTTATCTGATCACCTTCTCATATAATCAGTTATGTCATCATTACTGAACTATTCCCAGCTGCAAAACAAACTGCTGATATAACTTCCATCTTTAAAAAGAAAGAAAACAAAAATAAAACCTTTTTAGATCACATGTCCTTTAGCTACTATTTCTTTACGAAAGAAAAAGAGAGTCATCTATGCTTTGTCTCCATTTGCTCATCTCTTGATTTCTCCTTAAGCCCCACTAATCAGATGTCTACCCTGACATTCCATTCCTTGGAAACCTTTCTCATTACAGTAGACAACAGCCTCTACTTTACCAGACATAAGTGTCAAACCTCAGATTTTCAACAACACTTGAATGGTAGATCTATACCTGAGTTTCATTATGTATAATATGGGGAAAAGGCCTATTTCATAGGCTTATTGTACATGTTGAATGAATTAATTACAGTCTTTGGAAAATATTCTTGCACTATAAAATTATTATTCATCATTTCCCTCCTACCTTCTTCAAACAGCATGTTGTCTTCCATTCTACCATATTCTCTGGTGTTCTTATACCTCACTGTCCACTCCATAGTCTCAATGTCTTTCTTGGGAATCTTCACTGCATATGTTGGAAAGCAATATGTCTAAGTCCACCTTTCCTCTCTAGCTACTCATTTGCCAGTCAGATACCAGGGTGCCTTAAAAGCATTAGAGAAAGTTTTCTAAAACCTCAACACTGTTGATACATGGGACCAATAATTATTTGTTGTGAAAGTATTTGTAGTGGCATCACTGGCTCCCACCCACTAGATGCCAATAGTGCCCTACTCCAAGATGTGACAAACCAAAATATACCAGGAATTATTCTCATTGCTTTACATTTACTTAGAATTTTTTATAAAAAACAGATTTAGGTTCACAGAATTTAAGAGGAAGGTACAGGACTTCCAGCCAAGATGGAGACGTAGGTAGACACACTGTGCTTCCTCGCACAACCAAAAGCAGGACAACAACAATTTAAAAACAAAAAACCAACCAGAACTAACAGAAAATCGAACTGTAAGGAAGTCCAACAACAAAGGAGTTAAAGAAGACACACTCATCCAGACCCATGGTGGGGCAGAGATGGGCAGAGAGGACTCCCAGCAAGGCCACATCTGGAGGGCTCGGGCAGGCAAGGTGGTGGCTGGTGGACCCAGCAAGGCAGCGGTTGGTAGAGCAGGCGGCCCCACAATCACATGCAGATAAACCAAGGAAACAACTGGGGATACTAATGGTCTGCAAAGCCCAGGGCCCCAAGGTGGGGAAATAAAGCCTCAAACCACTGATTGAAAACACCTGTGGGGGGTTAAAGGAGACCCAATAGTGATGGGAAGGAAATAGGGTCTCAGATCAATGGTGTGGACCAGAAGGAAGAATGAAACATCCAGCAAGAAAAGAATGAAGAAACAAGAATTTAAAAAAAAATGAGAGGCTTAGGAACCTCAAGGACATGTTTAAATGTTCCAACATCCGAATTATAGGGGTACCAGAAGGAGAAGAGGAAAAACAACAAGTGGAAAAGATATATGAACAAATAATGAAGGAGAACTTCCCCAATCTGGCAAAGGAAATAGATTCCTAGGAAGTTTAGGAAGCTCAGAGAGTACCAAACAAGTTGGATCCAAGGAGGAACACGCCAAGGCACATCATAATTACATTAGCCAAGATTAAAATGAAGGAGAGAATCCTAGAAGCAGCAATAGAAAAGGAGAGGGTTACCTACAAAGGAGTCCCCATCAGACTGTCAACTGATTTCTCAAAAGAGACCTTACAGGCAAGAAGGGGCTGGAAAGAAGTATTCCAGTTATGGAAGGCAAGGGCCTACATCTACGATTGCTCTATCCAGCAAAGCTTTCTTTTAGAATGGAAGGGCAGATCAAGTGCTTCTCAGATAAGGTCAAGTTAAAGGAGTTCATCATCACCAAGCCCTTATTACATAAAATGTTAAACAGACTTATCTAAGAAAAAGAAGATAAAAAATATGAACAGTAAAATGACAGCAAACTCACAATTATTAACAACCACACCTGAAACAAAAACAAGAAGAAACTAAGCAAACAACTAGAGCAGGAACAGAACCACAGAAATGGAGATCACATTGCAGGGATATCCACAGGGGAGTGGGAGAGGGAGAGCGGGGGGAAAGGTACAGAGAATAAGTAGCATAGATAGTAGGTAGAAAATAGACAGGGGGAGGGTAAGAATAGTATAGGAAATGTAGAAGCTAAAGAACTTATATGCATGACCCATGGACATGAACTGAAGGTGGGAATGTAGATGGGAGAAGGTATGCAGGTTAGAGGGAAGAGGGGAAATGGGACAACTGTAATAGCAAAATCAATAAAATATATATTTTAAAAAACAGGAAGGTACAGAGATTTCCAAAACACTCCCTAACCCCACACTTGCCCAGCCGATTCCATTATCAACATCTTTTACCATTGTGGTGTATGTTATAAAAGATAAAACAACATTGACACCTGATCACCAGGTTCAGAGCTTACATCAAGATTCACTTTTGGTGTTGCATATTCTATGGGTCTAGAAAAATTTTTCATGACATTTACCCATTATTACAGAATCAGACAGTGTTTGTACTACCCTAAAACTCCCCTGTGCCTCTCCTATTTATCCCTCTCCCCATCGACCCCTGGCGACTACTGACCTTATTTATTTATTGATATTCCTCACCTAAAGATATGCTTATTGATTTTATATTTTATTTAATATTTATTGTATATTTTCCATTACCATTTTGTGGCTTTATACCCCCTCGCCCCCAGCAACCACCACACTGTTGTCCATGTCAATGAGTCCTTTTTCCTTTTTTGCTCAATCCCTCTATACCCCAACCTACCCCCTTCACTAGCTGTCATCTTCTCTCCATCTATGAGTCTGTCTCTGTTTTGCTTGTTAGTTCAGTTTGTTCATTACATTCCACACATGAGTGAAATAATATGGTATTTGTCTTTCTCTGACTGGTTTATTTACCTTAGCATTATATTCTCCATGTCCATCCATACTGTCGCAAAAGGTAAAATCTTCTTTTTTACTACTGAGTAGTATTACATTGTGTAAATATCCCCATGACTTTTTTTTAAGATTATATTTATTTATTTTTATAGAGGGGGAAGGGAGGGAGAACAAGAGGGAGAGAAACATCAATGTGTGGTTGCCTCTCACGTAGCTCCCACTTGGCACCTGATCCGCAACCCAGGCTGGGAATCGAACTGGCAACCCTTTAGTTCGCAGTCTGTGCTCAATCCACTGAGCTATACCAGCCAGGGCAATCCCCATAGTTTTTTCATCTGCTCATCTATTGATAATGGACACTTGGGCTGCTTGCATACCTTCACAATTGTAAATAATGATGCAATGAACATAGGGGTGCTTTTGTTCTTTCGAATTAGTGTTTTGGGTCCCTAAATATGTAAAGTAAATCTTTTTTTTAAAGATTTTATTTGTCTATTTTTAGAGAGGAGAAGGGAAGAAGAGAGGGACAGAACCATCAACATGTGGCCGCCCCCTGAGAGCCCCCCACTGGGGACCCAGGCCACAACACAGGCATGTGCACTGACTGGGAATCGAAAGGCAACCCCTTGATTCATAGTCTGACACTCAATCCACTGACCCACACCATCCAGAGCTGTAAAGTAAATCTTGATGGACAAAAAGAGAGAGATCAATGGAAATATAGTCATAGTTGAGGATTTTAACAGCCCATTAACTTCAATGGATAGATCTTCCAACAGAAAAACAAAAATGAGACAGTGGCCTTAAACAACACACTAGATCACATGGAGTTAATCGCTATCTTCAGAGCATTTCACCTCAAAGCAGCAGAAAATATGTTTATTGGTTTTCTTTATTTATTTTCCCCTTTAGCCCCCTCCTCCCTGCACCCCACCGCCCTGCAGCATTCCCCCCCAACTTAGTTCACGTCCATGGGTTGTATATATAAGTTCCTTGGCTTCTGGGTTTCCTATACTATTCTTAACCTCCCCCTGTCTATTTTATGCCTACTTATTATGTTTCTGATTCCCATACCTTTCCCTCCCCATTCTCCACCTCCCTTTCCCCACTGATAACCCTCCCTGTTATCTCCATTTCTGTGGTTCTCTTCCTGTTCTAGTTGTTTGCTTAGTTTCTTCTTCTTTTCTTTCAGATGCGATTGTTAATAATTGTGAGTTTGCTGTCATTTTACTGTACATGTTCTTTATCTTCTTTCTCTTATTTAAGTCCCTTTAACATTTCTTAAAATAAGGGCTTGGTGATGATGAACTCCTTTAACTTGACCTTATCTGAGAAGCACTTGATCTGCCCTTCCATTCCAAATGAAAGCTTTGCTGGATAGAGCAATCTGGGGTGTAGGTCCTTATCTTTCATGACTTGGAATACTACTTTCCAGCCCCTTCTTGCCTGTAAGATCTCTTTTGAGAAATTAGCTGACAGTCTCATGGGAACTCCTTTGTAGATTACTGTCCCCTTATCTCTTGCTGGTTCTAGGATTCTCTCCTTCATTTTGACCTTGGCTAATGTAATTATGATGTGCCTTGGTGTGTTCCTCCTTGGGTCAAACTTCTTTGGGACTCTCTGAGCTTCCTGGACTTCCTGGAAGTCTATTTCCTTTGCCAGATTGGGGAAGTTCTCCTTTATTATTTGTTCGAATATCTTTTCCACTTATTGCTCTTCGCTTCCCCTTCTGGTGCCCCTATAATTCGGATGTTGGAACGTTTAAAGATGTCCCGGAGGTTCCTAAGCCTCTCCTCATTTTTTTGAATTCTTATTTCTTCATTCTTTTCTGGTTGTATATTTTTTTCTTCCTTTTGGTCCACTCCAATGATGTGAGACCCATCTTTCATTCCATCACTCTTTGTTCCCTGTGCACTTTTCTTCATTAAACTTATTGTAGCCTGCATTTTTTCATCTAATTTGTGACCAAAATCAACCAATTCTGTGAGTATCCTGATCACCAGTGCTTTGAACTGTGCATCTGATAGGCTGGCTATCTCTTGGTTGCTTAAAAGGATGGGTTCTGGGGCTTTCAATTCTTCTGTGTGAGCCATCTTTTTGCTGGTTTTTTTGTTCTTGTTGAGCTCCTATAGTGAGGGGCGGGGTCTTAGGAGTTCACCAGGGCGGGGCACCCAAGTCCCTGGGTTGTGAGGCTGCATGTGGGGGCAGGGTCCCAGAAGGAACAATGGCGCTTCCTCCACTCTTTGTAGGACCCCAGACCCCTCTGCCCCTTTCCCCAAGCTAACTGGGCCCCTCTGGCATCAGTTCTGGTGTGGGTGGGCCTGTGCCCCCTACGGGACCTTCCTTTTAAGTCAGTGCCCCAAAGCTCTATTTCCCGGTGCTGGGACCCTGAGATGGGTGCAGTGCCTTGCTTCAAAATGGCCACCTCACTGGGTCTACTGGTCACCACCCCCTGGCCGGGGCCCACCAGCCACCGCCGCTTGTGTGCCCAGGGTCTGCCTGCTGTGGACTTGCGTGCCGTCCTGGTTACTAAGCCACGGTTCTCAGCTCTCCGCTTCAAGTCCTTTGCCTGGCCCAACACCACCCCTCCAACCGGTCTGGATGAACGTGTCTATTTTTAAATCCTTGGGTGTCCGACTTCCATACACTTCAATTTTCTGTCAGTTCTGGTTGTTATTTTGTTACTATATTGTTGTTGTCCCTATCTTGGTTGTGCAAGGAGGCACAGTGTGTCTACCTATGCCTCCATCTTGGCCAGACGTCCCACTGTCTACTTATCTCTTGCTGCTTCTATGATTCTCTCCTTATCTTTAATCTTGGATAACTTAATTATGGTGTGTCAACTGGGTCCAACTTCTTAGGGCCCCTCTGACCTTCCTGAACTTCCTGGAAGTCTATTTCCTTCGCCAGATTGGGGGAGTTCTCCTTCATGATTTGTTCAAATAAGTATTCAATTTCTTGTTCTTGTGCATTTCTTTCTGGCACCCTATGATTCTGATGTTGGAATGTTTAAAGTTGTCCTGGAGCTTTCTCAGACTCTCATTTTTTTTTGAAATCTCCTTTCTTCATTCTGTTCCGCTTGGATGTTTTTTCTTCATTTGTTTCATATCCTTGGTTTGAGTTCCAGTTTCCTTCCCTTCACTTTTGGCTCCCTGAATATTTTCCTTTATTTCACTTTGTATAACCTTCATTTCTTCATTTTGCGACCAAGCTCAATAATTTCTGTGAGCATCCTGATTACCAGCGTTTTGAACTTTGCATTGACAGGTTTCCTATCTCCTCGTTGTTGCTTAGTTCTTTTTCTGGAGTTTACATATATATTTTATTGATTATGCTATTACAGTTGTCCCATTTCCACTCTTCACTCCCCTTCCCCCTTGCACACCCCTCCCACCCACATTCCCACCCTTTAGTTCATGTCCATGTGTCGTAAGTTCTTTAGCTTCTACATTTCCCATACTATTCTTGCCCTCCCCCTGTCTATTTTCTATCTACCATCTATGCTACTTATTCTCCGTACCTTTTCCCCCTCTCTCCTCCTCCCACTTCCCTGTTGCTAACCCTCCATGTGATCTACATTTCTGTGGTTCTGTGCCTGTTCTAGTTGTTTGCTAAGTGTCCTTTTATTTTTGTTTTAGGTGTGGTTGTTAATAATTGTAAGTTTGCAGTCATTTTACTACACATGTTTTTTATGTTCTTTTTCTTAGATAAGTCCCTTTAACATTTCATAAAATAAGGGCTTGGTGATGATGGACTCCTTTAACTTGACCTTCTCTGAGAAGCACTTGATCTGCCCTTCCATTCTAAATGAAAGCTTTGCTGGATCGAGCAATCTGGGATGTAGGTCCTTGCCTTTCATGACTTGGAATACTTCTTTCCATCCCCTTCTTGCCTGCAAGGTCTCTTTTGAGAAATCAGCTGACAGTCTGATGGGGACTCCTTTGTAGGTGACTGTCTCCTTATTTCTTGCTGCTTCTAGGATTTGCTCCTTCATTTTGACCTTGGCTAATGTAATTATGATGTGCCTTGGTGTGTTCCTTCTTGGGTCGAACTTCTTTGGGACTCTCTGAGCTTCCTGGATTTCCTGGAAGTCTATTTCCTTTGCCAGATTGGGAAAGTTCTCTTTTATTATTTGTTCAAGTATCTTTTCCACTTGTTGTTTTTCCTCTTCTCCTTCTGGTACCCCTATAATTCTGATATTGGAATATTTAAAGATGTCCTGGAGGTTCCTAAGCCTCTTCTCATTTTTTTGAGTTCTTATTTCTTCATTCTTTTCTGGTTGTATGTTGTTTTCTTCCTTCTGGTCCACTGCATTGATGTGAGACCCATCTTTCATTCCATCACTATTGGTTCCCTGTGCATTTTTCTTCATTTCACTTATTGTAGCTGTCAGGGTGGGCATGGTAGGACACAATGGCGGCCAAACTACAATCCGGAAAAGATGGCTGACGTCAGGCCAGAGAGCTGAAACGGTGGACTTTGCCGTAGCAACCAGAGCCTAAGCAGGACTACCAATGATATGTTGCCACTTTGTCCTAGAGGGACCAATCCCCAGCTCCAGTGAAGAGAACCACCAGACTTGGGATATAAACGCCCTCCCCCCCCCCGCCGTGCTCTTTGTTTGGGGCAACTTCTCCCACCCCACTCTGTGGAGCAGAAAACCTGGCCCTGGTGCGCAAACCCCAATAAAGCTCTACACTGTCTGATTTTGTGGCTGATAGGCATTTCTTGGGAAACTTGGAGGAAATTGGAGTCTTGGCTCAGCTGGTAGGCCCGACATACCGGCCAGTAGCCTACTTGTCAAAACAGCTTGACCCTACCTTACGGGGATGGCAGCCATGCCTCTGGGCGTTAGGGAGTGCCCAGGGATTTTTTCATCTAGTTTGCGACCAAAATCAACCAATTCTGTGAGCATCCTGATCACCAGTGCTTTCATCTGTGCATCTGATAGGTTGGCTCTCAGTCGCTTAAAAGGATGGGTTCTGAGGCTTTCAATTGTTCTTCTGTTTGAGCCATCTCGCTTTTCTTTTCTTTTTCTTTTTGTTCTGGTCATGCCTGTTACATCTGAGGGGTGGAGCCTTAGGTGGTCACCAGGGCTGGGCACCCCAGCCTCTGGGTCATGACGCTGTATGTGGGGGTGGGATCTGAGAAGGCGCTATGGCACTTGCTCCGCTCTCCGTCAGACCTCAGTCCCTTCGGCCGCTTCCCCCGACCTCTGGTGCCAATTCCCGTGTGTGTGTGGGGGGGGGGGCTTGTGCACCCTGTGGGACTTTCCAACGATCTCTTCTGTGATGCTGGGAGTCTCTCCCTGTGTCTCAAGCCCCACAGGTGTTCAATCAGTGCCTCACGGCTCTATTTCCCAGCGCTGGGACCCTGAGTTGCACGCAGTGCCTTGCTTCACAATCGCTGCCTCACTGGGTCTGCTGGTTGCTACCCCTCGGCTGGGGTCTGCCAGCCACCGCTTGTGTGCCCAGGGTCTGCCTGCTGCGGTCTTCGGTGCCCCGGTTGCCTTGTGTGCCCCATTTGCCTTACGCGTCCGGTCCCAACGCTCTCTGCTCTGTGACCCACGCCCGGCTGCCCAATTCCGCCCCTCCTACTGGTCTGGATGAACTTGTCTATTTTAACTCCTTGGGTGTCCGACTTCCATACAGTTCAATTTTCTGTCAGTTCTGGTTGTTACTCTGTTTCTAAATTGTTGTTTTTCCTATCTTGGTTGAGGAAGGAGGCACAGTGTGTCTACCTATGCCTCCATCTTGGCCGGAAGTCCCCCTTTTTCTGGAGTTTTGACCTGTTCTTTCATTGGGCCATATCTCTTTGTCTTGGCACACCTGTTATGTTGTAAGGGGGTGGAGCCTTAGTTATTTACCAGGGCAGGGCAACCCTCTTTGCTGCCTTGTGGTCCTGTCTATGGGGGTGGGGTCAGTGAGAGAACAATGCCACTTGTTGGCTCTGCTCTAGCCCTGCTTTCCATCACTTCCCTCACCTCCCACAAGTGGATTGTGGCCTTTCAGATGCTGATTTGCAGGTGGGTGGGTTTGGGTATGTTTTAGGACCCTGTGGGTCTCTCCCACAGATTCTCCTGTGAGACTGAGAATTTCTCCCACAGCCAGAACTCCCGCAGATTTTTACATCCAGAGGTTTTGAGTCTTTAGTTTCTCGCGCTGAAACCCTGGGTTCTGCAGTCTGTGTTGCTTCCCAGTTGTTCTTCCCAGCTTATCAGTCCACAAATGTGAGACTGACAGGTCCACCAGCCAAGTCTTTGGCTGTGCATCTTCTCTGCTCTGGTTGCCTGTCTCCACCCCTCCTACCAATCTGGATGAATGAATGTTTCTTTAACTTCTTGGTTGTCAGACTTCCATGAAGTTTGAATTTCTGGCAGTCCTGGTTGTTTTTTGTTTTTAAATTTGTTGTTGTCCTTTTTTGGTTGTGCAAGGAGGTGAAGCATTTCTACCTCTGCCTCCATCTTGGCTGGAATTCCTGGGCTGCTTTCTCCAAATCTTTGGCGTATCAGTACATGTGCAGATCCACTGTTTATTGATTTTAGAGAGAGGAAGGGGGAGAGAGGGAGAGAGATTGAGAGGAACATCAATCAATTGACTCCCACATGCACCCCAACTGGGGATCTAACGTGCAACTTAGGTATGTGCTCTGACCAACAATTGAACTCTAAGCCTTTTGGTGAATGGGACAATGCTCCAACTGAGTCACCTATCCAGAGCAATTACTGACCTTTTTATTTTCTCCACAGATTTTTTTCCAGAATGTCATATAGTTGGAATCATATAGTATATAGCCTCTTCAGACTGAATACTTTCTCTTAGTAACATGCATTTAAATTTCCTTGAATTCTTTTCATGGCTCAGTAGCTCAGTTTTTAAAAATTTATTGAAGTGAGAGAGAGAATCATTAATTTCTTGTTCCACTTATTTATGCATTCACTTGTTACTTCTCATATGTGCCCTGACTGGAGATCAAACCTGCAAACTGGGTGTTATGGGATGATGCTCTAACCAACTGAGCTGCCCGACCAGGCTTCATTTCTTGTTAATTCTAATATTTCATTGTCTGACTGTACCACAGTTTATCTATCCATTCACCTACTGGAGGACATCTTGGTTGTTTCCAAGTTTGCCTGTATGCAGATTTTTGTGTGGACATAAGTTTTCTTTTTTTTTTCTTTTTTAAAAATGTATTTTATTGATTATGCTATTAGTTTTCCCATTACCCCCCCTTCATTACCCTCCACCCTGCATACCCTCTCCCACCCACATTCTCCCCCTTTAGTTCATGTCCATGTGTCATAAGTTCTTTAGCTTCTACATTTCCCATACTATTCTTGCCTTCCCCCTATTTTCTATCTACCTTCATTGCTACTTATTCTTCGTACCTTTCCCCCCTCTCTCCTCCTCCCACTCCCCTGTTGCTAACCCTGGACATAAGTTTTCAATTCCCTACAGTTGAAAACCGTAAGATGTACTTAATGGTGTTTAGTGTTTGAAAAACCTGCCGACCTATTTTCCAAAGTGCCCCATTTAGCATTCCAACCAGTAATGAATGAGGGTTACTGTTGCTCCACATCCCTGCTAGCATTTGGTGTTGTCAGTGTTCTGGATTATGGCCTTTCTCATAGGTGTGTAGTCATAGTAAAGCAGGACCACACATATGCAGAATTCAGTTTAGGGAAGCAGTTCCTCTGGGACAGTGTTTCACAAAGTGTGACCTAGTAACAGCATCAGAATTCCCTAAAGTATGTAAAATGTACACATTTCAGGACCACACACTGAAAATCTGTAGTTTATTAAACAACCTCCCCGGGTCTTCTAAGGTGGAAAAAATACTTCTCAAAACCTCTGAAAACAGCAATTATCTTTCTGAGAAAGTCACAGGAAATATTTCTAATAACAACAAATTAAGGATCAAAAACCACAAGGAACTGATATTTGAATGTCCTCAGATTATAAAGTCTAAAATAAAGTCATTACCTTTCTTATTTTAGTATTTTGGGCTTTAAGGAAGAATACTGCCCTGGCTGGTGTGGCTCAGTGGATTGAGCACCGGCCTGTGAACTGAAAGGTCTCTGGTTTGATTCCCAGTCAGGGCATATGCCTGGGTTGTGGGCCGGGTCCCCAGTTGGGGGCATGAGACAATCGATTGATGCATCTCTCCCACATCGATGTTTCTTTCTCCCTCCTTTTCCTTCTCCCTAAAAATATTTTTTTAAAAAGGAAGGAACACTAAATATTTAATTTCACTTATTACATAGTAAAAAACTGTCCTTCCTGGAAAGAAATAGTTCTTTTCATCAAAACATGTAAGAAAAGAGCCCAAGATACAACCAATTCATTTCTCGTTCTAGTATTTCTTTCCTAAATGAAAACAATTTCTTCAAGGCATGTTCTAAGAAATTGTGGAATGAAGGTGGGAATAATGAACACCTTGTAGATGCGGTTGCTTTTTTTTAGGAAGATATTTATATTTTCCAATTTTAAAACATTTTGTATTTTTGAATTACAGTTGACATATATTATTATATTTGATTCAGGAAACCTATCTGTAAGCTGCGGAAGAAATCCTTCATCAACACGTGTCTTATCAATGCTGAGACAGAAGGTAAGGTTGCCCTCTGGACATGTAGTAACTCTACACAACCATCCCCAGATGACACCTTGGACACAGAATCCAGTGAGTCAGGAAATGATCACCCCTGTCATCCAGAGGGAATCCATTCCTTTCCCTTTCTTTGGTCCTCTGGTAATTGGTAAGGCCACTCTCATGGCATGGGGTAAACACACCCATTGGTCAAATGGGCTCTCTCTCTCTCTCAGACATGCTTTCTCTCTACTGCCAGTGTGGCTCTCTCAAATGGGTTTTCCACTGAGTCCTCTAAGTGGGTTAAATCCATTCCCAGACCATCTGGCTGGTGCTCTCATCATTGGTAAGGTCACCCTCAGGCACAGGGTAAACTCATCCATCTCTTTGTATTTCACTGCTGGTATGGACTTAACTCGAGGTCCTCTTTCTGGAACATGTATCTTGTTATCTTCTGTCCACAGGTATCTGACCTTCCAGGTGGCCAAAGCTGCCCTGCCCAGGCTGCTCCCTGCTGCTAGATTCCTTGAAGCCAAGACTTTCTTTACTTCCACACTCATTTACAGTCCTTGAAACTTTTATCGAGCGTCTCAAACAGGTCTTTCTGCTTGGTATTTAGGACGTTCTATCTTCCTTTCCCAGTATTCTTAAAAGTTGTCAAAAGCAAATGAGAAAATTCTTGTGCTTTCTTTACAAAAATTAGTAATTCAAATTACGTGTATGGTCTTCATGTGTTCAGTCTTTATGTGTATGGTCTTTACGTGATGTGTTCATCTCCATATTACATGTGGTTCACTTTCTGCCTCCTGATGGTATAACTAGTAATATTCTATTGGCCTAAAGAAATTAAATACTTATATAAATTAAGCAGGATCCTATGATCTGGACAAAATATTTGATATTAAAAGCAGTTTTAAATCTGATTAATGTCTCTTAGGGTTATAACCAAAAAAGTGTTGTTTTACAAAAACTTTGTTATGAACTTTTGGTTAAGTATATTTGATAACCTTCCCAAAGTGTGAATTTTAAAAACTGAAAAAATGACTTTGAGTTATCCCAATAGGCCACCAGAATACTTCAAAGATTTGTTCACTCTCCTTACAAAAATAGAAGTTTTTGTTAACTAATTAGGCCTATTTAATATGTTAAAAAATTACATGGAAAGCTTTGCCAAACAAAATAATGATAACTATATTCTACTTATATACATGTATTTTATCAAAATAGATTATTCTAAAAATTTCAACCTGTCCTAGGAAGAAACGTGCAAAGATTCAGAATCAAGTTCAAGCGTGAAGCTTTCAGGGGTAGCAGGTGTCCTGTCAGTGACACTGGACAAGCCAAGAGTGATGTTCCCTGTGGGGACATCAAGCAGTGGTACTCTGGGTATTTGTAACCCTCACATTGGGAATGTATAAGTTGTTTCCAACACTCAATACACACTTCCAGTAAGTCCTGTACAGCATTTTAAAACCTTGCATATTGTTTGGTCTTGATATACATTGAGATTGTGTGTTAAATCTAAAAATATGGGCTTTATATTACTACTTTATGTCATTTCATAGTAATTATTACATAACAAGAAATTGTTATCTTGGAATGTTGTATCTTACAGAAAAGCAAAATTCTTTATCAATTACATTATAGTCAAATCTATAACCTCGCCATTTTAAGTTTGGTCATTTATAAACAGTCACTGTTTTACTCTAATGCATTTGCAAGTGTATCTTTGGATAGGTTCATGAAAAGGACTCTGACTTACTCTAAATTACAGGTATCTAAGTATGTCATATCCTTGAAGTAAATGAAGTTTTATAGAACCCTAAGGTATAACTGGATTCATGGAAATACTGGTACATTACTGAAACATAAACAAAATTGGTTATATGGGATTAAATTAACTAAAGATAATTGTTATTCTTTAGACTTTGTTAAAAATATTGCTAATTTTAAATCTTTTTATTTTCCAGATATAAGGAAACTTGTTTTATTCCCCATAGCAATTTAATAATGTATATCCTCATAAACAATATTGAAACATTTATATTTTTCTCTCTACCTAATTCCTGCAGGATTTGGAAACTATTAATGAGTATTATTTTCATGGCAATATGTTTGTTTGCATAAGCCCAATAAGAATCTCTTCTCTTTATGTTAGCACCAGTTTCCAAATGTGGTTTTATTAACCAAGTCTTTGTCTGGAATGTCATTAACAGGAAGAATCATGCCTGGACTTTGAATGTCACCAAAAAGTCTTAAGGAATTAAGACTGATTTTTGAAGCCAGTAAGAGTTCCTTGGAGAAATGGCCTGGTACCTTGCTTGGTCATGTGGTTCATGGCAGTCTCTTTCCAGGTAGGGAACGAGGGTTGCTTTACTGAAAATGGCAAGGGAGGAATCTGAAGGCATTTTGGGGACCTTAAGAACTTGAGGAATCCATCCCAAACTATAAGTATTGCAGACAAATCCCGATGGCAACTGTATGGCTTAGCTTCTGTGTCCTGAAGGGCTGACTAAAGCTTAATGTGAAGGTTCCTTCTGAAATTCCAGCAAAGCAGATTTGAAAGAGCCTATGTAATCAATGACTATTCTTATTGTGTTCATGCAAATAATCAGGCCAAATTGAAACTTGACTTAATGCAGTCTCTTTGATAAAACGAGGGTGATTTTAGGGTGAGAAATTGTATTTCAATGAAAATCACAATTTATATGTGATGTCCAATTGTCACCCACAAACTGAATTAAATCCCAATATTTCCAGTTTTCTACCAAGCTAATGTGTTTCCTCTTCCTCCCTCCCTCTTCTTTCTTTTTCTTTCTTTCTTTCTTTCTTTCTTTCTTTCTTTCTTTCTTTCTTTCTTTCTTTCTTTCTTTTTCTTTCTTTCTTTCTTTCTTTCTTTCTTTCTTTCTTTCTTTCTTTCTTTCTTTCTTTTCTTTCTTTTCTTTCTTTTCTCTCTCTCTCTCTCTCTCTCTCTCTCTCTCTCTCTCTCTCGTCCTTTGACTTGGAATTATTGAGAAATACTGATGCAGTGTCAGCCATACAGAATTTACATACTACTCTGCCTCTCTCTTTTTGGGATTTTAAGACCAATATCTGCTCCTGGTTTTCCTGGCTAACTCCCTTAATAGGACCTATAGCAGCCTTTTTTAATTCTTGCTTTTGGGATATGTCTCCTCAAATACCTCATATCATTCATTCAATGGCGCATCCAGGCCCTGAGAGATTCCCTCCACAAACAGCCTCCAGCCACAGCTCACACTTTTTGCACTGTCCAAGTCCACCCTCTTCCCCTTACCTGGACCCACAGGGAGGGACAGCCCTATAACCCTAACCTGCCTGAAGCAGTTACAGAAAAAGAGAACTTCATCCCTACTCCCCAGAACCAGAACCTGGCCAGTTCATTAAGAATAAAATACTTTTAAAATGAGAAGGGTAAATGAAAGGATAAAGCTGGAGTCATTTGCTGTCTGGCACCATTTGTCAAGCAGGTCTATGACTGGCATTTTACTCTTCTGAACTTATGTTCCAGGACTAGAAATTACTAGCAAGCAAGAACAGAATGTGACTAACCACATCCTCTACCCCCACAGCTGCAGGCAAAAGAAAATACAGTAAAAACTCAAGGTCTGTACATGTCACTGCTGGCGCCTCTTTTCACAGCATGCCCCTTTCCCCGCTTGGAATGTGAATAAAACCTTGCTCTCTACCTTTTCTTCTGTGAATTCTTTCACAGCCCACGTCACCGACCAAAACACTTCCGACAGTTACTAGAATGTTATTGACTATATTCCCTATGCTGTACTTTTTTACAACCCCAGGACTATTGTTACTACTTTTTACTTCTTAGTCCCATTACCTTTTTCACCCATCCCCTAAACCTACTCCCATATGGCAACCATCAAAATGTTCTCTACCTATTCTACCTAGTCTATTCTGCTTGTTCACTTTGCACAGTTGCTTTTATTTTTAAGGTTTTATGTATTTATTCTTAGAGAGAGGGGAAGGGAGGAAGAGAGGGAAACATCGGTTGCTGTCTGACATGCCCCCAACTGGGTACCTGCCATGCAACCCAGGTATGTGCCCTGAATGGGAGCTGAACCAGCAACCGTGTGGTTCCTAGGCCAGCACTCAATCTACTGAGCCACACCAGCAGGGGCTGCACTGCTGCTTCTTGTCTGTTCCCATGTTCTTGGCCCTCCAAACATGGGCAACATTTCACAGGCTCTTATATGTTCTTTTAACCTAAAAATAAAAAAGCCTCTCAAAGGGAGTAGCAACACACATTTATTTTTTTAGAGATAGGGGAAGAGGAAGAGTGAGAGAAATATTGATGTGAGAGAGAAACATCAATTGGCTGCCCCCTACATGTCCCCAGCCGGGGACCTGGCCCACAACCCAGGCATGTGCCCTGACCAGCAATCACACTGTGACCCTTCAGTTTGCAGGCTGATGCTCAATCCACTGAGCCACACCAGCCAGGGCAACTTACATTTACTTGAAGATCAAAGAATTCTTTTCACAGTAACGATAGCTACAAGCTTTTGAAAAATATCTCTAGTCCCCAATATTATGCTCTCTCCTCAAATGAACTCCTTACTTTCTCATATACAGGTGCATCTGGCTCAGATTTTCCTTTCAGTCCAGTTAAAATGTCAAATTCCTAATTTCATCCTGGTATGTTCACACTATAATTCAGCACTATAGAGGACTATTCTGTTTCTAAAATTTTGTATTTCATGTTCTGTCTACAACATTCCCTATTACCTGCCATTGATGATTGTAGCTACCTATCTTTATCTTCTGTTAAGTTGGAATTTTAAACTAGAAGCAGTGGGAATCTTCAAAGCTTTGAAATAGGTGAACGATATGACCTAAATAGGTATAGCACTATTCTACCAAATTGCTTGAGCTCTTCAACCTCTTACTCACCTTTTTATCTATGTAGCAAATTATACACATAAAATAGCTATTAGCAACTCTCACTAGCTTATAGCAATGAGCAAGGTGGGCCAGGGGATCACAGGAAGAAAACAGCTCACTGTAAGAACTTATTTCCCACTAAGAATTTTTAAGATGGCAATTTTGAAATTGTGAGGTATATGAAAAAAAATTTCACTTCTACTTTGTGAGAAAAGCAATAAATTGTCATTTCTTGAGAACTGTTATTCTGAATTGTCCTTCCTAATTTTGTATAAATTAGTGGTAGGAGATACATTTTTCTAATGCCTTTTCTGAGTGAAACTAAAAGAATGGGAAACAAACTCTGGATATATTTCACATCACAGGAAACAGAATTTGCGTTTCACATTCCGTGCTGTCCCTTCCCTCTTTATAACAAACACATTCTAATTTTACAATGAAAAAAAAGTTATTCCTCTGCCTAGAGATAATTTTTATCTCCTGAATTTACAGTTAACTTTCCCCTCAACATTTCATTATGAAAAACATCATATACAGCAGCAAGTTGAAATTTAGTGAACACAGATAAACCCAGTATCTACATCTTTTGAAAAAAGATATTAATTTTAAAAATATATATTTATTTATTTATTCTAGGAGAGTGGAAGGGAGGGAGGAGAGAGGAAAACACCAATGTGTGGTTGCCTCTCCAGTACCCACAATTGGGGACCTGGCCCACAACCCAGGCATGTGCCCTAGACTGAGAATCAAACTGGCAACCCCTTGGCTTGCAGTCTGGCACTCAGTCCACTGAGCCACACCAGCCAGGACCATCTTTTTAATTTTTTACATTCAACTTATTACTATATGAAGGGTTTATGGTGCCTGATAGGTGTGCAGTAAGAACAAAAGGTTTTTAAGGTTTTATCTAATTTTGTTTTCTCAATGAATAAATTTGATGACCTTACTAAATTATTTAAGTGGCCCCTGGCTGATTTCATTACTTTGCTCAGCCAATCAACAGTTTATATAATATAATCTGCCACTGAATTAACTCTAAGCTTTAATGAATTAAGAAGTATATTAACCATTGCAAAAGAACTTCAGAACAACTTGTTATATTTTAGAGGATATCATCACGGACCTCTGGGAGCAAAGTGGATTTTTGGAAGCACCCCAAAAGGTCATTCAGATCCAAGTCTGAGACTCATATGATCACTGCAAAAAAAAAAATTATAAATTAATGATTTCCCTGGGTGTTCCAGCACAGGCCTCACTGACATTCACAAATACTCTAAGTGTCAGCCCTTTCAAGAATACATCTTGCTCTGCTCATATGCCATTTTGTTTGCTGGGAAAAGCCTTGAGACAGGTTCAGTACATATAAGAACTTAATATATGATAAAATTGGTATCAGAAACCAGAAACAATGGGAGATATACTACACATACAGTGATAGGAACACTGACTGACCACCTGAGAAAAAAGAGATTCTTAATTTTCTTTAATACTTCTCAGATTTCAAGCATAAAGTGTCCTTCAGAAAAAAAAATGCCACAATACCTAAAGATTAACTTAATATATTTTTATTTTCATATTTTTTGTATTTGTACCAACATAAAAATAGGTATACACTTTATGTTTATAGTTCTCACATAACAATAAAAGCTAAACCATTTACCAATTAAAACAGAGCCAATAAAATGCAAATTAACCACCTTAAAATTTTATTTAACAAATGATGATGCTATTTTGCTCAAATAAAAGAAATAAATCACAAGTATGTGGTTTAACAGTAAAAAGCTGCAGTTTCATATCCCATTGTTTTTAAACGGCTTCTGGGTGTTTTTAACTAAATTATCTATCTTTACTTTTAAATTTATTGGGTAAGAGGGAGAGAAACATCAATATGAGAGAGAAATATCAATCAATTGCCTCTTGTACACACCCAGATACATGCCCTGACCAAGAATCAAACTGAGGACCCTTTGCTTTACAGGATGACACACAACCCACCAAGCCACACAGGTCAGGGCTGAATGCCTTTATTTTTAATAATAATGATGAAAACACTTGTTCACACAAGTATTTTGTTCAAACTGGTATTGAAATATTTAAATCTTTTTCTCCCTCTTTCAAGGGAATCAGAACAGAAAATTAACCAAACCTATCAAATCCCATTTTAAAAAGGTGTGAATTGACTGCCTGAAAAAATTAACAACTCCTTTACTGAAACCTGCATTAATCACTATTGAATTCAACTAGCTTTAGAATTTAAAAAAAGAAACATTCTTTACTTTTTATTTGCTATTATGATTATTGCTAATGAACACTTGAGTTACTCTGTGTAGGAGCCTCACAACACAATGATACTGACTGTTAGGTACAGATATCCTGAGTTGAACGTAAGATCCTGTCAGGTATATCATGTGTACAGCAACAGTACACCCTCACTGTTCTCATTCTCATGTACTCTGTGAACTGCGGCTTCAACTGTTTTTTTTTTCAAATCAGATTTTAATTTTGAATACTTAACACTGTTGTTGATGTGCATTTCACTTTCTTCATGTTTGCTAAGAATATGTGATAAATGCTGCCAATCTCTGCACCCATTCTCATTCTTCAGTTGATTTTTTCCTTCTCCAAAGAGTTTGCAATATAGACAAAACACAGAATCTTTTGAGGTTGAATAAAGTAACCAGGATCTAGTGGTTTTTTCACCATTTGGAAGAATTCGTGTATAATAAGTTTCTGAAAACTTCCTTCCTGTATTGTCTTTTGGAAAGTTAAAATTCCTTACTTGAGGTGGATCATTTTCAACAAGAATATTCCGTTGTTTAATATTCAAAACTCGGGGCCATGTGCCTGGATCTGCAGAAAGCACAACTGGTCGAGTGGAATCTTCTGATTTTTTCTCTTCTAGTTGCTCTTGAAATGTATCAGCTATAGTGGACAAAGAAGCAGGTAAATTCACATCCTTTCTGGTTAGTGATGCATCTGTGTTACACTCTGCTGATACCTGTGACTCTGAAGTCTCTGAAGTCTTTTCTTTTTTTTCTGGTATTCCCTTTACTTTTTCCAAAAGTATATTAAATGACCCATGTAATTTTCTTTCATTTTCTTCTCTAACAGCGTTCCTTTTTCTGTTTTCTGATATGGACAATTTTTTTGATTTTGTTTCTAGCATCTAGAAAGAAAGAAATTATAACTTTATCTTAAAAATGTTAACACTAAAAAAAACTAGTATGTGTAAAAATGACTAGTAAGCAATGAAAAGATGTTCATCATTAGTCATGACGAACAAATCAAAACCAACACATTCCACTTCATATCCTCTAGGATGGCCATAATGTCAAGACAGGTATTGGCAAAGATATGGAAAAATAGGAATCTTCCTGAGGTGATGGTGCAAATTTAAAATGGTGTAGCTGCTCAGAAAAGTTATAAAATTCCTCTAAACTTAGCATTACCATATGACCCAGCAATGACAAACGAAAACATATATCCACACACAGACGAGTATAAAATGTTTCCAGCAGTATTATTCACAATAGCCAACAGGTAGACACAAGTAAAAAATCCATTATGGTGGATAAATTAAAATGTGGTATTATCCATACTATGGAATATTATTTGAGAATAAAAAGTGAAGCAAAGATATATCTATAACATAGATGGGCAATGTCAACAGGATGATATATGAAAGCCAGTCACAAAGTACCACATATTATATGATTCTATTTAATAAAAAGATTACATTATCTATTTTGGAATCAATAAAATAAAAATGCAAAATAAAGACAAAAGAGAACAAAGATGTATACAATGTGACTGGCAGCCTGGTAGCTGTATACAACACAACTTGAACAACGTATACAATGGAGCTTAAAAAACAAAGAGCTGGCATACTCTCCCTCCAGGAGCACATCTGTGCCTTTCCTTTCTCCCTCTTCTCCCACAGGCATGCATCTCCTGAACTATAAAGAATCCCATCTGAAACTATAAGAGAAGCAATGGGCAGCTGCAACTCAACCAGGGCTAATCCCCTGTACCTGTCTCCAAGATTCCCTTTCCTCTGACTTTCTATTAGCTCAGAAATGAGGTAACAGCAGCCCTACCTAGGATCTCTCCTGTTGCTTCTTCTGTCCTAAGCCCTTCCTTGTTTCAGTGTTCCCAGCTTTCATAAACATACTCGCAAAATAAAACAACCACCTGAAGAGCATTATCTTGATTTAATTTTGAAAGCAATGTGGGGTAGCAGGGAAGCATAAAAAAAAGAAAGTGACATGACCAAATCTGTACTTTATATATAAAGATCACTCTGATTGTAATATCCAACTGTAAGAAAGACCAACCGTACAGGGACAGTCAGGGAACTGGGGTAATGCTGGCAAGAGGATGGAGGCTATGTCTGGGATGATAGTAGAGATAGGTAGATTCCAGAGATATTTACAAAGTAGAACATGGATTAGTTGGTAGCTAAGTGACTTTGGAGGCTGAATGGGAGGGAGATGCAGAGAATGATCCTAATATTCGAAAATCAGATGACTCCATGGCATGATCTCAAAGAACTTCTGACCAAAGAGGATCATGGATGTGGAATATTTCTCATAGCAATCCCATCACCTCCACCCCAGCTCATGTGACTGGATGATGGAATCATTTACTAACAAGGGAAACAAATAAGGAAAGCAGGTTTGGAGTTTCAGTTTTAGATGAAGTTCGAGGCATGTGTGAAACATTCAAATGAAGATTACAGATGGCCTGAAAATTTAGAAATGTGATCTTCAGATATTTTCAAAGTCATCAATATATATATTAACTAAAACTGTGGGAGTAGAGATTATACTAGAAGAGCACACAGAAAAAGAAACAGAAAACTGTTGGGAACTGTCCTGCCTAGTTTCAAAAGCTGTAACCCTCCATGGCTAAGGCTGAGTAAAAATGCCTTAAGGGCATAAACCAGTAAGGAGACAAAACTTATCCTCTCAGGAAGGGGTCAGCCTCTGACCCCTTTACTTTACCCTGCTTGGCCCCTGGAGGATGGCTGGATTGTCAATGACGGGTAAGATTGCTCAAGGGAGGAACAACCTAAGACGGACAGTTGGGTAGGGGCCATCAGGTAAGGATTTAGGGGATTGTGGAGGAGGGACAAAAGACCCTCACCCCTCTGCTTGTTATAGCCTGAGTATTCATTCTATTTTAAGAGTCCCCTAATCTCTTGGATGCCTTACTTCCCCCCTCTCACTTAAGCCTAAAACAATGCAGGAGGTGGGTGCAGCCCTGTGCTCGAACAGGCAGTTTGAAGGCGGGATGGATCAGGCCTAAGAAAGAATGCATAAAATCCTGTGAAACCTGCTTTGCTAAGAATGCCCTCAATTTAAATGTTAAGGGTCCAAGCATAAAATGAGCTTGTTTCCCCAAGTTTTAAGGCCCTTTGGCTTCACTCTATCTATCTGGCCCTGACTCAGAATAAGCCCTTATAGTTCTTTGACTGTTATCTATTCCTTGATCATTACTGCCTGACAATGATTGATGAGCTTTACCTATAAGCCCTGTATTTCTATGCAAACTAAACCCAATAAAAGCCCACTGAGAAAGAGGCTGAAGGCCCTTCTCCTTTGAGAGATTGGGTACCTTTCCTCTCCAAGCAGATCATGTCTCAGTAGATTTATTCTTATCTGTGGAGGCCGGGAGGGCTCTGCAGGATGGAGCTCCCTCACAGAAAACCAGGGACTGAAGTGTTATTTTTAAACAACCCAAGCCAAGGTCTGGTCTTACCTCTTTCCTTCCTTTCTCATGTTATAATTCTAAATGGGTGGGCCACTTCCCAGCTTGGGCAAACCACTTACTTAATTACCTAAGCTTCAGTTTCCTCTCACTAAAATGAGGACATTAACTGCACTTAACTAGGGAAAACAAGATGACTAAATGTGAAAACATATGAAAAGCTGTTTCTGGCACACAGTAAACTCATGTTAGCTGTCCTTACTGGCATATACTCATACAAGGACATTCGTAATTAGGTAACAATTACTTAATAAGGTCTAATATCGAAAAACTGATGATAAAAAATACAAAGGTGGTTGATTTAGGTACTCCTTAGTGCAGGCTCATGAATTTCCTGCTGTATACTCTAGGCTGAAGGTCAAAATGTCTTTCCCCATCCATGTCACTCAGGTTCTCTCTCCAGGGGCACACATCTGAGATTCCTTGAAAATCAAGTTCAAAATTACTTCTGTGCTATACTACATTATTCTGTCAAATGAACATTTTTACTGATGATCTAGATGAAAACTGAAGCCAAATAAAAGGCAGGTAATAGGCACCAATTAATTAAATCCTCTAAAATTGGTAGTGGGGGAAATCACTGGGAAAAAAGATATCAATATGGAGAGAACTACATTTAACAGAAGATCATTTCACTCTCATAAGTGTACCAGTGAGATGGCTTAGTCATCTCACATATAAACCCAGTTATGCTGAGACTTCTGAATTCAATCAGATATAGAGCCTGCCTCAGGGGGCTTATGACTTATTTTGGGGGGATGAGGCACACATATAATCAATCAAATGTTTATATCATGCACTAATTAAGGTTTCCAATATGAGGTCAAATCGAGCTATGATTCTGGCTAAGATGTTTTCTGTGAACTTCATTATCTTTAACATATTGTACAATTTTATTTAAGTAATCAAAATTGAGAACACGTTTAGTAAAACGCATCAACTAGTTAAACAACAAATAGTCTCTTTTCCCCCTTTCCCATACGTTAGCCACTTTGAACACATTTAACTGATTCTTTGGGTGTTTATTTCCAAATATCAAAGTAACATGTCTGCATCACTATTTTTACTAGTTTTTCCTCCTAGTTTTAGGTATCATCAGTTGAGTCCTCAATGAGGATGACAGGAATTTAGATCTCCTTCTTATTATGCTTATTACTGCACACTCACCTTCCTGCACCTACTTATCCTTTGGTTACAAGACTTCAATGTTGGCACTACTGACGTCTTGGGCCAGTTAATTCTGTTGTGGGGGCTGTGCTGGCATTGCAAGATGTTTAACAGCATCCCTGGCCCCTATCTACTAGATGCCAGCAGCAACCTCCCAGTTGTAGTCAAAAATGTTTAAGATGTCCTGGCTGGTGTGGCTCAAACCAAAAGGTTGCTGGCTCAATTCTCAGTCAGGGTACATGCAAGAGGTAACCATTCAATGTTTCTCCCCCTTTCTCCTCCCCTTCCTCTCTCTAGAACCAATTAAAAAATGTTTAAGACATTGTCAAACATCCCCAGGGGGACAAATCACCCTTGGTTAGATCACTGGGTAAGGTCAAGATTAAGTCTATCCATTTTATGACTGAAATTTCAGTTTTTCCTTAAGGTCTTTTTAAAAAATTAAAAAAATTTTATTTATTTTTAGAGAAGGGAGAGAGGGAGAGAAACATCAATGTGTGGTTGCCTCTTGCACGCCCCCTACTGGGGATCTGGCCTGCAACCCAGGAATGTGTCCTGACTGATAACTGAACCTGGGACCCTTTGGTTCGCAGGCTGGAGCTCCATCCACTGAGCCACACCAGGCAGGGCAGAAAAATGGTAATTTTTTAATCTTTACTTTATTCCATACACAAAATTAACTTGAGATAGACCACAGACCTAAACATAAAGGCTAAAACTACAATGATTTTAGACAAAAGGAAAGGTAAGTATCTTCATAACCTTGGTAGGCACAGATTCCTTAAAATAAGACACAAAAAGTATTACTCAGAGGAGGAAATAGTAAATTGCAGTTTATCAAAATTAAAAACTTGGGCTTTTCATAAACATTAAGAAAATGAAAAGACATAAGACTGCCCACAAGAACATCTTCCCAATACACTGATTTAATTTATTTTTTAAGGAGAAGGGAAGGGAGGGAGAAAGAGAGGGACAGAAACATCGATGTATGAGAGAAGCAAAGATTGGTTGCTTCTGATCCGCCCCCAATGGGGACCTGACTCACAATGCTGGCATGTGCCCTGACTGGGAATCAAACTGGCAACCTCTTGGTTCACAGGTCAGTGCTCAAACCACTGAGCCACCCTCACTGAGCCCACTAGGGCTCAATACATTTATTTTACAAAAGATATGTATCCAGAACACATAAAGAATTTCTGTAACTCAATAATACAAAAACAACCCAATTTAAAAAATGGCTGAAGACTTCTGGTAAAGACAGTGGCATAGGTAAATACGCCTTTCCACATTGAACAACCACCTCAAAATTACAGCTAAACTATAGAACGACCATCATTCAGCACCCTCAAAAATTGAGCTGAATGGAAGTCCTACAACTATGGAATTAAAGAAGAAACCAACTACTGAATTAAAGCAGAAACCACATCAAGACTGGTAGGAGGGGCAGAGACATGGAATGGGCTGGTCCCACACCTATGTATAGCAGAAATATCAGGAGAGATATCTTAGGAGCAAGGGGGTCCCAACCTGACACTAGGGTCCCCAGCAGAGGGTTCCAGTGCCAGGAATGTAAATCCCCATAACTTCTGGCTGTAAATCCAGCAGGGATTGAGGCTGTGGAAGACAGAAATTGGGAGTCTCAGGTAGGTCCACACAAAGACTTACTTGCATTCACTCCCTCTGACCTCCAGCATGGTGGAAGCAGGTTGAAAGGCATTAAATACATACAAGGAGAAATTGAATTGTCTGGCATCAGGATAAGAGGTGGGGACAGCTTTCTCCAAGACAGAAGTGCCAGCAGAGACCATCGTTCCTTTTCTAAGCCCTCCCCTAGTGGGTTGATGTCTTAGTTTTCTAATCCCAGTGGGTTGCATGTCATCCTGTAAACTGAAAGGTTGCTGGCTCAATTCTCGGTCAGGGCACATGCCTGTGTTGTAGGCCAGGTCCATGTTTGGGGCATGGTGAGAAGCAACCAATCAATGTTTCTCTCCCTCTCTTTCTAACTCCCTTCCCCTCTTTAAAATAAATAAATAAATAAATAAATAAAATCTTAAAAACAAAAACAAAAACAAGCTTGCTTAGAACAATCTATTTCAATGCTCACTTGACATGGGACAGCTCAATGACAAACCGACAAAAAGTGAGACTAAATGAGATTCTAAGATCAATCTGGGTAAGGTAAGCTAACAGGTAGAAACTATTGTATACCTGATCATCTAAAACTTATTAAAAGAATTACCTGTTTATATTCATTAACACAACTTTGGCAGCAGAATCTCATTTGCTGGCCATCAACCACCCGAATGCTGTTTCCAGATCCTTTAGTGGGCAGGTACTCTCCACACTGTTCACAGCAATTCATTATCAGACCATTAGCCAACCTGTACTTATTAAAGCAGTGATTACTGCATAGTTTATGTGTCACATTATTAACGCTGACTTCATGGCGTATCTAAAAGAAAAATGAGAACTTATCAAATAAATGAGCCGCATTAGCACAGTAAGCAATGAGATAACTAGTTTCTCTAATAGAAACAAAGAAACTATTAACTTCTCAGAGGAAAAAATATTCAGGGAAAAGACTAAAAAGCCCATTTCCTTAGTCTTTCATTTTTATCTTTGATTTCTTTGTGATTTTACAAAGAAAACAAAGATTCATAAAACAAAAAGCAGTAAAATCAGTAATAACTTCCCCAGAGACACTTAATCATTCTAAAAATCAAACAGGCCTAGAAAATTTTGATACCACCTGTTTAAAACAAATGGATTTAAAATTCTTATGTGTCCTGGATTTGCATGGCTCTGGGACAACCAACACCAAACTCAGTTACTAAGGACTGTGTTAAGTGAGGAAAGCCTGCATGCATGTTTCTTCTTTTAGCAACTGGAAGGATGGCAATATCATTTAAGGAATGCAAAGCTATCAACATACTTTCAGTTCACATGTTCTATATATTCTTGCACCAGGACTGGTTGCTTTCCTGCATGTCCTGAATAATACATTTTTATTTAATGTTTCTTGTAAGAACAAAATTCACCATATAACTATTGCTCTGTGGACAAATACAACCAACTCCATAAAAACAGGTGTGTATTTGTCATACTATGCAAATAGGACATTTGTATATAAGATAGTTCTCACATATCCTTATTTCCTTCCTTTAACCTCACTGTCCAGATTCAAGACATGTGCATTATGTATGTAGATGGCAGAGCATAGAATAGCACTTAAAGAATTAAAGTTATCCTAGATAATAACCTAAATAAGATAAAAATTCAGACCTCTGTTAGTTTACTACAGATTGTACATCTTGACTTGTTCAGAATTCTTTTTCTGAGACTCTGGTTTTCTTCATAGGGAGACACACAGTATGCACTACAGAATTCCTGGAAGGGCTGGCTCGACTGCACTTGAGAAACATTAGCCCTTTTTGCAGGTGCATCTCTGAAACACAGGGATAAACATAATTTAAGAACACTGTATTTTATTTTCAAATGTAAAAAAAATTAAAGGACACTTCATTTTCTCATAATTTAATCACTAGGAATCAAGTATACTTTTTGGATTCAGCAAAATCCACTGTTTGGTTTCATCACAAAGAGTTCCTAAATAAAGTGGGAAGAGAAGATTTGTAGGTAAAAAGTATTTTGCATCAGAAGAACCTTGCTACAGACTCTGATGACTTTTAGAAGCAATCAAAAAGGGTGGTAGTGCCTTGGCTGGCATAGCTCAGTGGATTGAGCACGGGCTGCGAACCAAAGCATCGCAGGTTCGATTCCCAGTCAGGGCACATGCCTGGGTTGCGGGCCAAGTCCCCAGTGGGGACCGCATGAGAGGCAACTACACACTGATGTTTCTCTCTCTCTCCTTCTCCCTCCCTTCCCCTCTCTAAAAATAAATAAATAAAATCTTTTTTTTTTTTAAAAAAAAGGGTGGTAGTAACTTGGTAGAACTGAGGTAGAAGATGGGGGACGGTTTGAGGTAGAGTCAGTGGTGAGGAGTAGGTCCATTTATTTGCATATCTACACTCCATTTTCCTGTCAAGAGTAAGGACAGTACAAACGGCCCAGAGCTCTGACAAACTCTTAAGATAACTCAAGCTCAATAAACTTGCAGACACCTCTACCCATGAATTTATGCAGCTCTCCCGTTACATTCAGGACACATATTTACACTGTCATTATTAAACACATGGAGCCATGTTGGAAAGCATAGCTTACTTTTTACACGTTACATTGCGTGTCTTTGGAGTACGCTTATGAGAGAAGGAGGAAAGGCAGGTGGTAGAACAAAAGAGGTTAGCTGATCCTTTCCGTTGATAAGCTGTCTGTCCTTTCTGTAAAGGATTTTTGCAGTGTGCACAGGTGATTTTAGCTTGTTTATTAAGTTGCTGCTGGGCTGAAGGCTGGCAAATCTGTTTAGGAATCGAGGCCACTGGTGCTAAAGAATCCACACCTGGCTGTTTCTGATTACGCGGAAATGATGCTGACTGGGAAATCCAAGAATCTTAAAAATAAAACAGAAAAAAATGTCATGGAACAATTCAAAATTCACATCAGAAATTTTTTTTATATTTAAAATTTTCATTTTGTACAAGTCTAAGAGAACAGTGAGGCAGCCATAGAAGCAAGTGGTTAAGGCCAGGAGGCCTTGTTATCCAACCCCAGGGGAACTATTCACTTTGTATTCTAACCATTTGATACTCTACTGTGCTAAGGATATAAATGGTGAGCCTGGAATTGTGCTATGTGGTAGATATCTCTTAAGTCAGTCTTGCCAGTTTTAAAAGGTATATCCTGAGCTTACTAGGTTATGCAAGTAGTGTATTAAACTGTGTCTGTGTTACAGTAAAGCCTTATGTTTGGTACCAGGGCACTTGTAAAAAATATTAGCCATTTTTCCTTCTCTAAGAACAAAGTATCAGTGCATTATAAAACTAAGCAAATATGCAACTACAAAGATAACTAGAGTGTGGTATATGATATCTATTTTCATAACAGCATCCCCCCCTAACATTCAAAGCATATAGAGAAGTTGAAAGAAGTTTATAGTGAACTCCCTCCCATGTGCTCACCAAATAGATTCTAATGTATTTTACAATTTTTTCCCAATTAAATTTTCTGAGGGTAACGGTTAATAACATTGTATATGTTTCAGGCATACAAGTTTATAATACATTCGTATATTGTATTGTGTGCTCACAACCCAGTCATCTCTTTCTGTCAGTATGTATTTGACAACGTTCACCCTCCCTCTACACTATTTTACTTTTTGCTTTATCACATCCTTCTATCTATTCATCCCTCTAAATAATCCATCCTCTTTTATGTATTTCTTTAAAAAAAAAAAGATTTTATTTATTTTTAGAGAGGGACAAAGACAGGGACAGAAACATCAATGTGTGGTTGCCTCTCACATGTCCCCTAGTGGGGACCTGGTCCACAACCCAGGCATGTGCCATGACTGAGAATCGAACCAGCTCTTTGGTTTGCAGGCTCATGCTCAATCCAATGAGCTACACCAACCAGGGCTATGTATTACAAGTAAAATGTAGACATTAATACATTTCTCTCCCAAATACTTCAAAATACATGTAATTTAGACATAACAGTTTAACGTGAGTATTTCCACAATTACTTCCTAGCTTTCTAAAATATTATTTCATAGGCATTAATATATGTAGTGGATTACTAAGGAAAGAGTTCACACAGTGAAATCCACCCCCCACCACGCCATCATGTATTACTGTGGCTTCAAAACGGTGCAATATTATGTACAGGTAATAGTGCTTCTCAAACTTTAACACGCATGAGATAACTTGGGAATCTTGTTTAAATAGAGATTCTAAATCAGTAGGTCTTGGGAGGATCTTGAGATTCCGAATTTCTTGGGTGATGATGAAACTTTGAAATATGGGGCTCTCATCAAAAATAGCTTTTGTCATCAATATGAGGCCTATGGTCCCCTCTACCTATCAAAGCTCCAGAGGCCTTTTATGATACTTCCAACACTAATAATTCCATTTTCATTTCTAAATTCCCACCCACTGCTTCTAATTTTCTTCGTCCTATTTCCAGACATCTTTTATCTTACAGGCAAAACCAAAATAGAACAAGTAACAAAGGAATTATTTCATTCCACAGGATGACATGTTAGTTAATATGGAGTATATGTCAACAAAGGATTTTTATCACCAAGTAATCAGAAAGGAAATTTCTTTACTGATCAATTTTCCTTCTTCAATTGAAGCCATACCTTCAGAAAACAAAATCATTCTGAATCACTCCCTCCCAAAAAAAGAAATTAATATTTACCTATAAAATAAACATAGGTTGCACTGACTGGGTAGCTCAGTTCATTAGAGCTACCCATATGCCAAGGTTAAGTGTTTGATCTCCAGTCAGGACACATACAAGAAGCATTAATGAATACATAATAAATAAGTGGAATGACAAGATTGATGTTTCTTCCTTCCTCTCTCTAAAATAAATAAAAAAATAAATATAGATTGCATCCTGGAATCAATCTTCTCTGAATATTACCTGGATAAGAAACTATATTTATTTATTTTTACAATTATCTTTCTTTAAGATTTCTTTTATTTATTTTTAGAGAGAGAGAAAGAAAGGAAGAGAGGGAGAAAAACATCAATGCATGGCTGCCTCCTGCACGCACCCAACTGAGGACCCAGCCTGCAACCCAGGCATGTGCCCTAACTGGGAACCGGCAACCCTTTGCTTCTCAGGCTGGCACCCAATCCACTGAGCCACAGCAGCAAGGGGAAAACTATATTTAATAAACAGAAGTCAACTATTATATGATTTCTCCTCACCAGTAGTATTGGAGAAATAAGAAACTTGAACACAAAAACATTGGGCTTTTTAATTTTGTGGAGTTATCCATACTTAAAGGGGCATAGCTGTCTATAATTATGGAAAATGAGATATCAACTTTACTGCTTAAGACACTAATTAGATCCTGACTTTTTTTTTTTCACTTTAGCTTTGGTGCATACATAAATAAAGCAAGTATTTCCTTTGTTTATATTGTATTATTTAATTCCTCTTAATTTCAAATTTCTTATTTCATCAAGTTTTTATTTATTTTTGGTATTAGTGTGGCCAGATTAAACTTAAAGAACTTCTAAATTCCTCCATGCCCTATTCCTGGAATATATTTTAAGAGGTCTAGTATGTTATTTAATCCAAGTCTCTCACTATGTGGAAAGAAAATTAAGACCTACAAGTTAGGTGATTTGCCCCAAAGTCCGGTAAGTACTAGACCCATTATTTGACTTTTTGGTTCTCTTCATTTTTTCCTGCATCTAAACTCTTCTGCCTAAACAACCTTTCGGTATTTTTAAAAAATTTTTAATTGTAGTTCAAGCAGTTTTCTGCGTTTTATCAGTATTTCTTTAGTGCTGCATCTGTTGGTGAAAAGTTCTTCCAGTGCCGTGGTGGGGTTTATTTTATTCCAGTTGGTAAAGGATAACATGTCACACACAGTTTATAAATCCCATGTGCAGATCTCAAGTGAAATTCTTGCTCGCAATGACTGTATTTGCATGACCAACACCCAGATAAACACGGAAAATTTCCAATAGCCCAGAAACCTTCCTTAGGTATTTTCCCACTCAATAAATTCTCTAATTTCCCACAGGCCATCTCTATTCTGACTTCAAAATTGATTTTGTTTTATATTGAGCTTCACATACATGAGATTATATATGTACTCTTTTATGTCTAGTTTCCGTAACCCAACATTTTTCTTTCTTTTTTAAGATGTTATTTTTTTTAATATAGAGGAGAAGGGTGGGGGGAGAAAAACAGATGTACCAGAGAAACATCAATCAGTTGCCTCTCCTATCTGGGCTACAACCGAGACATGTGCCCTGAATGGGAATCAAACCAGCAACCTTATGCTTTGTGGTAGGTACGATGCCCATCCTACTGAGCCACACTAGTCAGGGCATCATCTCGTGCCTAAGGTTCATTCAACAATTGCATATAGTAGTTCATTCTTTTTCACTGATTGGAGTATTCCAATGTGTGGCTAATACCACTTATCCATTCTACTGTTGATGGACACTTGGAATGCATCCAATTTTTGATTTCTGTACTTGTCATTTAATGGTTTCTTAGGTATTTATCACACTCTGAATTTTTCTCTTCATTTTAGAAAGTCTGAACTTGTACTTCTGCCTCATTTCTTTCCTCTTCTTTCTGGGACATCAATTACATGTCCTTTTCATCAAGTATCACAGGTCTCTCACATTTCTTTAAATCATCACTGGTGCCCTAGAAGGTGTGGCTCAGTTAGTTGGAGGGTTGTTCAGTATTCTTATTGGGAACTGAGAAAGGTCACCGGTTCTGTCCTGGTAAAGCTGTGCATGGAAGCAACTGATCGATGTTTTTCTCACATCAGTATTTCTCTCTCTTGCTTCTTCTGTATCTAGAATCAATGTATATATCTTTGGTTGAGGATTAAAAACTTTTTTAAAAAATTAAATCCTCACATGGGGATATTTTTTATTATTGATTTTAGAGAGAGAAATATCAATGTGAGAGACGCATCAATTGGTTGCCTCTCATACGTGCCCCAAATGGGGATTGAACCTGCAAACTTTGGGTGTATGGGACGATGTTCCAACCAATTAAGCTGCCTGGTCAGGGCTTTCATATTCCTTTCTGTGTTTTCCACCCTTTTGGGTATGATTCAGTCTGGATAATATCATGATATAACTTCAAGTTCACTCACCCTCTCTTCAGCTGGGTCCCATCATGAAGTTAAAACATAGTTTCTTAAAAGCTGTGTCTGATAATCCAATTATTGAGCTACCCTTGTGGGCTCACCTCCACTCTCTGCTTTTTAAAATATTGATATTGTTTTTATTTAAAGGTTTTACTTATTTATTTTTAGAGAGAGGGGAAGGGAGGGAGAGAGGGAGAGAAACATTAATGTGTGGTTGCTTCTTGTGTGCCCCCTACTGGGGTCCTGGCCCCATAACCCAGGCATGTGCCCTGACTGGAAACCGCCGAACTGGCAAGCCTCAGGTTCGCAGGCCAGCACTTACCCCACTGAGCCACACCAGCCAGGGCAAAATATTGATATTCTGTTATATAGTCTTGTCTTCTCATACTCCTAATTGTTTTTCATTGTTTTTATACAAAAAATTGAAGAAAAAAATTGAGGCTCTGGCTTATGTTCGTTAGTATTCCAATCCAAAGGCTGGAGGTTTATGTGTGTATGTGTATGTTCCCTTGAGAGTCTGCTAAAAGCTCCTCTTATTCTATTTTTAAAAATAATTATATTTATTTATTTTTAGAGAGAGGGGAAGGGAGGGAGAAAGGGAGGGAGAGAAACACCAACAGGTTGGTTGCCTCTGGCACAAACCCCAATGAGAAGCAGGCCTGCAACCTAGTCATGTGAACTAATGGGGAACAAACTGGGGACCTTTTGCTTTGTAGAACAACGCTCAACTAACTGAATCATGTTGGTTAGGGCTGTTGAAAGCTCCTTTTAGATTCTCAGCTATCTCTGCAGCCTTTTTTGAAAATAAACACATACCACTAAGAAAAGCAAACCCAAGTAACAGATTACTTTGCTAAGAATACTCTCAGATCTGACAACCCTATTTTTTCACTATACTTCTAGCTCTGTGATGCTTTCAACAGATATATTTTGTCTTTTTCCTCCCTAATTATTCTCTCCAGGAAAGATAGGAATTACCTAGTTTATCAGTATCAGAAGAACTCCCTAGAATCAGTATCATGGTCAGAAATGTTTAGATTGCAATAAAAATACAACATAGATGCAAGAGCCATTTCCAATGGGTTAGGTATTTTACATGTTGAGTTTTTTTTACTATTGATATAAAAATGTGATGCGCAGAAAACTTTCACTGAAAAATAGTCTACTGGTGACTTCTGGTCAAGATGGCGGTATAAGCAGAAACAGCTCGCCTCTTCACACAACCACAACAAAATTACAACTAAAATATAGAACCACCATCACTCAGAATTGACAAAAATCAAGTTAAATGGAAGTGTGACAACTACAGAATTAAAGAAACCACAACTATCCAGAGTGGTAGGAGGACACATACATGGAACAGGTTGGTCCCACATACACATGTGGATAAAAATTTGGGATGAATATCTTGGCATCAAGGAGTCCCAGCCCCATACCAGGATTCCCGGCCCAGGGTTCCAGTACCAGGAAGATAAGTCCCCACAACTTCTGGCTGCAAAAACAAGCAGGGATTGAGTTGGTGGAAGGAAGTGCTAAAGCCCTAAGCAGTTCCTTCTGAAGAACCCACACACAGACTCACCTACTCAGACTCAATCCCTCTTGAGCTCCAGTACCAGGGAAGCAGCTTGAAAGACACCAGTGGCATACTGGGAGAAAATGGACTGGCTGGCATCAAGGCAAGCAGAAGCCACTGTGCCTTTTCTGAACCCTCTCCCCACAGAGCTAGCAAGCTGGTGCCATATCTGAGTCTCCATCTACTGGGGTAAAACTGTTTGCCCAGTCCTAGAGATAACCTGAGACTCTGCCCTACCCAATTTATGGGCCCACACAGCTGCTTTTCCATATGAATGGCTGGTCTTAACATGTTTTACAACTTCCTAAATCCTCTCAAACAAGCAATACCTGGATTCAGTGCGCCTCAGGCTGGGTACTAGCAGCACCTATCTCAGATTGCTTTACAGCTCAGGCAGAGTGGCCCAGGTGTTGAGGCTGACATTGCTCTGCACCATCTGGAGAACCCCAGAGTCTGCATACTCAGTGGAGAGGTACAGACCATGACAGAGCACCACTACCCTACGCCTGCACAGCTGATTGTCCATGGAGGGCAGAGGACGGTGGTCAGTGGTCAGTCAGTCCTTGCAGCTGAATGATCTGGGTCAATCCCTTCCATTAAGCTGCCAATAGCAATCAAAGCTCAACTACAAGAGGAGGGCATACTCAGCACACATGGAGGTCGCGCACCTCAAGTATCCAGCTTGGGTCGATAGGGGAGGCTGTGCCATTGGACCCTATGGGACACCCACTACATTAGGCAACACTACCAAGACACAGAGTCAAAGCAGGTCTACCTAATACACAGAAAAACACAGGGAGGCTGCCAAAATGAAGAGACAAAGAAACATGGCCCAAATGAAAGAACAGATCAAAACTCCAGAAAAAGAGCTAAACAAAATGAAGATAAGTGATCTATCAGATGCAGAGTTCAAGACACTGGTGCAGGATGCTCAAGGAACTTAGTGAGGACCTAACAGCTTAAAAAAGATTTCGTCAGAAACAAAGGATACACTAATTAAAATAAAGAACAATTTATACGGTAACAACAGTAGAGTGAGTGAAGCCGAGAATCACATCAATGATTTGGAACATGAGGCAGCAAAAAAACAACCAATCAGAACAAGAAGAAAAGAGCATCCAAAAAAATGAGGACAGTATGTAAGCAGTCTGTGGGACAACTTTCAGCAATCCAACATTCACTTCATAGGGGTGCCAGAAGAAGAGGAAGAGCAAAAATTGGAAATGTATCTGAAAAAATAATGAAACAAAACTTCCCTAATTTGGTGAAGCAAATAGACATGCAAATCCAGGAAGCACAGATTTCCAAAAAGATGGATGCAAAGAGGCCCACCCCAAGACACATCACAATTAAAATGTTAAAAGTTAAAGATAAAGAGATGGGGGAGGTTGTGGGAGAATGGGTGAGAGGTGAAGGGATTAAGTACAAATAGGTAGTTACAGAATAGCCATGGGGATGTAAGGTACAGTATAGTAAAGGGAGTAACCAAAGAACTTACATGCATGACCTGTGGACATGAACAAGGGTGGGGGCACTGCCTGAGGTGGAAAGGAGCAAAAGGAGATAAATCAGGGCAACTCTAACAGTTTAATCAATTAAAAAAAAAAAAAAAAAAAAAGTCTGCCCTAAAGGTTAATGATGGAAGGATACAAGATGGCAGTGGAGTAGGTGGAAGTCATACTCACCTTGTCCCAGGAAAAACACTAAATTACAAAAAAATTATACAACAGTCAACCAGAATAACCACATGAAGACTAAATGAACAGAAATGTTATAACCAAGAATTTACAGATGAAGCCAGTTGAGACTGATAGAAAGATCAGAGACACAAAAAAGGACTGGTCTGGGACCCATGTGATAGTGGAGAATCTAGAGGGTTATCTGAGCTGCAACTGCAAAGGGTCCCTCCACCCCCTCCCAAGGAGTTAGTATCTCAACTCCACTGTAGGATCCCAGCTAAGAGCATTAGTGCCAGGAAGGTGTCCACATAATTTGGCTGAGGAAATCAGTGGGAATTTTGTATCTACCAGGGAGAGACAGGAGTCTGCTAGAAACCCAGGGCCCTCTTAAAGAGCCAGTGCACAAAATCTTGTTCATAGGCACTCACCCTGGGCTCCAGCAGAGGGATGGTGGCTCAGAGTGGACCAGAGACATACAAGGAGAGATTGGGTTGTGTAGCCTTGAGGAGAAAGCTAGAAGGACAGCTGCTAATGTCCCTGTGCTAGTCTCTCTTCCATGATGCTCATACACACCATTTTTCCTGGGTCAAACACTCTCCTGCATGCCAATTCAGGCTAGAAAGAGGTACTAGCCCTGCCCTGCTAAGCTGAAGCTCTGAGGAGATTTTTTTTTTGGAAGGTTCTCAAGCAGGTCATTTTCCCTGCTGAAAGTCCCTACTCAGTGCCACCATTCCTGCACAGAACCTTCCCTCCACATTGCCAAATCTTAATCTGTTTTAGCTGATGAACTCTACTGGCCTCACCCTAACAATTCCCCAAGACCCTGCCCCACCACAAAGAACCACAGGCATCAGGTGGGTGGTGGCTAGCTTTGGTATACAATGAAACTTTTGCTGAGTGATCTCAGACCCAGCATGAGTGCCAAGTTTGAATCTCTATCAACATGGTGAATAACATTTACCCCTACCTTGTGACTCATTGAGAACCAACATCATGCAACTTGTGTACAGTCAGAGGATCTTTCAATGATTGGGCCGAAGAGGCAGCCATCAGGTGGAAGTTGGCCTTAGTACACAGCCTTGCCCCTCCCATGAGCACCTAGGCTCAATCAGGTAGTCACAAAGTATGGATTCACTTCTAGCTCCAAACAGGTAGCCCAGGGCCAGTCATGGACAATGCCTGACACTGACCTGCACCAAAGTCTCTCTACAAAATATTAGCAAACTGAATTCAGTACTACATTAAAAATATCATATGCACCAGGGTTAAGTGGGATTTATTCCTGGGATACAAGGTTAGTACAATATCAGCAAATCAATTGATATGGCATATCATATAAACACAATAAAGAATAAAAATTAAATGAACATACTGATAGAAAATTATCATTTGACAAAATCCAGCACCAATTTGATTAAAAACTCTCAACAAAGAGAGAACATACCTCAACATAATAAATGCCATATATGACAAACCCACAGTTAACATCATACTCAATGGGGAAAAACTAAAAGCATTTCCCTTAAGATTAGGAACAAGACAGGGATGTCCACTTTCACTACTCTTATTAACATAGTATTGGAAGTCCAAGCCATAGCAATCAGACCAGAAGAAGTAATAAAAGGCATTCAAATTGGAAAGAAGTAAAACTGTCATTATTTGCAAATGAGAAAATAGTGTCAATACAGAACCTTAAAACTAAAAAAACTATTATTCATTTATCAGAATGATAAATGAATTCAGTCAAGTATCAGGATACAAAATAAATATTAAGAAGTTGATTGCATTTTTATAAACCAGTAACAATCAGAAAGGAAAAATAAGAAAACAATTCTATTTATAATTTGCATTAAAAAAAAAAAAAGAAAATGCCTAGAAATAAATTTAACCAAGGAGGTAAAAGACCTCACTCAGAAAATTGTAAGACACTGAAGAAACTGAGGAAGACACAAATAAAAGGAAGAATATAAAATGCTCATGCACTGGAAGAATTATCATTAAAATATCCATACTACCCAAAGCATTCCACAGATTCAATGCAATTCCCATGAAAATACAAATGGCATACTTCACAGAACTAGAATAATCCAAAAATTTATATGGAATCACAAATACCCCAAATAGCCACAGCAATTTTGAGAAAGAAGAACAAAGCTGGAGGTGTCATGCTACCTGATATCAAACTATACCACAAGGGTATAGTAATGAAAGCAGCACGGTACTGGCATAAAATATATATAGATCAGTGGAACAGAACAGAAAGCTCAGAAATAAACCCACATCTATATGGTCAATTAATATTTGACAAAGAAGGCAAGAACATACAGTGGGGTAAAGATAGCCTATTCAATAAATGGTGTTGGAAAATTGGATAGATACATGCAAAAAAATGAAACCAGACCACCTTCAAACACCACATACAAGAATAAACTCAAATAGACCAAAGACTCAAATAAGACTTGAAATCATAAAGCTCCTACAAGAGCCCTAGCTGGTGTGGCTCAGTGAATTGAGCCCCAGCCTGCAAACTGAAGGGTTGCTGGTTTGATTCCCTTTTGCAGCATATGCCTGGGTTTCAGGCCACATCTCCAGTTGTGGGCCTTGAGAGGCAGTCAATTGATGTTTCTAGGGCACCCTCTCTTTCTCCCTCTCTTTGAAAGTAAATAAATAAAAATCTTTAAAAAAAGAAAACCCTCCTAGAAGAAAACATTGGCTGCAAAATTGTACATTCCTGTTAGTACTACTTTTTCTGATATATCTCCTTGCGCCAGGGAAACAGAACAAAAAAATAAAAGCAACTACATCAAACTAAAAAGTTTTGGCAAGGTAAAGGAAACCATGAACAAAACAAAAAGACAACCTACTGAATAAGGGAAGATCTGCCAATAACACATCCAGTAAAAAAAATGGATAAAACTCAACACCTAGAAACAAAACAAACCGCGAACCGCCCCCAATCCAATTTAAAAATGGGCAAAGGAGCCGAATAGACACTTCTCCAAAGAGGACACACAGATGGCCAGTAGACATATGAAAAGACACTCAATTTTACTATCACCAGAGAAGTGCTAATTAAAACCACACACAGCCCTGGCTGGCGTAGCTCAGTGGATTGAGCGCGGGCTGCTGAACCAAAGCATCGCAGGTTCGATTCCCAGTCAGGGCACATGCCTAGGTTGCGGGCCAGGTCCCCAGTAGGGACCACATGAGAGGCAACCACACATTGATGTTTCTCTCTCTCTCCTTCTACCTCCCTTCCCCTCTCTAAAAATAAATAAATAAAATCTTTAAAAAAAAAAAAAAAAAAAAACCACACACAATGAGCTTCCTGTAAGGGGCCTGAAGTGACCTCTGAAAATGGTTCTCTATTCACTTGACCTAGAAAAACCTGCAAAATTATGTAAACTGAGAGGTTCAAATATTTGCGTTCATGTTAAGAACATTTGTGAAACTGCCCAGGTCACGAAAGGTATGCATATTTGAAAAGCCACCAAGTATCTGAAGGACGTCACTTTATAGAAGTTGTGCCATTCTATCATTACAGTGGTGGAGTTGGTAGGTGTGCCCACGTCAAACAGTGGGGTGGAAACAGGATCAATGGCTCAAAATGAGTGCTGAGTTTTTGCTGCACATGCGTAAAAATGCAGAAAGTAATGCTTAACTTAAGGTTTAGATATAGATTCTCTGGTCACTGAGCACATCCACGTGAACAAAGCTCCCAAGATGCAATGCAAAACTTACACAGATCATGGGTACACTAACACATACACGAGTTCTCCTTGTCAAAGTGAGATGATCCTACTGTAAAAGAACAGATTGGTCCTAGACCAGAAGAAGAGGTTGGTGGAGAAGAAAAATATATCCCTTAAAAAACATTAACTTATGTTCTGGGAATAAATTCTGAATAAATAAATATTAGTAAAACAAAAACCACAATGACCTATTTACTTCACACCTGTCAGAATGGCTATCATAGAGAAATCAACAAATGTTGGTGAAAATGTGGAGAAAAGGGAACCCTTGTGCACTGTAGGTGGGAATACAGATTGGTGCAGCCATTATGGAAAATGGTATGGAAGGTCCTCAAAAAAATTAAAAATGAAACTATCTGATGACTCAGTGTTTCCACTTCTGGATATATACCCAAAATAACACAAAACACTAATTTTAAAGAATATATGCACTGCTATGTTCACTGCAGCGTTATTTAAGATAGTAAAGATATGGAAGCAACCAAGAATCAATCTATAGCAAAGTGACTAAAAAGTGATGGTACACAGCCCTGGCTGGGCTGGTATGCCTCAGTGGATTGAGGGCTAGCCTACAAACCAAAAGGTCTCTGGGTCACCAGGTCGATTCCCAGTCAGGGCACATGCCTAGGTTGTGAGCCAGTCCCGGTGTGGGGCATGTGAGAGGCAACCACCTATTGATGTTTCTGCCCCCCCTTTCCCTATAGAATGGAATATTACTTAGCCATAAAAAAGAATGAGCTTGGTTCCGGTCAAGATGGAGGTGTAGGTAGAAACCCTTCATTTCCTCGCACAACCAAAATGAGGATAACAACCAACCTGAAATCAATAGACAACCAGAAGTGCCAGAAAATCAAGCTGCATGAAACTCCAACAACCAAGGAATTAAAGAAAAAAATCAATCAGAACAACTAGACCGGTAAGGCGGCAGACAACATAGGCCTGTGGAGAAAAACTGAGGCAGTCCACAGACCTTCAGGGCAGATGGGGCTGCCTGAGGCTTGGAGACAGGCTGTGTGGGTTGCACTGACTTAAGGAGAAACTGAGACTGAGAGTTGATACAGTAGGAGAAATTCCCAGTCTCACACAAGAGTCCATTGGAAAGTGTGCTAGGGACAAGCAGGCAAGCTGCATTGTTCCCTGTCTGGTGCCTCCTCCACAGGCAGCACCCACAGCACAGCAAAGACCTGCAGCATAGCACTGGCCTGGGCGAATTCCTAAGGCCCCGCCCCCTTACAACTTCTCAAGTGTGCCAAGACAAAGAAGTATGGCCCAAATGAAAAAACAGAGCATAACCTCAGAAAAAGAACTAAACGATGAGGACATAGCCAACCTATCTGATGAAGAACTTAAGCCCTGGTATAATCAACATGCTCACAGATCTGATTGAACTTGGTTGGAGCTTGGTCAAGATATGAAAAAACAAATGAAAGATACCTAAAATGAAATAAAGCAAAATATTCAGGGAACCAACAGTGACAGGAAGGAAACCAGGACTCAAAACAATGATTTGGAACAAAAATGAAAAAATAAACATCCAATGGGAACAGAATGAAGAAACAAGAATTAAAAAAAGTGAAGAGAGTCTTACAAACCTCTAGGACAACCTGAAATGTTCCAACATCCAAATTATAGGGGTGCCAGAAGGAGAAGAACATCAAGAAACTGAAAACTTATTTCAACAAATAATGACGGAAAACTTCCCCAATCTGGTGAAGGAAATAGACTTCCAGGATGTCCAGGAAGCCCAGAGAGTCCCAAAGAAGTTGGACCCAAGAAGGAATACACCAAGACACATCATAATTACATTACCTAAGATTAAAATTAAGGAGAGAATCCTAGAAGCAGCAAGAGAAAGGGAGGCAGTTACCTACAAAGCAGTTCTCATAAGACTGTCAGGTGATTTCTCAAAAGAAACCTTGCAGGCAAAGAAGGGGCTGGAAAGAAGTATTCCAAGTCATGAAAGGCAAGGACCTACATCCAAGATTACTCTATCCAGCAAAGCTTTCATTTAGAATGGAAGGGCAGATAAAATGCTTCCCAGATAAGGTCAGTTAAAGGCCATCATCATTAAGCCATTATTATATGAAATGTTAAACAGACTTATCTAAGAAAAAGAAGCCCAAAACTATGAACAGTAAAATGACAACAAACTCACAGGTATCAACAAATGAACCTTAAAGAAAAGAAGAACAATGAAAACAAAACTTAAGCAAACAACTAGAACAGGAACAGAATCAGAGAAAAGAACATCACAGGGAGGGATTTCAGTGGGGAAGGGGAAGGAAGAATTAGGGGGGAAAAGGTACAGGGAAGAAGGAGCATAATTGGTAGGCATAAAATAGATGGGGAGATAAAATATGGTATAGGAAACAGAGGACTCAAAGAACTTATATGTACAACTCGTGGTCATGAACTAAGGTGGGGGGAATGGTGGGAAGTTAGGGGGGCAGGGCAGAAATTGGGAAAACTCCAATAGCATAATCAATAAAAAGTACTAACCCCCCCCCAAAAAAACCTTACCATCTGCAACAGCATGAATGAACCTATAAGGTGTTATACTAATTGAAGTAAGTCAGACAAAGACAAATATCATGATTTCACTTATATGTCAGATTTAAAGAACAAAATATAAAACAGATGAACAAATAAGATAGAAACAGACTCATAAACAGAGAACAGAATGATGGTTGCCAACAGGGGGAGAAGGGGCGGGCAGGGTAAAAAAGGTGAAGGGATTTAAGTAGTACAAATTTGTGCCCTGACTGGTGTGGCTGTGGGTTGGGTATTATTTCAACTCACACTGGATTGAGAGGTGACCCCAGAGTGGGGGGTCACCAGTTCGATTCCCAATCAGGGCATGACTGCATTGTGGGTTTGGTCGCCAGTTGGGGTGTATGCAAGGGGTGGTCGATTGATGTTTCCCTGTGACATCAGTGTTTCTCTACTTGCCTTACTCCCTCCCTCCCCCTTTGTGTAAAAACAAATACATTTTTTTTAAAAAAGCACAAATTTGTAGTTACATAATAGTCATGGGGATGTAATGTACAATATAGGGAATATAGCCAATAATATTGTAACAAGTATGTACAATTCTAGATTACTGGAAATATCAGTGGGAACACTGGAGTATATATGATTGTTTAACCACTATGCTATACACCTGAAACTAATACAAAATAACATTGAATGTAAACTTAAATTGAAAAAAAAATCTAAAAAAAAAAAAGATAGAAAAGGTTAATAAAATGATTAAATGAGCCCTGGCTGGCTAGCACGGTTGATTGGAGCATTGTCCCGTGCACCAAAAATGTTGTGGGTTCAATCTCCTGGTGGAGTGAGAAGGGGAGGCAACAGATTTATCCTTACATAGATGTTTCTATCTGTCTCTAAAATCAATAAACATATTCTTGGGTGAGCATTAAAAAAATAATTAAATGACTCACAGGTTCACACTAATGAACATAAGCCTATTTTCATAAGATGGAACACCTAGTTGTATGTGTACTTAATGCAGAGTCATAATGTTATATGAAGTACCAGCCCATAAGCCCTACAGTTAAATATGACTCCACTCCAGAGATCCTTATCTTGATGTTATTTTTGTATTGTTCCTGTGTTGGAAAGCCTTCAATTTACAGAAGTGGGAAGCACAGAGCACCTAGAGTAAGACACTAGGGGAGGTATGACTTTAAACAATAACAATCATAATATAATTGTTTCCATCTCATTCTATCATTTTTGTGGTAAAAATTGGTTCACTTACTAATGCTGATAGCAAGCAAAACATAATCTAAATAATATATTTTTAATAAGAGTTTTTTACTATGTTACATTCAAGTTAAATAAGAGTGAAAAATTGCAACAAAAACAACAAAAAGAAGGTCCTTTGGTCCTTTCCACAGGAAAGGTTAGGTTACTTTAACCTAACCTTTAAGAGAGTTACAAACATATCTTCATCACAATTCATCTAACAACTTTGTGAACGTTCTTTTTAGAATTCTAGACTAAATGTTATTATTCAAAGGATCTGGTTTTATAAATTTTCTCCCCCAAAATAAAACTTCTGAGAACTCAGGAATGTTGTTAATTCATTCACACTTCATAGCTAATAGAAATTTGTACCATATCATAAACTAATAGTTTAAACACTATTGAAAACTTTTTTATTTTTAGTCCCCACTGAGGATATGTTTATTGATTTTTAGAGCAAGAGGAAGGGAGAGAAAGAGATAGAGCAAAACAAAGATGTGAGAGAAACATCTACTGGTTGCCTTCCATATGAGCCCAGACTGGGGATCAAACCTGCAACCTAGGTATGTGCCCTGACTGGGTCAAATCTGCAACCTTTTGGTGTACAGGACAACATTTCAATCAACTGAGCCACTCATCCAGGGCTAAAATTTTTCCTTAAAAAAAAATATTTTAATTTACTGATTTGAGAAAAATCAATTTCTTGTCCCACTTATTTATACATTCATCGGTTGATTCTTATATGTGCCCTGACTGGGGATCGAGCCCACAACCTTGGCATATCAGGATGACGCTCTAACCAACTTAGCTACCCAGCCAGAACAAAACTTTTTTCATTTATATAAATGAGTGTCAACTGAGTCATTTAGCACTTTTTCTTCTTCTGTTACATTTTAAAATCACTGATATTTTATATAACAAAGTATCAGAAACAAAACATATAGTTTTGAATTAGTGCGATAAAAGGATGACAAAAATTAAAAAAATCCAGCAGTAATCAAAACTACTTGCAAACAAATGTTTCCAACTTTCAATTATGTCCACAATTATAGTATCTAACTACAGGCTGCTTTTTTATAATTATCAACTTATGCTATGCTTTAAAATTGACAAGCACCTTATTCATCCACATCAACATTAAATATACAACTTCAATTCAGTCCAGGTGAAAAATGGGAACACTGAAACATAAAAGAAATACATGGCAAGACTTCTGGTTTTCACCTCCTATCAGCATGTATGGGAGACAACTGATAGATGTTTCTCTTACATCAATGTTTCGCTTTTTCTCTCCCTTCCTCTCTCTAATAATCAATGTACATAAGACGAAGTTTGTGCTTATACAAGCACATCTAAAACTTAAGAAATAATTACAAAATAAAAACGAAGAAAAACAATGTAAGAAATAAATATATCCAAAAGAATGATTTTCAATGGACGTTATTTTAAGTCTTCAACATATTCAATTACTTTTAACATATCTTTCAATATGGAGATCCTAAATTTTTATGATATTGTTTATTGGGCTTAACTCTTAATCAATAAACAAAAGGTGTACATAGTAGTAAACTGACAACAAACATGAATGAACAAATTCATAAAATGTTTGCAATATATTTTTACAAGTTCAATGATGTATAAATTATTCAAGATACCACAGTTTAGTGATCAGTTTAGCAAACTTTAAATGCCATTCCTACCCCCAAGGAAAGCTTACAATATGGAAACAAAAACTCTTATGTTGTATGGAAAGTAATACAATTCTTTGGTGGGGGAAATTTGGCATTAACCATCAAAAGCTTTAAAAATGTTGACATTTTGACTTAGCAATTCCACCTACAGAAACTTTTCTCAAGAAAAAAAGTGTGCCAAGTTTCAAATATTCTTGTGAACTGTTTACAATTAAGAAACTAGAAACTACCTCAAATAAGATTATTAAATAAAATATACAGATAAAGAGCTAATTATATTTGAGAGGAGCTAATAATACATATAACAATGAAATGTCAAGTGCTGACTTCCGGCCAAGATGGAGGCATAGGTAGACGCACTGTGCCTCCTCGCACAACCAAGATAGGGACAACAAAGATATAGAAACAAAATAACAACCAGAACTGACAGAAAATTGAAGTTTATGGAAGTCGGACAACCAAGGATTT
>CM052539.1:88112345-88129792 GCA_028533065.1 Trachops cirrhosus
CTTATGACACATGGACTGAAGTAAAGCGGGGTGATGTGGGTGGGAGAGGGTATTCAGGGTGGAGGGGAATGAAGGGGGATAATAGGACAACTGTAATAGCATAACCAATAAAATATATTTAAAAAAAATAAATAAATAAATTAAAAAAAAAAAAAAAAAAAGAAATGTCAAGTGCTTCTCCCTGCCCACACCAAGTCAAGACCAAGACAAGTGTTCATATTCTTACCACTTCTACTAAATATTGTATTAGAAAAAGAAATAAACAGAGAACCTGGGAGGCCAAAATATTTCCATAATAATACTAAAATTATCTGCCTTGTTCACTGTGTTGGTATTTGCACCATTGGTGAAAAAGCAATGATGAGTAAAACTGCTGAGTAGTTTTATCCACTATCATGCACTTGCAGAAAAGAAAAAAAATATCATCTTCACTTATGGGTGTCATTCAAACACTAGCTAGTCAATTCAGTTCTGAAGCTAACTATCTGGACTTTAACAGAGTATGAAAAATTCATTATGTATATAGTTTAAAATTCTTCACTATAAGAATGTTTAAGAAACTACCATTTGCCAGGCTTTGATGCCATGTCCCAAAAAAAAACCCTAAAGCAAAACAAAAAATCCAAAAACAGAATCAAAACCCCCCAAAAAACAGCAGTAAAAAATGGGAAACCATATAAATGCTGAAAGAAAGTAGAGGAACAGGTATCTCAGACACAAAGGAATACTTTATGGCTACGAAACTTCTATTTTAAAATGACATAACACACTAAAATTTAGCCTAAACAAATCAACAGAATACAAACCTATATGTTATATGCTCTGAATTATATTTTCTATAACCACAGAAGCACAGACTAAAAGCAAAAAAAAAAAACCCACAAAATTTCCATAGTGCTTACTTCTGGTTAGCGGGGTAAGGTGACATGTATCATGATTTCTTCCAAGTATTCTATAGTAACCACATAGTATTTGCATAACCAGAGAAAAATATTAATTGGAAAAAAACTACTAGCATTCCATTAAAGCAGTAAGTAGCTAGGTTACAATAAGTAGTTTAACTTACTTTTTAGTTCTTTCCCAAAAGTCTAAGTTGGTCAATAGCTAAAAAGCACTAAAAAGGCCAAAACCTAATACCAACAATACCCTCCTTGTCTTAAATATAAAAAATTCCTCCCCAAACCACATACGTGTCATGAAAAAGTCACAAAAAAAGATTTGCTAAGTGGCAAATAACTTTCACTATATCTTAATCTTATCAGAACAAGACTTTTTAAAACATAGGTCTCTGAATTAAAGGCAAGAAACTTAAAATTAAGTAATAAAATGCTGATTTAAAAATGAAAACCAGAGACAAGAAGTCCAACAGTAAACACTGGTAAAGCAAAAATTTGAAATTTGAAATTTGAAATTTGAAAACTCAAAAATATATTTGAAATTTCAAGTTATATAATTACAAATTAAACAAAATTTGATTAAGTAATATTCAAGTAATATTACTTTATATTCTGCTTCACTTTAACCCTTTCCATTGGATGATTTTTTTTTGAAAGATTTTATTTATTTATTTAAAGAGAGAGGGGAAGGGATAGAGAAAGTGACAGAAACATCAATGCGTGGTAGCCTCTTATGTGCCCCCAAGTGGGGACGTGGAGTGCAAAACAGGCATGCGCCCCAAATGGGAATCAAACAAACAACCCTTTCTTTGGTTTAGCACTCAATCCACTGAGCCACACTAGCCAGGGGTATTGGATGGTTTTTATTTAATTTCTTTTCTTTCTTTCTTTTTTTTTCTTTTGGCAGAGTGTGAAGTTTTCATTCATTCTCCAAGAAAGGATAAAAAGGGCATGGTATGGTGAGATATACCAGCCTTCAGGGGTGGAGGGGTGGGGACTTTTGGGGGGATGATTTTTATATTAAAATAGATATTAGTAAACAAGGGTGGTGGTAGTGGTTATGGAGATTTTCAATTAAAACACTTTAGATGTAAACCACAATGGGTAAAATATAGTAATTCCTGAAAATTCAGAGAACAAGTAGATCACACAGCTTTATTAACTAAAATATTCTATATTAACCTGAAAGTCGAGAGAAAGACAATATCCACACATAAAACATAAATAAAATGATACGGGTACTAAAGCCAAAAGTTTATTGACTTGAGGTAGAAGATCACTTATGGCTTACCAGTACTATGATGAGTTGCAAATCCTCCATTCTGAAATTCGTCTCCTGCCACATTCATTCTACCAGGATTAAAAGGTCCTACTCCAGTCTTGGTCTGTGAAGTTAAAGATGGGGGTGTATGTTTGTATATTAACACCAAAGTTACTTGACTGAAGTCCTTTAGCGACATCTCCCAAGTTGGTATTCTACAGTGATGTTACAAGTGTACTCATTAAGTTCATATCTCGCCCAGCATTCACAGAGCTTACACCTGTGTCTAAGGTTGTAAAATTATCAATCTGAATTTCAGAGTCGATTCTGCACTGATAACACTATTACCCATTCCTGCATTTACCTTTCTTCTTGAAAGACTGGAAGTAGAGAAATCCACATCTTTGGTTCTGTTTTTAGTTTCCGGAAGTCCCCATTCAATAAAACTGGAAGAAGTTTTCTTTTCCTCTCCATTTGTTTCTGTGTCCTCTTCATCATCAATAACAATGGTCTCACTTATAGTTCCCTTCTGAGAAGCCAAATCTCTCGAGGAAGAAAGAATCATGGAATAATTTCCTTGTAGTTTTTCATTTCTTGATGAAGCAAATATAAAATTTCTTTGATCAGCTATTGCTGAAGAAGTGGAAGGAGGTTGTATAGATTCAATAAACACAACATCATCATCATCTTCCACTGCTGAGTTTCTAGATCTATTAACTAAAGGACTACTTGGATCACCAAATGAATTTCCTACTTCTACAAGACTAGCTGTCATGACTTTACTACCTAAAAACACAGGAGTCTGTTCTTTCAAGTCTAATTCTCCTGCTGAACCTGTGTTCAAGCCAAAGAACCTATAAGAGACAAAAAAAAAGAAAAAAAAAGTTATAGTATATTATGATTATTGTAAGAAAGAACACAGAAGAAATTTTAAATTCTATTCTTCATGTGATTTTGACCTTTTTTAAAAAATTTTATTTATTTACTTTTACAGAGAGAGAAAGGGAGGGAGAAAGAGAGGGAGAGAAACATCAATGTGTGAGAGATATACCAATCGGTTGCCTCTCACATGCCTCCAACTGGGTACCTAGCCCGCAACCCAGGCATGTGCCTTGACTGGGAATTGAACCAGCAACCTTTCAGTTCACAGGCTGGCACTCAATCCACTGAGCCGCACCATCCAGGCTGATGGAACTTTTAAGACACCCATTCAGTTTTTCCTCTCCCACTAACCATATTATGCTTATTTCTTCAGAGTCTGATGAAAATTAATTATTCAATTTTTGGTAGTCCTTAAAAAAATTTACTCAACTAACAGTATAATCCTCACTTAACATCAATATCTTCTGTGACTTTATGCAAAATATTTAAGAAAACCAATTTTACCATAGGCTAATTGATACAAACAAAAGCTAAGTCCCTATAACATTTCATCAACAGTATAATAAAACATTGAGGAATTGCTATATTCAATTTAACTCACTCACTGTTTATAGGAAAAATATACCTGTCTTCCTTTAAAATAGAAAACATTAACAAAATAACTTATCCAACTAATAACCCAGAGCCCAAATATAATCAATATACTACATATACTTCTATCTAATAAATTATTGTTACTGTTCAATTTCTATTCCATAGTCTTTTGTCACTGTTTTCAAATTCTCTTTCAATATAACTATGTGATTAAATCTTTCCAAATCATTTTTAAAGATTTTATTTATTTATTTATTTATTTATAGACAGAGGGGAAGAGAGGAAGAAAGAGAGGGAGAGAAACATCAGTGTGTGGTTGCCCCTTGTGCACTCTGCACTGGGGACCTGGCCTGCAACCCAGGCATGTGCCCTGACTGGGAACTGAACCAGCGACTATTTGCTTTTGCAGTTCCTTATACCTTATTTAAATGTATTTATTAAACACACTGCCCACCAATAACGAAATAGACCTTTGTGAAAACTGTGCAGTTGTGTGCATGTTTGTTTTTATGTTCCTTTTAACACTGAATATTGCCATTGAATAAAATGGATATAAATATAATGCTAGAATAAAATATAATGCTAGAGGCCAAGTTTCTAGCCTCTAGCATTGTAATGGTCTTCCCATCTACCACAGAAGAAAGTGTAAGCATCACACCAGGCCTCAGAGTCTGAGTTCAGCCCACTCCAACTAAATTAGAGTTGTTGATTTTTAAAAAAACATTTTATTTATTAATTTTTAGAGAGGGGAAGGGAGGGAGGAAGAGAGGGAGAGAAACAACAGTGTGTGGTTGCCTCTCACGTGGCCCCAAATGGGGACTTGGCCTGCAACTCTGGCACGTGACCTGACTGGGAATCGAACCAGCAACCCCTTGGTTTGCAGGCTCGCACTCAATCCACTGAGCTACACCAGCCAGGGCGAGTTGTTGATTTTTGCAGAAATGGAAGTCGGGGGATCCAAATGATAGACAGCTGCAATGCCAAAACAAGTGCAGTTAGTACCTAATGTCCAAGGAAGGTTTACTGAAGTGTCAAGATCTTCACATATTTACTGATAAATTGAGCCTCGAAATTGTCCCATCACTGACATTAGTGCATAGCTAGAAGTCCCCAGTCCTACAGTCCATTGCAAAGTCATTTCTTGTCAGCTTTGATCTGGCATTCTCAAAGGTCATCTGGTATCCAGCAAGCCAGGCCTCGTAACCAAAGACAGCTGAACCATGGATTGCAAGTCCAGCAAAAACAAAGTCAACATCGCAACCAAGAATTACACATTCCCTCTTGTAAGAAGACTTGATTTACCACTTTTCTTTCCTGTGTTTGGTGAAAACGTGATGTCAAATGTCAGTTTCAAACCCTGACAAATCTGCTCTTCAATTGCAATTTCTGTTCCCGGAGTGTTATCAGTGTTTCATTTCTTTGTGAGTATGTTCCATACTCACTATTTATATTTAGTCTCCGAAGTCCCAGTAATTTTACTAGTGTCTGTATTAGATGAACCAGATGTTGAGAATTCTATGCCACTGAATGACTGTTTTCACATCCAGTTCCACCAACCCAAAACCAAATCCTTTGTTGAAAATATCTCTGACAGCTTTGCCAAAGCCAGCATATGATAGAGGGATATGCATTGGGTGTGCAGAGCTCTGTCCATAAGTTGCCATGGTGAGGCTATGTGAAGAGGTAATTTAGTAGTCTCCTTACGGGGGCCATTGCTGCCGCTGGGCTCGAGATAGGGCTGCAGCTGCAAAGAGGCACTGTTCTGCTGGCTGCAACCCTGTCCTCCCCCTCCAAATCATTTTTGTCTTGTCCAGGAATTGTCAGAGATGATGCTACATTTTCTATGTAAAGTTCTAAAAACAACACCATGACATAGATATAATTTAATCCATTTCACAGATCAGGAAAGAGAAGCTAAATTATTCCGGGTAATCCCAGGTGGGGCTTAAACTCAGGGCTTTAATTGTAGGCCACAAATTCTTCACCACTCTGTTATATTCAACAAACACTTCTTTGTATCTACTATGCACTTGAGTATGACAAAAGAAAGGATCTAACAGAGGGATACAGTTGAAGAATTTGGAGAAGTGAATAATCAATAAAAAGAGGCTCCACAAGGCTCTTGCAAGTGAGAGATGAGGATATGTGCCTAGATGGTAGTTAAATTGATTTTGAATAGGAATCACTCCTATCTCAAAAAGGCCAGAGGGGAAAAGGCAGGCATAACTGGAATGCATATAAGTACATAGAAACGATAGGTAGGAAGCTGTTAAGTTTATCCATGCTTGCCTCAATTTTCTAGCTAGAAACTTGAGAGTGTATAAGGCAGGAATTGTATGGGTGCCCAATGTTTTTAAAAAACTTCATTTGGCAATCATCATTCCATTTGAAATACCTCATATTAAAATATGCTAAGTAATAGTTCTATTCTAAAAATTTTCACAAGTAATTTAACTGATGATAGTTATAGTCACATAACAGGTGACATTTATTCCTAATAGGTACTATGTCAATAATATGTTCATTCAGTGAATGCTCTCAAGAGGTAGGATCTATTCTTTTTCCCACTCTACCCATTAGGAAACGAAGACTCAGAAGGTAAAGAATCTGTGTCTGCCCAAGTCTCCATTACTGGAAAGGATAGAGTCAATTGAAATCTAAGAAACTTAACTCCAGAATCTATTTCATAGCCACTAGGTTACATGCAATTAATGTATAAAACATTTTTTATAAAATCACTTATCTTTTATCACAATAAGCAAGTTCATTAAAACAAAATCAACATTCAATAAAGTCTATTTCAGCCCTAATCATTGTGGCTCAGTTGCTTGGGCATTGGTCCACAAAGAGAAAGGTCACTGGTTGTAATCCCAGTCAGGGCACATGCCTGGGTTGCAGGCCAGGTCCCCAGTAGCGGGCATGTGAGAGGCAACTACACATTTATGTTTCTCTCCCTCTGTTTCCCTCCCTCTAAAAATAAAAATAAATAAAATCACCCCAGTTTCAATTTCCAGTTAGGGCACATGCCTGGGTTGTGGGCCAGGTCCCCAGTTGGGGGCGTGTGAGAGGCAATCGGTAGATGTATCTCTCATACACTAATGTTTCTCTCACTCTCTTTCTCCCTCTTCCTGTCACTAAAAGTAAATAAATAAATAAAATCTTTAAAAATAAATAAAAATCTTCACCCCCCCCCCCATTTCAAAGATATGGAAATAATGAACCTAAGGGACCAGGATAAATGGAATATAAAATAAACAAAAAAATTAAGATCAGGGTTAACACTCCTTCAGTAACTTAGTATGTGGTTGATTTTCAAAGGCAAGATGAAATAATTTAGCTTCAACTGAGTTATGAAATATAAGAACTATTATACCTGAACTCCCTCTGTCCTGTCTATAAATGCAAAACAGACAAGACTAATATGGCTCAGTGGGTTGGACATCATCCTGGAAACAGAAAGGTTGCTGGTTTGATTTTGGGTCAGGGCACATGCCTGGGTTGTGGGCCAGGTCCCCAGTTGGGTATATGCAAGAAGCAACCAATCAATATTTCTTTCACACATCGATGTTCCTCTGCACCCCCCGCACTCTGTTCCCATCTCTCTAAAAATAAGTAATAAAATCTTGAAAAGCCAGTGTGCATTTAACGTAACCATCAAACACTTCCTTAAATCCATAAACACAAGACTACAGAAAAGTTTTTATTTCTTTTTTTTTCCTTCAAATTATCTCTGGTGTCCTGACCAGGAATAGAACTGGTAACCCTTCAGTGCACTAGACAACGCTCTAACCAACTAAGCCAGGCAACCAGGGCAGTTTCTATTATTTCTATAATATTATGCAAAAAGAGAAAAAAACCATGATTGGGCTAACTAGCTGTGTGCCACTGAGCAAATTACTTCAACTAAATAAGTTTTCATTTTCTAAACTGTAAATGGGGATCATATGACTGAGGTTTTTATTGATAGAGATTAAGTTGGTAGATTGATCACATACAACTAACTTCACATCCTTCTGAAGTCTCCATAAACAACACACAGGAAAAAAGAAACAAAAGCAACAAAATTTTATAAGCAGTAGAGCAGATAACTAACTCAGCCAACCCAAAAGCTGAACTCTGAAACAGTAATGGAAAAGCTGGGAATCACTCTGATTTAGGCTATAGAATCCTCAAAGGGCTTCAGATACCCTTGAAATAGGGGTAGGTGGCTAAACTAAGAAGGCTGGGAAATCCTTGATCCCTTTTCTCCCTCCATGTTCATGTTGACAGGTCTTTCCCCACTCTGGCACAGGTTCTAGACTTTTATTTTCTGGAGAGGATAGAATATAAGATCTTTTTTTGGGTTCATCAAGCCAGATCAAATGCTTCGATACCATGTAAATGAAATAATCCCAATTCCACTGATCCCAGAGAGTTGCATCTAAACCTCTACCTTCCAGGCAGCAAACTCTTTCCTGGAAGACTTCTTTCTCAAAAATACTCTTCCCTGTGGAATTAGGAACCATGAAAAAAGAAAGACCTAAAGATAAGCACTCAAGAGGTTCCCCACCAATGAGCAAAATACCATAAAAAATGAACATTTCTCATATAAAAAAGACCTTCCAGGAATTTTAGCAGATATGGAAAACTCAGTAAAAGGCTCAACAGATAAATCGAACGAAATCAAACAAACAAATAGAGGATAAGAATTATAGCTATCATTGACAACATACACAGGCAGTGGTATCTCAATACTTATCATCACGTGACGAGTGCTGAATGAATTTTTCCCATATGAAATAATGTAATTAGAAATAAATCATGAGAGTTCCCCAGAACTTTCACATTTTACTGGGCTAATATTAATGAAGCTGTTTGTAATACAGAAATATAAAACTAAACAGACATGGATAAAAAAAGCAATTAATCATATAAAAATAAAATAAAATTTAACTTTACCTGTACTGAGAGGCGTTCCTGACATAATGGGATGGTGGTGAGGTAGAGGGAGTGGAGTTCTCTTCCAAGATAATTTCAGATTTCTCAGGGGTTTCCTCTGTTTTCTGTCTCTTGGCTTCACTGAACACTGCTGGCAACTCAGATTTAGGGAGCTCAACTAACAGCCCATCAAGAGAAACTTGTTTCTGTCTATGTTTCAAAATGTTTCTAAAGTGTGACATTGTCTGTTCATTAATCAGGTCCACATTTCGGCTTGCTAGAGCTTTGTTTGGGTGATACATTTCCACAAAGTTTTGAACTTCAACCCATTTACCACACATTTCTTTAATCAATGCAGTAGATGCTTCCTCCCTTTCCTCTGTATCACCTGCAGAAATGTCCTCAGCCACTATCTGTAGCTGCTCCTTTTGAAGTTCCTGCAGTTCCTCAGTGCTGAGCTCTGCTCTCTGCTCCTCCACTAACTCTTCAACATCTCCACCATTGACTTCTCCATGCTTTACCACACTATGAATACCAGTTCTCTTTTTAAATTTATCAAACCATCCATGACTGGCTTTGAACACTTCAGTGCTGTCACTTGTTCCAGGCTTGTCTTTTAACAGATCAGCATGCAATTGCCTAGCTTTCTCACAAATTATTGCCTCAGAAATGCTGTCACCCGCTAACTCTTTTTCATTAATCCAGATGTAAAGCACTTTTTCAACTTCTTCTAATGTCTGTGAACGTTGCTTACTTACAGACTTTACACCTTTAGCAACGCTTGCTGCTTTTATGGCTTCCTTATTTCTCACTATTGTTGAAATCGTTGTTCTTGGCATCTTGAACATAAGAGCAATATCAGTCACACCTATACCACTCTCATACTTAGCTACAATCTCTTTTTTCTTTTCGATTGTGGTTCTTATTAACTGCCTTTTAGGCTTAGTAGTATCGCTCTTAACCTTTTTGCGACCCATGTTTAGCCCTTAAATTGCACAAAAGTACAAGACAGTTAATGACGAATATGTGGGGGTTCTGCAATGTTCATGGGCTACTGTAAGAATGACATGACCACCTGTGTTTCATTGAGAGAGAGGGGCACCAAATGGTGAGCAAGCGATGAGTGATGAAGCATTTTCTCTTGCAGGACAGCATTGTGACTCATACAAGTTCTAGCGAGGGTGATGAGTTCCGAGCAAGTGCCAAGTGCTGAAACATTTTTTTCTCTTGTCAAAACAAGATGAGTAAGGGGTTTGACTGTCTATGTGTGTGTGTCCCATAATTTATGGGCCAGGCACTTTACCAATTTTTATACTCATTTCAATCTTCATATCAATCCTGGGGAGAGAAACATAACTTATTTATAAAATCTGCATACTAAAAAAACATTTAACTGAATAGTATGTGCATTTGTAAATGTGCATAACAAAGGTGCAAGTATTGACCCTTAGTTTACACTTGCCAAAGAGAGCAGTTGTGTACCCTACTCTGGCTGCCACTAAAACTTGATCCTTTTTTCCACATCATGATGAAATACCCTGGAAACACTCTGATGAGAAAATGGCTTTTCTAAGTGATTATAACAGGGTCAGTGACTTGCCCTGTCAATCTCAGTCCCTGCTAGTTCCCTTTCACTAAGGCGGCCCATGAGAGCTCTACAATCATACCTACATCCCATCATCTTCACAAACTACTGGAGAATGTGAAATATCACCCTGCAGGTTTCGTAAGAAAATTACCCTGCTGAATAACATTCAATCCTAAACGTTAGACATAGCACTCTACATCCTGACACACTGTCATGGGTCTTAACTAAAAAGGTGTGCTGTGAAGCATGATAGAGTAAGTGCAAAGCCAACTTTGGCCAGGAGCAACAAGGGCAAAGGGAGGGCAGGAATACTACAATAGGAGAAAACCAACCACAGGTTTCTTTTTGATGACCAATGGAAACTATCTGATTAGCCTGAAAGGACAAAACAGGCAGACCAAAGACAGTACTGCAGGGGTGTCCAACCCTTTGGCATCTCTGGGCCATACTGGAAGAAGAAAAGTTGTCTTGGGTCACACATTAAATACACAAACACTAACAAAAACTGATGAGCCAAAAAAAAAGATTTTAAGTAAATTTACGATTTTGTGTTGGGTTGCTTTCATAGCCATCCTGGGCCACATGCAACCTGTGGGCTGCAGGTTGGACACCTTCGCCAGAATCCCAGATAACGAATGTAGAATCATTTTAAAAAATCATCATCTTAAGCCTCCTAATACAATTGAGTCAAGCAGGGTTTGGTGTTAAAACTGTTATCTGAATAGCTAACAGAGAACTGGGTGTTTTATTGTGCCAAAACAAACACCAACCAGATTACTTTCTAGTAAAAAGGAAAAAACACATTCATGTCATAATGGAAGAATCTGGCAGTCACTACCAATTGAATGTTCCATCTCAAAACCATGAGTACTGTGATAACTAGACTACCTATCTCCTGTTACGAATTTGCCAAGTGTGACTCTGGGGACAGGGTCCCCCCAAGCAATTTAGCTTTCTGACTTCAAGATAAAAGAGAGATAAGTCACACAGAACAACAATGTACTATTGCACTCAGTGTATGAACAGAAAAACAGGGTAAAATTACTCACAAAGGGTATATTTTTCTCCTTAATTTCTGCCAAAGTGTACACCAAATTGGCCTGAAGGTGATTCCTGGTCCTAAAATGAGAGAAAAGATGAAAAACACTTTGGTTGCAGCCAACCTGGATGTTGCACAATTCCTACCCTGCAGAGGGAAGAAACAGAGGGACAAAGAATAAAGGAGTTCAGCGCTCTTTTGCCCTCCCCCACCCACCAATGCGGCGGGAAACCAGTTTTAAAAATCTATGGTGACAAAACCACCAGAGATGAAATCTGTTCCTTCAAACTACAGAATGGGGGACGGAGGTACCTGGCCATCTCAAGAGTAAGGAGCGATGGTGCGGGACAGAGGTTGCCTCGATGCCAGCAGGAAAATGGCATTCCCTCCTGAATGGGCCCACACGGCATCACTCCAGTCAGTCCAGACATCTACTCAAAGGTAGGAGCAGCTCACATCCCGCTGGGTTGAAATCTCCCAGTTGTCCCAAGCGTTTTGCCCAGGACCCGAGACTTTACGTACCCTTCTGCCTTAAAATCGCACCCTAAAAAGGCCTGAAGGAGTGTGCGGAACCTCGCCCCCAAACTTGAGGACACCTCAATCCCGCGCAGCTCCGGGAAGAGGAATGGGCGCCCCTCCCCCATAGCACCCGTAGAGAAAGGAAAAGGCCCGCGACTCCACTACCCGGCTTCCTCACCGGCCCCTCCCCACCTTGTCGCAGCCCTGAGGCCGCAAGCGATGCCAGGAGCAAGTACGGACCAGTCCCCGGACCGACAGGCTGCGGGAACGGCGCCCGAGCCTCTGGGGCGAGTCCTGGGCCCGTAGAAGGCTCCGGAAGCCGCCTTCGCTCATCCCCGCCTTCCAAAGCTGCTCTGCACGCAGCACACCGTCCACGGATCCAGAATGCTAAGACCGCGGGGACGCGCCTCACCCGGTTCTGGCTGCGGCTCAGAGGTAGGAACTTTCCCTACTCCGAGCAACCCTCTTCGGCAAAGCACACAACCTCCGCACTATCCAGTTCCTACTTCAGCGTTGTGAACAGGAGGAGGAGACGGAGAAGGCGAAGGAGGCGATGGTGCTGGCAGAGGCTGCGGCGCAGCTAAATCCCAGCTCACGCCTCCCTCCGCGCCCCCATTGGCTGGCGGGGAGGACTCGGGACGCCTAGGGAGAGTTCATTGGCTGCATATGCCCTCCTTCAGGGTCCCCTTGAAGTGTCAAGCCCAGGAGGCTGTCCATCAGACGCAGGCCACACCCCTGGTATTTCCAAGCCTCGTTACTCCACCAGCCTTGGCGTGGGTCGAGTCCCTCTTTTCTTGCCCCCGCCCTGTCCGTTTGGTCAGTGGACTGACTTTCGTTGCCCCTGCACCGGCCACTAAGTCCCTGAGGAACGGGAGTTTGGGGGTGCTACCCGTGTTAGGATGGCCCGAGAGATCGAGGGCAGACCTTCAGTCTTCGTAGTCTTTCCCAGTGGCCCTGTCGGGGGAGGGATGGGGCCTTGATGTCCCCAAAGCCCATGTTTCCAGGTCCTAGACACCCTGTGTGGGCGCTGGGTAGGGGCTGCTGCAGATCAGCGGGACTGGGCACCGGTGGAAGCGTTCCGGAGCGATTTGGGGCAGATATACGTCCACCCGTGCCTCGTTCTGTGAAGGGTGGCCCTGACTCCTGTCAAGGCTGCCGTCAAGTCTGCGAGAAGAGACGGCGTCCTCCATCTTGCCGGGACCCTCTCAGAACAGGACCAGTACGGCTGGACACCTTGTCCCTGGGAAGCCCTCTATGTGACCCGCAATTCGGCTGCAGGACAGCTCGCTATCAGCGTCCACGTGGGGCCTGGGAACAGGAGAAAGCAGGACATCCAGACGCCGCTCTCCACCGTAGCGGCCAAGATGGAGGCGGTGCAGGCCGGGCCCACCGTGGGTCCCTGGTTGCCCCCACCGCCCTCCTCCGTCTCCCCCTAGTGGATATTAGTGCTATTTCAACCATGAAATTGGGTTTCATGGGAAGTTGGTGAAACAACACTTAGCTGTAATGTCTAGTAATACAAATAACATCATTAATGTAGTGTTTTACAGGTTTATTGAGTTACAGACGCAAATAATCTAAGACAAAAGCATGTTTATGGATTGAGAAGTGTCCTGGGTTTCTTGTGTACACAGTGTTGTATTTCATGGACATTCCTAATGTCACCAAGAATATTTTTATTTTTAGCCCTCAATTACTGGTTGGAAATAAATAACAAAACGTAATGGCAACATTTTCATAGCTGTTGTTAATTATAGTCATCCCTCGTGGGTTAAGCACTTGTAAATGCAAAGCTAGAGGTATATTGAGTTAATAGGAAAAAGCTCTATGGAGATCATTTAAATTAAGGTCTATCAGAGACTTTAAGTGTTAGGTTCAGTATGTGTCATGTATTTTCTGAAGCACTGAACTGGCTCATCATTCTCTGGAATTTGATACTCTTCAACATAAAAAACTGGTAACATTTCTTTTCCCTGTTAATGACCAGAGTACCAGGTCCATTTTCCAATGAAAACTCTTACAGTGGTGTGCTGCCACATTTTCAGAGAATGTTGAAAATATAGGACAACAAAAAGTCTTTATTGATGGTATATACACATTAAGAAATTTAATGTCATATAAAATTCATTTTCTAAATAAATTTTCTTTATTAAGATAAACACAATGGTTCTATACAGGCCGCAAGAGGAAACTAAAAGAAGGTAGCAGTAAGATGAAGCTGAATGACATTGAGCTTCCCAGGACAAAAGATTTGAATTCAAATTTTTATTTGGTCCACGGCTAATTACAAATCCTTGACCATCTTTTACTCTTCCCCAGCTTCACTTCCTATTTTATAATATAATAATGTAAGATGTTGTTAAGATCCAAATTAAAAAAGTATGAAACTGATAAGAACAAGACAATGCTATTTTTGGGGGGTCTTTTGATAATTAATGATTCACCATTTGTTGAAAGGCAGAAGTGTTGGGACTAAGAGTACACTTTTGGGAGGCAGATTGCCTGCCTTTGAAACTTTATCATCAACTAACAAATTAAACTCTCACTCGTGGTAGCTGGCATGTTGGGCAGCTCAGATACAGAATATTTGCAGCATCATAGAGAGTCATGTAGGAAATCATTGCATTCATCTTAAACATTATTAAAAGAGGGGGAAGAAACATTAAAAAATCAGCCATCTTAAGCTTTTCAATGTTTGTTTCTTCTCTTCTAATGAGTGCTTTTCATTTTCTTGCTTAAAACACTTGTTTTGTTGTTGGTTTATCTAAAATAAGTATTAATTCCCTTAGGTTTTAACTAAGATTTTATTTATTTATTTTTAGAGAGAGGAGGGGAGGGAGAAAGAGAGGGAGAGAAACATCAATGTGTGGTTGCCCCTTGTGTGCCCGGTAGTGGTGACCTGGCCTACAACCCATGCATGTACCTTAGACTGGGAATTGAACCTGTGACCCTTGGAATTCACAAGCTGGCGCTCAATCCACTGAGCCACCTGAGCCAGGGCAAGTTTCTTTTCTTTTTAATCCTCCACTCCCACAAATGTTTTAAGCCAAGTTTTTGTAATTTGTTGTGGCAGCCTTAAGAAACTATTAGAACAATATAGCCATAGAGAAAAACAGAGAAATGAAGTAAGAATTAGATAAATCAATGAACACTTTGATTTGAAGGTTTTAACACACCTACTCTCAGAAGTTGATGGAACAAGGAGATTAAAAAAAATAAGTACTACATACATATATGTATATGTAGAATTACACAATTAGCAAATAGACACTTCTACATTAAAAATATTTACACACACCCTGGCTGATGTGGCTCGGTGGATTGAGTGCCAGCCTGTGACCCAAAGGGTCATGGGTTGGATTCCCAGTCGGGGCACATGCCTGAGTTGTAGATCAGGTCCCCAGAAGGAGGTGCGCAAGAGGCAACCACACATTGATGTTTCTCTCCCTATCTCCCTCCCTTCCTGTAGCTAAAAATAAATCTTCAGCAAAAAAATATTTACATAGCATTGGCCTGTGTCGTTCAGTGGTTGGAGCATCATCCGGTAACTCAAAGGTTGAGGGTTTTATTCCCGGTCAGGGCATAGATCTAGATTGTGGGTTTGATTCCCCATCAGGGAAAATACCTGGGTTGTGGGTTCCATCCTGGGTCAGAGGCATGAGATCTCCGGTCCCACTGCTTGTCTCTAGTCTGGGTGCTTGCTGGAAGCAACCAATCCATTCTTTTTCTCTCTTGCATCAATTTCTCTACCTCTCTCCCCATCTAAAAGCAATAAAAAAATGTCATCAGGTGAGAAAAAAATAAAAGAAAATAAAAATATTTACAACAATAGATCAGATTTAGTCATAATGTAATCCTTAATGAATTGTAAAAATATCATACAGACCATGTACTCCAACCATAATCCAATAAAATATAAGTAATAACAAAAGTAGTAAACCATTGATGTTTGAAAACTAAATAACTGTTGGGGTAAAAGGAAATTGTCAGGGAAATGAAGAAATCTTTAAGAACACAAGGGTAATAACACAAAATGTCAAGATATGTGGGAAAGACCCAAAGCAGAATCAGAGGGAAGCTGTAACTTAAAATATGTTCATCAGGAAATTTTTCTTCTTTAACACCTTCCAGCCCCCACATGCTGTCAAGTTGCAAAGCAGCTTCCACATTTTTAGGCATTTATAATAACAATACCCCACTTCCAAGTGCCAAAACTCTGTTTCATGTTTTAATTCCTTGAAATATACTTTCTGCCAAAACTAAGACTAGAAGAAACAATCTGAATACTGTACAAGTTTAAAAAACTGTAATAAAATGTAAAAATGTACACATCAGTCAACTATAAATGGCTCACACTAGCAGTAGTATACTGAATAATGTCTCCCAAAGATATCAGTTCCTAATTCTTGAAATCTGTAAATGCCTGTTCATATAACAAAGATTTATAAATGATTAAGGATTTTGAGTAAGGAAGAGTATGGGATAATCAGTGTGGGCCCTAATTGCATTTACATGTATCTTATAATTCTTATAAGATTTGACACACAAAAGACAAAAAAACAATGTGACCATAGCGGTAAATATTGAAATCATGTGGCTGCATCTTAAGGACTGCAGTAACTACCCAAAGTGGCAAATGGTAAGGAATGGATGTTTTGCTAGAGCTTCCAAGAGGGGACCGTAGCACTCCCAACACCTTGCTTTTGGCCCATTTAAACTGATTTTGGACTCTGTCCTCCAGAACTGTGAAAGAATACATTTCTTTCTTTTTTATTTCCTCTTTTTTAATCTCTTAACTTTTTAATATATTTTTAAATATATTTTATTTATTATGCTATTACAGTTGTCCCATTTTCCCTCCTTTATTCCCCTCCACCCTGCACACCGCCTCCTGCCCACATTCCCCCATTTAGTTCATATCCATGGGTCATACATATAAGTTCTTTCGCTTCTACATTTCCTATACTATTCTTGCCCTCCCCCTGTCTATTTTCTACCTACCATTTATGCTACTTATTCTCTGTACCTTTTCCCCCCTCTCCTCCTCCCACTCCCCTATTGGTAACCCTCCATGTGATCTCCATTTCTGTGGTTCTGTTCCTGTTCTAGTTGTTTACTTAGTTTGCTTTTATTTTTGTATAGGTTCAGTTGTTAATAATTGTGAGTTTATTGCCACTTTACTGTTCATATTTTTTATCTTCTTTTTCTTAGGTAAGTCCCTTTAACATTTCATATAATAAGGGCTTGGTGATGATGAACTCCTTTAACTTGATCTTATCTGAGGAGCACTTTATCTGCCCTTCCATTCTAAATGAAAGCTTTGCTGGATAGAGTTATCTTGGATGTAGGTCCTTGCCTATCATGACTTGGAATACTTCTTTCCAACCCCTTCTTGCCTGCAAGGTCTCTTTTGAGAAATCAGCTGACAGTCTTATGAGAACTGCTTTGTAGGTAATTATCTCCTTTTCTCTTACTGGTTCTAAGATTTTCTTCTTCATTTTTACCTCGGCTAATGTAATTATGATGTGCCTTGGTGTAGTCCTCCTTGGGTCCAAATTCTTTGGGACTCTCTGAGCTTCCTGGATTTCCTGGAAGTCTATTTCCTTTGCCAGATTGGGGAAGTTCTCCTTCATCATTTGTTCAAATAACTTTTCCACTTGTTCTTCATCTTCTCCTTCTGGTACCCCTATAATTCAGACGTTGGAACATTTAAAGATGTCCTGGAGGTTCCTAAGCCTCTCCTCATTTTTT
>CM052539.1:88130292-88157367 GCA_028533065.1 Trachops cirrhosus
ACATGAGAATTACATTATCCAAGATTAAAGAAAAGGAGAGAATCTTAAAAGCAACAAGAGGAAAGGAGAGAATTACCTACCAAGGAGCTCCCATACGGCTATCAGCTGATTTCTCAAAAGAAACCTTGCAGGCAAGAAGGGGCTGGAAAGAAGTATTCCAAGTCATGAAAGACAAGGACCTACATCCAAGATTGCTCTACCCAGCAAAGCTACCCTTTAGAATGGAAGGGCAGATGAAGTGCTTCCCAGATGAGGTCAAGTTAAAGGAGTTCATCATCATCAAGCCCTTATTATATGAAATGTTAAAGGGACTTACCTAAGAAAAGAAGATAAAAAATATGAACAGTAAAATGACAACAAACTCACTTTATTAACAACTGAACTTGAAACAAAAACTAAGCAAACAACTAGAACAGGAACAGAATCACAGAAATGGAGATTACTTGGGGGGTCATCAGCAGGGGAGGGGGAAGGGGAGAAAGGGGAAAAAGGCAGAGAGAATATGTAGCATAAATGGTAGGTAGAAAATAGAGAGGTGGAGGTTAAGAATAGTATAGGAAATGTAGAAGCCAAAGAACTTATATGTATGACCCATGGACATGAACTAAAGGCGGGGAATGGGGGTAGAAGGGAGTGTGCAGGGCGGAGGGGAATAAAGGGGTGAAAATGTGACAACTGTAACAACATAATCAATAAAATATATTTTTAAAAAAACCTCACCTCATCTAAAGAAACAGCAGTATTTGCATCAATAAGCCAATGGGCCCTTGCTAAGTGGTTCCATTTGTTGGTGTGTCCTCCCGTACACCAAAACATGGCAGGTTCAATTCCCAGTATGGCACATATCTAAGCTGCAGGTTCGATCCCCCACTGGGACACATACAAGAGGCAACCAATCTACGTTTCTCTCTCACATCAATGTTTCTCTTGCCTCACCCCCTTCTTCTCTCTCTTAAAAAAAATCCTACAAACATATCCTCAGGTAAGGATTAAAAAACCAAAAATAAGCCAATGGGACCACAAATTCAAAAAGGCTGAATTTCAGGTACTAAGGACTACTTCTCCAAGTAGTCCTATTACTAAATAAAATTTTATTTGCGGTCCTATTACAAATAAAGTTTGTTACTAAATAAAAATGTATGACCTCCATTTCATAAGCCTCAAATCGCATGACGATTCTTATCAGCATTCTTTCCCAAAGATACATTCTTTAGATGTTCATTTATTGGTCTCAAAAATCAAAGGAACAGAAAAAGAACATGGACTATACACCAAAGAAAATCCTTGGGTGTTTTTTCCCCTTAGGAGACAAATTTCGCAAAGTAAATAGTCAATCCTATCTATCATTTACAACTCAGTGTAGTTTTTTTTTAATTATCTAGTAAGTATTACAAGCTCTGAAGCAAAGGTGCTCATTAAGTCTTACCTCATTTCTCTCCTTTATTCATTCCTCATAACTTGAGCTCTACTTTTGTCTCTCAATTCTATCACACATCTAATACAATAATAACCATTACCATTTATAAAGACATATCGGTACTTGGTACCACAGGCATCGAAACTACCTTAATATATAGGTATCTTAAATATATGAGGGAGACCCAAAAAGACCTTTAAAAAATTGTGTATTTGCTCTTACATGTGTAAACTTCAATCACCTTCAAAGTCCTCCCCATTTGATGCAATACACATATTGAGATGTTTTTTTCACTGCTCAAAACAATTGTTGAACTCATCGATTTTGATGTCTTTTAGGGCTTCTGCCGTTTTTTGTTTCATCTCTTCCATATCAGCAAAACATTTGCCTTTAATGACTTTTTTAAGGAGCGGGGGAGAGACAGGAAAAAAAGGCACTCCAGGCAAGCTTGGGTGAATAGGGAGAGTTGGGCACAGGGGACATGCATTTTTGGTCAAACACTGCTGAACAGTCAGTGTGATATGGGGAGGTGCACTTGTAAATCACCCATCATGAAATGAGCAAATGCACTGAAAGAGTCTTCAAAAAAAATTCACTGAAACTGAACGCAGACTCTCACAACAATGACAACTGGCACACTGATACAGATGAGTTCTTAGAACACTCACATAGGAGGGAAGCCTGTTCTATAAGAGGCCCACCCTCCAGAAGACACTTCTTGTTTATGGGTTCCCCCCTCGTATTATGACCCCATTTTGCAGATGGTAAACTACTGTGTTATCAGATAACTTTCCTATGGCATACAACAGGCAAAGCCACGGTTTATACCTAAAGTCCACAGAGCTTTCATTGTACCACATTATCCCTCAATCATATAGAACCAAGGTGGTGAACTAGTCTGATATACTAACCACTAGAATTCAAACATTAATCAGCTGAATGCTTTTATAACATATAAGGATAGGCAAGGAATTATAAGAATACCACATCTGCATCAAAAATGTCAATTGTTGATAATAGTCTATATGCAGGAACAAATCAAAAGAATATATTTTAAAATGCAAACATTGGTCTCAAAAGACACGGATTACGGGAAACTTTCATTTATCACCTCATATATTTCTTTACTACTTGAAGATTTTAAGAGCATCTTTTATTTTTATAACCAAAATATTCTTTAGAACTGTCCTGATATGCATATAACTATTTCTGTATATTGTCTATTATGTTTGTTTATATTTATTCATTTCCAGTTCTCTCCCCTAAACTGAACACTGGGAACACACCTAAAAACATAGCACATTTCCTAGTTGATTTCTTCTTTTTAAAGTCCAGACTAGTTTGTATTTTGTTTCATTAACCAACAGGAATCCCTCCTCAAGTTTCTGCAAAGTGACTGATCCAATCAGTTCAGGCTGGGCTTTTGAAAAAATTGATCTGGCAGTAGACTGGAATAAGGAACAGGGTGCACATGTACTGTAAATACACACAACGCCCTATTTTCTAACACAATGAACTATGGTTCAAGTACAAAACAGGGGATAGCTAAGTATCTTGGGAAATAAGGACACTTAAATGTCTCAACATTTGGGGGAAGTGAAGGAGAAGGTAAGAAGTATAAGAATAAAACCATATTAAGTTCAAAGTCCCAGGAGTCAAGAGAGTTTCAAATATAATAAATTTCAAGTGTTACAGAATACAAAAAAAAGAGGTACTTGTAGATTTGACAAAAAGTCACTAGTGAACTCAAAAGAGCACATCTGATATACTGTTGAGAGTACAAGTCAGTGAACTTCTTTTTTGAAAAGTCTGGGAAAAGGAAAAAGTTTGGAAGTTTGGAAAAGGTGCTTAGATTCTGGAGGATAGAGCACTTTAGCCCACTTTTAGGCTAATAAGGCAGCTAATAAGGGAAGCTGGTGAAGAGGAAGATATAATCCTCCTCTTTACTCTCAGATGAGCATTCGGTGCGTTTACTGTACTAGTGGTAGCAACAAATTCATGTTTGGTCCATACTGATAACTGTAGCTGCTGCTAACTGAGCAACTACCATTGGCCAGTCACATAGCCTGTTATACTATTAATCCTTATCTCATAAGCAATCTTAGGAGAACAGGCATTAATTACTATACTCATTTGTCAAAATGAGTAAAATAAGGCTCAGAGGTTAAATGACTTACCACAGATCACCAACTTGTAAATAGTAAAGGAAAATTGGGTTTTAACGGTTTTATTGAGGCATAATTTGGATACAATAAAATTTACTTATTTTAAGTGAAATACTTGATAAATTTTAGTAAATTTATGTATTTGTATAGTCATTACCATTATATAATTTTAGAACATTTTCATCATCCCAAAGTTCCTTTGTAGGCAAAACAGATTTGAACCTCAACCAGACTCATGTCATATTGCAAATCCCCTGTAACACTCATGTGACAAAAACTGATTTCGGCAGAAGAACTGCAAAATTAAGTCTCACTAGATCCCTTTCCATATGAAGTCCCAATATACCATTAGAACCACACCCACATGGCATCTTTGACCAAATTTAAGTTTACTAAAATTTCATATGCCTCAAATAAGTACAGAAAAATTAGACTTAGAACATAGGATACTATTACAGATACTGTGCTGTACTTTTTTTTAATGCAAATGGAGTTAGGAGGAAGATTGGATGAAAACAGCTAGGCAAAGACATCAAGGATGAAAATGTGATGTACAAGTGAAATGAACAGAAAATAATAGAAGTCAGGAGTTTGTCTCAAGGAAGACAAAGACTAAGTTGAACAGAAGTTTCTCTTTGATGAGCAATGCAAAAACAATGTTTGGAGATACAGATGTAATGATTTATCAGGCAGGCATTAAACTTATCTGATTAACAAATAGGACTAGAGACTGAACTGGTGTAGCTCGGTGGGTTGGACATCCTCCTGCAAACCAAAAGAACCTGGACTGCAGGTTGGGGGCCAATGAGAGGCAACCAATAGATGTTTCTCTTGCACATCAATGTGTCTCCCTCTCTTTCTCCCTCCCTTCCCTTCTTTCTAAAATAAATTTTAAAAAATCTTTAAAGTAAAAAAAATAGGAATATACAATATTAAAAATCAACACAGAAAGTGAGACAATATTCACTGTAATGATAGTTGTAAAGCTAAGACAAGTTTAATTTCATAGTTATGATATAAAGTAACTAATTAAAACAAGGAGCCCTAGCTTGTGTGGCTCAGTGGACTGAGCGTTGGTCTGCAAACTCAATTCCTAGTCAGGGCACATGCCTGGATTTTGGCCAGGTCCCTGGCTGGGGGCATGCAAGAGGCAATGAGTAGATTTTTCTCTTCATGTCTTTCTCCCTCCCTTACTCTCTCTCTAAAAATAAATGAATAAAATATTTTAAAAGAAAACAAGGACCAAATTTCCAGTACTTCAAAACAAACAAACATAGAACCATTTTCTGAACATATAAGAATTCTGATATCATATTAGGGATAGAAATAAAACAAACTAAAATAATTTAAAATAAAATATGACACCCTGGCTGGTGTAGCTCAGTGGATTGAGCATGGGCCAGTGAACCGAAGGGTTGCCAGTTCGATTCCCAGTCAGGGCACATGCCTGGGTTGCAGGCCAGGTCCCCAGTTAGGAACGCCTTGATGTTTCCTTCCCTCTCTTTCTCCTTCCCTTCCCCTCTCTCTATAAATAAATAAATAAAATCTTTTAAAAATAAATAAAAATAAAATAAAATATTATAAGCTTCAAAGAAAAAAAATACAAATACAAATGTAAAACCAAAAGGTATAACAGGACATCAGGTCAAGATGGCGGCATAGGTAAACATGGCTCAACTCCTTGCAAAACCTCATATAAACTACAACTAAAATATAGAACCACCATGAAGCAGAACCATCAGAAACAGAGTTGAATAGAAGACTGACAATTACAGAATTAAATAAACCAGATCTATCCAGACTGGTAGGAGGGGCACAGACGTGGATCGGGCTGTTCCCACATCAACATGTAGTGGATAAAACTTCATGAGGGATATCTCGGGAATGAGAAGTCCCAGACCCACACCAGGCCCCCCCAGCCAAGGGTTCCACTGGTGTGAACATAAGTCTCCATAACTTAAAGTTGCAAAAACCAGCAGGAATTGAGTAGGTGGAAGAAATTTCTGGAGTCCCAAGCAGTTCCCCCTAGAGGAACCACACTTGTACTCAGAATCACTCCCTCTGAGATGCAGCACTGAGTTGGCAGCTTAAAAGGCACCAGTGGCATAGGGGGAGGAAGTAAAGTGTCTGGCATCAAGGCGGAAGCTGGAGGACAGTTTTCTCTCCAACAGAAAGGTGGGCCAAGACCAATGTCCCGTTTCTGAGCCCTCCCCGCACAGAGCCACAGTGCCAAAGAGCAGCAGGCTGGTGCCATATCTGAGTAACTGTGATGTTTCCGTATGAATGCCTTGGTCTTGGCTCAAGCTTCACAACTTCCTAACTCCTATCAAACAAGCAGTAGCTGGCCTCATGGAGGCCCCAGCTTCGCCCAATATCTCTTGCTAAGGGGCCCCAGGCCCAGTACTGGCAGGACCCAGTCTAGATTCACTGAGTGGGGGTACTGGGTAGTGGGGGAAAAGGAAGAAATACTGGAACTATAATAACATAAAAAATAAAATATAATTTTTAAAAAAGGATGTAATAAAAATTTCATTTAATCTAAATGTTCATTGTTACTCTAACATTTCTTTAATTCTACAGAACTGAATGCACAATTCACTAATAGGATAATCACTGGACCTAACCAACAACTTAAAATTCCAAATTAGGGTTCTGGAGTGTAGCATTCAAAGTCCACATGAAATGCTCGTCTGAGCATACAGCCAAAGAAATTGCTGAACACACTGTTAACAGAAAACATTTTCTAACTATTACTCCAAGATATATAGATGTTACAATATATAACTTCAAGAACAAATGACTTCTGCACTGCCATGACTGATTAGCTTGAACTATTCTTAGTCTGATCCAGCTCAGTAGTCCAAGAAATGCTCTTCCTAGGCCTCTTTGAAATGAACGATTTATAAAATTGTTCCAGCATTACAAGACAAATTTTTTTAATGTTGTAAGTTAGAAAACCATGATTTCAGTTCCAAATGCTATAGAAATAAATCCATACAAGGTATGCAGGTAATTACAGCAAAAGTAATATACACATGGTATTGTTATAAAGTAAAAAAACAATAATTTGTCTCACTGAATTAGTCACATTTTATAAACTCTCTTCTGCCTGAAACCTCTAACCATACTTCACAATTTTACTTAAAATAGCCATTTAAGCATTTTTCCTATACAATCTAAATTATTTAAAAGAAGTTTACTGCAAGAATTATGATAGATCTTTCACAATTTTTTAAATTTGAGGTTCCAACAATTAATTCTATTCCTAGTAAATTTATCTTAAAATTATAACTTACATTAACTGTTTTAAAGATTGATTGATTGATTGATTGATTTTGGATTGGGGTGCTGTCCTGTGAACCAAAGGGTTGCCAGTTCAATTACCAGTCGGGGCACATGCCTTGGTTGTGGGCCAGATCCCCTATAGGGGGTGCATGTGAGGCAACCACACACTGATGTTTCTCTCCCTCTCTGTCTCCCTTCCCCTCTCTCTAGAAATAAATTAAATAAAAATTTTTTTAATTTAAATCATACTAAAATAATAATTTAAGGATAAGATATATTAAACATTTTAAAATTGAGTTGTAATTGACATACATTATATTGGTTTGAGATGTATTTATTTTTTTAATTTTAAACTTCAAATTCACAAAAACAAATTTGACTCCAAATTCACTAGGTACACTATTGAAGAAAAAAATCTAGAACCTCTGGAGAAGAAAGAGAAACCTGATCCTTGGCAGCCTATTGAGACTAAAGATAATGGTTGAGCCATGGCCAATGTGGCTCAGTTGGTTAGAGTGTCATCCCATAGACTAAAAGATCCCAGATTTGATTCCCAGTCAGGGCACATACCTAGTCTGTGAGTTCAATCCCTGGTTGGTACGCATACACAAGGCAAGTGATCAATGTTTTTGCCTCATATCAATGTTTGTCTCTCTCTCTATCTAAAAGCAATGAAAAAAATGTCCCTGGGTGGAGATTTTTTAAAAACTTTTAAAAAAGAAAATGATTGAAATTCTCTATAATTTGATAACTTCAACAAAAATAGAAACAAGAACATAAAACAATGAAATGTCTTTTTAAACCAGATCAATATTCATTATTTATTTGTTCTAATATCCAAAGTTTATTCTTAAATCACTTTTTATAATAACAAACATTAAGACTTACAGGACACTGATGAAATCATTAAAAACAAACCCCCAACAGTTATACCTTCTTCCAAATTAAAAACCATGAATCTCCTTTATTACCTTCTGCACTGGCTGGTGCGGCTCAGTGGACTGAGTGCCAGCCTGCAAACCAAGGGGTCACGGGTTCACTTCCCAGTCAGGGCACATGCCTGGGTTATAGACGGGGTCGCCAGTTGGGGGCATGTGAGAGGCAGCTATTTCTCTCTCTCACAGAGAGATGTTTCTCTCCATTTCCTTCCCTTCCCCTCTCTCTAAATATACAGACTTTTAAAAAAAATTTTATTACTTCTAATTTTCAATGGACTGCTATGAGGTTAAAATAAACAAATCCCAAACTAGCAACGTGATCAAGTGATTTTGCACACCCCTCTATACATCTTTTAACTCTAAATTAAATTTTTTAATGGTATACAAAAATTTCTTCTAGACTTCCAAATACTTCAAGTGTTATTAAAACTTGGTATAAAAATTAATATATTTTAAAATATGCTGAAATGTTTTTAATCCAAATTTTAACTCACACTGAGCTGACCAACTTATCTTTTTTTTAATTATTGATTTTAGAGAGAGACAAAAAGAGAGAAACATCAATTTGTTGTTCTACTCATTTATACATTCATTTGTTGATTCTTTTATGTGCCCTGACTGGGGATTGAACCTGCAACCTTGGCATATCCGGACAATGCTACCCGGCCAGGGGAAGATGACCAACTTATCTTGCTATCAATAAGTGTTTAGTGCTGGCCTCTATAATTCTCTTCCCATCTCTATTTTAATAACAGAAATCTAAGATTATAAAGTGAGTTGTTTAAAAAGAGGTTGCAAATGTAAAAATGTGCAACTCCAACTATGTAAAACAGAATTTTCTTGCTGGTATACAAACAAAATAAAAAATACAAATAAACTACAACTGTTACCTAGGGTCCCACAGTTCAAAATTATGGCTTTATCTAATAGCAGTTTTCCTTACTGACAACTTCATAGGTCTTTACACATTGCATAAGAAGTTGTGCATAAGAAGTTTTAGGTTTGCTTAGTTCAAAAGTCCTGTTCAATTCTACAAAGCCAGTTCTATGCTCTGACAGAAATAGAAAATTAACCAACTAAAATTTTTAAAAATGGAAAATGCACTGAATTGAAGCCATCTCTCTGTCTACTTGTTTCCTAACTGAAAATGCCCTGCATAAAATTACTGTTCAAGAATCCAGTGGGTGTTTGGACTCACTGCATCCCCTAAAAAACACATGCAAGTTGAATACGCCAAAAGTCTTCTTATAATAAGTGTCATTCAATATAATAATAATCCATGTTTAAAATATTGTTACATGGAGCAGAGACAGATGTTATGCCTAGAAAGAGAAAAAAATACAAAACTTCTAATTATTCCACACCTTTTGACAACAAAGAGAGAACTCCAGAATTTCATATATATTCCTTCCATTACAGTAACACTACAGCATCTGATTAAAGGTAAAGATTCCCTTTATCGCAAAGGCAAAAGTGTAATGAAACTTTTAAGAGTATAAACACTTACACAGGTGATATGTCAAAAAACATCCCTCAGCACCTGTGTGACATCTAAGTGATGTAGGACTGCTGTCACCAAATGAGGTACAAAAGATTATATAAAAGTAAAACATGGTGAGGCCCTGGCTGGTGTGGCTCAGTGGACTGAACACTGGCCTTCAAACCAAAAGCTCGCCGGTTTGATTCCCAGTGAGGGCATATGCCTGGGTTGTGGGCCAGGTCCCCAGAGGGGAGCATGCAAGAGGCAACCACACATTGATGTTTCTCTCCCTCACTTTCTCCCTTCCCCTCTATCTATCTATAAATAAATAAATAAATAATCTTTTAAAGGAAAAAAAAAAAAGAACATGGAAAAGTAGGCACCACCCAGTAACTTTCCCCCAACTTTTTAAAAGGACAGGTGGGAGAGGAGTGTGATATATACTATTAAGAATGTTCTAAAGAAAAACCCCATAAGTGTGTATTTTAACTGTCAACATAGTTCATAAGTATATCTAATACCACCTAATTCATATTAAGTGCCCAATAAATAATAAACTCAGTCAAAGTGAATTAAAAATTGTCAGGTTTTCTTCAACTTGTTTGACACATTAAAACACCATTAACTGGCATTTTTAAATAATTTTTATTCCAAGCTAAATCATTAAGCAAAACAAGAATGACATTTGATATTATTATTCTTCCTCTACAAATTAGGAATACAAATAGTACCTATATCACTGGGTTTTATGAGTATTAAATTACTTAATACATGTTAAAATTAGTTTGGGCATGTGTACAAATTACAGTATGTAAATGATACATACACAGAGATTCAGAATACTACTCTCACTCCTAAATTTGAAAACTTCTAAATCAACTTTTTAACTTAGTTTACAATAGTGCCAGCATACAACTGGGGCTCAACACATGCTATTTTTATTACCGTAGAAGCTACTTGCTATGATTAAAGGAATACCTGAAAGTGTTGTGCACTGTGCCTAGAATGCTAATCTATTTAATATGAGCTGTCACTTTTAAATCATCCTTTACAATCAGTATTCAGAAAATATTCACCAATTAACTGTCCTCTGACCCTTTTGGGACTTAATAATTAAGTATAAGCTTCCATACTTATGACTCGCCTCTCACAGAGATCTTCAAGTTACAGTATCAACTGTCAATGGGCTCAAGAAATACAATGTGCCTACAGTGCTAACTTCACTGATATTTGTAACTAATTTCAAATAATGGAAGTTTTGATTATGTTTGTTACCGTAAAGAACATCAGACTGCCTTAAAATAAACATATTGCAAGCATTAAATAACTCTCAGATAACACATTTAAGAATGACTCAAGTGAAGACGAATGAGCACAGAAGATGGACAGCTAGAGTAACTGAAGCAGTGGGCTGGTGTGATCAGCATACTATTGATAGTTGGTGAACTAAAAGTATTAAAGGAGTGGACTTCATGCCTAGGCAGACATGAAAGAGATCAACTAACTCATGAACACTAACAGTCAAAATCTGAGTTTTAAATAAGACACAAACAAAAAGTAAAATGGTTCTTTCTATTTTTCTGATCCCTCAATCAATTATCTATTGTAAAGGTAGAAAAAAAGGTTCAACAGGGTTGCTTGCATAGCTTTCAAAACGAACTAACTTCAGTTTCCACTGTGGAACTCTAGAGGGCACCAGAAATATGCCCTCGGTTCCTGCAACCCTCTGAGTAACGTGAGGAGCTCGCTGCAGGACCAACGTCTGGTTGCTGAGGTTGGTGTTGCAGCAGCAGGAATAGTATCTGCAGCGGTACAAATGGCAGTGCCCACTCCCAGATGCCTCCCCAACCATTACCCAGGCTTCGCCCCGGTATGCTCCTCCCCCTCAAAACGACGGGGACAGGTCCTAAGGCTGAACCCCTACAACCTGACAACTTCCTCTAAGAGCAACAAATCAGGGGTAAAGGACTCACAATGAGGGTATTTTCCTTCTCTGTTTCTGTCAAAGATGCACCACACAGGGTTGAAGACGATTTCTGCTCCTGGGGTGAGAGGAAAAATGAGAAATGTATCAAGAACAATCTATCCAGGTGGGTCAAACAACCCTTCCCACCAGAAGGAAACAGATAAGGGAATAGAGGTCAAGGAGGTTCGGCTCTTCTGTTATCACTGCCCAGCCCAACAATCCCTCAACAATCCCTCGTACGTAAAGCGAAACAAAACTACGTAAAATAAGAATCTGGTACCAAAACCCAAATGAAAGATAAAATCTGGAAGGAGAAGGCGGAGGGTATGCAACCTGCCCCAGGGAAGGGAACGGGGGAAGGGCAAACGTTCCCTCGACGCCAGCAAGGGAATAGCATTTTCTCCCAAACGGGCCCACCCGGAGTCTCTCCCGTCACTCCAGGCACCAACTCTAAGGTAAGAGTGGCTCACGTCGCCGCTGGGCTGAAATCTCCGATATTTGCCCCAAACGTCTGCCCTGGGCCCAAGACTCGCCCCCCCCCCCTCCGCAGTCGGAGACCGGCTGCGCTGCCTCCCCGTCCGCCATTAGAGACCCAGCCAAACAATACGTGCGGAGCAGGGCCGCACTAGTACCAGGGACGGTAGAGCGGAGAAGGGCCCGGCGCAGACACTGACCCTCGCCCCCAAACTTGGAGGCCCCGGCTCCAGCGAGTCCCAGGAGCTGAAGACCGGCCGCCCCTCCCCCACCGCCCCCCGGAGAAAAAGAAAAATGCCCAAGACCACCCCCTCGCTCCGGCGGCCCCCTCCCGGCATGCTCACCCGGCCCTCCCGGCCTCGCCCTCGCGCCCGCAGCCCTCGGGCCGCACGCGACGGCGACGTGACATGAGCTAGCCCGGATCAGCCCCCGGGATCCGACGCGCAGGGGCGACGGCAACCGCGCCGCGGGGGTTAGTCCCGGGCCGGTGGGAGGCTCCGGAGGCCGCCCTCGCTCATCTCCGCCTCCCCGGCAGCCTCCGCCTCCCGAGGCTGCGCTGCACCCACCCACCCCCACTGTCCGCGGGCCGGGACTGCGAAGACCGCGGGGACGAGCCTCACCCGGTTCTGGCTGCAGCTCCGTGGAACGAACCTCCCCTCCCCCGACCCACCCCCTTCGGCGACGCGCACAACTCCGCTCGGTCCAGTCCCGGGTTTAGTGCTGTGAGCAGGAGCTGGAGCGGTAGCAGCGGAGGAGGAGGAGGAGGCGGAGGTGGAGGCGGAGGCGGAGGCGGAGGCGGTGGCAAGACAGAGGCCAAAAACGCCCCGCCCTCCGCACCCCAATTGGCTTGCGGGGAAGGCTGGCTTAGGTGCCCGGGGCACTTCCATTGGTTCGGTCTCCCTTCCTTCAGGAGCCCCTTGAGGGGATGGCCCGAGAGGCTCTCCATCAAGCGCAGATCACACCCCACGCCGTTTGATTCCCTCGCCCCTCCGCCAGCCCCGGCCTGGGCCGCGCCCCTCCCACCTCGCCCCCGCCTCCCGCCCCGCCCCCACTAGGTCCGTCAGGTCAGCGGCCTGACTTTCTTTGCCGCCGCACCAACCTCCGCCTCGGCCCTTGAGGGGCAATAAGGGGAAACTGTCCCAGTGTTAGGACGGGTCGAAACGCTGAGGCCCGGCCTCCTGCCATCTATCGGGCCAGGGAGTACATGCCGCTGCGTTGGTTCCCAGGGTCCTGCTTGGGGAGGGACGCGGCCTCGAAGACCCCGAAAACCCTCCTGTGCAGGTCCTAGAGACCCCGTGCGGGCTCCTGGACAGGGATTGCCGCGGGCCAGTGGTAGGTGGCGGCGGGCGAAGGCGTTCCGCAGCGATTTGGGGCGGACGCACGTCCACCCGCGCCTCGTCCTGTAAGGAGCAGCCCCGCCGCCCGTCATGGCTGCGGGAGGAGACGGCGTCCTCCATCTTGTCGGGACCCACTCGAAACCGGGCCCGTGGGGCAGGGCGACGTGTTCCCCAGCAGCCCTCGCTGTGCTGCGCCATTCGGCTAAGGGAGATCCCGCTCCCAGCGTCCGCGTGAGGCTCGGGGACAGGAGACGGCGGGAACTCTCAGACGCCACTCCCCGCCCCAGCGACCAAAATGGAGGCGTTGCAGGCACCCCCTAGACTGGGCCTGCGGATGGACGGGCAGGGGCCACCGCGTGTTCTTGGGGGCTTCCGCCGCCACACTGCACCGTCTGGTCTTCCGGGGTCAGGGACCAACCGCCCGCCCCGTGGCCCCGGGTAGCAGCCCACCGACCCCGGCTCCTCTTTTGTTCCCGTCCACCCCGACGTCTCTAGCGCCAGCCTGACCGAAGAGGTTCCAGGACTCCAGTCTGGCCCTAGCGGCAGGTGGCGGGATAACAGCGACGGAGTTGGGACGTGGATGGATGGATGGATGGATGAGTTAAACTTAGTTCCACCATTATCCACCACTGCCTACTACTAAATAGACGGGTGATGTTACCATTGAACGTTCTACAAGATGAGGTGAACGGCAAGTTTGTAACAAAGTTAACCATCCTCAAAGGTCTCGGTAAAGACTGACGATAAACACTGTAGCCACTTACAGCAAGAGAAATTGAGATTCATTTATGAATTATGAATTTTAAAAAATCAAGTAATCTTCCAGCTAGGGAGAAATGCAATAAATATAACTCTATTTAAGTTTAAGAATAGCCAAGATGTATTTCAACCAGCTTTCTCAAAATAGTACCACTGCAGATTGGAGGAGGGTAGCAAAACTTTTATTTGATAATTGTAAGCTTTTCTCAATACAATGAAATATCCTTATAACACTTAATAATACACAGCTCTGTTTTGCATTTACATTCTTTTTTAATATAGTCTATTGATTATGCTGTTACAGTTGTCCCACTTTCACCCCTTTATTCCCCTCCGCCCTGCACTCCGCCTCCCCCCAGCATGCTCCCAATTTAGTTCATGTCCATGGGTCCTACATATAAGTTCTTTAGCTTCTACATTTCCTATACTATTCTTAACCTCCACCTGTCTATTTTCTACCTACTCTTTATACTACTTATTCTCTGTACCCTTTCCCCCTGTTGCCCCCCTTTCCCACTGATAACCCTCCATGCGATCTCCATTTCTGTGATTCTGTTCCTGTTCTAGTTGTTTGCTTAGTTTGTCTTTGCGTTTGGGGGGTTTTTTTAGGTTCAGTTGTTAATACCTGTGAGTTTATTGTCATTTACTGTTTATTTTTGTCTTCTATTTCTTAGATAAGTCCCTTTAACATTTCATACAATAAGGACTTGGTGATGATGAACTCCTTTAACTTGACCTTATCTGGGAAGCACTTCGTCTGCCCTTCCATTCTAAATGAAAGCTTTGCAGGATACAGTAATCTTGGATGGAGGTCCTTTCATGACTTGGAATACTTCTTTCCAGCCCCTTCTTGCCTGCAAGGTTTCTTTTAAGAAATCAGCTGACAGTCTTATAGGAACTGCTTTGTAGGTAACTGTCTCCTTTTCTCTTGCTGCTTTTAAGATTCTCGCCTTCTCTTTAATCTTGGGTAATGCAATTATGATGTGCCTTGGTGTGTTACTCCTTGGGTTCAACTTCTTTGGGACTCTCTGAGCTTCTGGATTTCCTGGAAGTCTATTTCCTTTGCCAGATTAGGGAAATTCTCCTTCATGATTTCTTCAAATAAGTTTTCAGTTTCTCGCTCTTCCTCTTCTCCTTCTGGTACCCCTATAGTTCTGATATTGGAATATTTAAAGATGTCCTGGAGGTTCCTAAGCCTCTTCTCATTTTTCTGAATTCTTGTTTCTTCATTCTTTTCTGGGTGAATGTTTCTTTCTTCCTTATGCTCCAAACTGTTGATCTCAGTCCTGGTTTCCTTTCCGTCACTGTTGGTTCCCTGTAGATTTTTCTTTATTTCACATAATGCAACCTTCATTGCTGCCTGGGCCTTTTTTATGCGGTTGAAGTACCCAGTGAGTTCCTGGAGCATCCTAATAACTCTGCCTTTTTTTTTTTTTTTTGTCTTGGCTCACATTACATAGTAAGGGGCGGAGCCTTAGGTGTTCACCAGGGTGGGCCAACGGGAGTCTGAGAGGGAACAATGTCACCTACTCGGCTCTCAGCTGGTTTTTAGTCACTTCTCCCACTACCCACAATCAAATTGGGCCCTTCCTGTGCTGATTCCCAGGTGGGTGGGTTTGTGTATGTTCTAAGACCCTGTGTGTCTCACCAATGAACTCTCCTGTGAGGTTTGGAGTTTCTCCCACCACCTCAACCCCCACAGGTGTTTTCAGTCAGAGGCTTTGAGGCTTTATTTCCCCACGCTGGAACCCTGGGTTGCTCAGTCTGTCTTGCTCCCGCATTGTTCCTCCTGTTTTATCTGCATTCGAACTTGGGACCACCAGGTCTGCCAGCCAACACTTCATGGGGTCCACCAGCCACTGTCTTGCCAGCCCCAGTCCTCCAGCCGCCGCCTTGCCACGAGTCCTCTCTGCCTGGCAGTCCGTCTGTACCCCCTCCTACCAGTCTGGATGAATGTGTCTTCAACTCCTTGGATGTTGGACTTTCATACAATTCGAATTTCCGTCAGTTCTGGTTGTTTTTTGTTTTTAAATTTGTTGTTGACCTTCTTTTGGTTGTGCGAGGAGGCACAGTGTGTCTGCATACACCTCCATCTTGGCCAGAAGTTTGCATTTACATTCTTGGTAGCCCTACCTTCCTAATAGAAACGTTCCATTACAAAATGCAGAGCAACATTGTAATAATCCCATTTTCTGTTACCTTTGTGTACCATTATGGTAGCTCCTGCTTGTTGATTGATAGTTAGAAGGCTTAGAGTTACTTGCAAATAATTTCTGTCATAGATTTAAATGATAGGTTGTGTTCTAACGTGAGTTCAATTTGAGGATGTTCTGTACTGCCACTAATTTTCTGGCATTATTGCTGTTTTGTAATTAACAAAAATAATAATTACAGTAGTGTATGTTATTCACATTCAGTATTCCTTCATTGAAATCCATTTGTCTATGAAAATGTTCACTGGGTTGCCTGTGTAATATCAAGGAGAATTTTAGTTGAAAATTTAGAACTGAAAAGAATTTTGTGTCATTATTTTTTAAACTACACTTAATTTCTATAAAAGAACCTTTAAAAATAAGTATTTCAATGTCCATAACAGCATTATTCATAATTTCCAAAAGATAGAAACAACCTGAATATTCACTGACTGATGAATGCATAAACAAATGTGGTCTATCCATTCAAGGGGATATTCAGCCATAACAAGGAATGAAGTCCTAATACACACTACAACACGGGTGAACCTTGAAGACACATAATACATGAAATAAACCAGGCCCAACAGAGCACACATTGTATGGTTCCATTTATGTGATTGTCCAGATTAGGCAAATCTATAGAGACATTAAGTAGATTAGTAGTTGCCTAGTGCTGGGGAGTAGGGAATGATAGCTAAAGTGTGCAGGGGTATATTTTTGGAACAATGAAAATGTTCTAAAATTTATATTAGTGATGGACAACTCCAAATATACTAAAATCCATTGAATTATTCACCATAAGTGGGTAGATTGTATGGTATGGAATTACAACTCAAAGCTGTTATTTAAAATGTGTGTGTTTAGCTGTTTTGTACTAATCACAAAAGCATACTGAGCATTGCAGGAAGGCAACATAAAGACTTCAGCACGGACTAGCATTTCAAATACTTATTTGATCACTCAAAACTTTGAGGACATTACCTTCTCCCTGAGCCTCAGGTTAGTCACTTTTATAAAATAAAGTAATGCAGCATTGTTTTAAGAACCAAATAGCTTCTTTGAAAGTGATACAAAAATGTTAGAAGTTGCTAAGAGTAGATCTTAAAAGTTCTCACCACAAGAAAAAAAATTAAAACTGGGGTCTGGACACTAATTGGACTTACTGTGGTAATTATTTCCCAATGTAATCATAGATCATTATGTTGTAGACCTGAAAATAATATTATATGTCAGTTATATCTCTATTTTTAAAATGTCTAATATAATTGTATTTCTGGAGACCAAGAGTAATTGAGTTGCAATATAGCAGTTATTTTGAGGATAGTTTAGGAGGCAGACTGGCGACCTTTGAAAAAAGTTCCAATCTCACAGAGTTTTAGGGCGGATTAAATGAGCATACACATACAAAATTTACACCTCACACTGGATAGGACCTCAAAAAATTTTAGCTGTTTTTATTATTAATAATCGACTTTGTGGAGTATTAGAAAAATTCTTTATAATATTTTGTGAGGAGAAAAAAACATTGATATCTCTACCATAAACATTGAGCTAGTGCATATCCAAAAAACATTATAATAATACAATAAGTCAAATCTTGGAAGAGATTTACCTCAAAGTCTAATTTTTTTTGCGGGGGGGAGGAGCTTCGTATAATCTAGCTCATCTTCCCAGTGTGAATGGTAGACTAGTTCAAATAAAAGAATTGCTTGGGGCTGGGGACTGGAGAAATAATGTCCACTAGCATTTTAACTTTTACAGTTGAAAAGGGGAAGAGGCAATATTTTAATCATTGAAGCACTGAGAAAAATTTCCTGTGAGAGAAGGAAATTGTTCTGTTTGCTGTGAATAATAACTCATTATCTCCTTACCAACATTAAGAAGTAGTTAATATACTGTCACACTTTTACTGATGAAGAAACTGAGGCAAGGAAAGGTTAAGAAAGTCACATAGCTAGCACGTGATGGAGAGGGGCTCATGGCCTAGGATTCTTGGCTCCAGAGTCCATACTCATTACCATGTCACCATGCTGCTTCTCCAAGATATGCTTCTCCTAATTCATAAAATTTAATTCTTAAATATTACCACACAAAGTAATACATTATACAGCAGTAGCTTATAAACTTTTTTTGACAATGATATCACTAGGATATATACTATACACAGAAACCTAGTACAAAGTCACCTATATAGATAACTACATTGCTGAAATAAAAATTACATTGTATAATTATTTCCATTACTATCTTGGGTGGGTTTTAATATTTTCTATTCTAGTCTATTTAAATCAAGTATGTACTGTTTTCTTCCATTTTGTCATTGTTGTGTTTGATAAACATTGGTTCCAACCCACCAAATTGATTCTATCACTTACAAACTGGTTTGAACAACACAATTCTAGAGAAAGCAAATCACAAATAAATTCAAGTTCTAAAACAAGGAAAAACACATATGACATTAGAAACTGAGAGTGACCTGGAATGAACTATAGGAAGAAAAACTCAGTTTAAAAAATAGAGATTTAAGTTGCCATCCTTCCTAAAATATGTGAAATACATATCACTTCTTAACAATGTGCATTACACTTTATGAAACTGTACTGCAGCTGATTAGCAATCTCTGGAAAAGCAATACATGATTTAAAAGAGAATGCAGAATTCACCTTGATCCTGATTCCACCATTTGTTAGCTGTGTGACTCTACACTTTCTAAGCCTGTTTCTTTTTCAATGAGATGCGAAAATTGTACATAATATGACCTTGGTGGCAAATCCTTCTCTCTCCTTACATTTTTCTCATCCCTGGGATCCCAATGCTTCCAAATAACACTTTCTCACTTTTCCAGCTTATTATGAACTTTCCCTTCCTCTCAGTTCATGTGGTTTTTTATTAAATAATAAAAAACATAAATAATATGTTTACCACTATATTCTTTACAAACATTGTGCTTTACTCCTCCTTCCTGGTTCGCTGGAGTATGGGGACCCATCATGTTCTTCATTTCATCTCCCATGCAGCAGTGCCCACCCCAGTGCTTTCTAAGCTTTAGGGGTACTAAGTGGAAATTACAAGCAAATTTTAAAAGAGAAAATTATGTTAGATGGTTATGGAGGGCCTTCCCAGCAATTAAATTCTGTGATCTTATAAAATCATAAGATGAAAATAATATAAGGCCTAATTTTTGCCATTTAAGTGTTCATTATATTATCAACTATTATTTTTTTATTTTATTTAAGGGAACCAACCCTATGGGAAAATATATTTGCCAATGACACATCACACAAGGGTTTGATCTCCAAAATATATAAAGAACTCACATGACTCCACTCCAGGAAGACAAACAATCCAATTAAAAAATAAGAAAGGACCTGAACAGACACTTTTCCAAAGCAGACATAGAAAGGGCCCAGAAACATATGAAAGGATGTTCAGCATCACTAGCCATTAAAGAGATGCAAATTAAAACCACAATGAGATACCACTTGACACCAGTCAGAACGGCCATCATAAACAAATCAACAAATAAGTGTTGGAGAGGATGCAGAGAAAAGGGAACCCTAGTGCACTGTTGGTAGGAATGCAGACTGGTGCAGCCACTGTGGGAAACAGTATGGAATTTCCTCAGAAAACTAAAAATGGAACGGCCTTTTGACGCAGCAATTCCACTGCTAGGATTATACCCTAAGAATCCTGAAACACCAATCCAAAAGATCCAATGCACCCCCATGTTCATAGCAGCACAATTTACATTAGCCAAGTGCTGGAAGCAACCTAAGTGCCCATCAGTAAATGTGTGGATCAAAAAACTGGTACATTTACACAATAAAATACTATGCACCAGAAAGAAAGAACTCCTACCTTTGCGACAGCATGGATGGAACTAGAGAATATTATGCTAAGTGAAATAATCCAGGCAGTGAAAGACAAATACCATGTGATCACAACTATAAGTGGAACCTAATCAACAAAACAAATGAGCAAAATACAACCAGATATGTGGAAATAAAGAACAAACTGACATTGAACAGAGGGGAGGAGAAAGGGGGATAACTGGGAAAAAGGGGGAAAGGTAAAGGAACATGTATAAAGGACCCACGGACAAACACAAAGTGGGAGGGAGGAGTGTATTGAATGTGGGGGCAGGGATGGGAGGGGTGGGCAGAGCAGAATAATGGGGGGTGGAAATGGGGACAATTGTAATTGAACAATAAAAAATATTTTTAAAAGAGTTTATATCTTTATTTTTAGAGAGAAGGGAAAGGAGGGAGAAAGAGGAAGAGAAACATCAGTGTGAGAGAGATACATTAATTCGTTGCCTCTCACTTGCCCCCAGGCATGGTCCCTAACTAGGAACCAAGCCAGCAAACTTTCAGTCCACAGGCCGGCACCTAATCCACTGAGCCACACCAGCCAGAGAATTAACTGTTATTTTTTAAGTTTCTGTATTAGGTGGCTATTCTTTAAGAGATTAAAACAAGTTTAATAAAATAAAATAATTTTTCAGTATTTTTTCTATTTTCAAAGGTAATAAATGCACACTTAGTGACCAAAAAAAAAAATCTTAGAAAACCTGAAAAGTGCAAAGAAAAAATTCCAATTATTCTTGCCCTCAAGGATGACTACTGTTAACATTTTTTTCAGCAGACCTTATTTTTTAGAGCACTTTAAGTTTACAGCAAAACTGATCAGAAAGCACAGTGTCACCATTTACCCTTGTCCCCACACATGGACAGCCTCACTAACTAGCAACATACATCATCAGAGTGGTATATCTGTTACAATGGGTAAACCTATGACACATCATACTCACTCAAAGTCAATAGATTATCTTCGAGTACATTCTTCATATTGTACACTCTACAGGTTTGTACAAATGTAGAATGACATGTATATCCCCCATTATAGCATCACACAGAATTGTTTCACTGTCCTAAAACTCCCCTGTGCTCTACCTAGTCATCCCCCCCTGCCCACTAACTCGTGGCAACAACTAACCTTTTTACTGTGTCCATACTTTCCCAAATGTCAGAGTTGGGGTCATACATTATGTAGCCTTTTCCAATTGGCTTCTTTCACTTAGCGATAAGCATTTGAGTTTCTTCCATGTCTTTTCTGACTGGATAGCTCCTTTATTTTTACCACCTAATAATATTCTATTGTCTGGGTGGACCATAGCCTATTCATTCACCTATTGAAGGACATTGTTTTATTTTAAAAGGTTTTATTTATTCATTTCTAGAGAGATGAAAGGGAAGGAGAAACAGAGGGACAGAAACATCAATGCATGAGAAAAACATGGATCAGTTGCCTCTCACACCCGATCTTGTTTGTTTGCAAATTTTATTTTTTGTGATTAAAGCTGCTATGAACATTCATGTGCAGGTTTTTGTGTGGACATAATTTTTCAGTTCACTTGGCTAAATACCAAGGAGCATGATTGCTGTATCTTATGAAAAGACTATCTTTAGTTTTTAAGAAACCATAAAACTGTGTTCCAAAGTGGAAATCTGGTGTTGGTGGTGTTTTAGATTTTCCCCATTATAATAGGTAATGCAGTGGTAGCACATGGTTGTTTACATTGTTAATGTTTTCATGTATCAATATTTTTCCACTTTATTTTCCACAGAATATTTTTAATTGTATTTTATTAATTATGCTATTATACTTACCCTGAATTTTTCACCTTTGCCCCCCTCCACCCAGTGCCCCCTACTCCCTCAGGCAATCCCCCCACCATTGTTCATGTCCATGGGTCATGCGTACAAGTTCTTTGGCTACTCCATTTCCTATGCTGTACTTTACATCCCCATGGCTATTCTGTAACTACCTATTTGTACTTCTTTATTCCCTCACCTCTTCACCCATTCTCTCACACCCTCTCCCATCTGGCAACCATCAAAATGATCTCCATATTCATGATTTTGTCTCTGTTCTTCTTGTTTGCTTAGTTTGTTTTTTAGAATCAATTGTTGATAGATATATATTTTTTGCCATTTTATTTTTCATACTTTTGATATTTTTCGTTTCTAAGATAAGTCCCTTTAACATCTCATATAATAATGATTTCATGATGATAAACTCCTTTAGCTGTTTCTTGTCTGGGAAATTCTTTATCTGCCCTTTGATTCTGAATGATAGCTTTGCTGGATAGAGCAATCTTGCTGTAAGTATCTGCTTTTCATGACCTTGAATATTTCTTGCCAATCCCTTCTGGCCTGCAAAGTTTCTTTTGAGAAATCAGCCAACAACCTTATGGAAACTCCCCTGTAGGTAACTAACTTACTTTCTTTTGCTGCTGTTAAGATTCTCACCTTATCTTTAAACTTTGGCATTTTACTTTGATGTATCTTGGAGTGGGTCTCTTTGCATCCACCTTATTTGGGACCCTCTGTGTTTGCTGGACTTGCATGTCTATTTCCTTCAACAAATTAGGGAAGTTTTCTTTCATTATTTCTTCAAATAGATTTCCAATTTCTTGCTCTTTCTCTTCTCCTTCTGGTACCCCTATGATGCAAATGTTGGACCTCTTGAAGTTGCCCCAGAGGCTGCTTATACTGTCCTATTTTTTTTATCCTTTTTTCTTCTTCTTGTTCTGATTGGTTGATTTTTTTCTTCCTTATGTTCCAAATCATTTATTTGATTCTCAGCTTCATCCACTCTACTGTTTTCCTGTAATTTTTTCCTTTATTTCAATTAGTGTATCCTATGTTTCTGACTGGATCTTTTTTACTCTACTGAGGGCCTCACTAAGTAACTTGAGCATCCTTGTAACTAGCGTTTTGATCTCTGCATCTGATAGAGTCCTTATCTCCATTTTGTTTAGCTCTTTTTCTGGAGTTTTGATCTGTTCTTTCATTTGGGCCATGTTTCATTATCTCTTCATTTTGGCAGCCTCCCTGTGTTTGTTTCTGTGTATTAAGTAGAGTTACTTTGACTCCAAGTGTTGGTAGTGTGGCCTAATGTAGTAGGTGTCCTGTAGGGTCCAGTGGCACAGCCTCCTCTACTACCCAAGCTGGGTACTCAAGGTGCATCTTTTGTGTGGGTTGAATACATCCTTCTCTTGTAGTTGAGCCTTGATTGCTATTGGCAGGTCAATGGGAGGGATTTACCCAGGCCAGTCACCTGCAAGGACCAGCTGTGACCACTTACCACCAACCTCTGCTCTCCATGGAGGATCAGTTGTGCAGGGGTAAGGTTGTGGTGCTCCGGCATCGTCTGTACATCTCCGCTGGGAGTACAGGCTCTGGGGTTCCCTGGAAGGGGCAGGCCAAGGTCAACCACCACCTGTGTTTTGTCCAGGGCCACCCTGCTTGAGCTATAAAGCAATCTGTGATGCCTGATACTTGAGCTGGGCTTGAAGATTCCCAGGAGAAGCCAAGCTGTGAATCTGGATTGGTTTTTGCTAGTGGTGGGCCTGGGGCCCCTTAGCAAGAGATATTGGGGGAGGAGATTTGGGCCTCATTGAGGCTGACTGTTGCTTGTTTGATTGGATTTAGGAAGTTGTGAAGCATGAACCAAGACGAGCTATTCATAGGAGAAAGCAGCTTGAGTGGGCCTATAAGTTGGGTGAGACAGAGTCCCTGGGCATCTCAAGTATGGAACAAATAGTGTTAGGCATGTTAATGGAATCTCAGACATGGAACAAGCAAGCCTGTTGGCTCTGTGGTTCTGTGGGGAAAAGGCTCAGAAAGGGCCCAACTTTCTGCTGAGAGGAAGCTGTCTCTCAGTTCTTGCCTTGATGCCAGACACTTCACTTTCTTCTTAATGCCTCTGGTGCCTTTCTGGGTGGTACCCTGGTGCTGGACTTTACAGGAAGTTAGTCTGATTATGTTCATGTGTGGGTTCTTTAAGAGGAACTGCTTGGGACTCCAGAAGTTTCTTCAACCAACTCAACCCCTGCCTGTTTTCTGCAGCCAGAAGTTATGGGGGCTTATCGTCCTAGCAGTGGATCCCTGGCCTGGGGACCTGTTGTTGGGGTGGGACTCTGCACTCCTAAGGTGTCCCAAATTTTTATGCTCCACAGGTAGATGTGGAACCAGCTTGTACTGTGTCTCAGCCCTGTCTACCAGTCTGAATGGATGTGGTTTCTTTAATTCTGTAGTTATCAGACTTTCATTTAATTCAATTTCTGAGTGATAATTGTTCTATATTTTAGTTGTAATTTTGATGTGATTGTGTGAGGAGATGAGCCAAGTTTACCTACACTGCCATCTTGACTATAGTCACATTACTTTCTTACACCACGCTAGGAAACAAATACAAATTTCTATATAACTTTTGGCATGTAATTTCCAAAGACTTTTAAATAATGGAGAGATAGCATTAAACAAAACTTCTACTTTCACCTATTTATTGATGTTAATGAGTTTTCTCATTATTTACATCCATAAAACTGAGAAAGGAATAAGTAGAATGTGTGCCATTCTAGCAATAAGCAAAATTCATCCTAAGATTCATACGCTGTTTTTAAAATTACTTTCTACACAATTAAGTGAGATAGTTCTAGCCCTGACTTGGCCACCCACGTTGTTGGAGTATGTCCTGTACACCAAAAGTTTGTAGGTTTGATTCCAGGTCAGGGTCCATACCTAGGTTGTGGGTTCGTTTGCCTGTTGGAAGTTATATGGGAGGCCAACTTACAATGTTTCTCTCTCACATAAATGTTTCTCTGTCTCCCTGTCTCCCTCTCTAAAAACTCAACAAACATATCCTTGGGTGAAGATTAAATAATAAATATATAAATAGATAGATAGATCTATAAAAATCTACTTTTCATAAATTATTAATTAAAATGTGTAATACATTTCATTAGTTTAATCAAAGAGTTAATGTTTTAATCCATTTTTCATTGATGTGGCACCTTTGTCACAAGCTTCTGAGTCTAGAGATTTAAATTTTTGATATATTTACATATTTTTCTTACAAGACAATACCATAGGATAATCATTAAAAGACCTTTAAGAATAAATATACATTACACTGGGATAAAATTCTATGGGGAAAATGGAATGGAAAATAGTTAAAGTGAAAAAATGGAATCATAAAATTTTCTACTACTAAAAAATGGATAAAACAATATGAATAAGAACCAGAGAAAGTCAGAAATAAGGTTGCAAAATTCAGAAAAGAATCACTTCAGAAACAAACAAAAACTAGAAAGAAGTACAAAAATGAATAAGTACAGAAAATGTCAAGAAAAAATTTAGCTCCTGCCCTAGCTGGTGTGGCTCAGTGGATTGAGCTCTGGACTGCGAAGCAGAGGTTCACTGGTTCAACTCCCAGTCAGGGAACATGCCTGGGTTGCAAGATAGGTTACCGTGTGGGGAGTGTAAGAGGCAACCACACATTGATGTTTCTCTCCCTCCATTCCCCTCTTTCTAAAAATAAATAAAAATAAAATTAAAAAAAAAACCCTTCCTTTAAAAAAAGAAAAAAATAAGCTCTGGCTAGGTGGGTCAGTTGGTTGGAGCTTCATCGTAAGGACAGGGGTTCCAGTCAGGACAGAAACCTAGCTAGGTTTTGGGTTTCATTCCCAGTCAGGAAACATATAAGAACCAACCAATGCAAGTTTCTCTCTCATACCAATGTTTCTGTCTCTCTCTTCCTTCCTCTCCCTCTAACATAAGTAAATGTATGCTTGGGTGAGATTTAAAAAGGAAATAGAGAAGAAAGGCAAGGAAGATTCAACATATAATAAATAAATCACCAAAGATCAGGACTTCTGGCCAAGATGGAGGCATGGGTAGACGCACTGTGCCTCCTCGCACAACCAAGATAGGGACAACAACGATATAGAAACAAAATAATAACCAGAACTGATAGAAAATTGAAGTGTATGGAAGTCAGATTTAAAAGTAGACATGTTCATCCAGACTGGTAGGAGGGGCGGAGTCAGGCCCAGCGAGGGACATGGAGCAGAGACCTGAGCAACTGGGGCAGCGCGCAAGTCCACAGCAGACAGACCCTGGCCATACAAGCAGCGGTGGCTGGTGGGCCCCGGCTAGGGGGTGGCGACCAGCAGACCCAGCGGGTGGCGACCAGCAGACCCAGTGAGGCAGCCATTGTGAAGCAAGGCACTGCGCGCAACTCAGGGTCCCAGCACCGGGAAGTAGAGCTTTGGGTCACTGACTGAAAAGGAGGGTCCCACGGGGTGCACTGGCCCAAACACTGGAATTGGTGCCACAGGGGCCCAGTTAGCTTGTGGAAAGCGGCGGACGGGTCTGAGGTGCTACAGAGAGCAAAACAAGGGCCATGGTTCCTTCTCAGACCCCGCCCCCACATACAGGGTCACAACCCAGCAACTGGGGTGCCCCATCCTGGTGAACTCCTAAGGCCCCACCCCTCACTATAGGAGCTCAACAAGAACAACAACAAAAAAAAAAACAGCAAAAAGATGGCTCACACAGAAGAAGAATTGAAAGCCCCAGAACCCATCCTTTTAAGCGACCAAGAGATAGCCAACCTATCAGATGCACAGTTCAAAGCACTGGTGATCAGGAAGCTCACAGAATTGGTTGATTTTGGTCGCAAATTAGATGAAAAAATGCAGGCTACAATAAGTGAAATGAAGAAAAATGCACAGGGAACCAATAGTGAGGGAATGAAAGATGGGTCTCACATCAATGGAGTGGACCAGAAGGAAGAAAACAACATACAACCAGAAAAGAATGAAGAAATAAGAACTCAAAAAATGAGGAGAGGCTTAGGAACCTCCAGGACATTTCCAACATCCGAATTATAGGGGTACCAGAAGGGGAAGCGAACAGCAACAAGTGGAAAACTTATTTGAACAAATAATGAAGGAGAATTTCCCCAATCTGGCAAAGGAAATAGACTTCCAGGAAGTCCAGGAAGCTCAGAGTCCCAAAGAAGTTGGACCCAAGGAGGAACACACCAAGGCACATCATAATTACATTAGCCAAGGTGAAAATGGAGAAAATCCTAGAAGCAGCAGGAGATAAGGAGACAGTAACCTACAAAGGAGTTCCCATCAGACTGTCAGCTGATTTCTCAAAAGAGACCTTGCAGGCAAGAAGGGGCTGGAAAGAAGTATTCCAAG
>CM052539.1:88157867-88260799 GCA_028533065.1 Trachops cirrhosus
AGATTGGGGAAGTTCTCCTTTATTTATTTGTTCAAATATCTTTTCCACTTGTTGTTCTTCCTCTTCTCCTTCTGGTACCCCTATAATTCGGATGTTGGAACGTTTAAAGATGTCCCGGAGGTTCCTAAGCCTCTCCTCATTTTTTTGAATTCTTATTTCTTCATTCTTTTCTGGTTGTATGTTTTTTTCTTCCTTCTGCTCCACTCCATTGATGTGAGACCCATCTTTCATTCCATCACCATTGGTTCCCTGTGCATCTTTCTTCATTAAACTTACTGTAGCCTGCATTTTTTTCAGCTAATTTGTGACCCAAATCAGCCAATTCTGTGAGTATCCTGATAGCCAGTGCTTTGACCTGTGCATCTGATAGGTTGGCTATCTCTTGGTCGCTTAAAAGGATGGGTTCTGGGATTTTCAATAATTCTTAGGTTTGAGCCATCTTTTTGCTGTTTTTTGTTTTGTTTTGTTTTTTGATCCTGTCGAGCTCCTGTAATGAGGGGCGGGGCACTCCAGTCGCTGGGTTGTGACGCTGTATGTGGGGGCGGGGTCTGAGGAGGAACTTGCTCTGCTCTCTAGGACCCCAGACCCTTCCACCACTTTCCGCGAGCCAACCAGGCCCCTGTGGCACCAATTCCGTTGTGGGTGGGCCTGTGCACCCCGTGGGACCTTCCTTCTCAGTCAGTGACCCAAAGCTCTATCTCCTGGCGCTGGGGCCCCGAGTTGCATGCAGTGCCTTGCTTCACAACGTCCGCCTCGCTGGGTTTGCTGGTCGCCACCCCCTGGCCAGGGCCCACCAGCCACTGCTGCTTGTGAGCCCAGGGTCTGCCTGCTGCGGGCCTGCGCACCGCCCCGGGTGCTCAGCTCTGAGCTCTCCCCTCCGTGTCCCTCGCCTGGCTGCCCGACTCCGCCCCTCCTACCGGTCTGGATGAAAGTGTCTATTTTTAAATCCTTGGGTGTCCGACTTCCATACACTTCAATTTTCTGTCAGTTCTGGTTGTTATTTTGTTTCTATATCGTTGTTGTCCCTATCTTGGTTGTGCGAGGAGGCACAGTGTGTCTACCTATGCCTCCATCTTGGCTGGAAGCTATATTTTGTTTTTTTAATGGCTGAATAATATTCCATTATATATGTGTATGTACCACCACTTGTTTATCCACTTGTCTACTGAAATGCATTTGGGTTGCTTCCATATCCCGGCTATTGTGAATAATGCTGCAACGAACATAGGGGTACATAAATTCTTTTGAATTAGTATTTTGGGTTTCTTTGTATATATACATAGATAGATAATTGGGTCATAAGGTAGTTGCATTTTTAATTTTTTGAGGAACCTCCATACTGTTTTTCACAGTGGCTGCACCAGTCTGCATTCCCACCAACTGTCCACAACAGACTCATTTTCTCCACATTCTCACCAGCACTTGTTGATGTATTGATGATAGCTATTCTGATGAGTGTGAGGTGCTCTCTCATTATGAGTTTAATTTGCATTTCTGTGAAGATTAGTTGAGCATCTTTTCATATATCTGTTGACCATCTTGATGTCCTCTTAGGAGAAGTATCTATTTGGGTCCTCTGCCCATTTTTTAATTGGATTTTGTGGGGTATTGTATGAGTTTTTTAATAAATTTAGGTTATTAACCCCTCATCAGATGTATTAGCAAATATCCTCCCTAATAGAGTAGGTTGTCTTTACATTATGTTGATGGTTTCCTTTGCTTTGCAAAAACTTTGATTTAGTCTAATTTGTTTATTTTTTTCTTTTGTTTCCCTTGCCTGAGGAGATAGATAACATCAGCAAAAATATTACTAAGAGAAATGTCAGAAATTTTATTGCTTGTGTTTTCTTCTAGGAGTTTTATGGTTTCAAGTCTTACATATAAGTTTTTAATCCATTTTGAATTTATTCTTACGTATGGTGCAAGAATAGTTTCATATACTTGCATGTAACTGGTCAATTTTTCAATACCGTTAATTGAATAGATTGTCTCCACCCCATTGTATATTTTGCCTACTTTGTCAAGTAGTAATTGACCAGCCCTGGCTGGTCTGGCTCAGTTGGTTGGAATGTCATTTTGTACAACAAAAGGTTTGGAGTTCGATTCCTGCTGAGGTCAAATACCTAAATTGTGGCTTCATTCCCCTCTCGATTCCTGCTGAGGTCAAATACCTAAATTGTGGCTTCATTCCCCTCTGGGGGAGTCTATGGGAGGCAACCAGTCAATGTATCTCTCTGACATCAGTGTCTCTCTCTCTCTCTCTCTCTCTCTCTCTCTCTCTCTCTCTCTCTCTCTCTCTCTCCCTTTTCTTCTCTCTCTAATATCATTGAACATATTTTTTAAAAAGTGAAAAAAATTAATTGACCATATAGGCTTGGCTTAAGTTCTGGGCTTCCTGTTCTGTTCCATTGACCTTTATGTTGTTTTTATGCCAGTGGCATACTGTTTTGATCTCTATAGCCTTGTATAGTTTGGTATCTGGTATTGTGATTCCTCCAACTTTCTTCTTTCTCAAGATTGCTGTGGCTAATTGAGGTCTTTTGTGGCTCCATATAAATTTTTGGATTATTTTTTTAGTTCTGTGAAAAACACAATTCGTACTTTAATAAGAATTATGTTGAATTCGTAGATTGCTTTGGGTAGTATGGACACTTTAATGATGTTAATTCTTTATCCATGAACATTTTATATGCTTCCGTTTATTTGTATCTTCTTCAGTTTCTTTTTTTAGTGTCATAATTTTCTGAGTAGAGATATTTTACTGTCTTGTTTAAATTTATTTCTAGGTATTTTTTTGATGCAATTGTAAATGGGATTGTTTTCTTGGTTTCCCTTTCTGAGTGTTCATTATTGGTATGTAAAAATGCAGCCAATTTCTGAATATTTATTTTGTGTCCTGCTACTTTACTGAATTAATTTATCAGTATTAGTATTTTTGTGGAATCATTAGGGTTCTCTATAAATCACAGGGGTGTCCAACCTTTTGGCATCTCTGCGCCACACTGGAAGTAGAAGAGTTGTTTTGAGCCACACATTAAATACACTGCAACATGTAATCACAAAAAAATCTCATGTTTTAAGTGAATTTACGATTTTGTGTTGGACTGCATTCACAGCCAGCCTGGGCTGCATGCGGCCCATGGGCCTCAGGTTGGACACCATGTATAGTATCATGTCCTATCACGTGCTTTTCCTGCATCTGTTGATATTATCATGTGATTTTTATCTTTGTGTTTCTGTTGTGTATCATGTTAATTGATTTGCAAATACTGTACCAACCATGCATCCCAGGAATAAGTCCCACTTGATCATGAGGTGTATGATCTTTTTAGTATATTCATAAATTTGGTTTGCAGATGTTTTGTTCAAGTTTTTTACACCTGTGTTCATCAGTGATGTTGGCCTATAATTTTCTTTATAGCCTTTTTTCTTTACTTTTTATTTTTTTAATTACTTTATTGTTCAATTACAGTTGTCTGCATTTTCCTCCCACCCCTACTCCCCCACCCCCACCCCCGTATAGAGTCTTTATCTGGTTTTGAAATCAGGATGATGCTGGGCTTGTAAAATGAATGTGGGAGTTTTACATCCTCTTGAATTTTTTTTGAATCATTTGAGAAGGATAGCTGTTAATTCTTTGAATGCTTGGTTAAATTCACCTGTGATAGCATTTGTTCCAGGACTTCGTTTGTTCGGATTTTTTTGACTACTACTTTCATTTTGTTGGTTGTTATTGGTCTCTGCAGATTGTCTTTCTTATTTATCCATTCTTGGAATGTTGTATGTTTCTAGGAAATAATTTCTTTCAGGTTGTCTAACTTGTTGGCATGTAGTTGTTTGTAGTGTTTTCCTATAATTCTTTGTGTTGTTATGATGCCTGTTGTCACTTCTTTTCCTTCATTTCTTATTTATGTGGGTCCTGTCTCTTTTGTTCTTGATGCATTATGGTTAAAGTTGTATCTGTCGAAAAAATACAATAAAAATAAATTTAAAAAAGAAAAATGTTTTATCAGTCTCATTTACATTTTTAAAGAACCAGCTCTTTGTTTTATTGACCTTTTGTATTGTTTTTTTAGACTATTTCTGCTCTGGCCTTTATTATTTCCTTTCTTTTATTCACTTAGGGCTTTGTTCTTTTTTTAGTTTGTTCAGGTGTATGGTTATATTGCTTATTTTAGATTTATCTTGTTTCTTGTGGTAGGCAATATTGTCTGAATTTCACTCTCAGGACTGCTTTTTCTGTGTCTCATAGGCTTGGGGTCATTGTGTTTTCATTTTTATTTGTCTGAAGTATTGTTTTTTTTTTAAGATTTTTATTTATTTACTTTTAGAGAGAGGAGAAGGGAGGGAGAAATAGAGGGAGAGAAACATCAGTGTGCAGTAGATGCATTGAACAGTTCTCTTGCATGCCTCCACCTGGGGACCTGGCCCGAAACACTGGCATGTGCCCTGACTAAGGGTGGAAGCTGGGATCTAGAGGTTCTCAGGCGGTTGCTCAATGCACTGAGGCACACCAGGTAGGGTTTTGTTTTTTAATCCTCATCTGAGGACTCACTTACTGATTTTAGAGAGGGGGAAGAAAGAAGGAGACAGGGAGGGAGAGAAACATTAGTGTGAGGGGGAAACATCCATCAGTTGCCTCTAGCACTTTTGGGGTTTGAACCTGTGACCTTTTGGTTATGGGATGACCCTCCTGCTTACTGGGAAACACTGACCAGGGCATATCAGTGTATCTTTTGATTTATTCCTTGATCTTATTGTTAACACATTCATCGTTTAGCAACATATTATTTTGCCTCCATGTGTTAGTAAGTTTTTCTTTTTCTCTTGTAGTTTATTTCCAGTTTCATAACATTGTGGTCAGAGAAGATTCTTGATAATGATTTCAGTCTTCTTAAGTCATTTGAGACTTGTTTTGTGGCCTAACATGTGGTCGATCTATCCTGGAAAATATTTCATGTGCACTTGAAAAGAATGTATATTTTGCTGCTCTGGGGTGGCATGGTCTAAATGTATCAATTAAATTCATTGGGTTTCATGTGTCGTTTAAGGCTGCTATTTCCTTTTGATTTTCATTTTGGAAGATTTATCCAATGATTTCACTGGGGTGCTAAAATCCTCTACTAGGACTGTACTACTGTCAGTCTCTTCCTTTTTGTCCATTAATATTTGCTTTACAAGCTTGGGTGCTCTTATGTTGGATGTATACATTTTTACAAGAGTTACATCATTTTGATGGATTGATTCCTTTATCATGATATGGCCTTTTTGTCTTTAATTATAGCCTTTGTTTTAAAGTCTGTTTTGTCGGAAAAATTTATTTCTACTACAGTTTTTTTTTTCATTTGCGTGAAATATCTCTCTTTAATCCTTTGCTTTCAGTCTGTGTGTCTTTTGTTCTGAGGAGCATCTCTGTAGCATATATATGTATCGTGTTTTCTTGTTCATTCATCTATCCTATATCTTTTGACTGGAGCATTTAATCCTTTTGCATTTTATGTGATTTTTGGTAGGTACATATTTATTGCCATTTCATTGGTTTAAAAAATATTTTTGAATATGTTTATTGATTTGAGAGAGAGAGAGAAACATTGTGAGAGAGAAACCCATTGTTTGCCTCCTATACACTCCTGGAACAGGGATTGAATCTGCAACCTAGGTATGTGCCCTGAGCTGGAATCAAACTGCCCTCTTTGGTTGTACAGGATGACATTCGAAGCAACTGAGCCACACAGGCCAGGGCACCATTTTATTCTTTAATTACTAAGTTTCTTTTTTGTTTTTTCTTCTTAAACAAGTTTCTTTAATATTTCTCATGTTTTTGGTGGTATTGAACTCCTTTAACTTTTCTTGACTGGAAAGCTGTTTGTTTCACTTTGAATTTTAAACAATACCCTTGCTTGGTGTAGAGTACTCTTGGTTGTAGGTCCTTGCTTTTCATCACTTTAAGTATGTTGTGCCAATTTTTTTGCTTGAAATGTTTGTGTTGCAAATCAGCTGACAGTCCAATGGGAGCTCTTGCTTCTTTAAGGTTCTGTCTTTGTCTTTAACCTTTTCTGTTTTAATTACAATGTGTCTTGGTGCGGGCCTCTTTGGGTTCATCTTGTTTGGGACTATGAACTTCCTAGACTTGTATGTCTTTTTTTTCTTCACCAGGTTAGAGAAGTTGAATATTTCATACCAGTCCCCTCTGTCTTGAAATATTGCTGTCAACAAATTAGCTGACATTATTATTGGATATAAGTAGCTGCCTTTCTCTTGCTACTTTTAAAATTCTTTGTGTGTAACCTTTGCCATTTTAATTATGATGTGTCTTGATGTGGGACTCTTTGGGACTCTCTGCATTTCTTTTGTGTTTCTTATTCTTCACTGGGTTAGGAAAATTTTCAGTCATTATTTCTTCAAATAGGTTCTCAGTCCCTTGCTCTCTCTCTTCTACCTGGCTCCCCTATGATATGGATGTTGTTATGCTTAATGTCTCTAAGGTTTTAAAAAATTCTTTTTTTTTTTTTGCTCTTCTGATTGGATGATTTTGCTAACTTGTTTTCCAAATTGCTGATTTGATCCTCTGCTTTATCTAACTTACTGTTAATCCCTTCTTGTGTACTCTTCATTTCAGATATTCTTCATTTCTTGACTTGTTCTTTTTTATAAATTTTATCTCATTTTTTATGCTTATTATTTTGTTGTTTAAATTCTTGCTGAGTTCATTCTTCTTTTAAGTTCCTGGAGCATCTTCATAACTATTGCTTTTAACTATTGGGTAGATTACTTGCCTCGATTTCATTTATTTCTTTTGGGGGGGATTTTTTTCTGTTCTTTCATTTGGGACATGTTTCTCTGTCTCCTAGTTTGGCTGCCTCTCTGTGTTTATTTCTGTGTATTAGGTAGATCTGCTGGTTTTGGTAAGGCAGCCTTATGTAGTAGGTGCCTAGTGGGGCTCAGTGGCATAGTCTCCCTGATGATCTATGCTAGATGTTCCATTTATTTTTTAAATCCCCTTTTAGCCTGTCAGTGTCATTTGATAGTTGTGTCTTTCATACATGTGTATTTTAAATATTGATTGGGTTATTGTTTTATTGAATGGCTACAGTCTTTTTTTTTTTAATCAATAAAGATTTTACTGCCCTGACCATTGTGGCTCAGTTGATTGGTTGTTGTCCCGAAAAGCAAAAGGTTGCTGGTTTGATTCCCAATGGGGCATGTACCTGGGTTGTGGGTTCACTTTTCACCCAGTCAGTATGTGTTCACCCAGGCACACCCAGTTCACCCAGTTCACCCAGGCAACCGATTGATGTTTAACTTGCACATTGATGTTTCTCTCCTTTTCTTTCTCCCTCCCTTCTTCTTTCCTTCTCTCTAAAAAAAAAATCCTCTTAAAAAATAAGAGTTTTGCTATATTTTTATTGTTTAATACTTTATTACATATACATAGTACTTATGAATATTCAAATGCTGACCTGCTACTTCATTTGTTTTAAATCACTTGATTTATTTATAATATGGTGTTGGAGGAGGGCTGTGTGGATACTCTGGACCGTCAGAAAGCTGAACCAGGGGGTTTTAGGGCAAATTAAGCCTGAAATGTTGCTGGAGGCAAAAGCGACAAAACTGATGCTGCCTTACTTGGAACACATCACTAGAAGGCCGGGTTCTTTGAAAAAGACAGTAGTACTGGGAAAAATAGAAGGTAGCAGGAAAAGAGGAACACCAAATATGAGGCGGGTTGACTCCATGAAAGAAGTTGTAGGCATGACTTCACAGGAGCTTAGAAAGGACTGCTGAGGACAGGAACTTGTGGAGATCATGTATGGTCGCCAGGAGTTGGAGCCAACTCTGGCATGTAACACACACCACTTCCTGGCCGCACGGTCTTGGGCAGCTTGTTGTTTGAGGGCTTTTTTTTTTCTTCAAATGTGTGTAGAGAAGATGATGATTTTACTTCATGGGGCTGCTTTAATGTATAGCTGACGTGAATGTTTGGTCATAATCATGAAATAAAAATTTATTGAATGAATGTATTTTTAATTAAAACATTTTAATTGAGTTAAAAAATTTGAATTAAATGTTATTCAGCATATTTATACTTTTAAAACTTTCTGTGGTGGTCATGTTAAATTTTTCTTCATGTTTGCTTAACATTATGTGAAGGCCTTATGAAGGTTCCTCTAGCTACAGGGGTGTCAGACTCATTTTCATGGGGGGCCACATCAGCCTTGCGGTTGCTTTCAGAGGGCCGAATGTAATTTTAGGACTGTATAAATGTAACTACTCTTTAACAGTTAAGCGAGGGCTCCGCACTGCCGCCAGGTAGAAACAAGGTGCTGGGCTGGATAAAACAAGGTGGAGGATTGAATTCGGCATGTGGGCCTTGTTTTTTGCCACGTGTGCCTAGCATATGCTATTACTGTTTTACCATAAAGAAGTCTTTCTTAGTAAGAAGCTATTTTAACGTAATGTGTATATATTTTATTGTTTGAAAATATACTTAAAATGCCTTAGTGTATGGAATAGAAATTGATAGATGTTTTGGTAAAGCACATGGTCACCCCTTAAGTTTTTAAATAGAGTTATCCATTTTTTTAAAGCAGATACAAGTAAGTGTCTCTTTTGTAATTTTACAATATTAGCATGCCTTCCTTCTGACACAGACACAGATTTTGCTTGTTCTAAGACAAATGAAGATTGCTTTTGGGATTAAGTTGTGCACAGTGTTTGAGTCCTGAGGTTGTATTTAGGCCCTTGAGTAGCTTTAACTAATGGGTTTGACCTACTGTTTTATGATAAAGTTTATGCCATATTTTGCTGTGTATAATGCTCACTTTTTCCCCCCAAATTTTAGAGGGAAAAATAAGGATGTGTATTATGTACTTACCATGGGTATAATAAAGGGGCATAATAATCCTGTGTATAATTTGCACCAAAACATGTGTGTGCATTATACATGGGGGTGCATTATGAACCTCAAAATACAGTGTCTGTTATATTTAACACAAAGGGGTTATTGTCACAGATAAGTGAAAATAAAACAAAACCTTTACTCTAAAATGTTGTATAAGTTATGGAATACGTGTCATTTTGAAACAAATTGGATATGGTGCTCTCCAGAGATTGGAACCTGGTTTACCCAGGATGCTTAATGGTTAAAGAGTAACACAGTCATATAAAATAAGGGACTAGATTGTGAACCTTGACAAGTAAATAATGATGTTACTTAAAAATGACTGGTGGTTAATATATTGGTTTTTGCCTTCTGGCCTTTCTGTAAATATCTGGGACAAATACATTTCCCATGTAGCAAATGAGTGCCTACTCTGTGCCCAGGGACTGTTTTATAGACTCTAGGATGGTATTCAATCAGGAGGAAAGTTATTTATGGTCTATTCAGTGCTTCATAAAAAATTTGGCATACCCTCATTTAATGTCTGTGAAAAGTGGTTATTCTGTGTCTCTCTTGTATCACCAATGATAATCTCAAGAATTATCATTCTTGAGAATGATAATCACTTCATCTTCAGCGTTTGGTCAGCTTTATGTAATCTCTTTTTTCCCCATTATTCATTTAGGTGCTTCAGGTGCCTGAAATTTTTTTATTGATTAATGTGAGAACCTAAGGGCAACTTGTTGAACCTCCCTGACCCTTCCAGCATCTTACTTCCTCAGTATGATATGATTCTTCCAGGGCTGGTTTTTTTTTTTTTTTTAACTCCCCACGAATTTACATAAAGATACATGTACTTTAGGAAAAATACAGTGTGTATGTATATATGGACTTTGGGGAAATGCATAATATTGTAGTAATACTCTTTGTGTTCTGTAGCTTTTTCAGCTTACAGTATATCCATAGATCATTTCATGTCAGTAAGCTCTACTTTTCAAAATCCCTAACAGTAATCTGTTTTCCTTCCATCTCCCATCACCACCCTTGTTTCAGCCCTCATCCTTTCTCACCTGGACCAGTAGCCCTCCCGTTTTTTCTTTGCCTCTTATAATATATTTCCCATGTAGCAGTCAGAGTGATATGTTGAAAACATATGTGAGCCCTGGCCAGGTGGCTCATTTGGTTGGAGCATCGTCCTGTACACCAAAAGGTTTAGGATTCAGTTCCTGATCAGGGCACATACCTAGGTTGCAGGTTGTCTCCCCAGTCTCAGGGTGTGTGTGGGAGGCAACTGATTGATGTTTCTCTCAGTGATGTTTCCCTCCCTGTCTTCCTCCTTTCCTCTCTCTAAAATAAATCAGTAAACGTATCCTCAGGTTAGGATTTATAAAACTGAGATTGTGTTAGCCTTTTGGTAAAAACACTGCATTCTTTCCTGTTACTGGAAAATCTGAACAGTTCCCTTTAGAATTCATGATTTCTGGTGGCAGGCATGTTTACCTGTTTGGTATATTGATTTTCTCAAGTGCAAAAGACAGGGTCTTGCACATACTAGGTGTTCTGTAAATCTTCATTGTCTGCAATCAAGGAGTGAATTACTGGCCTTGGTGAGTTGTTGCTCCGTGTTTTTGTACTTCATTTCATAGTATTCCTCACCTACCTTGTGCCAGCTACTTTGGTCTTTATTCTGTTGCTTGGATTTACCAACCTCGTTCCCTTTAGGCTTTTTCTTTTTGCAAGAGCTGGAATACCCTTCCTCCAATTTTTCCACTGTTGGGCCTTTCTTGTCATTTCAGATTTCATTGTAAAGGTCACCTGCTCTCAAAAGGGTTTGACCTCTGATCACCAACATAAAGTAGTTATCTTTATGTTCTGTAGCTATCATTGTATTATCACTGCTTACAAAAAATTTGAATTTAGATTTTTGAAAGATTTTATTTATTTACTTTTAGAGAGAGGAGATGGGAGGGAGAAAGTGAGAAACATCAGTGTACAAGAGATACATTGGTTACCTCTCTCACACCACCAACTGTGGGCCTGTCCTGCAACTCGGGCATGTGCCCTGTCCAGGAATTGAACCTTTTAGTTTGTAGGTTGGTGTTTAATCCACTGAGCCACACCAGCCAGGGCTAAGTTTAGATTTAAAAGTAAGTGAGAAATCATGTTCAAAAATTAGGAAAATGCAACAAAATAAGCAGTGAACACTTTTTTCATCTCTAGCTCCCATCTGCCAAAGTGGTAATTATATTGATGTCTTCATCCTTCCTGAGGCTCTTTATAGCAATATAAGCAAATGACAATATATATGAAGTAGTAAGTGTTCTTAAACCAACCTTTTTTTTTTTTTTTTTTTTTTTAAACTGGGCTAAGTAGCTTTATTAGAAAAAGAACTACAAAGGGTTCAAGAGCTGGCATTGGGACTTTCGAACCAGTCTTTAAGACCTGTATTACCATTGTGTCCTCACCTTCTCAGACAAACCTACTGTTTAAAAATGAGTCTGTCTTACACAGACTAGTTCAAATTCTCATTCATCCCGTCTACAGATTACGTACAATCTATACACCCTTCATATTTTCACCCTTCTAGTTTTTTGTCCCTGTTCAGTCTCTGAGATTAAAGTGATTCATATTCAGTATTCTACCATCTGTGCCCATAACTTTATCTTCTCTATCTGCCCAGGAACTTATTTTCTTTCTTTTCTGGGGCTCTTTACTGTTAACTCTCTGCTGTCTCTTTTGGTACAGCCCTGCATATATAGTAGGTATTCAGAAAATAATAGTTGAATGTAGCAGAATGGTGAAGAGTTGAAACTTTTGAGTTATAAAGACCTGGGTGTGCATTCCAGCTGTGTGGCTTGGGCATGCTAGTTAGCATCTCTAAGCCACATTTTCTAAAAAAATCCTCACCTGAGGACATGCTTATTGACTTCAGAGAGAGGGAAGGAAGGGGGAGAGGGAGGGAAAGACACATCAATCAGTTGCCTCTTACATACTTCCTATTCAAGGATTGAACCTGCAACCCTGGCATGTGCCCTGACTGTGAATCGAACCTGCAACCTTTCAGTTTTTAGGACGATGCTCCAACCAACTGAGCCACACTGGCCAGGGTTGAGCCACAATTTCTTTATCATTAAAATGGGACAAATTTTATAGCTATACCAAGGGTTGTTTTGAAGCTGTAACTAAAAAGTGGATTGCGTTTACTTCCTATAGCTGTTGTAGAAAATTATCACAAAGTTGAGGGTAAACAAGTTTTCTTGAAACAACAGAGATTTTGTCTCTCACAGTTCTGGAGGTCAGAAGTTGGAAATCAGTGACACTGGGCTCTCACATCAAGGTGTCAGCAGGAGTATGCTTCCTTGGGTGGGCTCTTGGGGAGAATCCATTCCTTGCCTCTTGATGGCGACTGCCAGCATTCCTTGGCTGCATCACTCAATTTCCTCTAATGTGCTTCTATGGTCACCCTGCCTTCTCTTGTGCTTGTAATTTCCCTCCACCTTTCTTTGATAAAGAGAGTTATAATTACATTTAGGGCCCACCACGGTAATCTCATTTTTCAATCCTGAGTCATATCTTCAAAGTCTTTAAAGACCCTTTAAAAAAAAAAAAAAAAATATATATATATATATATATATATATGGTAACATTTACAGGTTTCCTAGATTAGGATTTGGTATCTCTGAGGGCCATTACTGAGAATTATACATAGGTAAAGCACACTTCATAGTGCCTGACAGGTAAGAATTTAAGCTTTTTGGATAGAGTCAGGAAGGATTTCATATTCCTAGAAGGATTTAATCATACAGTTACATGGGGGCAGGGAGTATGAGAGGGGATTTAATAAAAAAAGATGAGCTAAGGGAAATTAGGGACTAGGCCATATCATTTTATTTAATATAGGTGGATAACTGTATAGATCAGGGATTCTTACTGTTAGATTTTGGTTATTTTCCTGCTCAAATGTATGTAAGAGGGCTTATCTGTTTTTAGTGTTAGTTTATAGTGAATAGTGTAATGGAAAGGTGCTGATGGAAGTGGAAATATTGTTAAAAAGTGAATAATTACCTTTCTTTTTATATTGCTAGAGGTTCACATGAAATAATTAGTAAATAAGAGGAGATCACAGAATGGATATCAAACTTTTCCTGGATATTAGATAAGAGTCATTTTCATTTAGAATAAAGAGGAAATAAGGGTACTTAAAAATTCTTTCAAGTAAGAATAACATATAAAATGTCATGTACTGACATTTGTATTCTTTTTCTTTTCTCTGGCTCCTTAATAGGTTCCTTGGCATGGACACAGTCTCAGTGGGAGGATTAGAATTGTCTGATCAGACTCCTGTTTTATTAGGGACTACGGCCATGGCAACTAGTCTCACGAATGTTGGAAATTCATTTAGTGGCCCACCTAATCCTTTAGTTTCTAGAGCTAATAAATTTCAAAACTCATCAGTGGAAGAAGATGATGATGTTGTTTTTATCGAACCTGTTCAAACTCCCCTACCTTCTGCACCAGTGGTAACTGATCAAAGAACCATAACATTTACATCATCAAAAAATGAAGAAGTACAAGGAAATGATTCCAAAATTCTTCCTTCCTCAAAAGACTTGGCTTCTCAGAAGGGAAATGTAAGTGAGACAATTGTCATTGATGATGAAGAGGACATGGAAACAAATCAAGGTCAAGAGAAAAATTCTTCCAATTTTATTGAACCTCGGAGACCTCCTGAGACTAAAAATAGAACCAATGATATAGATTTCTCCACTTCCAGTTTTTCAAGAAGTAAGGTAAATGCAGGAATGGGTAATAGTGGCATCACCACAGAACCAGACTCTGAAATTCAGATTGCTAATGTTACAACCTTAGAAACAGGTGTAAGCTCTGTGAATGATGGCCAATTAGAAAATGCTGACGGGCGAGATATGAACTTAATGATTACACATGTAACATCACTGCAGAATACGAACTTGGGAGATGTCTCTAACGGACTGCAGTCAAGTAATTTTGGTGTTAATGTACAAACATACACCCCATCTTTAACTTCACAGACCAAGACTGGAGTAGGACCTTTTAATCCTGGTAGAATGAATGTGGCAGGCGATGTATTTCAGAATGGAGAATCTGCAAGTCATCATAGTCCTGGTAAGCCGTGAGTGATCTTCCACCTCATGTAAATGGATTTGAACTTTGGCTATTGCTTTTTCCTTTGTAGTAATTGGTGCCACCTTGGTTAATTTATTCATGTAATATTAACTTCTAAGTTTGAAGTCTTAGCTAATAAGAGATGTGAAACTATATATAGTATTTCTCCACAATTATTAGAAAATTAATTGGAAACTTATGTCTAAAGGATTTTAAAAAATACTCATCATATTCACCACCACTGAATTCTAACAGTTTGGCATTTTATTTGTCATGTACTTATTTTTTGCTAATACATTTTTAGTTGTATTGTTTAAATGTATAAAGAACAAAGATAAATAGCACACTTAAGGTACAGTATAATAGGGTATAGTTACACTTAGATTTATTTTACTTTCTCTGTGTTTAATTTTGACTATCTGATTTTAATTTTTACTTACTAGCTTTTTATTATATTTTTTATATTTGAAGGTTGAAATAAAGGTTTTCTCTGGGCAGCTTTGCTCTTTGAAAACATAAGAATTCTAGCTTTCTCATGACTGTATCCCTTTCTCTTTCACCAGCTCCCAACCCAGTTTGTGTATCTGCATCTGTCTATATAGCTCTGTGTCTCTCTTATTCTTTCCTCATTTTAGGCTCATTATCAGCTTTATCAACCCAGGAATTGTGGAGAAAATAAGAAATGATTAAAACCTAGGCAGTGTAGAATGCTTTATGAAATGCTAGTCATTTTTTATTTTATTTTTTGATTACAAGAGTAATGTCTAATTATTAAAGAATGTTTGGAAAATCTATAGTTAAAAAGTGAGGGAGCCTTGACCAGTGTGGCTCAGTTAGTTGAGCATCTTCCTGCAAAGTGAAAGGTCACCAGCTTGATTCCTGGTCAGGGCATATGGCTGTTTTGCTGGCCCACTCTAGTTGGGGTGTGTGCAAGAGACAATGGATTGATGTTTTTCTTGCACATGGATGTTACTCTCCCTCTTCTCGTTTCCTTCCCCTCTCTCTAAAAATAAATAAAAAGTAAAATCTTTTTAAAAAATCAGGGAAAATGTCCCCTGTAGTCTTATTAACTAAATATACATGCTTTGAGTGGGTGTCTTTCGATCTTTTTCCTATGTATTTTTTAACTTGGTTGAAATGCAACTCTGTATAATTTTGTTTCTGGGTTTTTTTTACATTGTGTTTTCTCATCATTAACATTTCTACACAAAAAGTTTTAATGACTGCTAATGAACGGGTATGAATTTGGCTTTTCCCATATTTGCTATTATACATCTATGATGAACATTTTTGTTCAGATTTCTGATAATTTCTTTAGAGTATATTCTTAGAAATGAAGTTACTGAGCTGAAGGATATTACTGTTCTGTCTCCCTAGAGATTTTTGGTTTAGAAAGATGCATGTTTAATAGTGGTTTTGAAAGAAATATGTTTCTTATTACTGAGTTTTGAAAAGTTTTCATGCCCTTGAAGACCCTTTCCCCATTTGTGTGTGTGTATTTATATTTGTAGGGTATTAGTTGTGGAAATATATTGTCATATTGCTTTCCTGAAAGTTCTTATCAATTTATACTACTACCAGCTGTGTATTAGAGTGTTTTTCATTGTAACTTGGCAGCTCACATAAGTTTAAGAAATGATAGTGCTCAAATTAGTTTTAAAATGGCTATTTTGTCTTTTATAATTTATAAGTATATTAAAAACCAGAGTATCAAAAAGAAAATAACATTCAAACTCACCATTGAGAATGGCGTATTTAATTTTAATCTAGAGTGCAGGGGTGTCCAATGCTTGCAGCCCAAATGTGGTCCAATACAAAATTGTAAATTTACTTAAAACTTTTTATTTTTTGTTCACCAGTTTTTAGTGTTTGTGTATTTAATGTGTGGCCCAAGACAACTCTTCTTCTCCCAGAATGTCTCAGAGACACCAAAAGGTTGATACCCCTGGATAGTGTAGGTATAGTTTTGCAAACTCTCCCCTCCTCCTACTCCTTTACATACCTAGCAATAAATCCTGAACTTCTAACCATATTAAAAGTATGCTTGATTTTGTTAATTCTCTAATTAGCTCAGTTCCAGGTTATACTACATAAATAACTCTTACGAATATTCTTATGAATGCATCTGGGATACATATTTATTTAGAATATTGCTGGCTCAAAGGGACATGTTATAAGAGTTGCATTTCTGTTTACTCAAACACGAGGGAGTGTAAAGCACTCATCAGAAAAACTAAATAGATATACCTGCTGCTGATGTATTTATGAATTAGCTCTTGTGTTTTATGTGCTGTTTTTATTTGTAATAGAGAGTTATAAAATCTTGGCTGTGTGTACTGGCTCTTGGACTCATTATACTACTAATGCAGGATGTATCTTGTATAAAACAGAGGGTTTAGATGAAATGATTAGTCCCTTATATTCCTAAAGGTCTTTTGATATTGGAGGAGGTGAAAATTTGAAAATAGGGGAAATGTAAGAGCTGAAATACGGATAAATGGAGCCATCACATTATTTATACAGGGCCTAAAAGTAAACTGAAAATAAAAGCACCATTTTATTCAAGGTCAAGTTAATAGATATTTTTAAGTTTAAATAGGTTCCTTTAAGTATATGAGGTCTGTTCAGAAGGTATCCAGCCATGTAATATGAACAATAGAGACATTTATTGAAGAAGATGCAAGAAACATTGTACATAGGACAATGATGCCTCAGTCCCCTTCAAAGTAGGCACCTTAGGACCTCACACAGTTCTTCTAATCACCATCAGCTGCCTCCCTGCCATATTTTCCTAAATCTAGTCTGAAATCTCTCCCCTTTTCAAAGGTGATTTTAATTTTGGGAAAAGCCAGAAGTCACAGGGTGGCAAATCTGTGCTGTAAGAGGGCTGAGTCACCTGGGTGATTTGATGTTTTGCCAAAAAACTCTGCATGAGACATGATGCATGAGCAGGCGTGTTGTCATGATGATGCTGCCAATCACCAGTTGCCAATAGCTGCCGCCTTCTGAATCACCCAAATAGTTTCTGAGGAGGAATGGTCAAGATTAACGCAAAAATCTGATGCAGATTCATTGCTCTACTTGCTCAGTCATTTTGAATGTGATGGCCACACATGCTCACTCAGTGGTGCCTACCACCCTCACTGACTAGTAAAGTGAGGTTGTCATTGTTCATGCATGCGCATTCCAGTCCACTCTCCTTGGTTGCCAGGTTACATTGTTGTTGCACAAACTGTTCTTGTTATAATAATGGCTGGACTTTTTCTGGACAGACCTGATATATGCAAGTGATAAGCCTACAAAATTGAAAATCCTAAGGAGCCGGTATTTGTGTTGCAAAAAGCTATTCCTTCTTGCATGTGTTCAAACATAGTTTATGATTGAGGCCTCACAGAAGGTAAAACTGCCAGTTGTTTCATTGATTTATTATTACCCATTTTTAAAACTGTGGCGTTACCCTGATGATGATAGCAGGATAACAAGATGTAGAATGCATTGTTCATTCTGTATATAAAATATATATATGTTTTGGTTGGAAGGATTGTGAAATACAGTAAAATTTGAATAGTAGTGTGTGTAGCCTGTTGAAACCATTAGGTTGTGGACTAGACAGAACTAGGAAATTGCTTTCCTCAAATTTTTGTAATAAAGAAGTTTTCCTGAGCTCTGGATATAACTTATACTTAACTATAGAAAGAAAATAATGGTTTATCATATAGAAGGGCAGCTTTTTATATATGGAAGTTCAAAATTCAGAAGAAACTTGAAAGGAAAAAATTGTAGCCTAAAAAGTTTCATAATGAAAAAAGATTATGGTTTTGGTAGTGTAATGAGAGGTCATAACTCTGCAGTAAGCTAGAGACTGCAGCTAAGTACCAGTGCAGCTCACTGTTAGAGGACAGATGAATAACTGCACTCCGGTGTTAATGTGACATGTACCTTCAATTCTGTGCTGTGTTCAAACTTTTGATAGTTGTAGAGCAATATGTTGGATTGGTTACTGTATGTTGGCTTAATATTATTTCTGTATAACTCTCTAATTTCTTTGCTATTTATTACATGGTATAATTAGAGGCTATGGAACTGAATGTATATATGAAAAAACTGGTCTTAAAAAGATGTTCTGAATATAATTGTATGTAAACTTTGAAAGACCTATGTTATATTTGTCAGAGGTTCTGGTTGTTTAAGATTTTATTATACTTCTGTGTTGATGTATATGTTTCTTGCTTAAAGTAATATTTTGCAAATTAATTCTTCCTATTTAATCACTAAAGGTTAATATATTTTTTTAAACACTGAGAGGTTAGAGTCATTTTTTTTAAGATGTAATTTTTTTTATTTTTAGAGAGAGGGCAAGAAGGGAGGGAGACAGAGAGGAAGAGAGACATCAGTGTGTGGTTGCCTCTTGTGTGCCCCCAGTGGGGACCTGCCCTGCAACCCAGGCATGTGCCCTGACTGGGTATTGAACCAGCGACACTTTGGTTCACAGGCTGGCACTCAATCCACTGAGCTACACCAGCTAGGGCAAGGCTAATATTTTTTAGTGCTTCCTATGTGCTAGTCACTATGGCTTCTTACATGTATTATCTCATTTAATGTTTAGCATTTATATGATGTTGGGTACTATTTCCAGTTTAGAGAAGAGTTAGGTACAGAGTTTAAGTAACTTCCAGGTCTAGTTAAGTGATGGCGCCTGAATGTCAATCAGCCATTCTTACTCCAAAACTTCTGTCTGTAACCTCTTTGCTGTGCTGTTGCATTGTTAATGTCTTATATTTGTACAAAATGGGAAGTTAGAGCTCTTTCTCTGATACAGATTTCACTGTGTGAAAATACTTGTTTCATTACTCTTTCATGTGCATTTTGTTTTTAAGATTCTTGGATTTCCCAGTCAGCCTCATTTCCTCGAAATCAGAAACAGCCAGGGGTGGATTCTTTATCACCAGTGGCCTCGCTTCCTAAACAGATTTTCCAGCCTTCTGCCCAACAGCAACCTACTAAACCAGTTAAAGTCACTTGTGCAAACTGCAAAAAACCTTTACAAAAGGGACAAACAGCTTATCAACGAAAAGGATCTGCTCACCTCTTTTGTTCTACAACCTGCCTTTCCTCCTTCTCTCACAAGCCTGCTCCAAAGAAACTCTGTGTTATGTGTAAAAAGTAAGGTTTACTTTTCAACATAATTCTGTATGGTTGAATATAGGTGGTATAAAATTTTAGGAAAATTGTTAGAGTCTTAGAGATGAATTACCGTGTTTTCAAAATTGGTAAGCAAGTTGATTGAATCTTAAAGCCAAACTGAAGTTTATAATGGTTTTAGGGGGTTCTCCATCAAGCCCAGATGGCTTATGATTAAAAGCCTTTTTTTTGGATAGGCTTTGAGGTTTACCTTCTAATTAATTTTCTCTGTAATTTCTATCTTACTCCTTGAATTTGTAAAAATACATACTTATTTATATTATTAATTAGATAAAATTGTTAAGCAGTTTATATATGAGTAGTTCTTTATTAAAATTGGCAAGTCTTTGGATTTTATGTTTTTTTAAGTGTGTTTTGAACATTAAGTTATTGGAATACTCACTATTTCAAGACTCAGATATCAGTTTTTGACAGCCTTGGAGAGGCAGGATGCTCTCTTCTGTCACCTTTTAGGTCTGGCTTTACTGGTTTAAAAATAAGTGGGATATGGTATATTATGTGCAAGATCAAACCAGGTGGATTTTCTTGTACCATCTTTTGGGGCAGCTGACATTTGAAGATATTTTTGATCTTAGAGTTTTAGAAAGGTTGTAGTGTTCTGTATGAGTTTAATAAAGTCAAATATTGGAACAGTTGTTGTACACAATTTTGGATTGCATTAAAGTAGACTTACATGCTGCAATGTAGGATCTTGAAATTAAGAATTAAAGGTAAACTTCAAAGATTATCAGTAATGTCATTTCTTAACATTTCTGATTGTAGCTAGAGAGTTGTATAGAATGGTAGGTGGGGTTATTTTTGTCGTGTTCCTGTGACTTAGATATCTCATGCTTTCTACTTACCCAAGGAAGGGGAATTGAATAGATATTGTAATTTTTTTTGGTATTGTAAATTTATACCTCAGTAAATTGGGCCTTGACATTAAATTAAACTCTATATAAATGATAACAGCCATTTTGTTTTTTAAAGTGTTACTAATATCTGAAAGACTTGTTAAGTGTAAGAATATATTGGTATTGGCAAGGATTTAATAGTATAAAATAGTTTTGTTTCTATAGAAATTAAAAATTTGTTACTCATTTATTTTTTAAAATAGAATTTTACTTTTAAGTTGTTCCTCTTATTTTCAGAGATATAACTACAATGAAAGGAACCATTGTTGCTCAAGTGGACTCAAGTGAGTCCTTCCAGGAATTCTGTAGTACATCTTGTCTGTCTCTCTATGAAGACAAACAAAACCCTACTAAAGGAGCTCTAAATAAATCAAGATGTACAATTTGTGGTAAACTAACAGAGGTTTGTATTTTTGTGCTTTATCACTTAGTTCTAACTAATGGAAATATTTTTAACTTTATTTAACAGTTATACTCTTATCAGTCTGTATTTCTTTAAATGTTGACGATATATAAAATTGATCTAATAAGTATTCCATTATGTAATCTCATTCTTTGTATAGTGAGAATGATTTAGGCAAAATTATAATATGATATAATATGAATTGACTTTTTTTCCTGAGGTTGGGAGCCCTCATAGACAAAACTAGTGCTTAAGCCAATAGAATGACTAAATAAGTAGTAAGACAACAGTCTTGCTTAAGAAGTAGAACAGTGGCCTTGGTCAGTGTAGCTCAGTTGGTTTGGAGCATTCTTCTGTAACTGAAAGGTTGTGGGTTTGATCTCTCCTCCGGGCACAGTGATCCCTGGTCCAGGGGCCTATGATTCCTGTTCTGGGTGCATACAGGAGGCAGCCGATCGATTGATGCTTCTCTCTCACATTCATGTTTTCTCTCTCTCTCTTTCTCTCACTCTAAAGAGCAATGAAGAAGTGTCCTTGGGTAAGGATTTAAAAAAAAAAAAAAGAATGAGAATAAGTGGAGGGAATATTTTCTGGTAAATTCACATTATTAATATTGTATTAAAATGTTTGCATTTGATTAAAAAAAGAAACGTGTGTGAATAATTTATAATATTGGTTCTCTCTCCTCCCTTTTGTAAAGCAGCATACTTTCATAGTTCCTTTTTACAAGCTTTATACTAACAGTAACCAAACTGGGTTGTTTCCTATTTTTAGATACCTCTAGAGAAGTTTGTAGTTATGTCACTGGTGGTCCCCCCTGCATCATACATGTATTCCTTGTGTGTATAAAAATGGTTCAAGGAATAATGAAATATACTTTGTCTTCTTCCATAAGCCTTCCACAAAAAAAATTATTGAGGTATTCTTTTTTCTGTTGAAGTACCTTGTTACTTGGCTACCTGTCATACTCATTTGTTTTTTAAATTTTTGTTGTTTTTCTTTTAGATTCGCCATGAAGTTAGCTTTAAAAATATGACTCATAAGCTCTGCAGTGACCACTGCTTTAATAGATACAGAATGGCCAATGGTCTGATAATGAATTGCTGTGAACAGTGTGGAGAGTACCTGCCCAGCAAAGGTGCTGGAAACAACGTCTTGGTGATTGATGGTCAGCAGAAAAGATTTTGCTGCCAAAGTTGTGTCAGTGAATACAAACAGGTAATTCATGATCTGATCAAAACCAGGCATTCTTCTGAATGTGTTGTAAATAGCTTTAATTATTTTACTCTTAACAGCATTAACCAGATTTATCTTATAATCTCCTTTGATTCCATTACTGACTGTCTTCACATCTTAGAAATGAAATATCTCAAATACTATGCAGAATATTGGATATAAACTGGTCATTTTTACATATAAAGGTAAATGCTACCAGAATGATTCCTCTTTTGAGTTTTCTTTTTTGGGCATTTGGAAGGGTTACAAATATGATTTTTCAAATTGTTAAAGCTTGGCTTGGGGCTGATTATCTCATTTATTTTTTAGTTTTAAATGTTGATTTCAATTTTAAGGCCTTTTTGATTTAGTTTATTTTTTAATTTATATACATGGTTCAAAAGTAAAATGTACATAAAAAGATAAACTCAGGCCCTGGCTGGCGTAGCTTAGTGGATTAAGCGCGGGCCTGTGAAACAAAAGATCGCGGTTCGATTCCCAGTCAGGGCACATGCCTGGGTTGCAGGCCATTTCCCAGCAGGGAATGCACAGAAAGCAACCATACATTGATATTTCTCTCCCTCTCTCCTTCCCTTCCCCTCTAAAGATAAATAAATAAAATATTTAAAAAAAAAACAAAAAAGCTAATTAAAAAAAAAAACAACAAGATAAACTCAGCAAATTCCAGATCCCATTTCTGTCTTCTCTTGATTCCTATTCATTCTTTATAGGTATCATTGTTCAGTTCTTACTATTGTATGTTTTCTGTTCTGTCTGAAAAGTTATGGAAATACATAATTCATTCTTAGTTTCTCTTTTTCCTAGCCAAGGGGCACCATACAGTATATACTGTACTGTATCTTTCAATTTTCATTTCACAGTGTGTCTGGGAAATTATTCTGTATCTGTATATGTAGACTGTTTTCCTTTTTATGGCTGCACAGTTAAATTTTCACAAATTCTGTGAGTCAATTATTAAAAACACATTATTAAAAATTGAATTATAGCAACGGATAGATACATTGTATTTGTATTAGTCTGCTAGGGCCATCATTACAAAATACAAAGACTGGAGGTCTCAAACTATAGAAACTTATTTTCTTACAGTTCTGGAGGCCAGAAGTCCAAAATAAGGTGTTTTTCCTGGTTGGTTTGTGGTGAGGTTGTTCTTCCAGGCTTGTAGATAGCTTAACTAATGCCTCCCTAAAGGCTGTATTCCAAATACAGTTTAATATGGGTTAGGGCTCCAAGATACGAATTTTGGGGGAACACAGTTGAGACCACTACATTATTGTGAAAAAAGGAAATAAATACTCAAAACTTAACACTTCTATACACTTATTATATATATATCTGTGCTCTTAATGTTATTTCCGACTTCTGTATTTGTATGATGGAAATATACATAATGGTGTACTTCTGTGCCTCTTTTCCCAATTTCAGGTTCAGTTTTGTGTTGGTCACTTGAAATTAAGCCATAGTGGGAGTGTTTTCATGGCAAATGCTACAAATTATGGTGTGATTCCCTCACATCCCAAGAGCTGTGGTTAATCACATACAGACAGCACTGGGCTGTGTACTGGTTTACTTAATCACTTTGTTGGTGATGGTATTTGGGTTATTTCCAACATTTTGCTGTTACAAATAATAGATGGTGAGGAGTCCGGTACATACATCTTGACTATGTATTTGAGAAGGTATGGTTTCAGGGTAGATTTTTAGAAGCAGGATTGCTTGGTCAAAAGTAAACACATACATTAGTTTGTTAGGCATTATTAAATTTCCCTGTGTTAGAGTTGTACCAGTTTGCATTCTTTTCAGTAGTATTGTGGAAGTGTCTGTCTGTAGCTTCTCCAGCAGAGAAGATTAACACAGCATTCCTTTTGTTAGGAATGATGATGAGAGGTTTATCATATTTCAGAGGTAATTGTTTTCTCTGTGAATTATTTGTTTGATCTTTCACTCTTTTTTTCTTTGTTTGGGTTTTGATCTTTTTTTTTCCCTTTTAAATTGAACATTTATTTTAATGAACAAAATTCATTGGTAATTTGTTCATGAAACAATCATTGATCACCCACTATGTTGCAGGTACTGTGCTAGTTGCTGGGAATAGCACAGTGGAAAGTAAAGTAGACGTAGTTCTCACTTTCATAGAATTTGTGTTGGGGAGGCATATTTCAATTTGGTAATACAAAGAAGGCTATAATGGTGATGGAAAGCATCAGACTAATGATAATCTCCAATGTTTGATGTTGATGATTTTGGTAGGAGCGCAGGCTTTCGTTGGCTTGGGTTAAAATCCTGGCCCCACCAGTCATCATGTGCGTCCTGGGCAAATTAACTTCCTTGTGCCTTGCCTCATTTTCATGTGCAGAACTAGTAATTCCTGTCTCGTACTGTTACTAAAATAATCAAATCTATCTTTTGATTTTTAAGATCCTACTTCAAGAAACTGAACACTAGCCCTGGCTGGATCACTTAGTTGGTTAGAGCATTGTCCTGACTCCATGATCACAGGTTCAATACCTGGTTAGGGTGCATATAGGAAGCAACCAATGAATGCGTAAATAAGTAGAACAGCAGATAGATGTTTCTCTTTCCCCCTTGCTCTAAAATCAATTAAAATATGTATTTTATATATATTTATATATAAATACAAACAAAAAATATAGATATATAAAACTTCCCAACTTGATTAAAAAAGAAAAAAAACTGAACACACCTAGTTCTCCATCAGGCCATTTGTGCTCTTGTCTAATTATTTTCCCCTTCCTCAAAGGTAAGCTACTAATTGTGACTTTTGACTTCATGGTTTGACTTGTTTATTAACTCTATGTAAATGGCATTAATATGTGATGAGAGTCATCCATGTTATGTATAACTGTGATTGGATGCTTACGTAAATGTTTTGTCATGTAGAATTTTAAATTTTAATATTGTCAGACTTAACAATTTTCTATTATATTGCTTCTGGGTTTTGCTTCATATATTTTTTTCACTCCCAGGCTGTAAAGAAATACTTCTCATGTTTTCTTGTAATGTTTATAAGGCTTCATTTTAACATTTAAATCTTTAACCCATTTGGAGTTGATTCTTGTCTACAGTTGAGTTGAGGGTCAAATACTGGCTTCCAAATAACTGACCTTGACACTCATCATACTCAGCATCTGGTTGTTTTTTTTTTTTTTTTTAAGATTTTTTAAAATTTATTTTATTTTTTGACAGAGGGGAAGGAAGGGAGAAGGAGAGGGAGCGAAATATCCATGTGTAATTGCCTCTTACTCACCCTCTGTTGGGGACCTGGCCTGCAACCCAGGCATGTGCCCTGACTGGGAATCCAACCAGTGACCCTTTGGGTCGTGGGCTGGTGCTCAGTCCACTGAGCCACACCAGCCTGGGCATACTGAGCATCTTTTTGATGTCCAGGTGTACTTTATAGAACAAGGGATTTCATTCTGCTTGTTATATTAGTATTCTTGTTGACTTTATTTTTAGTATTTTATCTTTTGTTATTTTAAATGAGGCCTTATCTTCCATCCTTTTGTGTGTGTATGTAGATATAATGTGTTGTGCATATATAATTTTATTGATTTTAAATACCTGCTACTTAACTGAATCATCATTATTGGTTAATTCTCAGATTTTTTTCTTTCAGTTACAGTTTGCATTCAGTATTATTCAGTATTAGTTTCAGATGCCCAACATAAAGTTTAGGCAGTCATGTAGTTTACAGAGTGGTACCCTGATATTTTGATTACCCACATGGCCCCATACATAGTTGTTATGACATTGACTATATTCCCTATGATATAATTAACATCTCTGTGACTGTTTTACCAATTTGTATCTGATATTTTTTTAAACTAACCCATCATATCACCTGTAAAAAGAGAAGGTTTAAAAACTTCCTTTCTAATTCTCATTCCCGTTATTTTGTTGCTTGACAGTGTTTCCTAATAACTCCAATATAATTTTAAATAGTGGAAATAGTAAATATCTTTTTCTTTTTTTAGTGGAAATACATTTGGTGTTTCCTTATTAAATTAGATGCTGGCTTTAGGGTTGAGGTAAATATATTTTATCATATTAAAGAAATATCCATTATTTCTATTTTATTAAGTGTTTGACTAGAAATGAGTATCAAGTTTTGAAGGTCTTTTCAGTGTCTGTGGGAGTAATTATGTATCTTTTTCTCCTTTTAAATCTATTAATGGATTTTAGTGGATTTTTGAGTCCATTGGTATTCATAAGTGAGATTGGTCTTTAGTTTCCTTTTTTGGGGGGGTGCAGTCTTTAAGATATCTGTTATTTTTGCATTATAAAAATGCTCAGGAACATTAACAGTAAAAATGAAAAGTGGATTAAGTATTTAACTCAAAAAGTTTATAAGGAAAACAAACTAAAAGAAGCAATAATGATAAGAGTAGAAAATAATGAATTAGGAAATACAGTATTAAAATAAGTAAGAATGTTGCTTCTATGAAAAATCAGGTCTTTGAAAAACTAGAAAAACCAGTAGTTAGCCCTGGCCGGCATGGCTCAGTGGATTGAATATCAGCTTGTGAACCAAAGGGTCACCAGTTTGATTCTCAGTCAGGGCATATGCTGCCTGGGTTGTGGTGCGTGTCCCCAGTAGGGGGCACACGGGTGGCAGCCACATATTGATGTTTCTCTCCTTCTTTTTCTCCCTCCCTTTCCCTCTATCTAAAAATAAATAAATAAAATCTTTTAAAAAACCAATAGTTAATGTAATGAGAAGAGGTTTTAAAATGCACAAATTCAAAAATAGGAAATGACAGGCTGTACTTAATCATCGAAACAGGGAAAGTTGAAAATAAGTAGTTAAGGAACTACATTATACAACCCTATATAAAATGTGAAAATATGATTTCCCTAAATTGACTCCAGAGCATGTACAATAAAGCAGAGAAATTTTCTTAGAAGAAAGAGATTATTATTTAAAAACTACCCCACAAAAAGAAATAGGCTCAAATGGTCTCTTGGAATTCCGACAAATAGACCTAGACAATAGTGTGGTGATGGCCAGAGGGAAGGGAGGGGCAGGGGAGATGTGGACAAGATGGGACATCTGTAATAGTGTAAAGAATAAAAGTAAAAAAAATTTTTAACTAGGTTATCTCAATGCTATTTAACTCATTGCAGAAAATAAAAAGGAGGAAATAACTTATTTCTTTAATGTGCTAAATATGTATAATAAAGTTTTTGATTTTAAACATTTTTAATTATACTTTGAGTGGCATTTATTTATCATATGCAGCCATCACCTCTGTTTCCACAACTTTTTCAGGACCCACAGAGAAACTCATTGACAGACCAATAACTCCTCATTTCCTGCTATCCCTGATAATCTTTACATTCTGTCTTTCTGAATTTGTCTATTCTAGATATTTCATATAACCGGAGTCCTACAATAGCTATCCTTTTGTGGGTTTATTTCACTTAGCATCATATTTTCACTTTCATCCATGTTTTTAGTGTTACTCTTTTTGACGAAATTCATTATTTGTATATGCCATATTTTGTGTATCCATTCATTTATTGATGGACATTTGGGTTGTTTCCACCTGTTGGCTATTGTGAATCATGGTGCAACAAACTTTGCTTTATAAGTATCAGTGTGAGTCTTGGTTTTCAATTCTTGTGGGTATATACCATATTTTGCCATGTATAATGTGCTCCTGTGTTTAATGCACACCTATGTTTTTGTGTACATTATACATGAGATTATTATTCCTGTTATTATACCCATGGTATGTAATCATTTTACCCATGTATAATGGGCATCCTTATTTTTCTCTCTAATATTTGGGCAAAAAAAGGGTTCATTATACACCGCAAAATTTGGTAGTTAGGAGTGAAACTGCTGGGTCATAGGATAAGTTTTCATTTAGTTTTTTGAGGAACTATTAAATTGTTTTCCACAATAACAATATAATTTTACAGTTTCTACCAGCAATACACAAAGGTTCCCTTCTGCCATACATCTTTCCAGCATTTATTTTTGTTTTAAAAATATTTTGATTATAGTTACCAGCATTGGTGTGAAGTGGTATTTCTTTGTGATTGTGATTTACATTATCCCTAAAGACTAATGATGTTGAGCATGTTTTCTTGTGCTTACTGACTATGCATAAGTTTTTTTGAGAACTGTCAAAGTCCTTTGCCTATGCTGGAATTGTTTTTCCTTTTGTTCTTGAGTTGTAAGAATTCTTTATATATTGTGAATGTAAATCCCTTATCTGATATATGGTTGCAGTAAATGTCTGCTACATGTAGACTGTTCTTTACTTCCTTTTTAAAAAATATTTTATTTATGTATATAGATTTATGATATTTGATAACCATATATCAAAAATCAATTCTTTCGTGGAGGGGCGGGTGGATAATGTGTAGTATTGTCCCTTCTTTTGTTTCCCTGTTCTTTGCATCTTTTGTTTTTCTTAGTTTAAGAGATTTGTCAACTTTTTTCAAATGATCAACTTGTGGTTTCATTGATTCTATTTTTCTGTTCTCTATCTCCACTTTAATCTTTTTACAATTATATTTTATTGATTATGTAATTACACATCCTGATTTTTTCCCCCTTTGCCCCAAGCACCCAGCACCCCCACTCCCTCACACAATCCCCCCACCATTGTACATGTCCATCGGTCAGGCGTATAAGTTCTTTGGTTACTTCATTTCCTATACTGTACTTTACATCCCCATGGCTATTCTGTAACTGTGTGTTTACACTCCTTAATCTCACCTCATGGCCCTCTCTCCCACACTCCCCTCCCATCTGGAAACCATCAAAACATTCTCCTTATCCATGATTCTGTCTCTGTTCTTGTTCGCTTGCTTTGTTCTTTAGAATCAGTTTTTGGTAGATATGCATTTGTTGCCATTTTATTGTTCATACTTTAGATCTTCTTTTTCTTGAATAAGGATGGCCCTTTAACATTTCTTATAATAATGGTTTTGTGATGATGGACTCATGTAGCGTTTTCTTGTCAGGGGAGTTCTCTATCTGCCCTTCGATTCTAAATGACAGCTTTGCTGGGTACAGCAACCTTGACTGTAGGTGCCTGCTTTTCATGACTTTGAATATTTCTTGACAGTTCCTTCTAGCCTGCAAAGTTTCTTTTGAGAAATCAGCTGATAGTCATATGAAAACTTCCCTATAGGTAACTGACTTACTTTCTCTTGCTGCTTTTAAATTCTCTCTTTATCTTTAACCTTTGGCATTTTAATTATGAATCTTGGAGTGGGTCTCTTAGCATCCATCTTGTTTGAGACTCTGTGCTTCCTGGACTTGCATGTCTATTTCCTTTGCCAAATTAGAAAAGTTTTCTTTCATTATTTGTGGAAATAGATTTCTAATTTCTTGCTCTTTCTCTATTCCTTCTGGCACCCTATGATGCAAGTGTTGGAATGCTTGAAGTTGTCCCAGAGGCTGTGACACTCTCCTTTTTTGGGGGGGGAAGTTCTTTTTTCTTCTTGTTGTTCCAATTGGTTGTTTTTTACTTCCTTATGCTCCACACTTGATTTGATTCTTGGCTTCCCGCACTCTATTGTTGTTTCTCTGTAAATTGTTTTTTATTTTAATTAGTGTACCTTTGTTTCTGACTGGATATTTTTTATGCTGTTGGAGTCCTCACTAAGTTCCTGGAGCAACCTTATAACCATTGTTTTGTACTCTGCATCTGATAGATTTCTTATCTCCATTTTGTTTAGCTCTTTTTCTAGAGTTTTGATCTGTTCTTCCCTTTGGGCCATGTTTCTTTGTCTACTCATTTGGCTGCCTCCCTGTGTTTGTTTCTGTATATTAAGTAGAGCTACTTTGACTCTGGGTGTTGGTAGTGTGGCCTAATGTAGTAGGGGTCCTGTATGGTCCAGTGGTACAGCCTCCCCTGTCACCTAAGCTGGGTACCCTTTGTGTGGGCTAAGTATACCCACCTGTTGTAGTTTAGCCTTGATTGCTGTTGGCAGATCAATGGGAGAGATTTACTCAGACCAGTCAGCTACAGGGATTGGCTGTGATCACTTACCACCAACCTCTGCCCTCCATGGAGGATCATCTGTGTAGCGTCATGGTGGTGGTGCTCCTAACATGGTCTGTAGCTGTCCACAGGGTGTGCTGGCTCTGGGGTTTCCTGGGTGGTGCAGGCAAAGGTCAGTCCCCACCTGTGTTTTGCCTGGGGACACCCTGCCTGAGCTATGAAGCAATCTGAGATGACTGCTACTTATGCTGGGCTTGGAGATGAGCAGGTGAAGCCAAGTTGAGAATCTAGGCCATCTGCTGCTAGTGCCAGGCCTGGGGCTTCCTGAAGCCAGCAGTTGCTTGCTTGAGAGGATTTAGGAAGTTGTGAAGCTTGAGCCAAGACCAACCTTTCATATGGAAAAGCAATTTGGGTTGGCCCATAAGTTGGGTTGGGCATAGTCTCTGGGGATCTCCAAGGTGGGTCAAACAGTTATCAGCCAGGTTGATGGAGTCTCAGATATGGCACTGGACTGCTGGCTCTGTGGCTCTGCCTGCCTTTCTGTCTGGGAGAAAGCTGTCCCTGAGCTTTTGCCTTGATGCCAGACACCTTATGCTACTGGTGCCTTTCAAGATGCAACCCCTGTGCTGGATCTCAAAGGGAATGAGTCTGAGTAGGTGAGTCCATGTGTGGTTTCTCCAAAGGGAACTGCTTGGGGCTCTAGCAGTCTCCTTCCATTGCCTCGATCTGCTTTGGTTTTTTGCAGCCAGAAGTTGCAGGGCCTTATCTTCCTGGCTGTGGAACCCTGGGTTGGGGAGCAGCGTGTGAGGCTGGGACTCCTCTTATCTGAGATATCCCTCCTGAACTTCTATCCACCACAGATGGGTGAGGGACTAACCTGCCCTGCGTCCCTGTCCCTCCCAGCAGCCTGGATGGATGTGGTTTTCTCAGTTCTGCACTTGTCAGACTTCTACTCAGCTGCATCTCTAACTGTTCTGAGTGATGTTTATATCTTAGTTGTAATTTTGATGTGGCTGTGTGAAGAGGTGAGCCATGTCTGCCTATCTTTATTGTTTTTTTCTTCTGGCTTTGAGTTTAGTTTTCTCCGTTTTCTATTTCTTTAAGGTGTACATTAGGTTATTGATTTGATATCTTACAGTAATAGATATTTACATGATAAATTTTGCTTTGATCACTGATTGCTCCTGTATCCCATCACTTTTGTTATTTTGTTGTTTGGTGTTCATTTGTCTGTTAAGTATTTTTAGGTTTTCTTGGTTGAGTTCTTTTTTGAACCAGCGTTTAAGTGTGTGTATTTTAATATCTGTGAATTTTCCAGTTTTCCTTCTATGATGTATTTCTAGTTCATTCACATGATTGAAAAAGATATTGTGTGTTTTAATCTTTATAAACTTCTTCAGACTTTTTTTGTGGCTTAATATGGTCTGACCTGAAGAATAGTTTCATGTGAACTTGAGAAGTATATTTATTCTGCTATTGTTAGGTGGAGTTAGCTTTAGTTGTTTTACAGTGTTATTCACATCTTGTATTTAATTATCAAAATTCTGTCTGGATGGTCTGTCCATTATTGAAAATGGTATATTCATTGAGTTCTCCAACTATAATTCTACACTTGCCTATTTTCCCCTTCAGATTTGTCAGTGTTTGCTTAATATATTTTGGGACTCTGATGTTTGGTGCATATATCTTTGTAATTACCATATCTGCTTGACGAATTTACCCTCTTGTCAGTATATATTGTTTTTCTTTGGCTCATCAGTTTTTGATAAAGTTTTTAAAAGTTTGTTTTGTTTTATATTACTACAGCAACAAATACTAGTGAATTTGTAGGTGAGATGTGAAGTCTCTTGTAGACTACATATAGTTGGATCATTTTTAATTTTCATTCTACCAATGTCTGCCTTTTGATCAGAAAATTTAATCTCTTTATATTTAGTTATTTCTTACAAAGGACTTTTTTTTGCCCTTTTTTCTTCCTGTATGTCTAATACCTGTTGCATAACTCATTCCCTCCATTACTGCATTTTGTGTGAGTGTTTAGTTGATATTTTTTGTAGTGAATTGTTTTGGTTCTCTTCTCATTTCCTTTTGTGTATAATTTTTAGATATTGTCCTTGTGATTACCATGGGGATTACATTTACATAAGTTTATGTTATAGCTGTCTAATGTGATTTGAAAACAACTTAATTGGCATTTGAAAAGTCTGTTCCTGTACAGCCCCATCCTCCTTTATGGTGTAATAAATTACATCTTAAACATTATATGCTTATTAACAGATTTACAATTTTTTTGTATATCTGTCTTCAAAATCATGTGGGAAATAAAAAGTATACTTATAAAAATATAATAATACTACATTTTGTATTTGTGTATATAGTTTCTTTATTTTTAAAGATTTTATTTATTTATTTTTAGAGAGAGGGGAACGGAGGGAGACAGAGAGGGAGAGAAACATCAGTGTGTGGTTGCTTCTCCCATGCCCCCTACTGGGGACCTGGCCTGCAATCCAGGCCTATGCCTTGACTGGGAATTGAACTGGCGACCCTTTGCTTCACAGTCTGGCTCTCAATTCAGTGAGCCATGCCAGCCAGGGCTGCGCATGGGGTTTCTTATACTAAAGATCTTCTTCATTCTGCTCAAGTTAGTGTTATTTCAGCATAAATCTTTGACTCTCAAGCGTTTCTTGTAGAGTAGGTCTAGTGGTAAGAATTCCTTCAGCTTTTACTTGGGTGTTTCTTTATTTTTCCTTCATGTTTGGATAATAATTTTGCTGGAGATACATATTCTTTTATGAAAGGTTTTCTCTCAGTATTTCATGTAATGTCATCATCACTGCCCTTGGGTGTCTCCATTGTTTCCTGGTGAGAATTGGTGGGAAATCTTACTGAGGATTCCTGGTACTTCCTGCTTTCAAGATTGTTTTTCAACAGTTTGATTATAATGTGTCCTGTTGTGTCTCTCTTTTGAATTTATCCCAATTGTAAGTTTTGATTCTTAGGTTTGTAGATTTGTATTCATTATCAAATTTGTGAAGTTTTCAGCCATTATTTTTTCAAATAATTTTTCAACCTTGTTTTGTTTTTCTTCTGGGTCCCTCATAATGCATGTGTTGGTCTACTTGATCTGTCCCATAGTTCCCTTAGACTTTGTTCACTTTCTTTTATTTGTTTTTTCAGTCTCTATAATTGTAATTTTGGCCTTATTACTGGTAGTTATTGGTGAAGGTCCTGACTCACAATACTCATCTTGGGGGTGTAGGAGGTAGGGAACTTACCACTTCCTAATGGGCAGAAGTTCAGGTTCCCTGTTTGTCTATTTGTGCTGTCGCCCTGGCTGGATGCTGGGTCATTATATTAAAGCCAGGCAGAGGTGCTGGTCTACTTGGCCTTTGCTGGTGTGGGTGGAGTTGGTGCCACATTTTTTACTGTCTGTGGTATTTGGATGGAGTAAAGGGTCTATTGTAAAAGTTTTTGTCTTCCTAGACTATCATTCGGATTGTATTGCTCCATTTCTTTCAGTGGTTGCAAAAATTTTTTTGTCTTTATTTTTTTATTCAAATTTTAATTTAATTCCAATTTTTATTCATATTTTTAAAGAAATTTGTATTGTGATTTGGTTTATCCTTTCTAGGTTTTGCTCAGACTCTTCCTTCTGTGGGTTATTGTCTTTTGCCTAATTTGCAATATTTTCAGACATTTCTTTGAATGTTTTTTCAGCCCTGTCTTCTTTTTCCTTGAAAGTTACATCTTTTGTTATAGTCCTACTGATCCCTGAGGCTCCATTTAAAAGAACTTTTCCCCCTCCAAATCTGTTTTCTTTTGTTGTTTAGATTGGATAATTTCTGTTTTTCCCTCACTGATTATTCCCTCTGTCTTCTCCATTCTGCTATTAGTCTCCTCCACTGGGGTTTTTCTTTCTAGAGATTTTTGTTATTTTTTTTACTAATGTTTAATATTTTTACCACAGTTTTAGTATTACAGAAAAATTGAGCAGATAGTATAGAGTTTTCATGTTATAGTCCTCCCTCCCCCCAGTGTGCCCTTTTATTGATACTTTTAAAGATTTTCTTTATTTATTTTTAGACAGAGAGGAAGGGAGGGAGAAAGAGAGGGACAGAAACATCAATGTGTGGTTGCCTCTCGCACACCCCCAGTTGGGGACCTGGCCCACAACCCAGGCATGTGCCCTGCCTGGGAATTGAACCACCGACCCTCTGCTTTGCAGTCCAGTGCTCAATCCACTGAGCCACACCAGCCAGGGCTGTTGATACTTTTAATTAGTATGCTATATTACCTATAATTAATCAAGTGATAGTAATACTATTAGGTAAAGTTCATAGTTAATTTGAATTTCCTTACTTTTTTCATAGTATGTTTTTTCTTTTCAGGACTCCGTGCAGGATGATACCACATTATATTCAGTAATCAGATCACCTTAGGTTCCTCTTGGTTGTGGCATTTTCTCAGATCCCTTGTTTTTGATGACGTTTACAGGTTTTTTTAATTCTTCATTCCCCATTTCTACCCTCCCTTTTTTTCTTTGACCACAGGCAGTTTTTAGGAGTCGGGTGTATTCTAAGATGCCACTGTGTTGGAATTTGTCTGATGTTTTTGTCATCATTAGACAGACTGGGGTATGGGTTTTTAGGAGGAAGATTGCAGAGGTGTTTACTTGAATATTGTTGCCATTTTCATCACATACAAGGGCAAATCTATCAGCATGGTTTATTACCATTGAAGTTGATGTTATCACCTTGCAGACATAGTGTTTATCAGAATTCTACATTGTGAAGCTCTCACCCTCCCTGTTTCCATGTTGTACTCTTTGGAGTGAAATCATGTTCTCCTTTGGTGGGCAATATGTAGATAACTGGGATTTTTCTGCATAGTACATTGGTCTCCTACATTTATTAATTTATTCAGTCACTTATTACTGTCAGGAGAGATTCATGGGTATTAATTTTATGCTTTGGGTTATAATGTAGTACTGCTTTATTTAATTTGTTGCTATAATTTTCTAGCTTTGGCCATTGAGAGGACTTTCACTTGGCTCCTGTGTTCTTTGACATACCTGACCATGATACATTTTTTTAAATTCTATTATGGTTTTTTTCAGTTAGAATTTCCATTTGGTTCTTCTTCTATCTTCTATTTTTTTTTATAAGAATCTCTATTCATTGTTATGTGGCTTTTGTTCCTTGTTGAAGCAGTTTTGCCATGGCTGCTTTTGTGTCACTTAATTCTAACATCTCTGTACTTTCAGTGTTAGCATCTATTGATTGTCTTTCCATTTACATTGTTGTTTTCCTGGATTTTGGTAGGATAAGTGATTTTTTAAAATTTCAGCCCAGACATATCCGATATTACGTTATGATACTCTGGATGGTATGTAAACCTCTACGTTAGCTGGTTTTATTTGACACTGCTCTGCTAGGGAAATCTCATTATTTCCAAGTGGAGGTAGAAGTCAGGCTCTCAATTGGCCTCTGTTGACACCCATGGTGGAGAGGGACTCCTTATGCTGGGTGGAGTTCCTCTCTTCCCTGGGCTCTGGCTGACTGCATGGAGCCTCCACTGACACCAAATGAATCCACTTGAGTGGATATAAAAATATTCTTTTTTCTTGCATTAAATAAAATAAAAATTAATGTAAAATATTGTTTCATCTTTCATTTTAAAAATATTTGCATATGTTTTATAATTCCCATTCTTTGTTAATAGTATGTAAGTGAATAAATGGAAACCCATGCATATGTTGTTACTGATAAAGCAGCACAATCAGACATGTTTAGAGACCACTGCACAAGACACTCTAGTGATGTTGTTTCCTGGAGCTTAGGAACTAGGGATCTTTTCTTGTCCCTCCTCTGCCCTCTTGATCCTTGTCTCTCACATTGAACTTGGCTGCCATTGTTACCTATGTCCCTGTTGCTTAATTAGTTTCTGGAGTATACCAGATGCTGGTACTTGAGACTATAAAATGCTTAACACTTCTCTCAGTTACTTTCATTTTCTTGCACAGTATCTTGACTTTCATGGAAAGCAGGATGTTTTCTGCAAGGACTGAGGATGTAAATTTGTGCTGGAAACTGTCATATGTTCTTTCAGATAAGTTCCCAAAACAACCCATTTGCAGATGATGAAAATTGTAATTGCATAACCTCCGTTTTACTTAATTTAAAATGCTTTGATAGCATCATAAGTATTAATGGACTTTAATGAGATCTTGTCATCTAAGAGAAATAAGCGATGTTTTGCAAAGTCTACTTATAGGCTGGCCAGATTTAAGGCTGTATTTTTAATTCCTTATCCCATTATTATATTATTGTTTTATAATTATTTATTTATTTTTAATTAGGCCACAAATGCTTTATTAGATGAAATTACAAATGCTAATTATTATACAATTTAAAATACTAAATGCAGCTTAAGAGTTTTTCCATCATTGTGTTATGCTTAAAGTCAAATACAAGGAAATGATGTACTACCAGAACCCTAAATTAAAATTTTTTCCGGTATGACAAATTACAACAAAATTAAAAGTTCTGTTTAATAAAGATGTATACCACTATGTAAGTAATAGTAATTAGAAATGTAAAACCAAAATGTAGCAATCAGCGCCACATAAATACAAACTAAAGAGAACCAAAAATGAAAACAGAATGTAGTGCAAGCCAGCAGACCTTCACTATTACACTGAAACAAGAGGGATTTTCTTTTCTTTTTTAATTATTATTCTATTACAGTTGTCCCAGTTTTTTCCCCCTTTATGCTCCTCCACCCAGCCAATCCTGATTTTTTTCTGTAGGATAGTTATGCTTATTTAAAAATTCTTGTCTAAGTTGGGCAGTGGCACTGGAGCTACAACAAATAGGCATTTTTAAAAGTTGGAATGAATTTGTAAGTCACAGAATAGATAATTAATAATCAACTTTTACAGATTGCTTAGTGACCTTTCAATGTAGTAGCCTTTCTTTATATATTTTTATAAAGTGTTTGAAATCTTCTTTTTTTTTTTTTTTTTTAGGTAGGTAGCCATCCAACCTTCCTGAAGGAGGTTCGAGATCACATGCAAGACTCTCTCCTGATGCAGCCTGAAGTAAGTGGGAATGTAGCAGGGGTTAAGGTCCGACAGTTTCATGCACTGCCACTGTTAAGGTGTATCTGAACTGTCTGTACTTTGAGTGCTAGGATGGTTCAGACATGTTGGGCTTCAGTTCCTGACCACTGCAGGGAAGCAAATATTTCAGTAAACTATGTCATAGGAGCTTTTTGTTTCCCAGTGCATAGAAAAGTAATGTTTATACTATACTGTATTAATGTTTACACTGTACTGTATATGAAATGTGCAATAGCGTTATATCTAAAAAATAACATACATACCTTAATTAAAAACTAATTTATCTCTAAAAAGTGCTGTCATCTGAGCCTTCAGTGATCCTTTAGCTGGTGGAGGGTATTCAACATTTGTAAAAACCTCAGTACCTGAGAATCACAATAAAACAAGCTATACTTGTATATTAAAATTTATGCACTTAAAATATATCAGATTGTTTTCTTTACCTCTTTGACATACACAAACTTTATTTCAATAAATTTTACATGTATTTTCTTTTGATAAGATTATTTGTTTTTAGGTATTTAGTTGCTATTTTTAGGTATATTTTTTTAATGCACAGTACCTTGTCCACAGTGGGCATTTATTTATAGGATATCAAAGTCCCTCTTTTTGTGCCTGCTTGAAAAATAAATAAAACATTTTGTTCAAAATCATTTTCAAATCTGTATTTGCATTAATCCAGATGAATAAATTAGCACATGCATAATAAATGCATACACTTAAGAATAACTGTAGTAAAATGATCAAAATAAGGAATTTTAATATGATGCTGCTGATTAATCTATAGCCCTTATTCACATTTTGTCTATTAACGTTCCTTATAGCAAATGGAAGAAAAAAATTATACAAAGTAGTCTGAGTTCCATGTAATCCAGGGTGGTAGGCTCTTAATTCATCAAAAATTTTGTCTTTTTTGCACCCCACCCCTCTTCTTTTGAGATCTCAATTCCAGGTATATTAGACTTACTGCTATTGTCTTATAATCACCGTGACTGTATTACTAGTGTTTTTTTCAGCTTCTTTTTCTTTTTTGCTTAATTTTAAAGAGTTTCTGTTATTGTATTTTTGATTTTACTAATTTTAATCCAATAAACTTAATCAAATAAAATGCAGCTTATTTTTCATCTCTGATCTTGTATTTGTCATTTCTAGAAGTTCTTTCTGGGTCTTTTTAATATCTTCTACTCCTTGTCTCAAGTTCATGTTTTTCCCTACTGATTTCTTGACTCTAGCAGCATATTTATCATAGCTCTTTTAGTATCTTTATATACTGTTTGTGTCCTGTTATTTCTAGATCTGTTTCTACAACTTAATTTTTAAAATTTCTAAATAACGAATTATTTTGTGTTTTGTGCAGTGTTTGAAAGCCATTGTTTCATGCCTTCTGTCTAGTTTCCTAGTAATTAAAGGTGGGAAGTTACATCAAGTATCTGTTACTCCATCATGGCTGAGGGTGGAAGTGCTGCCTGCTTTAAACTGAAACAGTTCCCCAGTCTTAATCTTTTACAACCTTGACATTTTTGAATACTGCAGGACGTTTGGTAGAGTGCCTCTTAGTGTGGGTTCATCTGATATTTTGTCAGGCATATATTGAAGTCATGCATTTTTTGGCATGAATACTTCGTAAATGATACTGTATTCATTTTAGTGCATCACACCAGAGGGCACATAATGTCTGTATGTTGACTTGGTTCACTTAGTTAAGGAGATGTCTGTCGAACTTATCCAGGGTATGGTTGCTATTCTTTTCTCTGTATTTATTAAATTTTTTGTTGTATATGTTATACTCTAAAGATCCTGTTGCTCAGAAGACTTTTCACCCACTATTTTTAGCATCCATTGTCAATTAGAAAAATATGAAAAGTAAAAGTAGTGTATGTGCGTTGAAAAAAATTGTAAACTACAGCAATGAGGAAAAGTAAAACACAATGGTTTGTCAATCTTTTAGACCCTTTTTTTCCTGTGCATGAACATCTTCACAATAAAGAGATATTATTAGGGTTTTATTGAATGAAAGATGTATAAGTTTTACTTGAATTTAGTTTTTTAATCTTAATGTAAAAATTAGTGCAATATCATGTTGTGTTGAAGTTTCATCATCAATCCCTATAATCAGCGTTGTTAATTATTTTTGTGCTTTTGACTCCCTTAGTAATATGAATAGACCAGTTTTCAGATGGTTATTAAATGCATAAAATAAAGTATTATTACAGCTAGAGTATATTAATCAAAATAGTTATCAAAACATTTCTAAATTTTTAAAAATGTGATGTATACTTTATTAATGCACTAAGTGATAAAATAGTATGGTTGATAACTACAGTGTTTTTTATTTTTTTAATCCTCATCTGAGGACATGCTTATTGATTTTTAGAGAAAAGGGAAAGGAGAGAGAGGGAAAGAAACATCGATTGTTTGACTCTTGCATGCACCCTGACCAGGGACCAAACCTGCAACTTTCTGGTTTACACAGGAAGATGCTCCAACCAACTAAGCCACACTGGCGAGGGCAACTACAGTGTTTTTTGAAGTAATGTCGAACATGATGATAGATTGACCTGTCTGCCAGTACTATACAAAAAGCAGTGCATTTTTATTATTGATGAATTCGCAGGTTCTGAAACCAATGTGCTTTGTTGCCTCCAATTAGAATGATAGAGAATGCCACATTGCAGGTAGACATTATTGCACATAATGATAATACATTTTTTCCATGTAATACTATAGACCCAAATTAATTTGTAGTTGAATCTGACTAGGAAGTAGGTTATGTATTGATTTTATCTTGATGTCCATTTCCTAGATTAGATTTGCAGCAACAAGTACGTGAAACCTTTATCTCTGTTTACCTACACATGTTCACTTGTTTTGTTGAAATGTATTACTTAATGTGTAAAAGGAAAAATTAGGGGAAGTTTTAAATCATGTGATGGTTAATTTTGATATTCATGTGGAATTGGTTAAAATTGAAATATAAGGCATCTTTTCTCAGTGAGTAGCCTGAAGGTGAGCCAGTGTGCTATAAACTACCATTGTATTTACCTTTTACCCTACTAGTATCTTTTTTCTATCATTTTACCTCAATTTTTCCCCCTGAATTTATAAGTAGGTTTATTTTCCTCCATGCCTGAATGAGGAATATATTAATTGTAAATTGGTTCTATTTAATTTTATTCCTTTAAATCACACAGTGCATATTTATAGGGTGCATGAAATTTAAATGTGCTTATTAGTCTAATTTTTTTCATATAAAGCATGAACATTTATTTCTTTTGTTTTTGCTAATGTCTTTTTATTAAATGGGTCCTGTGTTTGAAATAGTGGTAGCTATGAAAGTAGCTGTGCTGAAACATTTTCAGTATTAATGGTTCTTTCTTTCTGATAGTACCTTCTCATTCTCTTAAGATAAAAGTATTTGTTAATGTAGACCAGTTACTTAGCTACTTGTTTACTTCACCCAATTCAGCTGGTCTATTTTTTATTTTGTTATGTCTTAAAACTTACTAATTATAACCATTCTGCCAATAAAATCATTGTCAAGTTGAAGGACATTTCCAGTAAGTTAAAAGAACTAATCCAAGATTAGATTAGATGGTGAGATTTCATTTATTGAATTATTGGTAAAAGAATTCTTTGTAGGTGCAATTACCTGGAAATCTTATGTGCATATGTACTGGGAGCGATCCTGCAATACAATGATAGGCGTCCTGATATTTCCAGTATTCCTAATTTGTACTATTGTATCAGATTGTAAATATTCTTTCATCTTCCATTGTTTTATTGATTTGTATTCCCCAGTATAACAATTTAAATTATTATGTAGACCTCAGGAAAATATGTGGCCATTCCAAGCCCTGGGAAAGTCATAATTAGATTTAATAGGTTTATTATAGCTATTACTTCTTTCTTGTTACTGTTCTTTTGCTGTTGATAAGTATTTCTTTCTGGAGCTTATCAGAGATTGAAGAAGGAGTGGGTTTCCACTTTGAGAGTAAAACTTAGGGCTTCCTTTAAGAAGCAATAGTTAAGTAAATGGGAAATAGGCAGCATGGGTTATACTTTATGAAAGCAGAATGAATGTAACAAACCTTTCTGCACATAATTGTTTCGTGCTGAGGAAGTCATTCTTTTTTTCTTTCTTTGATACTGAGGTTAGGTACTTGTTTTTGGTTATTGTTTTAACCTGTAATTTATTACCTTTATTTTCTAAAATTCATTGGTGCTTGTGAAATTTATCCATGAAACTTACCTACTTTATGTTATTTTTGGCCTGATGGTCATCTTCCCTGACATCTGTTACTCATCCATCCATGGAACATTTGAGGTCTTCTTATATCATCATATTGTACTACATGCTGTTGGGTATGCAGATGAGTGGGTCTATAAATACTCAGAAGAGATCAGAGTTGCTCTAAAAAGCTTTTGTTCCTCATGTTTGATATCTGATTGTGACTATCAAGTAAATGTTTTATTACAAATGCACAAGTTCATACAAATCCTATTTTTTTAAGACTATATCTCAGTGATCTTACCATCATATATTCTGTCTCATTTCTATTATATCAGTATTGGGAAATAGTCACGCTTAGCAGAAGGATTGACTTATTATCTGTTGACTAATTGTTAACTCTGGGTAATAGCCAAAAATCAGGTTCTAAATGTAGTACATGGGTAGTAGGTAGTAAATCAGTTCTTTTAAGATTTTATTTATTTTTATTTTTTAAAATTTATTTTATCGATTATGCTATTACAATTGTCCATTTTTTTTCCTCCCCTTTACTCACCTCCACCCTGCACCACCCCTCCTGTCAGCATTGCCCCGCCTTAGTTCAGGTCCATGGGTTGTACATATAAGTTCTTCGGCTTCTCCATTTCCCCTATTATTGTTAACCTCCTCGTGTCTATTTTGTATTTAACATTTATGCTTCTTCCTCTGTGTAGTCACCTATCCCCCGCTAACAGCTCTCCATGTGATTTTCATTTCTGTCATTCTGTTACTGTTCTAGCTATTTGCCAAGTTTGTGTTTGTTTTGTTTTGTTTTGTTTTAGGTTCAATTGTTGGTAGTTGTGAGTTTGTTGTCATTTTACTGTTCATATTTTTGATTGCCTTCTTTTTCTTAGATAAATCCCTTTAACATTTCATGTAATAAGGGCTTGGTGATGATGAACTCCTTTAGCTTGATTTTATCTGGGAAGCATTTTATCTAACCTCCCATTCTAAATGATGACTTTGCTGGATAGAGTAATCTTGGATGTAGGTCCTTGCCTTTCATGACTTCAAATACTTTATTCCAGCCCCTTCTTGACTGTAAGGTTTCTTTTGAGAAATCAGCTGACAGTCTTATGGGCACTCATTCATAGGTAACTGTCTCCTTTTATCTTGCTGCTTTTTTAAAAATTAATATATTTTATTGATTATGCTATTACAGTTGTCCCATTACCCCCCCCTACATTCCCCTCCACCCTGAACACCCTCTCCCACCCACATTCCCCCCCTTTAGTTCATGTTCATGTGTCATAAGTTATTTAGCTTCTACATTTCCCATACTATTCTTGCCTTCCTCCTGTCTGTTTTCTATCTACCATCGATGCTACTTATTCTCTGTACCCTTTTCCCCCTCTCTCCTCCTCCCACTCCCCTGTTGCTAACCCTCCATGTGATCTCCATTTCTGTGGTTCTGTTCCTGTTCTAGTTGTTTGCTTAGTTCGTTTCTGTTTTTGCTTTAGGTGTGGTTGTTAATAATTGTGAGTTTGCTGTCATTTTACTATACATGTTTTTTATCTTCTTTTTCTTAGATAAGTCCCTTTAACATTTCATAAAATAAGGGCTTGGTGATAATGAACTCCTTTAACTTGACCTTATCTGAGAAGCACTTTATCTGCCCTTCCATTCTAAATGAAAGCTTTCCTGGATAGAGTCATCTTGGATGGAGGTCCTTGCCTTTCATGACTTGGAATACTTCTTTCCAGCCCCTTCTTGCCTGCAAGGTCTCTTTTGAGAAATCAGCTGACAGTCTTGTAGGAACTCCTTTGTAGGTAAATTTCTCCTTTTTTCTTGCTGCTTCTAAGATTCTCTCCTTCTCTTTAATCTTGGGTAATATAATTATGATGTGCCTTGGTGTGGTCCTCCTTGGGTCCAACTTCTTTGGGACTCTCTGAGCTTCTTGGACTTACGGAAGTCTATTTCCTTTGCCAGATTGGGGAAGTTCTCATTTATTATTTGTTGAAATATGTTTTCTGCTTTTTGTTCTTCCTCTTCTCCTTCTGGTACCCCTATAATTCGGATGTTGAAACGTTTAAAGATGTCCTGGAGGTTCCTAAGCCTCTCCTCATTTTTTTGAATTCTTATTTCTTCATTCTGTTCTGTGTGGTTGTTTCTTCCTTCTGGTCCACTCCATTGATGTGAGACCCATCTTTCATTCCATAACTATTGGTTCCCTGTGCATTTTTCTTCATTTCACTTATTGTAGCCTTCATTTTTTCATCTAGTTTATGACCAAAATCAACCAATTCTTTGAGCATCCTGATCACCAGTGCTTTGAACTGTGCATCTGATAGGTTGGCTCTCTTTTGGTCACTTAAAAGGATGGGTTCTGAGGCTTCCAGTTCTTCTGTTTGAGCCATCTCTCTTTTTTTGGGTGGGGAGGTCTGGTTGCCCCTGATATGTATGAGGGGCAGAGCCTTAGGTGTTCACCAGGGCAGGGCACCTCAGTCACTGGGTTGTGATGCTGTATATGGGGGTGGTGTCCGAGAGGAAACAATGACACCTGTTCCGCTCTCTGTCAGACCTCATTCCCTTCCGCTGCTTCCCCCTAGCAAACTGGGCCCCTCTGGTGCCAATTCTCGTGTGGGTGGGCTTGTGCACCCCGTGGGACTTTCCAATGACCTCTTCTGTGAGGCTGGGAGTCTCTCCCTGTGCCTCAACCCTCCACAGGTGTTTTCAATCAGTGTCCCAAGGCTGTATTTCCCAGCGCTGGGATCCTGGGTTGTACACAGTGCCTTGCTTCACAATCGCTGCCTCACTGGGTCTGTCAGTTGCCACCCCTCGGCTGGGGTCTGCCAGCCACCGCTTGCATGCCCAGGGTCTGCCTGCTGCAGTCTTGTGTGCCACGGTTCCCTTGAACACCCAGGTTGCCTTACGCGTCGGTCCCAATGCTCTCTGCTCTCTGCTCCGCAACCCTCACCCGGCTGCCCAATTCCGCCCCTCCTACCGGTCTAGATGAAGGTGTCTATTTTAACTCCTTGGGTGTCCGACTTCCATAGAGTTCAATTTTCTGCCAGTTCTGGTTGTTATTCTGTTTCTAAATTGTTGTTGTCCCTATCTTGGTTGTGGGGCGGGGCACAGTGTGTCTACCTATGCCTCCATCTTGGCCAGAAGTCCTCTCTTGCTGCTTTTAAGGTTCTCTTCTTCTCTTTCATCTTGGGTAATGTAATTATGATGTGCATTGGAGTGTCCTTCCTTGGGTCTAACTTCTTTGGGACTCTGAGCTTCCTGGGCTTCCTGGAAATGTTTCCTTTGCCAGATGAGGGAACTTCTCCTTTGTTATTTTTTCAAATAAGTTTTCAATATCTTGCTCTTCCTCTTTTCCTTCTGGCACCCCTATGATTTGGATGTTGCAACTTGTAAAGTTGTCCCAGAGGTTCCTAAGAGTCTCCCCATTTTTTTGAATTCTTGTTTCTTCATTCTGTTCTGGTTGAATGTTTATTTCTTCCTTCTGCTCCACATCGTTGATTTGAGTCCCAGTTTCCTTCTCATTTCTGTTGGTTCCCTGTACATTTTTCTTTATTTCACTTTGCATAGCCTTTACTTTTACCTCTATTTTGTGACCATATTCAACCAATTCTGTGAGCATCCTGATTACCAGTGTTTTAAACTCTTCATCTGATAGGTTGGCTGTCTCTTCATCTTTTATTTGTATTTTTGGACCTTTGATCTGTTCTTTCATTTGGGCCATATCTTTTTGTCTTGGCAGGCCTGTAACATTGTTAGCGGTAGAGCCTTAGATATTCTCCAGGGCAGAGCAACCCACATCTGCCTTGTGGCTTTGTATGTGGGGGAGGGGTCCGAGAGGGAACAATGCTTACTGGCTCTTGGCTGTCTTTCAGTCACTTCCCCTACTACCCACAAGCAAATTGGGCCCTTCTGGTGCTGATTCCTGGGTGGGTGGTTTTGTTTACATTCTAGGACCCTGTGGGTCTCTCCAGTGAGCTCTCCTGTGAGGTTAGGAGTTTCTCCCACTGCCACAACCCCCCACAGGGATTTTCAGGCAGAGATTTTGAGGCTTTATTTCCCCGTACTGGAACCCTAGTTTGTGTGTTTTGTCTCACTCCCCAGTTGTTCCTCCTGGTTTATCTGCACAGAAATGTCAGATCGCGCGCTCTGCCAGCCTTTCCTTGCCTGCACCAGTTCTCCATCCACCACCTTAGTGGAATTCTTCTCCACCCTTCCAGTCCCGATGCATGCTTCTTCTCTAACTCCTTGGTTGTCAGACTTCCATATAGTTCAATTTTCTGGTGGTCTGATTGTTTTTAGTTTTTAAATTTGTTGTTGTCCTTTTAATTGTGGGAGGAGTCATAGCGTATCTGCCAACATCCCCATCTTGGCCGGAAGTTTTAAGAGACGTTCCAGAAGTGCTTGTAGAATAACAGTTCAATAGAATAAGTATTAATGTCTTCAGATTTATTTCTCTGAAGGACCATATTCATTTTGTTGTTAAGGCTTACATCTTAAGGTCCATTTAATTTCTTCTGTGAAATGACGAAGAAGTGTGTCATTATCATAATCAGAAATCTCTGTGCCTTCCTTTGATTTTCAGTTGTGAGTTATATGTAGGGATTCTGTTAAATTAATAAGGAAAACACTGTTTTTAAGGGAGAGTTGGCTCAGATCATTACTTTTGATCCAATCTGATTTAGCTGCATTGTATTTCTGACCCACTAACACTGATTAGAGATTGTTTTGCAGAGAGAAAGGATGTAATGAAAAATACAGTAATTTTTTAAGTTAAATTGTGGTTTTCTTAATTATCTTTTTATGTTTAAAATTTTAGAAATATGGAAAACTGACCACTTGTACTGGTTGCCGAACACAGTGCAGGTTCTTTGACATGACTCAGTGTATAGGTCCTAATGGATACATGGAGCCATACTGTTCCACTGCTTGCATGAACAGTCACAAGACAAAATATGCAAAATCACAAAGTAAGTTTCTGGAATTTTGGAGTTTAAAAACATTAATAACATTCCTAATATTCTAACTACTTTCTCTCCTTAAACTATGCTTTAAATGACTACATAAATTTTATTTTTATTATCACTAAAGTGTATTATTGAAAACTTTTTCAATTTTGATAATTCCAATTTTCATTGAATTTTTCAGTTATTCTTGAAGTTCTGTCCATGTCTGCTGTTAGCTGAAACTGTTTCTCCATCCAAACATTATCTCAGACTGAGACTTTTTCCATGTATCTGTGTATGTTTGAAGACATAGTAGACTTCTTTATGATGGTATTTTTTAACATAAATAATCTTGGAAATTAAAGGATAGTTTATAGAAGTTTCCATTGAGAAACTATTTTGAGGTCAATTTAGATTTTTTTAAAAACCTTTATTACTTTATAAAGTAATCAGATATATACCTTTTCTCTCCTAGGTTTGGGAATTATTTGCCATTTTTGTAAGCGAAACTCTTTACCTCAATATCAAGCCACAATGCCTGATGGAAAACTGTATAACTTTTGCAATTCCAGTTGTGTGGCTAAATTTCAGGTTTGATAGTTATTTTGCATATCTCATACCCCAATAAAGTAGACATAGAAAATGAACAGTGTAATATGCTTACTTAATGTGTTAATTTGTCCAGTTTGTTGAGGTTCACATTGGTGGGTGGAAATTCTAGAGTCACTAGTAGACATGACTGCCTCCAGCTCTCTACTTAGATGATCTGATTGAGTTTTTAATTGTATTTATGACATAGACTTTGAAGGAAAATAAATAAAATTGAGCTCAGTGCCTGAAGTATTTTCTTAGTAGATGGTTTGAATAACATCATATGATGTTATTGGGGGCTTCCATTTTATGAAAGATGTAGGTATATTTAACCTGGAATTGATGAGCATAAATGTTTTCTTCTTATGTTAGAAATATTTCTGATAGAAATGGGATTGGATTTGTTATAGTATGCCCTAAATTAATATAAGCTTCTGGAAGACATTTTTCATTTTGGTAAACAAAAACAACTTTTTATTTTGGTAAATTACATAGTTCTTCAAAGTTGGCGAAGATAGTAGTACTGGAAGAGTTCAAACTTAAGCTCCTTGACCACTAGAGAGGATAGTTTAGAGGGGATTTAGTATTAGTTAAGTGGGCTGAGTAGGTTTACTACCTGCTCTGAGAATTTCGGGGTATTAGGCATAATTTCACACCAGTGCACAGAGTCATGAGTCACGAGTTCATTTGCTCTGAACAGTTCTGTGTTGCAGGCACTGTGCTCTCTGTTGTTGATTTAGTTAAAATGAAAACTCAGTCTCTTTTGTATGTTATAGTAGTTAACAGTTATTATCATTTAAGTTGAGGTGGTTTTGAATTCAGCCTGGTGAATGTTTCTGTTAGTAGTTTATGTGCTCATCTGAGGTTAGGTGATTACCCATGTTCAAGATTCAAGTTTTATTTTGCAAGTTGGGATTATGGCCATTGATACACCCTTAGAGAGGTAATACTGCTACTGACTTGTTGGCTTTTCATAAAGTAGAAATTAAGGAATAAGGAGTAATTAGATGAATGAAGGACAGTGTCTTTGGCATTCTGCTTGTCAGATTATAACTTTATTCCTTTTGATGATGTTAGGTAAACTGAAATGTTAATTGAAAATATTTTAACTGCTTTTTTCTTTTAACTGAAACTTGTATTGCCCCTGATTTGATGAGACTGTTTGTATAACAGTACATTGTATATTTAAACACTGAGTTTAGACTCTGACTTCTGAGGGATGCATGAAAGTAAGTCTGTAGGCAGCCTTTTCACTTTGTGACTCCATATAAAAGTAAAGAAGGTTGACAAATAGAAAAACAGCTTTTCCCCTTTCTCTTTATCTTAAAGCCAGCCATAAATTTTGAACTCTGTGTCTTCATAAGATGATTTTTTATACAAAATAAGATAATAGGATGGTATTTCATTTGTAAAAAATAATAAATTTTAATGGACTTCAAGGTATTTTGAAAACAATAAGGGAAAGATGGTTTTTATTTGAAAAATTTATTCAACTGATAGTTACTGTCTTAAATCTGCATGCTTTATTTTTTCACAAATTTTAATTGTGTTGAACAATGCATAAGTTAAAAAAAAATTTTTAATCCTCATCTAAGGACATGTTTATTGATTTTAGAGAGAGAGGAAGGGGTGGGAAGAGACAGACAGACATTGATATGGAGAAACATCAATTGGTTGCCTCCTATAAGCACCCTTACTGAGAATTGAACCTGCAACATTTTGATGTATAGGATGACTCTCCAACAAACCTAGCCAGGGCACAATGCAGTTTAAAAAATGTAGATAAAGGTTGTTTTCTGTTCACTGCGACGTTGAGAAAAATTTTATGAACTATTTCATACATTGAGAAGATTATGTAGTATGGATTAAAGAATGAATGTTAAGTATCAGTGTATTTACCCACTTAGATTAGATTAAAAGTTGTTTTTCTTTTTTTGATTAAAAGTTTTAAAGCCCATGTATGCTTATATCTTTTCCTATGCTGTAAATGGTTTTAACTTGAGGTATAATAAAATCAAAATAAATTCCTGCTATTAGTACCAGTCTATAAATCTCTCCCCACCCCCAATTTTGTATAAGAAATGATCATCTTTAAAAAGTAACATGGGCTGTTTTCATTGATGGACTTGGAATGACAAGGATAGCAACAGTGCAAGAGGGACAGGTCAGCGGTCAGTCAGCTGTTAGAGAGCAGCAGGTTAGGGTTTAAAATTTTTTAAAAAATAGTTTATTTATTGATTTTAGAGGGAGGAAAGGAGAGAGAAAGAAACATTGGTTTTTTTGTTCTACTTATTTATGCATTCATTGGTTGATTCTTGTACATACCCTGATTTGGGATTGAACCTGCAACCCTGGTGTATCAGGACAACACTCGAACCAACCGAGATAACCAGCCAGCACCTAGAATTTAAATTTTTATTTACTAATTCAGAACTTGTTTAAACAGCGTCAGTATTATTTGCTTATGGTTTCTTAATGAGAAAAAAGAAATCATGATTGGTATGATTGTTTTTTGTATTTTTAAAATGAGTAATCCTGTGATAAATGGATTTTAATCTCAGAAGACGTATGTAGAATAATGGTATATTTTTAAAGACAAAATTGAGAGATGTTATTTTGTGTGTTGAAATACTTAAACAAAATACATACTATTTTCTGCATATTTGACAGTTGTCACAAAAATTCTAAAATCTGCATCAGACTCAGTGTGTTTTGTTCTTTGTTTTGTTTAAGGCTCTAAGTATGCAGTCTTCTCCAAATGGCCAGTTTGTAGCTCCAAGTGATATTCAGTTGAAATGCAACTATTGCAAAAATTCCTTTTGTTCAAAGCCAGAGATCCTGGAATGGGAGGCAAGTCACATTTTGTTATGTTTATTATCTACTGCTAAAGAAAGTCTAGTAAAATAACTATGGCTTTTCCATTTGAGAATCTGTTCTAGGTGGAGAAGGATAACTTTTTCAGATTATGTGTACCATTAAGAAAGAAAAGATGTTGTCATTAAATATGATGCATCATCATATTTGAATTAGTTATGTGGGAGTGGCACCAACAAAGGATCTGGTTGTTTTTAATGTAAACGAAATTATTGAAGTCATACTCACTATATATTGTATTCATAATAGCATATGAAATGTCACTTTGTTTAGCTATGTTTCTGGAGTATCTGTACTGTATTTTCACCATCTCTTCTCTCTACCTGTCCTTATAAATATTTTCTGTGAACTCTAATATCTTGTATTGCCTGCTACCTATAAAATAGAATTTGGTAGTCATTTACCATGTTGTCATTTAACAGTTTATAATTTTGTTGTAATAAAAGGATCCTAATATAAATTTATTTTCCCTTCTCATCACTCTTGTGTTCACCATTTTATTAATTTGCTTTGTCATATATTTTTGCCATTAGCAAAAACTGTGATCATTAATTTTTCTTCCCATAAAGGGACAGTAATAGTGGCTGGATGGACAAGATGGTCCTTGGCTGAATGTTGCTTTCTTTTTTAGTTTAAAAATGTTTTAAAGGTTTTTATTTATTTATTTTTAGAGAAAGGGTAAGAGGAGAGAGGGAGAGAAACATCGATGAGCTAGAGAAACATTGATTGGTTGTCTTTCTCACCCCCTTCCCCCTGAATTGGGGACCTGTCCAGCAGGCAACCCAGGCCCTGACCTGGAATCAAACTGGCGACGACACCCAACCCACTGAGCCATACCAGTCAGGGCTGAACATTGCTTTTTTGGGCATTGTTCATCTTTGGCCATTCTTTCTTTTACCTTTTTTGAGGGCATGTAGTATGTAAAATGGTGTACAAAATGTAGTACTGACAATAGATGGCTCCTGAGGCAAAACTTAATAGCTGTTGGCAAATTTTAAGTAAAAGGTGGTGCCCATAACCAGATTACACAATTTTTAGAGTACTTTGGAAAGCTGAAATTTCATTGTCTTAACACTTTAGCTCTTAGAAAATTTTCTCGTTTGTTAATTTGATTGGTGTAGTCTCAGCATTTTAACCAGTCATTCTTTGAGACTGTTGATGGCACCCAGTAATGATTTTTAGTGACTAAAACCCTCCTTATATCCTAGCCAGAAGAATGTTGAAGGTCCATTAAGAAAGGATAAAGGAATGGTGGGGAAAGAGGAAAAGGGCCTATGAGCAAGCATGTAGAATAGTATCATACAGGAGATGAAAGTCCTACCTAAACTGAGTCTTGATAATAGAAGAAAATGAGGTCCTTCCCACTCTCTCCATAACAGCACCAAGCTGCTTTTGCAGTCTTATTGTTGTGTGGCTTCATTTGTGTTGAGGGCAACTATTGGAAGGTTTTAGGAAACACCATCAAACAGAATGAGTGCTGTGCTGTGCCTGCCCCCCAGGTGATTGAGAACTTGGGGCCTCTTCCTTCCGAGGTTCTTTTTCCTTATACTTACATGTCCTTGATGGGACATCTTTTCACTGATGATTGCCTTACTAACCTGAGTACTTCCTAGGCTCTTTCACTTTTTCTTAACTGGGTCATCAGGTATCTTTGCTAATGTTAGATGGTTTAGACCTTGTCTGTGTCCTCCACAGTAGCATGGGAAACACTTGGGAGGTTTTAACTTGTTCCTCTTCAGCTGCATATTTGAAAAGTATCTCTGGCTATTATGGGGTTTGGGGCCAGGAGAAATAACTAAATAATTACTAACCTTGCTCTATTCAAGGGAGCCCCCTCAGTCTCAAACTTGAGCAGCACACTGTGTGATAGCTCTAAGTAGAATATCTTAGCCAAAGTAGGTCTGTTACTGTTAATCTGTGACAGGAATGAGATTGAGCCTACTTGACTATACTGAATAATTTTTATCTTTTTGTAGCTTACCCATGTGTATCTTCCATTGTTTTCTTCCCATTTCTACAGTTCTGTTAGCAACACCAGATTGCTCTCTTGCTTCGGTGATGCTTTACTCTTTCACTATAATTTTTGGGTAGTGAATGGAATTACGTTTTGTGGAGCTCAGTGAATTAGTTAAACTAGGTGTCTGTGGTCTATCAGAAATGTATTCCCAAGGAAGATAATATTAAGTAGGTACATGATTTAACTTAGTTTCTATAAATGTGGCTTATTGATTTCTTAAACTTGTTCTCGAGATGGTTGTCCTCTGCTTACCAAGGTTCCCATTGTGCATTTAGAATAAAGTGCATCAATTCTGCAGCAGAACCTGCTCAGACGACTATAAGAAGCTGCATTGCATAGTTACATATTGCGAGTACTGTCAAGAGGAGAAGACTCTTCATGAAACAGTAAATTTCTCTGGCGTTAAGAGACCCTTCTGTAGTGAAGGCAAGTGTACATACAGTGTTGTTCATAACTTATTAATATTTAATACTAATTTTTTGCCAAAATATTTTCAAACTATATAACTACACATGTGCAGAGGAGCTGTACAATGTTAGTGTAGCTGAACATGAAAAATTGAGTTTGCTTTCTGTTGACTTGTTTTGTTATATATATATTTAATAGACCTCTGAATCTTAGGTGTTATATCTGTAAAAGTTTAGTAATCTGTTTTCCATTTCAGGGAAGTTTTAAGAATTAAAAAACCCACTATCCTACCATGTCATTTCTGAACATGTGAATTGGTGACCTAAAAGTTGACTTTCCAAGCAGACTAGAATTCTTTTCTATTGGATCTATTTTTCTGTTCAGTGAACTGCCTAGCCTTCAGACGTTTTCAATAGACAAGAAAGAAAATTACCTGTGGCGTTCCTATAATAGGGAGGAATACTGGGGTTTTCAATTTGGGATGCCAGAGAAACACTGACTTTTGTTAGAGTGCATTCTGGAATTCTCTTTCTTCTCATTTACACTTCTGCTCTGGGGCCCGGCAGCAGATTATAGGAAAGGACTCCAGTCCTCATTCTAATTGTCCAGAGATAGGAACCAGGATTGTCACTACAGGTTTTGGGCTCTTGTGGTTATTATTTTTCCCCCAATGTCATATTCTTGCTTGAAGTTGACTTTCACTTTCTATTCTTTCTTTGGCCCCAAACACTGATCTCCCAGCTTTCCTGTCTGCTATCCTCATCTATTATTTTTCAGTTAGTTTTTTTCCCCTGAATCCACTTTTTCTGTGGATTTCTATTGCTAGTTAGGGGCAAGGAAAAGGTTGGAGTTTTTTTTGGCTGGGAACTACCATCTTCCAGTAATTTGTCAAAATGACTAACACAAAGTGAAAGATGAGAGGCACCCACTCTGTATTCTTTAGGCCTTTTAGAAAACATGGAGTTGTTCCTTTGGCCACATACACACAAATTTACAGGAAAGGTGATACTGTAGACCTCAAGGGAATGGGCATTATTCAAAAACGAATGCCCCACAAATGTTACCATGGCAAAACTGGAAGTCTGTGGGATGTCCAACATTTTAGCGTCTCTGGGCCACCCTGGAAGAAGAAGAGTTGTCTTGGACCACACATCAATTATACAAACACTAACGAAAACTGATGAGCAAAAAAAAAAGGTTTTAAGTAGATTTACAATTTTGTGTTGGGCTACATGCAGCCCACAGGCTGTGGTTTGGATACCCCTGGACAGTGTCACCTGACATACAGTAGGCATTGTTGTAAACAAAGAAGTTAAGGGCAAGATTCTTGCCAAGAGAATTTAATGTATGTATTGGGTATATTAAGCACTCTAAGAGCTGAGATAGCTTCCTAAAATACATGAAGGAAAATGATCAGAAAAACAAGGAAGTCAAAGAGGAAGGTACCTGGGTTCACCTGAAGTGCCAGCCTGCTCCACCCAGAGAAACACACTTTGTGAGAACCGATGGAAAGGAGCCTGAGCTGCTGGAACCCATTCCCTATGAATTCATGGCATGATAAGTGTGAAAAAATAAAAGAACTCTGTACTGTTGGGGGAGAAAATGTTAGAAAATCCTAAATGCCAGTAGAAAATGACAGCAATACCAAAAGATTATCAGCCCTTTCAACATTATATGAGTATATTTTACATAGAAGTTTGTGTATGTAAGAAGATACTGCTTATAAAACAAAGCATTCAGTTTTATAGGTTTAATTGCTACATTTCACCTGGTGTGAAAGGGTACTATGTTTACTGTTAAGATCACAGCTATAATGAAAAGTGACATAGTGTTTCAATGAAAAGATTGATTGTTAATTAATTTAACTCTTTTTACACCTGAAATTTTGTTCACTGACATTCTTAGTGATTCCTTAATATGAGTGCATTGATGTTGATGGCTAACATACATATCAGTGATCTTGTGCCATTTGGATTATGTGGATTTTACTAAAATGAACAGACAAGTACCAGCAAATAGATAATTTATGTTTATTTTAAGAAAATAATTTTCATTCAGAGGGACTTTCTCTACTTTAGGTGGCAATAAAAGCTTAAAAAAAGGATCTGTGTCTTTTTTTTCTGCTTAATATATTTTGTGCTTTCTCTAACTGTATCTGGTTATCTGCTGGAACCTGTTAGAAATAATAAAACATATACTACCTGGTACTTCCATTAAAATCTAGATAGAAATTAAAGCTAATAAAGGTGAAATAATGGAAATGTTTGTAAATATAGTTCAGAGTAACAGGAAAGAAGTCCTAGATTAATTGCTAGAATACATTATATATAAAACAATTGCAATTTGAGTTCACGGTTGGTAAAGGTCATTTAAAAGTAGGTTGATGAAGGCAGAGTTTGTGGAGGAGATGTAACTTGAGCTCGTTGTTAAAGGATGGCAGGATTTTGGTAGATAAGGAGCGGGAAGTCACTTTCATGTGGCACAGCATGAGTAAAGTATGGAAGTTTATTTAATCCTCATAGAGATATTATAGGGAGTAAATAAAATAGATACCTAAACAAATTAAGGTGATGCATCTATGTAGTAGGTAAAAGAAATATTCTCCTGAAGGAATAGAATGACAAAATGTTTTCTGTCTACACGTGAATAAACCAGTTTTACTTTCCTGAAGGTCCATGTAGGGTGGCAGAGATAAAAAAAGACTAGAAAATTTGTATAAAATGCCTACTTAGCTGAATTATATCCTTAAGTTTGCTTTTTGAGTGAAAGTGTTAATGCCATAATTCTCATCTTTCACTCTCAAGAATCTTCATCATTTCATTTATTAAAATGCTAATTTGTGGTGTGTTTATGATACCTAAGCAAGGTTATATTTAAATAGAGCCAATAAAACAGTGCTGAGACATTATCAGATTTGAGCATCTTAGAACACTAATTATTTGAATCCACATGGTATCCAATATAATATTCCATGTCTTGTTCGAATTTTTACAGGTTGGTGTTGATCACAGGAGATTTCACAGTTTTGATCAGGAGAGAAAGAGGACTTTATATGTAAATGTATAGACAGTTTCTAAAGCTTATGATCTATTTGCCATAAGTTCTCACCCCCAAAAGTAGCTTTTGGTGTGTTTTTTTTTGTTTCAATATTAAAACCTTTTATTTTTCAGGCTGCAAACTATTGTACAAACAGGATTTTGCAAGACGCTTAGGATTGAGATGTGTTACTTGTAACTACTGCTCTCAACTGTGTAAGAAGGGAGCAACTAAAGAATTGGATGGTGTTGTGAGAGATTTCTGTAGTGAGGACTGCTGTAAAAAATTTCAGGATTGGTACTACAAGGCAAGTAACTCAAAATCCTTATTAAAATCACTACTTTAACCAGTCTTTAAAAAGACATTGTAGTTATTGCCATTTCGGCTATGGTAGCTTATTTATTTTAAAAAAGTACACACTTTGGACTTAGCCCAGATTATACAGTTCATTAAAATTTTTGTCATTTTAGTTTGTTCTTTATAACTTGAAATGATTTTTTTACCCAAAACTAGGCTATGCCTGTATTTTCAGCAGTGTAGCTTAACAAAATGGATTATTCCTCTAAAATATGTTGTGTCTTTATTTCTCTAAATACAATAGAAATATTTTTGATGACTATTTAATCAGTGTTGAACATTAGCAGGTAATTGTTTTGGATACTTAAGGTGTATCGTTTTTGCCTTTTTAGTTCTGATTTTTGGAGAGTTTCAAATTGAAAGTGTACCTATATGAATCAATAGAGACCAAAAAACATTTAGTTTGAAACTGTAAATGTGTGTGTGTTTCATTAAAATCTGTATCTAAAAAAAGTTAAGACAAAGCCCTTTTGGTGGATTACATTGATTTCTTTCTGGATAAGTAAATTGAGTATAAATTGGTGCTTTGGTTAGTCAGGTATCACCCAAGGAAAATGGATTTCTTGTCCTTAACATGGAAAGCTATCTCCATGTAAAAATTTTCATTGTGGATGTAGTTCTAAAGCATGTGAAGACAGATGTCATCCTAACTTCAATATTGCAAAATACTACCAGAGAAACAAACAGTGAAATGGTTAAAGTATGTAGACTATTATTTAGTTCACTTAATGAAAGTGAGTAGTGTTGAAATGACATGAAGACTTGTAGGAATTTTTGGTGAAGGTCTTGAATATTAAAGCTGAAAATATTAACTAACATTTTTTAAATAAAAAGAGAAGATACTTTCCAAGTTGTCAGAGATTGTTGAGGCTAAGAGGTTTGGCACACTTTGTTAAAACTTTTTAAAAAGACTTAATTTATTTATTTTTTAGAGAGAGGGGAAGGGAAGGAGAGGGAGAGAAACATCAATGTGTGGTTGCCCCTCACATGCCCGCAACTGAGGTGTGTGCCCTGACTGGGAATCGAACTGGCAGCCCTTTGGTTTGTAGGCCTGCACTCAGTCCACTGAGCTGTACCAGCCAGGGCGTGTTTTGGTACACTTTTTAAGTTACCTCATTACTTTACTGTTGCTTGTGACTAAAGGTTCAAATTTTAGGGCAGGCATAATGACACCCTCTAACATGCATTCCTTTTAGTCTAAATCCATGTCCTGTGGTAGACAGTAGCAATTTTGAGAAATCACTCAGAAAATGTTACTTCAATGGCTGAATTTTAAGTGCTCAATTTTAGTAAGTGCTCAATTTTAGTTTAGTAGACACAAAGATAGCTTCTTCTCTACTAATTAGGTTTTATTTTTGAAGATTTGTTTTGGAAAATCTCAACCAATAAAGGTATTTAGTGATTACATATGTGGAAATTCCACTTTACTGTTACCTTTTTCATAATTTATTGTATAGTTTGAGACAGAATTGTTAATGTCTGATAATGATTTCCTGTCATTTTATTATATAAATCTCTGCCTCATTGTGTAATTCTGAATCAGAACTTTATTTCTTAAAATAATCTTCTTGGAGGATTTTGCTTTTTCTTCACAGCAAACAATGTTATTTCCCTATTTGACTTCTTTCTTTGAATAAATTCTTCTTGTTTTCTTTTTCTTTTTTTAAATATCCTCACCCAGGGACATGCTCATTGATTTTAGAGAGAGGGCAAGAAACATTGATCAGTTGCCTCAAAAATGCCCCAAGTGGGAACTGAACCCACAACCTAGGCATGTGCCCTGACCTGTAATCAAACCTGAGACCTTTCAGTTTACAGGATGGTGCTCCAACCACCTGAGCCACATTGGCCAGGGCTGTGTATTTTCTTCTGTAATTCCTATCACTTAATGCTTTGCATAGTAATCAGTCACCTAGTCTTTTATCATTGCATTTAAAAAAAATGAATCACTCTATGGTATTCAGAAAGACATATTGGGGAATTATAAAGAATTTCTTTTGAAAATGACTATAAAATCCCCAATTTCATTTATGTTCATGATTTCCTCTCCCTGACTCCCTACAAAACTAGGTCTGATTGGTGTAATGGGGAACAGTGGATATATATGTATCAACCAAAAATGAGTTGAAACTGTCCAATTAATGTAAAGATACAGGTATTACATCAGTATAGTATAAGCTTAATGTTTTGTTATTGAAGAAGTGATTTTTAAGAGTTTAGTTACTACCTGCCTATTATTGACTGTTCCCCCGCCCCCAAATATAGGACTATTCCCCCCACCCCCAAATATATAGTCTCTGATTTTCCACAGTGACAGGAAGACCACTGAGTAGATAGAATACTTTAAAAAAGTATTTTTTAAACCGGAAACTTACACCACACTTTAGTTTTTGTGCTATAGAAATGTTAAGCTTTCTTAAGGGTTCTGTTGTGGTTGGGAGTGGTGTTGGTAAGGAATGGTCCAGTAATGATGTTTTCAAATTAGCCATCCTGTTTTTAGCTCAGTTCCAAATGCTTTACCTGATGTTTGCATGAGTGGCTGTCGAATAAAAAACAACCAAAAAAGGAAATTCACAACTTTAAAATTTTGATTATGGCATTGAAGTCTTAATTAGTATAGAGTTTGTTATTTTGTCTTGAAAAAATATATACCTATTTTGTTTTCATGTACAAATTGGCATTAATTTTGCTCCTTTTTTCTTTGGATAGAGAGAAATCATCTGAATTTGTTTTGAAACTTCTGGAAGAAAGGAGCTTCAAGTATTGTTACTATAAAATCCAAATGTCTATAATTAACAAAATACTGAAGTGATTTCATTGTTCAGATTCTTTGGGTGGAATGTTCTTGGTTTTATGCCCCTGGCCTTCTAAATTATTATGTGAAGGGCAATACTACTATATACTAAGTGTCAGCCAAGTACTTGGAGTGATTTGAATAAGTTTTATACAAATTCATTTGGGTTTGAGATGTTACATTTAGAAACTTCTTGCAGCATTTTACTTATTAGGATTTTGATTCTCTGGTTATTCATATTAACTCATTTTGTCTTTCCATTGTCTTTTATTACTTGGTAGATAGTCTGCTTTGAATCCTGTTTCTGCATTTTTAATATTTGGCCTCAGACAAATTACTTTTCTGACACGGACCTTGGTTTTTAGTACTGTTGTGACGATTATAGAGAGTATATAATGTTCTGGCCTTTTATTTTTTAGGTTCTCAATGAATGAGGTAGTCTGCTACAACTTCACTTTTATCATGTTCTTGCACTGTTTAGACTCAATGAATAGAATGTTATGCTTTCAGTTTTCCTCCTTTGTCTTTTCTTTGAGTATAAAATATAAAAATAGGTGAAGAAATGAAGTCTGAAATACTTGAATGGTTACTTTAAAGAACAGTCTTTGGCTGGTGAGAATTTTACATAGGGACATTTTTTTTAATTGGGAATGTGACCTGGTTGATATAAAGTGCTAATGTTAGTGAGATTACCACATAATATTATCAGCACTATTAAAATTTTTTTTTAAAGATTGTATTTATTTATTTTTAGAGAGAGGGGAAGGGAGAGGGAGAGAAACTACAATGTGTGGTTCCCCTCATGTGCCCCCTACCGGGGACCTGGCTGGCAACCCAGGAACGTGTCCTGACTGGGAATCGAACCTGCGACCCTTTGCTTTGCAGTCTGGTGCTCAATCCACTAAGCCACACCAGCCAGGGCAGCATTATTAAATTTGAACTCTCAAGTTTTGGGACTAGAGATGTGATATTGGCATCACTGAATAGTCATAATTTATACCACAAATCTTCCTTCATTTAACATTTACTCTGCAGGAGAAATATCTGACCTGGAGAAAAAAAAAGAACCTGTGTTCTAACTTTAGGGTATGTGTTGTGTTATATAACACCTGTTTACCAACACAGTCGTTTGTTATATTCCTGACTGGGAATTTTGATGTGGTATTTATTCATAGAACTCCTGTTGAGAACTCCTATTGAGAAAGCAAGAAGTTTCAAAATCCACAGTAATAAAACTCTTAAGTAAATTAGAGTACTGAAGAAAAGCTACAGCTATGATTATTATGATCTACAAAATGCTTAATATTTTGTGTCAAAATGTTTTAAATAGTTTAAACCAAAAGGTAATTTAAAAAATTACAGTAATTTATTTCTACTCTTAACTGGATCAGAAATTAGGAAATTTCTTAATTGTGGAATAACTATTTGAAATTAATCATTTTTATCTGTGGTTTACTCACCAAGATTTAAAAAAAAGTGAAAATGGGCAAAATCTAGGTCAAATGGGATCTCTAAAAAAATAAAAATCTGTTTCTAGATTATTAATTCCCTATCATAAAGTATAACTTTTTATGTATGAATTTTAGTTGGTTTTAATTTGCATATTAAATTGTAGACCAGTGAGGGGTGATTCTTTTCCTAGCCGTAGGTCAAATTAGTTGTCTTAAAATATAATTGTTTTTAATGAAACAGAGTATTTTGAAACATGAACATGAAGTTCTTGTTATTAAAATTAAATCAGTGTATAGAGCTCTTCAAATTTATCTCGTCAATTATTCTGGTCTTGTACAACTTCTTTAAATTGATTTATTATGAGCTACCAGTGAAACCTGGGAAATCTCTTTGTTAATTAGAGATTTTAGTGTAATACGATTGCAGGAGGCTTCTACCAGTGTATCATTATGGCCCTCGGAATTATTTTAAAATATTAAAATATATTGTACAAGTTGGTTTACCAGTGTTCACCTTTTTTGTTTATCATATCTTTGTAATGCTGGTCTTTGACTTCTGATAAGTATAGAAAGGGATTTTGACAATTAGGAAAATGGCTATATTTCTTTCACTTTCATTTTGGATTTTACTGTATATTTATGATTTATATTATAATTTTATTTTTTTTATCAGACATTGTTTTATCACATTTGGCAATAATCACTGGCAAAATTTTAGAAATTTTTTAATCTACATACCTGACTTTTTAAACCTTGTAATTCAGATGTCTGGTCCCTTCCTTTTTTTTTTTTTTTTTTTTAAATTAAGGCTGCAAGGTGTGACTGTTGTAAATCTCAAGGAACTCTTAAGGAGCGTGTGCAGTGGCGTGGGGAAATGAAGCATTTTTGTGACCAGCATTGCTTATTGCGCTTTTACTGCCAGCAGAATGAGCCCAACATGACAACTCAGAAAGGACCTGAAAACTTGAATTATGGTACGCTATTACTTAGGGAGCAGTTTGAAAAATGGGTACAGCAGTCTTTAGTTTCTTAGACCTGAATTCAAAGTATGATAATGAATAGTTGACTTTGGAGATAGTTTAACATCAACTTACATATTTCTTTGGGTGCATGTGCCCAGTATGATGTTTCTATAGATATATTGCTTTTTGTTTTATTTTCTTTTAAAAATTTAATGCTGGTTGAAGAAATGGAGTCTAGTTCAGATTGGAGAGAAGCTAAACAGAATTACAACAAAAATATGAGAAGATTCAACTACCTATTATGTGTCTCCTACAATTTTAAATGAAAATCATTTTTAGCAAATTGTATGTGCCTGGGGGTAGTTGGGAGGAGGAACAAAAGCCCTTAATGAGCTGTAACTCACTTAAGAGTTAAATCTAGAAGGTTTTATTGCCCCCAATACTGTGTGTGTGTGTTTTGAGGGGACACAGTATTAACTTCACTTATTTAGCTCTGTATTTCAGGTCTCAAGTTTGATACTCGTTACTTAAAATGGCTTAGAATATTTTCTTTAGTAATTATTTTAAAACATTAAAATTTAACGACAAATGCAGACTTAGGAAATTCTGAAGAAAGTGATATTTGTTTCTTTTTAAATTTGCTTATGTTTTTATTTTTTAGATCATGGTTGCCAGACATCCCGAACCAAAATGATGGTAGGTATTACTTAAGTAAAGTGTTAAACATTTATTTTTACAATATGGGGCTATAAAAAAAATAATCAGTTCAATCTGATTGTAATAGAATAAAAGATTTTTTACTTTGTTGACACAGTTGAAGTATTCCCCTGAATTACCTGATATTAAACAAGTACTTTCATACCATCTAAGGAAGATAAAGGTGAATAATTATGGCTTCTCCCCACCTTGTGTATTTTGAGTTGAAGCACCCATAAGAGTTGCATCTGTAAGGCAGTAGCAAAAGGTGTTTGAAATGATTCCCTATGTGTCTGTTCCTGGCAGCTGTGGGAAAGTTTCTAAACAGTTAAGTAGAAGGTAGACTGGGATGAAAAGGAAGAGGAATGATAATTTGCAAAGGGCATGCATATTTGGCAAAACTGTTTATTAGGACCAAGCTTAATGGGGCCTGTGGTGGAATCTTAGGACATGAGGGTGAAAGGATGGGCTGGGTGTGATCATTAATGGCTTTGAGCATTTATTTCTGAAATAAGGGTCTGAAGATCCATGTTAGATCTAGGTCTTGGGAGTTTTTAAATTTGAGAAATATTGTGTATTTGAGAATACACAATAGTGTATTCTTCCTTTGGGTTTTTTCCCCCAATACATCTTTTATGTTAGCATTCTAAGACTTCTGTAGGTTGATGGTAGCCCTTTTTGTGCCATGAATTGAGAAGGATCAATATTTTGCCACACTGAGGAGCAGTGAGTCTGCCCTGCGGTGATTCTAGCATCACTGGGTTTTGAGTACTGGAATTGCTGGCATTTTTAGCCAAGGGAATTTCAATAGGAGTCATTTACTGGCATCATAGTAAGTGTCTGGGCTAGTTCTTTTTCTGGTAAGAAAGACTAATTCTGGCTGTACATTAGAATCACCTGGGGAGTTTTCAAAACCTTCCAATGTTTGGGACCCAACTGAGAGATTCTGTATTTTTGAAAAATTATTCAAGTGATTTTAATGTGTAACTACAGCTTAAGATCACTGATACTGACACAGAAACATGGGTGTTTTTAAAAGTATTGTACCCATTGATATTAATAGTTGACAGAATTCTAAAAACGTAAGAATGCCTTTTCCTGTGGGAATACATTTTTGTCAGATAACTCAGAAATAACATCAAAGTATTCAGCTGAATAATCTGATTTTATTATATTAAAAATAGTTCATTTATTTATTTTTAGAGGAGAAGGGATGAGAAAGAGAGGGAGAGAAACAATGTGTGGTTATCTCTCCCACGCCCCCTAGTGGGAACTTGGCCTGCAACCCGAGCATGTACCATGACTGGGAATTGAACTGGTGACCTTTTGGTTCATGGGCCACGCTCAGTCCACTGAGCCACACCAGCCAGAACATGAATCACCTGATTTTAATACCATGCATTTTGATTTATGCCAGGGAACATAAAGAGATCACTCTCTGTTCTGTTATCTTTGTGCAGCTATCAAGCAACTTGCCAACCTTGTTTCATATATGTAAGCTTTTGACCAAGGCGTCAGGAAACTCCTACCAGCACTTGAACCCTATTATGTGACAGACAGAAGAGCATTACTGGTTGGGGAGGATAAGTCAGTAAAGTCCTCTCCCATCTTCTCCTCCTTGTAAGCTTTTGGAATCTTTTACTTCCACACTCACAAACTTCAAAGGTTGAGAGCTTAGTTACATAGTTTTGAGCAGGTCACTTCACTACTTTGTATGAATTTCCTTTTTTGTAAAATGGGGATGAAGATAGTATCTGCCTGGGGGATTATCACATAGTAAGTTCTAAACACCTCACAAAGGCAGAGAGCCTAGTAGTTAAGAACAAAGGCTTTTTCTTAACTTCTGATCTCTTTCATTAGGGCATTAATCCTGTTCATGGAGGTTCTGCTTCTATGACCAATCACTGCCTAAAGGCCACATCTTTAAATACCATCACCTGGGGGATTAGATTTTATCATGAATTTTAGGGGGACCACACAAATATTGTCTATAACACATTGCCCCTGGCATAGAGCAAATACTCAATAGATGGTAGCTTTTATTATTAAATTTTCTCTTTTTTTGGATTTAATCTTTACTGTATTTTTCCCATTACCATATAGTTCCCTTATACACTCCATATTATTAAACTTACATAATGGGTCCCTCAGTATTCATTATAAATGGATATAGATCTGCTTATTGACTAGCAAAAGAGTAAGCAGCATTATTAAATGTAGGCTTTTACCAGGTGGCATAGTTTCATCTTCATGTAACATTTGCAGAATGATAGAAGTAATCTAGGAAATCTTTGATATTATACCCCTTGTTCTTAATGCTAGAGTATCACACTCTAGATACTGTTAATGCTAGAGTATCACCCATCAAAGATGGGGATGCTAAAGTATTTTCAGTTCAGACCAAGGTTATCCAAATGCTAGTAGGGATCTAGTAGATACTCAGTAACTACTTGCTAAATTTTTCTTCCGAGTTTACAGTTGGGGAAGTTGAGGCACAAGAGATTGAATCACTTACCTGATACTACACAGCAGTGGTGTTATATAACCAAGTTCCCTAGCCCCTGTTCACAACTCTCTGTGTTACAGCTTATTAATTATGTAGTTTGAAATTCAGAGGAACCTAGAATAAGCTCATACTGGTACCAGTCCCCTTGGCCATATATATTATTTGTAACTTGTGAGATATCTATCATAAACAGTTTTTTACTTATTCCCTTCTAGACTTTTAAATATGCACAAGTAAACACATTAAACATTAAGTGCTTTATTTAAGTTCTGTTGATCCTCATTGTTCCTATTTGCAAATTTATTTACTCTCTAAATTTATTTGTAACCCTACATCAGTACCCATGGCACTTTCAAGGTCACTTTGCAAACATGTGAAGAGTAGTGAAAAATGTGAATCATTTGAGGCATGTTCTCCTTCAGGTTGACAAGGGGAGGCTTTACCTTCTTGTCTCGTTCATGCTACAGTATGCAAATGTCCTTTTCACAGTCTGATTGATGCACATTTTCATCTTTTTGTCCCTTTTTTTGTGATTTTGCTGTTTAAAAGGTCCTTTAAGCCTAGTGCTGAAGTGCTGTCTATTGGTCCTGTGTACCTAAAGACTGTTATGTGCCTTATGGAGAACATGTGTTGTTGGTTGAACTCCATTCAGTTGGCTGTGAGTTCAGTGTTCATGCATCAGCAGTATAGTACACCCGAGAAAGGAACAAGACATTCACCAGTCTGTATAGGATGGCATCTCCAAGTGCTCAAGTCAAATCTACAGTGTGTGGTGAAGCTATGGAAGAGTTGGAATATTGATGACCTATGGATTCATGAGCTTACACCTTATTTTAAAAGCTTAGTGAACAGCACTGTTGTGGGACTTTGGCTCACATGTTACCCAGGGCAGGAAGAAGTTAACTTTGTCTTGCCTAGTGCTGTCTGGCTTACACATTTTAAGGCAGTGTGGCATGAAAACTGTTAAACTGGCAGACAAGGTGGGTTTGGAGTTCAGGGTGCTGTGGGAGAAGACCTGTTATTTGTTTATGCAGGAAAAGGGTTATGTGGACAAGGGGGTTTCAACATTGCTAAGACTCGGTTGTTTTTTTACAAGATCTTTGGCAAATGAACTGTATAATACAAGTGGCCTCCAAAGCCCCTGACTTTTAAATCATTCTGAGACTATGCAACTGTGCTATTGTGTGCCAGTGCCAATGGTAATTTTAAGCATAGATTTACTCTCGGTATATAGAGCCCATACACAGTCCATAAGCACTTAAAGAGGGAAAGCTGAATTGTCGGCAGATCACTGGAGGTGGGACAAAAAAGCATGAAATATTGCCTGGGTGTCTGGGATTGGTTCTACCAACTGCTTTATCCTAGAAGTTGAACACTATACCCAAAATAAAAACCTTGCTTTCAAAGTTTTATTATTTATCTGTTGCCGTGAAGAGCTCAAAAATGTTCATCTCACTGTAGTTCTTTTTATGTCCCCCAAACACTGTGTCTTATCCAACCTCTTGATCAGGTCATGTTGAAAGCCTTCAAGACTCACTTATGAGAGCTTACAAGGCTCTCAACACCAACATGGAAAACACCACGATGATATTCTGGAATTTAGTCATAGTACCTGACATTATTGATTATGTTGTTGATACAGCCCAGGACAGCATCAGCAGGCCTTTTGAATAACCATTAGGAAATGTTTGACCAGACTCTGTGTAAGAAATTTCAAATCTTTGAAGATATTACAGAAAATAAAAAGAACAGTGTTAAGAACAATGCCTGTCATACGTGAATAAGTGGAGAAAGCTTTGGGGACATGAAAGATGGTGACGTGACGGAAGGTTTGGCAGAGAACGCAGTAGAGCCCACTAATGAGGACCTGGACAAGTTAGAAAAACAAGGCATCAGACTCAGTGATGAGAGTCAGATTAAGACTCCCAAGAATTGTCTCTCCAGCAGCAGCCAAAATACTGGAATGGAATTCTGCCTTGGGAAAGTTGTCAGTGACATGGAGGCATGTGGCCCTATGCCTGAGCAGAGCCTTCAATTCAAGCACCAATGTGTGTGCACCTTACATCAAGATGCTTAAAAGATGCGAGGTGAAAAGCCCAGCAGACAAAGCTTACATAATTTTTTAACTCATTTTGGGAAGGAAAATTGCTGATATTCAGCAAGTTGTGAGAGCCCAACTTTTGAGGTACAACTGCCAGATGTCACTATGCCACCCTCATTGATGTCTTCCTTGTCTACAGAATAAGCTCCATTACATCTTACTTGGTGTCCATGGGTGTGCCAAGGTCAAGAAGTCTCACTCCACAGTGTACTTGCCTGGTGTACATCCTGCAGCTCTGCCAGCAGTTGAGGCGCTAATGTTCTTACAAAAGTTTAAGTGCTAAGTCTGTTCAGGACCTGATTTGCATCACTGACATATGTGTTCACAGTACTGAGTACAAGTACTGCGCAGTATGTGTGTACTGTATGTGTACATGTCTGAGTGGAGCACGTTATACAACAGTGCTGTGATCATACTGTTATAAAGAAATGCTGCATATCATTATTGTAAGGAATATGTATTAAATAAAATGTTTCAACAGAAACGAGGTTATGTATTGACTTATTAATGAAAATGTGACCAGAGGCTGGCAGGAACCTATCCTTGGATTTCTTTCTATTTATTTTTTATTGACTTTAGAGGGAGGGAGACAGTAAGGGAAGGGTGGGTAGAGAGAGACAGTGATGTGGGAGAGAAACATTGATTGGTTGCCTCCCACACACACCCCAACTGGGGATAGAACCTGCAGCCTAGGTATGAGGCCTGACCAGGAATTGAACCTATGACATTTTGGTACACTAGGTGACACTCCAGCCAATTGAGCCATACAGGCTAGGGCTCTATTTCCTTTTAGAGCAACTGTTCATTGTTCACAGTGACTATGTAGAACAGAACTAGCCAAGTAATGGTAACTGAGTGTGCTAGTATTCTGTCGGTTTTTCCCATGTCAGTAGGTGGTATGGGGAGCACCTTATCTTCAGTCCCTTTTGCACAGAGCTTCGGCTTGTTAGATTTTGTGTGTGTTTTTTTCCCAATTGCAAATAATGCTACTCTGAACTTACTGAAAACATTTGAGAGACTATAAGTTTCTAAAATTATAATTGCTGGGACATGGATAATGCACAACTTAAAGTTTGGTAATATTTTTGGTAATTTTTTCATCATTTTCCTTATCTTTTCAAAGTTAGTACCATATATAAGCTGTTTATATAGAGTATCACATAGCCATACTAAGTGCAAGATCTTTTTTATTCTTCAGATAAATGTGAAAGAGTCAAATTATTTTAAAAGTTCAGGTTCATAACCTTGCTTTTGTACTTAAAAGTGAGAATTGTATTTTGTTTTTAAAAGACATGCTGGTGGTATACTTTGAAGGTAACACAGATCTGTAGAAGGACCAGTTATTGTTGCTTTGCTAATACTCAGGGCAGATTTGTTCTTTACTAACTGATTCTGTCAGATTAGGATGTGGTAATATAATATTTTTTAAAAAATATATTTTATTATGTTATTACAGTTCCAATTTTTCCCTCTTTGTCTCCTTCCTCTTGGTACCCCCATACTCTCCACTAGTCCCCCCCTTACTTCATGTCTGTGGGTTCTTTGGCTTCTCCATTTCCTATACTGTTCTTAACATCTTTCTGTCAATTTTGTACCTGCAAATTTATGCTTCTTAATCCTTGCATCTTTTCCCTCATTCTCCCCTTTTCCCCTCCAAGTGATTTCCATATCTGTGATTCTATTCCTGTTCTAGTTGTTTGCTTAGTTTGTTTTTTCAGATTCAGTTGTCCAAAGATGTGAATTTGTTGCCATTTTAATGTTCATAGTTTTGATTTTCTTTTTCTTAAACAAGTCCCTTCAACATTTCATGTAATAATGACTTGGTGATGATGAACTCCTTTAGGTTGACCTTCTTGTCTGGGAAGTTCTTTATCTGCCCTTCCATTCTAAATGATAGCTTTGCTAGGGAGAGTAATCTAGGTTGTAGGACTTGCTTTTCATCACTTGAATACTTCTTGCCAGTGCCTTCTTGCCTGCAAAGTTCCTTTTGAGAAATCAACTGATAGTCTTATGGGAACTCCTTTGTAGATAAGTCTCTGTTTTTCTCTTGCTGCTGTTAAGATTCTCTTTATCTTTAACCTTGGCATTTTAATGAAAATGTGTCTTGCTGTGGTCCTGTTTGGATCCATCTTATTTGGGACTCTGTGCCTCCTGGACTTTTACGTCTATTTCCTTCACCATGTTAGGGAAGTCTTCCTTTTTATTTTTTTCAAATAAGTTTTCAGTTTCTTGCTCTTCCTCTACTTCTGGCACCCGTATGATTCATATGTTGGAATGTTTGAAGTTGTCCCAGAGGTTCCTATACCTCTCATTTTTTTCAATTGTTTCTTCATTCTGTTCCGGTTGAATGTTTATTTCTTCCTTCTGTTCCAAATTGTTGATTCGAGTCCCAGTTTCCTTCCCTTCACTGTTGGTTCCCTGTAGATTTTTTTTTTATTTCACTTAACATAACAATCACTTCTGCCTGGGTCTTTTTTATGCTGTTGCCATACTCAGTGAGTTCTTTGAATGTCCTGATCACCATTGTTTTGAACTCTGCATCTGATAGGTTGGTTATTCCATTTTGTTTAATTCTTTTTTGGGAGTTTTGATCTGTTCTTTCATTTGGGTTATATTTCTGTGTCTCCTCAATTTGGCAGCCTCCCTGTGTTTGTTTCTGTGTATTAGGTAGAGTTGCTTTGACTCCCTGTCTTAGTAGCATGGCCTGTTGTAGAACAGTGTACCCATCTGGATGAATGTGACTTCTTTAAATCCTTGCTTGTCAGACTTCTATACAGGTTGATTTTCAACGATGTTCTGGGTTATATTTGTTTTGCGTCTAGTTGTAATTTTTTCTGTAATTGTGTGAAGAGGTGAAGTTTGTTTACCTAATGCCTCCATCCTAACCAGAAGTCCTAAACATGATATTAATAGTATAATTTGGTTATACTTACACTGTGTTCCCTCCACAGCTTTAGAAACCACATAATCATTCCCGCCAGGAAGTAATAAAGATTAGAGGTAAAAATAAAGTATTTCTTTGCTACTCTCTAGGGTTCAGCACCACCCCCTTCTCCAACACCTAACAAAGAGATGAAGAACAAAGCAGTTCTTTGCAAACCTTTAACAATGACAAAAGCTACTTACTGTAAGCCTCACATGCAGACCAAATCTTGTCAGACAGGTAAGGTTGGGGAATTTGACTTATATACTCTCCTGTACTTATACCTCACTTCATGAAATTCATGGTTTTCTCAAATAATAGTCTACAGATTGTCAGTCACCTTGTCATTTTCTGTTGATTTTGCCTATCTAAGTTTAGACATTACTTTGAGAATATAGCATATTATTTAAAATCATTGATGAAAATTAATTTTGTATTAAAGGTCTAGGATACAGATCAATGTCATTGGTGAAATAATGCTGTGGCAAAACTTTTATTGGGGCTAAGACTTACAGTGCTCCCATGGAACACCATCTCTGAGTTTGGTTTGTAATAATAGCAATGCCGTTTCCTTCTCAGAATGAGATGAAATAACTCAAATATATATTTTCACCAAATGTAAATTTTAGCTATATTCTAATTGTTAGATTAAATAAATCTTTTTGTGGGGAGGTGAGAGAGAATCCATAGGATGTCAGGAACTATGTAATATTTTTAAAGGATTTTTTCATTCTATTAAAGAAGTGCTTAAATTTTGTTCTGTCTATAAGTAGAGCAGCTTCTTCATTCATCTTTGTTGTTTTTAAGTTACCTAATTTTGTGAAAAGTGGGAATTTATTTTAAACGGGTACTGAGGCACTCATGCTTTTCTTAATTACCACATTATTTTAACATTGAGCACTTTGTATCAGTGCTAGTTAATGAGCTCCCTCGTTACATGTTGTCTTTGCAGATGACAATTGGAAGACGGAGTTTGTCCCAGTGCCTATCCCTGTGCCTGTGTATATCCCAGTACCCATGCACATGTACAGCCAGAATATCCCTGTTCCCACTACAGTTCCTGTTCCTGTAAGTTGTATTTCAACCTCTTTTTAAAAATTATTTGATAAAGATTTTATTTATTTTAGAGAGGGGAATAGAGGGAGAAAAACATTGGTGTGTGACAGATACATAGATAGATCGGTTGCTTCTCACATGCCCCACCTGGAGACCTGGCCTGCAACCCAGGCATGTGCCCTGACTGGGAATCAAACCAGTGACCTTTGGATTTGCAGGCTGGTGCTCAATCCACCGAGCCACACAAGCCAGGGCTCATCCTCCTTTCTATTGTGAGATTTATGAGGCATGGGTGGGGGAGCAATGTTGTTGCACTTATGCTTCAGTGAAGCTAGCAAACAGGGTTGAGTCAGCTTTTCTTCAACAATTAACTTAGGTGTGCTTGAATCTGTGTTGGTGATGGCTTTGTGTTGAACTGGGCATACATTCATTATTGAGAGTGAATAACAGCAGATGTCTGTGTCTGCTTTATGCATATCATATTTTTTTATTTAAATACAAATTTTTTTTCTCATCTAAGGGAATTTTTTCATTCCTTTTAGAGAGAGGGGAATCGGGGGATGGAGGGAAGTGGGGGCGGGGAGGAGGGAGACATCAGTGTGAGAGAGAAATATCTATTGGTTGCCTCTTATAGGATCCCTGATTAGAATTTGAACCTTCAGTCTTTCGGTGTATGAGATAATGCTCCAACCAACTTAGCCACAGCAGCCAGGACACATACTTTATATACATTTGAGTTCATTGTAGAAAGAAATATTTGTGAAGCTGTTGAAGCTTAAGAACTGTAATATGGGATAGAGCTGTGAATCTAATACCATTCTATTTTAATCTAAATCCCTTGCAGTACTTACGACTCTATGTCAGGGCTTACTTATTGTAGCCCCCTGGGGGATAGGTATTGGTTTCTTTAGCATTAAAATTAAGATGTAGAAATAAATTATCTGTAATGTCATTCCAGCTCTAAAATTGCTAGTAGTTTTTAAAGATTATATATCAGTTTGCCAGAATAGATTATTAACCTGTACCCCAAACATGAATACTGATGGAGATTTTTTCCAGGTGGCTTCTCCGTGCTTATGAACACATCATATTTCATGTATTTTATATATCATATTATAATACATATATACATATGCTTGGCGGGAGGAGCAGTGTTACCTCTGCCTACCCATCACCATCTCTGCATTACTCAACACCTGGAGCTTAATAAATTTTAGATATTTCTCTTATAATCATTGTTATTCCCCAAGTAGAGTAGCACATAGTTCTAGCTTCTAGACCCCCATAGTACGTTACGTATATTACTATTATAACATCAATCATATTGTATCACTGTTGCTGGTTTATATCTGCCTTCCCAACTGTGTTCTAAATTCTTTGAGGGCAAAGGATGCTTCTTACTCATCTATATATATCTTCAGATTTTAATACGGAACTTGGCAGACAAGCAGACCACAGAAAGGAAATATATTTTACCTGTCTTGCCAGCTCTGGTGATCCTTTCATGGAATGCTGTGTTGATAATAACTCAAAAATTATTTAAAAAAATTTTTATTTCAAAAAGTAGCTGCTGGTATTCTGGGCTTTTTGGGGGGATGACAGTTGACATCTTAGTTTTGATATGTGTTTTTTCGAAAGTTTGTATCCAATATAGAATGATAAAGTAGACCATGTGTCAGAATAATTTTTGCTTTAGAAAAATACCTTTTAATGTTGAGCAAACTTGGGTGAATTAGGTTCCAGTCCCTGTTTTTCTGCCGGCTCGGGTGGACAGCAGTGAGAAGAACCCTGCAGCAGCTGAGGAACTAAAGGACAAAGTTTCTTCAGATCCTCTTGATACTGAGTTTCTTACAATGACAGACATGATGACTGAAGACCAGGGGAAAACAGATGCTGCTAACATCAACAGTGAGTAACTGTTTACACCTTGTGGATGAGTGTGTTGTTGGGTTTTACTAAGTGCTATTAGTTGTTATAGGGCATTTTCATCCTTGATATAGGTAGGAGTTGGGGAAGCATTGTAACAAAAATGTATTTTATAGTATGAGAGTCAAGCTATATCTATTCAGGTGTTCTCTATGTGAAGCCCAATTTCAAGAAGAGATTTGTACAGCCTCTTTTTAAATTGTAACAGGATTTGACTTGTAGGATTAACTCAAAATTATTCTTATTTTAATGGAGTAGCTCAGTCACAAAACTAATTTGTAGTATACTTAATAATAATCCAGACTCTTATTTTGTAATAGTTATTCCCAGTTTTGTTTTATTGATTATACTAATATCACTTACATGTCCTAAATGAGGGTTTATCGTAACTTCCTATAGGGCACTGCTTGCCAAATGGTACAATGTGATTGATGAATGTGTTGTGGACAATTGTGTCTCTTAGAATGTTTATTCCTCCCCTTAGAATATTTAGTCCTTTTGTGGCAACAGAGTCCTGTTTCATCCATGAGCTCTAATTCCCTTTAGAGTTCAATGGAAACACTGTTAAGTTCTGTGTATTTCATGATGTGACAGTATTTTTGAAGCATTTTGTTAGGGAGTTGTAAAATTAATTCAGTGGGTCTCAACTAGTTTCAACTAGTGCTTTTTATTTTTATTTAAATGAAGTGGAACACACTTCTTACCATGGGTTACTACACAAAAACGTTTGAAATCAACTGATGAAAACAGTAGAAGACAGTTGTACATAAGCATATGTTGAATGATGCTTGGAAACACCCAAGTCACAATTCAAGAAGAAAGTTGAACATTGCTGTTATCCACCCTCACTAGTTTACTTTTAACAAGAGATTGCTTTTAGAAATAACTCTGATATTAGAGTTGTTTTACTAGCAAGCATGCCTATTAACTTTTGAAGAGGGGAGGTCAAAAACTTACAGGATTAAAAGTCTTTATGTACTTATGACTATCTAATGATTATGAAACTTATAGTAGTTAATATAAGTATTGTTTTGCATTTATAATGAACTGACTTTATTTTGCCAGGTGTAGGTACCGTTGGTCTTTTGTTTTGATTTCAAATGACAGTATGGATTGATTACAGGTGTAATTACAGAGACAGACATAATTGGTTCAGATCTCTTGAAGAACTCCGACCCAGAGACACAGTCCAGCCTGCCTGATGTAACATATGAACCAGACTTGGATATCGAAATAGATTTTCCCAGAGGTACTTAAAATGCTATTTTATTCTTTTAACGTGAATTATGGTTATGGAATTTAGTTATGGAGTCATAACTAAATTTGCATTCATGTCACTGCCTTTATTGTTCATATTTGTCTTTTTACCCAAATAAAACTCAACAGTTAACTTCTGAAATGAGGCATAGGATTGAATCGTAGGGACTTAAGAATTTTTTAAAGTCTTAAAAGGAAATTTTCTCAAAGTAATTCATGATGCAGCATTTTAAAGATAGAGAAAAGGATAAAGAAGTATTTGTGTATTTTTAAAAATATAAATAAAATATCAGTACCATGTTTAAGACCTTTTTGAAAATTAATTTGACCCTCAAAAGGAAAAAGTTTTTTCAGATCTTTTGTTGTAAAAGTAATATGTTCTGTTTTCGTTATTTTTCTTAATCTGTTTATGGCAAATAAGCACACTGAACAGAGCATAAACCTTTTTTTTTAGGAAAGATTTAATAGCTTGAAACAGATTTGTACTGAGGCCATTTAGATCTTAAAATTGAATTTCAGGTTGTAATTAATTTTTCTGATACATATTTACATGAGAATTTTCTATTGATCTTCATTATACATGTTTTTAAAGAATTTGAACAGTATTTATCAGAACTCATAGACCATATTAGGTATAGGAAGATCATAACTCTTCACCCCAGTGCAGATTGTCCCCCCATACAGGTGCTTGTTTACATTCTGTGGTTATTTCCTTGTTGGCTGTGTTTATGTAACATAAGCCTCTGCTATTACATTTGGAATACAAGTTATTCTGATTTTATTGTCAGCTGCCGAGGAGCTTGATATGGAAAATGAATTTTTATTACCACCTGTTTTTGGAGAAGAATATGAGGAACAGCCTAGACCTCGATCTAAAAAAACGGTATAAAATTAATAGTATTTTTACATTTGGTTAATATCTGTATATAGCAATATCTCTTTACAGGCATAGAATAAGGATACAGGGGTTTTCATTTGTGCCTGTGACTATGGGAAGATATTTTGTTTTCTAGATTTAAAAGGACTTTAAGAGCTAGACTCTTTATTACTTCATTTCTAGGTAATAAAAATGTCTCAGATTTAATTATAACTTCACAGAACAGGAGTGAATGTTATTGCCACTTACTTTTTGTTTTCAGTTTCCTATTGATAAAAAGTTTACATAAAAGGTTGATGTAGTTGCAGGTAAATTCAATTCTTTCACAAGAATTGAGACTGTTTTCTAAGGAGCTGTTTTTTCCAGCATTATTTCTGATGAGACTAATCAGTGAGGTTGGAATACACAGTTGATTATATCTGGTTTCTTTGAAGCATGCCAACACATAGACATCTCAGAGTCTTTATATTAATTTAGGTAGATGAATCTAATTTTATTAACAGGTATAGTTGTTTTAAAGATTTTATCAACAACTTTGTCTGTTTCTGATTTCCAACATAAAGTATGGTCAAAAGTAAAAAAAAAAGAAAGAAAGAAAGATGACTTTCACAAATTTCCCCCAAAAGGAAGAAACTGAAAAAGGAGTGAGTATGCTGCAGTAGAATGAAGTGGACTCCTACCCGATACCCAAAAGAGTTAACTCAAAATAGGTCATAGACCTAAATGTAAGAACTAAATTATAAAATTCTTAAAAGAAAACATAGGCCTCAGTTTTTAATTCTTTTTAGTTAGGCCTAGTTCCTTGAATATAACACCAAAAGCACAAGGAAGAAAATGCAAAATGAATTGGATTATATCAAAAGTTAAAACTTTTGTACAGCAAACAGTGCCATCAAGAAAGTGAAAAGGAGTTGAGGGGTCATTCCCTATATGGTGGATTATTGAAAGGTTCTTCAATTTCTCTTACAGTAATGTTTACAGTCCTTTTATTTCAGGTTATTAGTTTATTGTGTCATATTTATTTTCTCATCAGTAACTCTCAGCAGGAGTTAATAAAATTTTATTGTACACAGTGGTTTATGTAGAAATAAGGCATTCATGGAAAATACATTTCAAGGCATGTTATAGGTAACTATTCTCAGATTCAGAAATACTAGTCAATTCTAACCATATAGATATACTTCTTTAATTTGCATTTTTTGATTGATGGCTTACATAAAGTCATGAAATACTTTAGATTTTAAACAAAAGGAAACTTACAATGGTGTTTTACTATTAGGGAACCAAGAGAAAAGCTGTATCAGGATACCAGTCTCATGATGATAGTTCTGATAATTCAGAATGCAGCTTTCCTTTCAAATATACGTATGGTGTAAACGCATGGAAACACTGGGTCAAAACTAGGCAACTTGATGAAGATCTTCTGGTATTAGATGAGCTAAAATCTCGTAAGTGTTCTGATTTTGTTTCTCCCACACCCTATTTAAAAGCAATAATTTTGTTACTAACTACCTTTAATTTTTTTAAATTAAATTTAACTTTTATATTACTTCTAAGTTGTTAACAGAATAAATTAATTTCAGGGAGTTTCTTAATCTTCAGACAGTAATAATAGCAATTACTAATTTTTCATTTTATTTTTTTTAGCTAAATCAGTAAAGTTAAAAGAGGATCTGCTGTCTCACACCACAGCTGAGCTTAACTATGGATTAGCTCATTTTGTCAATGAGATCCGCCGGCCGAATGGAGAGAGTTATGCACCCGACAGCATCTATTATCTTTGCCTTGGGATACAGGAGGTTAGTAATTTGTTGGCTACTTTTGAATATAATGCTAATGAGAGAGATTGTTGTGGTAGTTCTTTGCCAGAAAAATGTTCGGCTTCAAGAATATTAAAGATAGCTTTGTGGAACATAATGAATTATTTCCTTACTAAGAAAGACAAAAAAAGAACTTAGTCTATTAAAAAATACTAGAATACTTTAAAGGATTTTCTGAGTTTCTTTGTGTATCAAGTTTTCTAAAACTGTAACAGAACCAAAAGAACAGGCCACTTGAAACTCAGGTATCTTTTGTAATACACCTAACAAAATTTTATGTATGATAATTAGGATGACATTATTCTTTTCTTATGATCTCACGTAAGTGAATTAACACTCTGAGACATGATACATATATGCGTAGATCATGTTGATATGCAGATGAACAGAAAATGTCTTCTTTGCATTGTTGGCCTGTTTCAGTACACACTTCTCATGTATTTTTAAAGTGTTAAATACTGTAACTATGCATCAGTTGTTTGAAATTATCTTACAGTAGTAGAATAATTCTCTAGGGGTTTTAGGTAAACTGTAACTGCAAGTCTGAATCTGGAGTGAGCCTGTTTTCTGTAGTAAGTGAATATCAGATATAGGCAGTAACTTCTGGTTCTAAACAAATTGCACAGTTTTGAGACCAGAGGTCAAGAAAGGATCCTTGCTTCACATCCAGTGTTTTTAAATGTGGTGAATAACGGAAGGTGATCTTCTTATGCAGGGTTTTGTCTGTAGGCCTAAAATTTAATGTTATGCTGCTAACAGCATACTGCAGTAAGTTTCTGAAGAAAACTAGACTTGTCTTAATTTGTATTTTACTTTCATTCTCTTTAGAATAGAAATTTGCTCAAGTTGTGTAAGCAGTGTGGGGAAGTAGCACGTAGTTGTACATTACTGTGTGTTTGAAGGCCACCACATATTTTGCAGTAGCCACCTAAAAGAAATAGAGTATGTTTTGTTTCTTCTTATTCTTTGATAGATTTATGTATTTTGAGCCTCATGCTTATACTGCAATACTAGGTTCACTATTCCAAAATCCCAAAACCTGAGAACCAAGATTTCCATGGAAACTCCTTTGACTGTAAAACCCAACTCAAAGAGTTGTGATGCAGTTGTCTTTATTATACTTAAAAAAATTTTTTTTCTTAGAATTTTTAACAGAATTCATTGTAGAATTCTTAATGTTTCTAAATAAGTATAGGGTTCTTCTCTGGAGCACTCTAGGAATATTATATAATTATTGCCCTGTGTTTCCTCTGTAAAAATCAGAAAAATTGGGAATTCTATATCTGGCCTCAGTGGCTCTGGCACAGGGTTTTAGACCTGTGTATATATTTTCCCTTCCTTTTTCATTATACCTTGTAAGAGAAAAGAGTAGGAATAGCATTTATAAATATGGTGTAGGTGAATGCATCTCAATCCTGGGGTGTCAGAACAAGTTATTTGTTAAAAATTCCCCTTGGGAGCATACAGGAGGTGGGGATTATTTCTTTGTGTCTCGTACTGGCTGTCCACATAGACTTCACTCACCTGGATGATTGCCATGACTGTTACACATTAGACCTATATATCTAGTATATGTGTATACTTATTTAAGGTAACTTTTAAAAAAGAGAACATCTATATCATCATCATAGTTCAGTCATTTTATTTTTAATAATTAAAAATTTTTATAGTGTGTAACGTAGTGATCAGACATTTATATAATGTATGACATGATTACCCTGTTAAATCTCGTACCCATCAGATACCATACAGACATAGTTATTAGGATGTTATCGACACCATTCAAACACAATTATTAGAATATTATTGACTATATTCCCTGTGCTATACTTTACATCTCCGTGACTGTTCTGTAACAACCAATTTGTACTACTTAATCGCTTCACCTGTCCCCCAACCCCCCTCCCATCTGGTACCTGTCAAAATGTTCTCTGTAGCTATGAGTCTGTTTCTGTTCTGCTTGTTCATTTATTCATTTATTTTTTTTTATAGGTCCCACATATAAATGAAATCATCTGACATTTGTCTTCCTCTGTCTGACTTATTTCATGTTGTTACACAGAACAAGATTTCAGTTTTTTATGGCTGAGTCATATTTGGTTGTGTATATGCACCACTTCTTTATCGTGGCTACTGTAAATAATGCTATAGGGAATATATGGGGCATGTGTCTTTTCAATTTAGTGTTTTGGGTTTCATCAGATAGATACTCAGAAGTAGAATTGCTGGGTTTTCCTTTGTCTCTGGTTATAGCCCTTGTTTTAAAGTCTATTTTGTCTGGTATAAGTATTGCTACCACAGTTTTTATTTTGTTTGTTTTCATTTTTATGAAATATATTTTTCCATCCCTTTACTTTCAGTCCATGTGTGTCTTCTGATCTGAATTGAGTCTTTTGTAGACAATATGTGTAAAGGTTTTGTTTTGTTATCCATTCAACCACCCTGTGTCTTTGCATTAAAGCATTTAATCCATTTGCATTAAAAGGAATTGTTGATAGACATATATTTATTACAATTTTATTATTCAATTATTTGGTCTTTTTTTCTTCTTAAAGAAGACCCTTTAACATTTCCCTTTGTAATACTGGTTTTGTGATGATGAGCTCTCTTATCTGGGGAGTTCTTTTCTGACCTTCAGTTCTAAATGATAGCTTTGCTGGGTAGAGTAATCTTTGGTGTAGGTCCTTACTTTTCATCTCTTTGAATCTTTTGTGCCAATCCCTTCTGGCCTGCAAAGTTTCTTTTGAGAATCAGCCAACAGTCTTATGAGGGCTCCTTTGTAGGTAACTTAGCTGCTTTTCTCTTGCTGCATTTAAGAGTCTCTCTTCGTTTTTACCTTTGGCGTTTTAATTATGATGTGTCTTGGTGTAGACCTCTTGGGGTTCATCTTGTTTGGGACTCTGCACTTCTTGGACTTGTATGTCTATTTCCTTCACCAGGTTAGAGGTTTTTTGTCATTATTTTTAAAATAGGTTTTCAGTTTCTTGCTCTGTCTCTTTTCTCCTCCTGACACCACCATGATGCAAATGTGGGTACACTTGAAGTTGTCCTACAGGCGCCTTACACCAGGGTGTCAAACTCATTTTCACCAGGGGCCACATCAGCCTTACAGTTGCCTTCAAAGGGCTGAATGTAATTTTAGGACTGTATAAATGTAACTACTCCTTAACAGTTGAGAGCTCGGTGTTGCTGTCAGGTAGAAACAAGGTGCCGGGCTGGATAAAACAAGGTGGAGGGCCGGATTCGGCCCACAGGCCTTGTGTTTGCCACCTGTGCCCTACCCTATCTTCTTCTTCTTTTTTTTAATTCTTTTTTCTTTTTGACCTACAAATTGGGTGTTTTCTGCTTCCCTTTACTCTAAATCACTGATGGGAATCTCTTCTTCATTTCAGTTAGTGTATCCTTCATTTTTGACTTTATGTTTCTATTTACATTTTTATTGTCTGTCTCTTTATTAAAGTTCTCACTGAGATCATTGAGCATCGGTAATAAGCAGTGTTTTGAACTATGTGTCTGGTAGATTGCTTGCCTCTATTTGTTTCCTCATTTTGGTTGCCCCTACTGTTTGTTTCTATGAATAAGGTAGAGCTGCTGTGTCTGTCGGTCTTGGTAGAATGGCCTTATGGTAGTAGGTTCCCTGTAGGGCTTAGCAGCATAGCCTTCCCAGTCACCCGATCTGGGCAGTCCAGGTACTACCCAGTGTGGACTATGTTCTCCCTCTTGTTATAGTTGAGAATTGGTTACTGTTGACATGTCAGTGGGAGGGATTTACCCCCAGACCAATTGGCTTAGTGGACTGGCTGTGACCACAGTGGAGGAGCTGCTGTGTAGAGGCCTACCACTTGGAGCACTTCAGCAGTGCTCTGGTGCCTGAGGAGTCCACCCCTTAGATGTGCTGCTAGTGTGTGGTTGTGTGATACTCTAGGGTGATATGAAAGCGGTCACCTGGAGAGCACCTGGGAGGTGTAGGCCAAAATCAGCTGTGACCTTTCTGTGGCCACCTGATAAGATCTATGAAGTGTTTTACAGGTGAGTACTACTTGTGCTGGGAGTAGAGATGCCCAGGTTAGGCCCAGCTACGAACTAGGCCAGTTACCACTAGTGTTGGGCCTGGGGCCACACCAAAGCCAGATGCTACTTGTTGGAGGTTTGTGAGTCTTTGAGAGATTTTAGGAAAGGCTGTAGCATAAGACAGCGCAGGTGTTTGTATGGAAAAGTCACTGGAAACAGCTTGGGTGGGTCTGAAAGTTGGGTGGGTTGTTGTTTCTGGGAATCATCAGGGCAGGGTGAAGTTAGCTAGATTGATGGAGACTCAGTTATGGTGCCTTCTGCTGGCTGTGTTGGGGGAGAGCTCAGCAAAGGAACGGTGGCGCCTGCCAGCACTTCAATCTAGAAGAAAGCTGGCCCCTTGAAGCTAGAAAATTCAGTTTCTCCTTGTATGTTCCTGGTGCCTTTGTACCAGTTGCTGCCCTAACAATGGAGCTCAGTGCCGGTGAGTCTGAGTAAGTCTGTGTGTGAGCCCTCTAAGAGGAACACCTAGGACTGTGGGAGCCCTTGGTCTAACTCAGCCACAATACCTGCTGGTTTTTACATCCAGAAGTTATGGGGACTGCTCTTTTTGGCACTGGAACCTTAGGCTGGGGTCCTAGTGTGGAGCTGGGATTCTCCTGCTTCTCAGGAGGGACATCCACAGCTAAGATATCTCTCCTGATTTTTAATCACTACATGTGACTATGAGAGAAGCCTGCATCGAGTATGTGCCCCTCCTATCAGTCTCTCTGTGGCTGCTGCTTTTTATCCTTAGTTACAGAACTGTTCAGCTGGATTTCAGGCAGTTTTAGATGATGGTTGTTCTGAAGTTTGCTTGTAGTTTTGACATGGTTGTGGGAGGATGTGAGTACCAGGTTTACCTACCTGCCCTCTTGACTGGAAGACTAGTTCAATGAATTTTAGAAGTGTTGAAAATGCAATAGAGTTCTGTCAAGTTAGAATGAGAGAAATTGAGTTTTAAGCTCTTACTCTTGTTTTAATCCAACTTTACTTTATGTTTGTTACAGGGTTTCATATAAAATTTTATTTAAAGATAGCCTGTACCTGTAATTAAGCTTAAAAACTATCTACATAATATAACTTTAAATCAGAGTGTAATGAAAGCCAATAGAATGGGGTTCTGTATTCTACCCATCTCTAGTGTACCTAGTTCTTTCTACTAGCTAAAAATTTTTTGCTCTGTTATTTCCTCTGGTATTATTTGAATATAGAAATACAATTGATTTTTGTATATTCATCTTATGAGGTCTGTCTAGAAGGTATCCAGCCATGTACTATGAAAAATAGAGACATTTATTGAGGAAGATACAAGAAAGATTGTACACAGGACAATGACGCCTCAGTCCCCTTCAAAGTAGGCACCTTGGGACCTCACACAGTTCTCCCAGTCACCATAGCTGCCCCATTGTGTTTTCCTGAATCTCATCAATGGTATGAACTCTCTTCCCTTTCAAAGGTGATTTTAGTTTTGGGAAAAGCCAGAAGTCAGAGGGCTCCAAATCTGGACTGTGTAGGGGTCCCGATCACCTGGGTGATTTGCCGTTTCTTAAAAAAACTGCATGAGATGTGATGCATGAGTGGGTGAGTTGTCATGATGAAGCTGCCAATCACCAGTTGCCCAAAGCTGCAGCCTTCTGAATCATCTCAATAGTTTCTGCAGAGGAATGTTGAAGCTTCATGCAACATTTGATGCAGATTTGCTGCTCTACTTGCTCAGTCATTTTGAATGCAGCAGCCACACAGTACTCACACTAACTCAATGGCGCCTACTATCCCCACTGACTAGTGCAGTGAAGTTGTTATTGTTCCCACATGTGCATTCCAGTCCACTCTCCTTGGCTGCCAGTAACATCAGTGTTGCACAAACCATTCTTGTTATATTAACAATGGCTGGACTTCTCCAGACCTCGTATATTCTGTATATACCAATTCACTATTAGTTCTAGTAGGTGGGTTTTTTATTCTTTGAATTTTTTATACAGAATCATGTCATGTATGAATAAGGTACATCTCTTTTATCTCTGCAGGTTTATCTCTTTCCACTCTGCATGTCTTTTATTTCTTTTTCTTGCCTTTTTACATTGATTACTTTGGTCCCACACAAAAAGGTGAGTGGAAGTGGTGAGAGTAGAAACCCTTTCTTCATATCTGATCCTTGGGAGATAGTTTTTCTCCATTAAGTAGGCTGTCCCCTGTATGTTTTTTGGTAGCTTACTGGTACCAGGTCAAGGGAATTTTCTTCTATGTCTTAGTTTAGCAAATGTTCAACTGATATGCTAAAAATTTTTTTAAAATAGGAGTACCTGACTATTTAGTCATGGGCACTCACCTCTTTTCCCTTAGATTGTCAAAGAAAAAATGACAAAAGCCAACACTACAATAGCTATTTTGTATGAATGCCCTGTCTTGAACCATAAATATATAGGTCATATAATAGAGTTGCATCTAATTGGTCACATTGCATAATAAAGTTGTGTCTCATTGGTTAATTCTTGGTACCAGAAATCCTTATATACAAGTAAGCACCTGATTTTTTTAAAAAGTCACTTTGGGGAGAAAAAGGTACATAATTACTATTACTACTACTACTACTACTACTACTACTACTATTGTAAATCAGTCAAAATTATACCAGTTTTTTTGTCAGATCTGCAAATAATATATTTTTTGATGTGTTGCAGAATTTCAGTAATTAGTTTACATGTGCTATGAGATGAAAGAGGTTGAAAGTAGCTTCCTTGGTTGAGGATTTTTCTTAACTTTTTATTTTGTTGTTGAGAGTTTTTAGCATAAACAGTTATTGAATTTTGTGAACTGCTCTTTTGTATCTTTTGAAACAATAATACGATTTTTCTCCCTTATCCTATTAATAATGGCATATCAGTTATTTTCAGATGGTGAATCAACATTAAGTTCCTGGGATATAGTCCATTTCATGATACTTTATCCTTTCTATACATTGCTGTTTGGATTTGCTATTTTACTGTTGCTGATTTGTACAGCTGTTCATGAAGGATATTAGTGCATAGTTTTCTTGTGATGTCTCCCTGGCTTTCGAATTGGGATAACAGCCTCATAAAATGACAGTTTTCCTTTCTTCTATTTTCTGAAAGAATTTGTTTAAATAGGTATTTTTTTTCTTTCTATGTGTTTGCCTCTCACGTGCCTCACAGTGGGGACCTGGCCTGCAATCCAGACATGTGCCCTAACTGGGAATTGAACCTGCAACTCTTTGGTTTGTAGGCCCGTGCTCAGTGCACTGAGCTACACCAGCCAGGGCGGTTTTCTGTTTTTCTTGAGTCCGTTTTGGCAATTACGTCTTCAAGAAATGTATGCATTTTATCAAAGTTGGAAAGTTTTTGGAATAAATTGATAATACTCCCTTATTAGTCTTTATTTTTTCTGCATTACATTTTTATTTGTTTCTAAACTGGTCATCAACCACCAGTATACATAAAACATTTTCTTTTTTCCTCATCTTTCTATTATTGCTAATGCTGGTGGTTTGTGCCTTCTTTTTTTGTCTCTTGAACAGTCTATCTCAGAAAGCCGCAAACTTTTTTAATATTAAATAATTTAGGCTTTGCAAGCCAAGAGGCAAAAATCTAGGACATGCCCTTGCCAGTGTGCCTTATTTGGTTGGGCGTCATCCCACAAACCAAAAAAGCTGTGGGTTCAGTCCCTTGTAGGGGCACATGCCTGGTTGCAGGTTTGGTCCTCAGTTGGGGCATGTGCAGAAGGCAACCAATGATGTTTCTCATTCGTATCAATGTTTCTCTTCCTCTTTTTTTCCATCCCTTCTCCTCTCTCTGGAATCAATAAAAGAAAAATTTTAAAAAATTAGGATATTATGAAGTTACTTAAATAGTAACTTGAAATGTAATCATTTTTATTTTATTTTTTTTAATTTTCATTTAATTTATTGGGGTGACATCAGATAATAAAATTATGTGGGTTTCAAGTGTACAATTCTATATTACATTATCTGTATATTGTATTATATGTTTACCATCCAAAGTCAAGTCTACGTCTATCAACCTTTGCTGTGCAAAAAAACAGTTTAGTTTGTTGTAGTCCCTTTTGTTTCCCTTGTAGGAGGAGACATATCAAAAGAAATATTGCTACAACAAATACCTGAGATTTTACTATGTTTTCTTATTGGATTTTTATGGTTCCAAGCCTTACATTTAAGTCTTTAATTCACTTTGAGTTTTTTTTTAATTGTTGTCCAGTTACAGTTGTCCTTCCTTTTTCCACATTGCTCTCTCCTACCCCATCTCCCTGCCACCCTCCACATTTTGAGTTTATTCTTGTGTATGGTGTAAGAAGGTAATCTAATTTGATTTCTTTGCACGCAGTTTTCTTAACACCATTTATTGAATAGACTGTCTTTACCCCACTGCATATTTTTGCCTCCTTTCTTTAATATTAATTGACCATAAAGGTGTGGGTCTGTTTCTGGGCTCTCTATTCTATTCCATTGATCTATATATGTATGTTTTTATGCTAGTACCATGCTGTTTTGGTTGCTATGGCCTTGTAGTATAGTTTGATGTGAGGTAGCATGATTCCTCCAGCTTTGGTTTTCCTTCTCAAGATTGCTGTGGCTATTTGGGGTCTTTTGTGGTTCCACATACATTTTTAGACTATTTTAGTTCTGTGAAATATCATTTATTCTCTTGTTAGGAATTGCGTTGAATCTACAGATTGCTCTGGGTAGTATGAACATTTTAATGATGTTAATTCTTCCTAACCATGAACCCCAATATATGCTTCCAGTATCTTTATTCAGTGTCCTATAATTTTCTGAGCACAGGTCTTTTATCTCCTTGGTTAAATGTATTCCAAGGTACTTTTTTCCTTTTTCGAAGCAATTGTAAATGGGATTATTTTCTTAGTTTCTTTTTCTGATCATTATTGATGTATAAAAATGCAACAGATTTCTGAATATTTATTTTCTATCCTGCTACTTCACTGAATTCTGTGATCATTTCTAGTTTGTTCTTGGTGGAATCTTTGGGGTTCTATATATACAATATCATGTCATCTGCAAATAATGACAGTTTTACTTCTTTCCAATTTGGATGCATTTTATTTCTTCTTCTCTGATTGCTGTAACTAGAACTTCCAGCATGATGTTGAAAAAAGAGAGGTGAAAGTGGACATCCCTGTCTTGTTCCTGATCTTAAGGGAAATGCTTTTAATTTTTGTGCAATTGAGTATGTTTGCTGTGGGTTTGTCATATATGGCCTTTATTATGTAGAGGTATATTCCCTGTATTTCTACTTTGCTGAGAGTTTTTGTCATAAATGGGTGCTGGGTTTTATCAAATGCTTTTTCTGCATCGTTGATATAGTCATAGGACTTTTTGGTTCATAGGCTAATAATGCTCAGTCCACTGAGCCACATCAGCCAGGGTTTCCTTCCTTTTAAAAATTGATTCTTTATATACTGAAAAATGTCTTATCAAAAAAATTTTTACTACTAAAATGTATTCTGAAAAATACGGTAAATTTTATGTTTTGTGTATTTTTAGCATAACTGAAAAAATTGTTTTGATTTGTTCTTATTATTGGACATTTTTACACTTGATTTAATTTTTGTAAAGGACTGCATGCTATGTATAAGCAGCTTTAAAAATAATCTGGAAACACAGTGCAAAGATACGCAATCTAAAATACACTTTCCAGCCCTGGCTGGTGTGTGTCGCTCAGTGGATTGAGTGCTGGCCTGCAAACCAAAGAGTTGCTGGTTCAATTCCTGGTCTAGGGCACATACCTAGGTTGCCGGCCAGGTCCCCAACAGGGTGTGTGTGAAAGTCAACCACACATTGATGTTTCTCTCCCTGTCTTTCTCCCTCCCTTCTCCTCTCCTAAAAACAAAAATAAATAAATAAAATCTAAATAAAAAGAAATATCTATAAAAATATATATATACTTTCCAGAAGTCATTGCTATTTAATGTTACTTCAAGGATGTATACAGAAATAAAGGCTGTTTTTGGAAGAGTGCTTATTTTTGTTGCATTTATTGATTTTTTTTCATGTATAATAATAAAAATAAGATAATATTGAAGTATGATTTCTCTAGATAGGTCTTTCAGAAAGAGGAATATCTTTAGTTGTAAGGACAAAGTTTTGTGAATGTATCTAGAAGTGGGTAGCCACTTCTGTGTTGTATATTGAGAAAATAAATATAATTATGAATGTTGAACTGATACTTGTGTAAAGGGGAGTATATAGCATATTTTTCTCCCTTATAAACAAATAGCTTGTTTTTTCCCCGATTGTATAAGGAATGATGGTGGTTATTAAATGTTCACAAATACGGAAATGTTTGAGGAAGAAGAATTGTATAAAATCTTGCAGTCACCATGACCATGCTTTCATATACACTTTTACGTATATGAACTCAGTCCTTTCAACAATGATGACCATTCCATAAACTTCTGCTATTTTACTTTTTTAAAAAAGATTTTATTTATTTATTTTTAGAGAAAGGGGAAGGGAGGGGGAAAGAGACGGAGAGAAACATCAATGTGTGGTTACCTGTCATGTGCCGCCCACTGGGGACCTAATGTGCAGCCCAGGCATGTGCCCTGATGGGGAAATCAAACCGGTGGGTGACCCTTTGGTTTGCAGGCCAGCACTTAATCCACTGGGCCACACCAGCCAGGGTAATTTCTGCTATTTTAGATTAACAGTGTACACCTCCTTCCCCCTTTCTTCCAAATCGTATATAACTATCTGAAGAAGTGATGGTTTTATTTCTGTGAGATATGATTCCTGGAGGGTATTATTGGATCGTAAGATAAAGTATATTTTTTATTTTAAAAGATATCATTAGATTGCTTTCAAAAGGATTTGTGGCTCTTTTTATATTTATTGGTATTTGGATTTTCTTTTATGTGAATTGTTGCTTTGCCTGTTGGGTGGTTCATCCTTTTCAGATTGTGAGAGTTCCTTGTTATAGACAGTAATTTTTTGTCACTTTCCCAAAAGTTTTTCCAGTATTTTAATACACTGAATCTTCCATCTGGAGGAAATATTTTTAAAGGACAGTATTAACTCCACTTACTAAATTTAAAAAATATATAAACTCACATGGCTCATTAGAGTTTTGTGTAATTAGATAGTTCCCTGATAATTAAATTATATTAAAATACTCATAACATTTTTTGAAACTTATTTAATGTTTCTTTGATCCAGAGAAGGGTCTTAAGAATTTGCTTTATGTTTCCCAGCAATGATGGATTTAGAGTTTTGCTAATCCTATGTTCATTGGTTCATTCAGGGAAAAAAAGCACTACTTCATACTGAACACTGAACATTGGAGTAGACTTGGGAGATGATTTTCTTTTGTTTTGACTATTTACTGCTTTCCATGTACTGTGCTAAGTACTTGGCATGTCATTTAATCCTCTCAACAACTGTACTGTTACCATTTTTTGATGAGGAAGTAGAGGTAAGCAATTTACCTGAGGTTATACAGTTTAGACATCTGAATTTAATCTGGTAAGCACTTTGACTTAAGTCACTGTAATATACTCCATTCAAGGGTTTGAAATACACAAATATATAATATTTAAACAGTGCTGTACTTGTGGTATGGTGTAATGGCACAGAACTGGGACTACTCAATTCTACCTAAGGCTGTAATGAGAGAAAATAAAACAGTGGAGAAGACCTTTAAATTGAGTTTTGAAGAATACATAGAAATTCACTAGGCAGACAGTATGAGGAAAGAACAGAGGCATTCCTAGGAGAGAGAAATAAATAAAAGGGCACCCACTTTCCAGGAGAGGCTTGGCATGGCTGGAACTCATAAATGAGTGGAGGGCTCTGGGAATGGGTGGAGTGTGAATAAGAGTCATGTCACAAAAGGCTTGTATTCCTTGATAAAATGTGTAGGCTTTGTCTTTTATCCAGGGTGAAACATGAAAAACTTTTCTTGGAATATTTTCATTGAAACATAAATTAATGGTGGGTTAGTTTACATTCTTCTTCATGAAACTTGATGCAAATAGCATTTGATAAGACAACTAATTTTAGAGACATGTAAGTAGAATCTCTTAAATATATTTAATAGTCAAATTATGAGTATCTTACAGTCTCAGCATTTTATAAATTATTATGTATATTCTTATACATAATAGGTTTCTTGCTTAGCTAGCTTTCCAAAACATTCTTTGAAAATACATATTTTCCTTATTTCTGACAATACATGTCTAAACAAACATTTTAAAGTTCTGAACGTATTCTCCAAAATACATGCTTTTTCAGCTGCCTATTAGTTATGTTATATGGGATATTCATTCTACTTCTAAAAGAGCAGTACCAGAATTTCTACTTAAGTAGATAGCTATCTACCAGTGTTAATCCATTGGAAAATGGACCCTTGAAATGTACCTACTCTGAAAATATGAAATGCTCTGAGTATAAAATATACACAGGATTTATAAGGATTTAAATTTTTAAAAATTAAAATCTTATTTTTATATTATTTTATGTGGAAATTATATGTTTTAGATGTATTGGGTTAAATAAAATATTTAATTAAACCTGTTTTTTTTAATGTGGCCACTAGAAAATTTAAAATTACTCATGTGGATCACACCATATTTTATTTTTTAATGCATCCTTTGTACAGTGATTCTAAAATTATGTGTGGATTTCTAAGTGAAATGCAAGAGCAGAACACTAATAAAGGAATTTATATTTTGAAAAGAGGATGCTTATTAATTGAAACAATTCTGTGATTGAAGACTTCTGTAAAGGTTACTTTTGATTAAACTTGCTGCTAATCCAACAGGCCTTTGCTGTCAAGGTGTTTTCTCTCGGGCTTCTTTCCAGAAGGTGCTGCTGTCTTGACAGCTTCTCTTTGTTTTGCTTCTGGATCCACAGTTTTGTTTTTTCTTTTTTCTTTTTTTAAATTTTATTTTAATTGTTCAAGTACAGTTTTCTAGTTTTTTTTTTCTTCACCAGATTCCCATTGGTCACAGGACTCCAGTGATGGGGCAGATGAGGTGTTTGTAAAGTGTGTAGATGAAATGTTTGTAAATTGGGACTGCCTTTAATGGGAATTAACAATGACAGTAATAATATAGTACTGCTTTCCATACACAACAATGACTAATGAAGCATATCGTCATTATTGTACCAATAAGGGTAGCAGATCTTTGAATTTATCATGGACTGCCTAAAGAATTCAGAGCTGAGTCAGGAGCTTAGTAGTTTTTGGCTTTTGACTTATCGATATCATTTTTGATTGCCAGGCAATTATTGGTCTAATTGTTATCCTTTGTGAAAGATGTTAGTTAGAAATTTTTGTACTACCATTTTGAAATTATGCTGGCTAACATTCCTTCTGACAGGTAGGAGTCATGATTGGTCAACTCACACAATAGTATTCTAGTCTTATTTTTGATTAGTATACATGGTATATATTTTTTCATCCATTTAGTTTTTACTTCTCTGGGTCTCCATATTTGAAGTAGGTGTCTTACAGGCAGCATATTTTGGGGCCTTGTTTTATTTCCATTTAATCCAGTCTGACAGTATTTGTCTGTGTGTGTTTAGACCAACAAAGTAAAAGACCAAATAGTAAAGACTTTAGTAAAAGTAAAAGACTTTTTAAAAATAAAGATGAGATAGTGAATGTTTTAGGCTTTGCAAACCACATTAATCTGTGTCATGCAAATTATTCAGCTCTGGCATGGAAGTATGAAAACAGCCTTGGGCAATATACAAATGCTGTGTGTCTGTCTTTCCAGGAAGCTTTATTTACAAAAATAGACAGTGGGCCAGATTTGCCTCAAGATCTTTAGTTTGCTGACCCTACTTGAGACCTTTTACATTTAATGTAAATACTGCTATCAGTGGATTAAAATCTAGCCTCCTGCTAGTTGTTCTGTATTTGTTATACCTGTTCTTTGGGTTTTTTTTTCTGCTTTCGTGTTTTTTTTTTTGTGATTCCATTTTTGTCTCCACTATGGGTTTATTATTTATGCCTCTTAAAGTTTGTTTTTAGTGGTATCCTAGGATTTACAGTATGCATCTTTAGTTAATTATTATTTACCTTCAAATATTACAGTACAACTTTGTGTAGAATGTAGGAACCTTATACCAGTGTAGTCCTAATTCTCACCTCCCCTTCTTTGTGCTGTTCTTATACATTTTATTTTGACATTATTTCATTGTTAAATCCCATTGGAGATGAACTTCGAGAACTGTCATGTTTAAGTCATCCTTTAACACCTTCACTGTTAAGATGTTTCGTAGTAAATTATAAGATTGATGAAGTTGTTCTGACTCATAGTAGAGTGAAGCCTGGAGAGGCAGTCAAGAGAAGACATTAATTAGCCTAACAGAGTTGGTGCTGGAGGAGGTAACACAACTGCAGAGTAACGTTTCAGACAATCCTCACCATTCAGAATTTTTCTTTAATCATTGAGAATTTAATTACTCTTACTGTCAAATTTAACTTTTTTCTTCCATGTAGTATGTAATGAACTGGAGCCAGAAATTCTGTTTCTTATCTGACAGACCATAGGTTTTCATCATTCTGGAGTCTTGGGTGTGTATTTCAGCTTTGTGTGTCTTAAGCAACAGAGTAGTTGGTAACTTTGATTCTTTATGATTTGCAGATACGTAGTGAAAGCCAGTAATCTCTTATGTTTTATAAGTATGCTTGTTTTTGTTAGATGTAATCTTTATTTTTTGTTTAAGTAATATAGACTATAAGTAATGTATTCACTATTTATAATTAGCTGGTTTTCAAGAAATTCTCTTTTTCTTTTTTTTTGTAGTACTTGTGTAGTAGTAACCGAAAAGACAACATATTTATTGATCCAGGATACCAGACATTTGAGCAAGAATTGAATAAAATCCTCCGAAGTTGGCAGCCAAGCATACTTCCAGATGGTAATGCTCTTTTAAAATAAAGCTGTTGTTATCTTGCTACTGGGGACTTTTATTTGTACAGAGTGTGTCTTAAAAATAATTAGGGAATGATTTAAATTAGCATATATTTTAGACTAATTATGTGTGAACTCAATGATTGATCTTTTGTTGAATTATAAATTAATATCGGAGATAACTAGTGTTTATGAAGAGCTTTGTAATAAATATGACCTTTCTCTGGAGTAAGAAACTGGATGTTTACTTCTTAAGCCTTTAGTGGAGAATCTGATGTAAATTTGTCCAAGATTAAACCTCTGTTTTAGATGTGTTAAGTAAAGATGTTTGTAAATGGAAATCACCTATTTTTTTCATGTATTCTACAGATTTAAGTTTCTTTCTGACCATTGTCTGCTTATCCTATGGAAGAGAAGCAGACATCCAGTCCCTTATAGCAGAGATGCTAGTTCCATAGTCTTGTTGTGTTCCCTAGCCTCCGCATTGCTGATGAGCTGCATAAGTAATTCTGAACTTCATTTCAGTTGACTTGGTGTGAGTGGGAGATGGTGATAGGTTTCTTCTTAACTCTATTTCTAGGTAGCAAATGAAGACTGTTTTCTTTCTTATAATTCTTTTAAAATATCTCTCTGTTTAAGGGTCAATATTTTCTCGAGTTGAAGAAGATTATCTCTGGAGGATAAAACAACTAGGCTCACACTCTCCAGTAGCCCTTCTGAACACCCTGTTCTACTTTAACACTAAGTATTTTGGCCTGAAAACAGTGGAACAACACTTAAGACTTTCCTTTGGCACTGTGTTTAGGCATTGGAAAAAAAATCCTTTAACAATGGAAAACAAAGCATGTCTTCGATACCAAGTGTCTTCTTTATGTGGAACAGATAATGAAGGTAGTATAACAGATTTTTATTTGGGGATTGTCTGTGGCAGAGATAGCCAAACCTTGCCTTACTAAAGACTACCTAGGTCACTTGATAAGAACCTGAAGACTGTCATTTTCATAAAATAAGACATCCCATGTCTCATTAAAACATCTTATTAGTTAATTTTGTTTGAAATTTATGAATTACCAGAAGCCGCACTTAGATCTCTGAAGGATACCTAGTACCATTCTTTGGTATAACACTAGGACTGAATAGAGTGAATAGTACTGTCTGTCTTCAAGATTGGACTTAGGAAGTTTATGCAATTTTTATTTTTTAAGATAAAATTACTACTGGAAAAAGGAAACATGAGGATGATGAACCAGTATTTGAACAAATTGAAAATACAGCCAATCCTTCTAGATGTCCTGTGAAAATGTTTGAATGCTACTTGTCTAAAAGGTAAGTGTTAATCATATTTAATTTTTAAAATTGTATAAGTTAATTGCCTTGAATTTAACATTACCAAGAAGTGACATTTTCCACTGATCTTTCTTTAGATTTTTCTTCTCACTTATATCTAAGTCTATTCAATTATAACATTTTTAGTCCCATTATAAAATGCCAGCTTATACTTCATACTTGATGTTAAGAAATCACTCTCTCCTAATGAATCTACTACTATTGTCATCTTTTTAAGTATAGCAATTCTAATGACTGTGTAAAGCAGGGACACAAATTTTTTTTGTAAAGGGCCAGGTAGTAAATATATTAGGCTTTTTTTGGTTATAGAGCCTTTATTGCAGTTTGTCAGTTCTGCTTTTATAGCCCGAAAGCAGCCATATGCTATTATATCTAAAGAACAGTCATGACTGTGACCATAAAACTTTGCACAAACAAGTGACAGGTTATAATTGTTATGCCATGGAGAAAAGGTAAGTTAAAAGGTAGGATAGATAACTGCAGAGGAAATTTAAGTACTTATATTTAAGAAAAAATTGCCCTTTAAGAAGGTCTGAAAGATCAGAGCGTTCTGAAAGCACTGTACTTTTCAGCTAATATCACTGTTTTTTTCCCCAATCTAGACCAACAGACATTTAAAAAAATTTTTAAGTGAAATATTTAGAGACCATAAATTATTTTATACTTGTCTATTATTTTAAATATGCACTCTCTACTTTTCAAAAGGTTAGCATGAACTCAATGTATTTTCTTATAGTCAGTTTTATAAATTTTTGTTAGGTCCCCAAGTTAGCTCTCAAGAACCCATAAAAATGGTCATGTCAGTTATAGGATGATGGTAATATTTCTGATGATGGTTTTGGGGTGGCCCTATTTGGCTGCAACAGAATCAGGATCTCCCAGTAGTAGTAACTATTTAGTAGAAATTCCTATCTCAGTACCATCTTGTTGGTATTTTAAAAATTAAGCTTTGTTGTGTAGTGTTGTTAAGTATTTTTATTTTATGTGCTACCATTTCATCATTTCTGAGACACTTCATATTTTATCATCTCTGAAACTGGGATGCATGTTATAATTGATGTATCTTAAAATTGTTGTCAGTGTTTTACTTTAGTGGAAATATTAAAGTAATATTTTAATTATTTCAAATAATGGTGTCTTGGATTTGGTGAAAAACAATTTAAATTATGATGGGAAAATAATCTTTTCTCAGAGAAATTAACTTTCAAAATATCTCAATGATAGAATATTTAATGTAGGTAATGAGGTGTGTATGGTCTGACCACGTAATGTGTTTAGTGGTGATAGAAGAATTCCTGAAATAAGAACAGAAAGTTGTGGTGAATTTTGTATATATACTGTGAAATTGACTTTCTCCTTTCTCCCAAAGTCCACAGAATCTTAATCAGAGAATGGATGTTTTTTATTTGCAACCAGAATGCTCTAGTTCCACAGATAGCCCTGTCTGGTACACATCTACTTCATTGGACCGAAACACCTTGGAAAATATGCTTGTACGGGTTCTTTTAGTAAAAGACATTTATGATAAAGACTATTATGAACTGGATGAAGACACAGACTAAAAAGGAACGTTTCAGAAGCAGTCGGGATAAAACAGCATTAGATAGTCATGCTGCTAGATCTTCATTATGGAAAACATTTCAAGTTTACTTCTTCTGTTTTAAGTTTTGTAGCAGTGTACCCACACTGGGTATTACCATGTAAATAATCTGTGAGTGAAAGTTGCCATTATTCTACGTAGTGGTTTTAGGATACTTAACAAATACATTCAAATTTTTTTTATTATTTATTTGATTAGATATGTTTGTAACTTTTTACATTACAAAATATGAATGAGAATGTGCCATGTATAAGTTTTTTTTTCTTGTAGTAAGAAACAAACATATTGCACAATTCTACTGTTGCAACGCTTCCTTGAAAGGGGGCCCTTTTACTGGGTTTTTGACCACATGGTTGTGTATGGATAGCACTACTAAAAGTTTAGAACTTGCAGTGTCTTTCAGAATTTTTAAAATAAACTATAAACTAATAGGCTGGGGTTTTTTGTTTTGTTTTTTTGGGGGGAGTTTTGTTTGTTTTGTTTATGTTTTAGTTACTGAAGCCTTACAAGGTTATGTAGAGAGAGAGAGAGAGAGAGAGAGAGAGAGAGAGAGAGAGAGAGACGGGCCATCTTCTGTACCAAAAATAGACGAGAGAATGCTGTCAATATTGGTGTACTGTAATGTGAATCTATACTGGTGAAAACAACTTTTGTTCTCCTTATTAAAACCTTATGTCCTTTTCTTATTTGTGGCTTTCTGCATCACTCCAATCAGTTATTTAAATGTATATGTATATATGTGTGTGTATATGTATGTGTGTATGAAGAATGATATTGAAAACATCATGAAGACATTTTTTTGTAAAAACATCTTGATACATCTGATGAAAGTATAAAATTCTGTTTTCTTTTTTATGCCAACTGTTAAGTACCCAAAATCTTTTACATGATTTCTCCCCTCCCCATAGTACACACACACACACACACACACTTTGAAGGATATAGATCATGTTACAATACCTGTCTGGTGCTCCATAACTTTCCCAATATTATTAGAATTCTTGCGCCTGCTCTCAAATATGGTTGATGTGTACATTGTATAAAATTATTTTTAGAAATGCCACTCCTGAAATAGAAAGTCATGCTAGTTTTAAAAGATAGTATCACGTGTTATCATGAAGATTACCAGTGTAGGGATTCTGATGTTTCAGATTATTGGCGGATGAAGTTTAACTCAAAGAAAATCGCCTTTGTTGTTAGGTTTTTTGGCTTTTAAATTTTAATTACTTCTTATAGAAGATGGCATTAAAAAACGTCGTGCTTCTGCCTAGCAGTGTATCTATCCCTTCAGGCCTTTTCTTTAGTGCTAACTACAGACTGTCATAAAGAAACCCTTTGGCCGACTTCGTATGGCATGTGTGTCGTCATGTTTTCTTGTTTCCGGTTCCTCAGTCGTCATGGTGACATCACTTTTCTGAAATTGCCAGGGGTGGGGTAGTTGGGTTCTTTCCCACAGTGAGTAGGCTGTGTTGCACATCCCTTAGATACTGCTCTCTTCAGGATAAACGTTAGCATTCAGAAGAATTTTCTTAGTCATGATTTGGAAAATTTCACAAGTGTAATCACTATATATTTAAGCAATAATACCAAAAATATTTTTGGCATAAAAACTACTTTAAATGTTCTAACTTCTTTTGTAAGTTTGAATAGTGTTTCTCTCCTTTAATTTTATATTGTTGATTTGATAATTATACAGTAACAAATCTGATAATACTTTACGAAAGTATTGCTCACTAGATTGCTCATTGTCTATTTAATGAAGAAAAGTGGGTAGAATATTTAAAATATATAATACAAGTTTCTTCATACCTACCTTTTCCCAGAACTACTTCCTTAAGAACTTTTCCTATAAATGATTCTTGTTGATAGGAGGATGGTTGATCCTGTCTTTTCCTCTTGAAAGTGGTGCTGTAGTCCATCAGAGCAATAAACTTTTTCCCAAATGTCACTTAATGTGTATTTTACCAAATACCACACATTCCTGCCATGCTCCTACTATATGAAGCACCTTTTCTTGCTATTTACATTTCCTTTATTGTACACTTGAGCTTTTCTAAACAGAAATGTCTACATAATTTTGACCTTGCCATGATTGAAGATTTAGAGTTCCTGTGTTTGTCTTGATTACAGTCCAAGGATTGAGTAACTTGACTCTCAGGTGGAAAGAAAAATATTACTATTTAATGAGAATTGTTTGTTCTGTGAAGCTTCTCTCACCTAGAATACATTTCGTTGGTTTCTGGATCTTCCTACTGTGTGCAGTCACAGCTGACTGCTGAGCAAAAGATCGCAGTTTCTTTTTGCTTCTTAGTGATTTCAGATTATAGCATCTTGTAAATATAACTTTATTGCCTTTAGATGTCTATTGGAGATGCTCTATTTTTCTGTTCTGAAGATTTTGCCACTTAAAATGAACTGATGAAAAAAGTTTTTATACCTATGGAGAAAAGTGAATATTGCATGCAAATTGAATCTTCATTAACACATTTTTTTGGCTTTTGACTGTATTAGGTAATATATTAATGGATTTTCCTAGACAAGAAGTTTTTCTTGGGGGGTTACCAAGAATACATTTTGTTTAAATAGTGGTTTATGTTTTTTTTATTACACAGTGTTACCAGTGTGTTAAATATATTCACATAGGAAGAGGATGTATATTGTACTATCCACTCAAACTTTGGTCACTTTTTCTCATGGAATTTCCCTTTGTCCTGGCCATTTATAATTTGGTAATGAGGTGTAACTTGTTTATGCATAATATTAAGTATGACAGTTATGAAGTCATAAAATTACAAAAATTTTGGTTTGTGCTACTACTCTAATGTGGGTCCATTTAATCTGATCTTCAATAACTTGCAGTCTTAAATCACTATAAAAAATTTATACGTTATTTTGCCAGTTATTTCCAAAATGTATTGTTATACCTAATGTCACTTATGTTCTACGTTAACATTCACTGTAGGATAATTTTCTTGTTCCCTTCAAACAAAAGTCATGAAAGTGTACATGAAAAATATTTTTAAAGAATAAATTTCTCTAACTAAATTACAGTATTTTTGGGTTTTACCCCTTAGTCATATTTAGACTAGTTCTTTGAATTTCAGTTAGTTCCATTTTGATGTTTTCTTAGGAATAGACTATTTTTAATGTGTTTTCCAACATTAAGTACTTTTTTGTTCCTGGGTATATCATACTAGAAAATGATACTACTAACAAAATGTTATGAATTTAGAAGTTGGTGTTCAGAGCAGACTAACTGCATCAGTCTGCGTCTAAGAGTATAAACACCTAGAGTGGTGCCTCCTTGTGCTTTTTTCTCTACTTAGAAGCTAGATATAGGAGGGATGCTCCAAATTAGTCACTGTGGTCCCCTGCCTTATAACAAACTGGATTAGAGAGTGTTGTTCCTGAAATCTGGGCAGTTTAAACAAATTCACGAATATAGGCCTTTTGAGAAAAATGAACCAAAGAGAAGCTAAGATTTGATCTTTAAGAACAGAACCAGAGAGGGCTACAGACTATGTGGGTCCACCATGGGAGGTCACATTGAGTGAGGACAGGTATAAATCCTAACAGCAGATTTTCTGTTACAGTGCAGTGAAAAGAACAGTTAGCTCTTTCTGGAGCATTAGACTAGGTGCTTTATCTTGTCAGGGCTTCAATTTCTTTATCTGTGAAAGGAAGGCATTGCCTTGATTTCTGATTCTCAAGTTTCAAATTAAGCATGGTTGGTATTGTACTTAGAGACTTAGTAGTATATTTTACAGATTTATGTTGAGTCCTTATGATTTATTTATAAGTACATTTTCCTGGAGAAGGGGAATATCTTTCCTAAAACAGTCTTAATACTTTATAGTGCTATTCAGATAGCTCCTAAGAAGCAAATTCTTGCGAATTTATTAAACCAAAACTTAACAAATTTTTGTTACGTATTTAAACAGACATTCTGTTCTAAAGCATATAGTTATGGGCAGTAAACAAGATGTACACTGTTGTTTGAACATACAAAAAATATATTCATGATAGTTTACAAAAGAGAAGATTTTAAACACTCAGAAATACCCTAAGAGGCTATTGTGGGCTAGAGTAGGTTCATGGATTTACTACCATGTGTGATTATATAAAACAATAGATTCCTGTAATCTTGCTGACACTGCTGCTTTCAGCTCTGTTAAAAATGGTCAGTGGAGCAATTTCTGATTATTTTAAAGCTTCTATTTTGATGGCATCAGTCCTCATCTCTGGCTTTCAGATCAACTCAAGATAAGAGTAGTTAAAAATAGCATCCAAAGGGATTAAAAATAATTTACTACATGAAGTTGAGATGAGTAATTCAACTTCTAGGTTATGTTATGTGGCTGGAACATACATGGTCCAATATATTTTTGATACTTTTAGAAAACCCACTGAGGATTTTTTTTTTCATAGCAATTGCTTTTGAAAATAGAATCTCAAATATTTTGAAGTCATGGGTATGGTGTTTTAAACCCTCACAAGCAAGGTTAAATCTTTACATATTTACATATTTGTAGTTCTGAACTGATGTCAGCAGATGGCAGTAGTACACAACACAATTGCTTTTTTCTTGGTTTATGCTCTTATAAGTTTACTATAATTATCAGAAATCCTTGAGTTTTAGAATTCAAAATTTTCCCTGTTTTAAAAATAAATTTCATAATACCCTCAATGGGGCCTAGGACAGCACCCCATAGTCAAATCATTTCTGTAGCAGTAAATCAGGTATTAGTAACTGAGGTAAACTGTATAGCTATAGGTCAGTTTTTGTCACAAACAGGGAAAACTAGATTTTTTTCAGACTTTTTTTTTTAATCTCAAAATTGCTGATAAGGAATTGAAGACCTATAATTGGGGGGTGGGCAGGGTAGACACCACACAACTAATGCCAGATCTAGTATTTTCCTTTTAATAAAACACCTATTTTTTTTCTCTCATTGCTTAGTTTTGATAGAACTCAAGGCTTTCTGTAAAATTTATATATTTGAAAGAAAAATTCAAGGAATGCTTAGAACAGGCATAATTTAAATGGCAGGTCTAGAAACATTGAATTTTTAGAATTCAATATGGAAATACTTTCCATTTTCTCTCTATTAGCATAATTATTCTATGTAAATAACACATTTATGACTAACTGCAATCATGTCATGGAGATGAAACTGGAAAGGTCAGCATTTGGCTGCCTGTCACCAGACCAATAAGTAGAGACGAGGGTAGAATCTTTATTGGGTGCTTTATGGCCTGCGATCTGAGAAGAGGGTGGGTTATGTACCTTCAAATACCATCTTCACATTTCATCTCAAGCTGACCTTTTTATAAGGGGAAGAAAGGGTAGGTAAGAGGTTTGGGGGAAAGGTTAATTGGGTAAGAGTTGTAGTGCAGCGGTGATACCATCTCCACCCACTTACAAACCCAACCCCCTGGGGCACAAACGTTGAGTTGCTTGGACCTCCTGGAGGCATGCATTCCTGTTCTGGAATAATGGATTTCCACATGCATTAAATCATGTAAGCATATCAGCTAAGGCTAAAATCTTCAACTCTTGAGTTCCTTTATCAGAGGCAGTCATTTACTCATTTAACAAACCAGTGAATGATTCTTCCAGGCACACTAAACCAGTGGTTACATAAGAGGATCGATGGTGCAGTCCTTATTGCAAAGACTTAAATCTTTTGGGGAGATGTGACCTCAGAGTAGGGTAGGGACTTGGGCCTTTTTGCACACAGTCACTTGCATAATAAAGAAACCAATACTGAAGTCCAACAATTTATCAAGGCCTACTTGTGACCCCAACTCTTCACTGCAGTGCAGGTTATTATGCCGATCTGCCTCCTATTCTGGGGTGTCAACATAAGAAACATCCAAACTTGCCAGAATTTTTATGAGGTTATTTGAGCCAAACTGGTGACAACTGCCTGGAAGCAAAACCTCAGTGGATTGAGGAGATTCTCTGGAAAATGGCTGTTTTGTACCTTATACACTACAATCAAAAGAGGAGGTGTAAGGGTGTTGCATATAATCCATTGGTGATGAATTAGGGAGGCAGAAGAAAGCAAAGTGGGGAAACCTCTGGAACTGGATTAAAGAAAAGGACACATGGGTGGGTACAGGATAGTTAACAGTCAACAGGGTAGTAACAATGACAAGGATTTGTCTCTTCTCTAGACTCTTGTCAGGGGAGAGCCTAGCCTAGGGACATGACTGTTTGCCATAAACTGCCTTTTAAAACCTTACTTCCAGGTCATTCTATGTGGTTACTTTAGGTCTCTGAGTTTGTAAGGCTGCCAACACAGGCCTCCCCTGAGCTTGTCAGGTTTAGTATGTGGCTCCTTTTTGTCTCTGTGTCCCTCTTTTGGTCCTAAGTCATTCCAAAGGATGCATTGAGGACCAACCTTTTGGTGGAGAACATGGTCCCATGGTGCTGCGAAGTCTTATCCTAAGAATTGTCAGCATGAGCATTTGTCTTGCTGAAGAATGGACCACTGGGGATGGGGAAGGACTGTAACCTTGGGTGCAAGTCTAGGCCAAATCTTTTTTCTCTAAAGTGAAAGGTCAATAGGAGGCAATTAGCTCCTATGGGCCTTTATTAAGAAAAACATCATTTCTAACCTACCATCTATCACAGTCTGGGTTTTGTTGCCTCCCTCACTTTTCTATATTTTGCATTTAGCATAACGTTCACTTATAGTTTGAGGGCATGTCATACATCTTTTCAGTTTCCATAATCTGACCATGAGATTGCTTTCTATTTACTATGGCCCATTTATTTCCAATTGAAAACACTCATGTACTATTATTTATTTGATTTCTGATAGTTGTGCAATTGAAAGCTGTAACCTTATGGTTTAATCAGGGCCAAAAGTTGTAAGAACACAATGCTTTAAATTACAATTACCATCTTAAAAAATTCCAGAGGCCCCAAGGACCATAAGAGTTTTATAAGTTTACTGTGCATCAGCTGCAGTACAGATGGCCATGTTTTTATAGTTATTTCCATTTCTATCAGTATAGTTAGTAGTTTTTATTAAGTTAGGGGGTAAGCACGTTGAGGACAAACTGTCTCCTTTTAACTTCTAAACATCTTTCTTTTGCAATAGCATTCTTTTTGAATTTAAAAATTCCTAATTTTTTATTCCTGGTACCGCTACTACAGTTTACAGGGCAATATACCTGATGTAATGAAAAGAAAAAGACAAAGCTACAACAGATAAAAGACATCAGGAATGTACATCTATTTGACACTACATGGCATTAATCAATAGCTGCACTGTTTGCAAACTGGCTGTGACAGTCCTGAACGAGAAGGGTTTCCTGTTTAAGCTGCATTAACTTCTGACTATGGGTGATCATTCCTTCTGTGGCAGAATTTTACAGTTCCTCTAATGTATTTGGAACCACTGTCTCAAAGTAACCTGCAGCTTTACTGACAACTCCTCACTTTCCTGACAACTCCTCGCTCTCCTGCTAAGAACTGTAGCCCTTTTCTGCTGAGTTTTTAGAACTTTTTACCATATCCACCACTTCCACCACCAGATCCATAGCCACCACCATAGGAGCTGCCTGAGCATCTTCCACCAAAACTGCCCCCCTTCATGGGTCCATAATTTGACTGCTATTGTCCAGTGTAATTTCCAAAACCATAGATCCCACCACCACCATAATTGCCAAAAAAATCCGCCCCCCTTTGTTGTAACCATCATCCACCATGATCATATCCACCACTACCTTGGTTTCCATATTCTGGTCCACCACCACCATAGCCTTCCCTACTAGTATAACTAGGAACAGTGCCATAGTTGCCGTCATGACGTCCAAATCCATTATATCCAGCATTGCTTCCATAACTACTGCTGCCGCCTCCACCTTAGCCTCCTCTTCCACCAAAGTTTTCACCATGGCCAAAATTTCCTCCACAAACGAAGTTGCCAGATCCACCTCCACGGCCTCTTTGTGATCCAGTAGACTGCATTTACTGTTTAGAAAGGGCATTTTTCACTTCACAATTATGCTCAGTAGTGTGGTATTTCTGAACAATTTTATCAACTATCATGATCATCAAAATTTACAAAAGCAAATCCTTGTTTTTTTCCCCACTCTGCCTGTCTTCCACAACTTCTATGGTTTCAATCTTGCCATACTTTTCAAAATCGTCTCTCAAATTATATCTTCTTTAATACCACCAACAAAAATTTCCTTCACTGTTAGATGGGCACCAGGCTTGAATGAATCCTCTGTAGAAACAGCTCTCTTGGACTTCGGCCAAGATGGAGGCATAGGTAGACGCACTGTGCCTCCTCGCACAACCAAGATAGGGACAACAACAATATAGAAACAAAATAACAACCAGAACTGACAGAAAATTGAAGTGTATGGAAGTCGGACACCCAAGCATTTAAAAATAGACATGTTCATCCAGACTGGTAGGAGGGGCGGAGTCGGGCCGGGCGAGGGATGTGGAGCAGAGAGCTGAGCAATTGGGGCCGCACGCAAGTCCGCAGCAGGCAGACCCTGGGCGCACAAGCAGCGGTGGCTGGTGGGCCCTGGCCAGGGGGTGGCGACCGGCAGACCCAGCGAGGCGGCCATTGTGAAGCAAGGCACTGCACGCAACTCAGGGTCCCAGTGTCGGGAAATACAGCTTTTGGTCACTGACTGAAAAGGAAGGCCCCACGGGGTGCACAGGCCCACCCACACCGGAATTGGTGCCAGAGGGGCCCGGTCGGCTTGCGGAAAGTGGCGGAAGGGTCTGGGGTCCTGCAGAGGGCAGAGTGGGTGCCATTGTTCCTTCTCGGGCCCCGCCCCCACATACGGGGTCACAACCCAGTGACTGGGGTGCCCCGCCCTGATGGACTCCTAAGGCCCTGCCCCTCACTACAGGAGCTCGACAAGACCAAAAAAAAAAAACCAAAAAAAACCCAGCAAAGAGATGGCTCAAACAGAAGAAGAATTGAAAGCCCCAGAACCCATCCTTTTAAGTGACCAAGAAATAGCCAACCTATCAGATGCACAGTTCAAAGCACTGGTGATCAGGAAGCTCACAGAATTGGTTGATTTTGTCGCAAATTAGATGAAAAAATGCAGGCTACAATAAGTTTAATGAAGAAAAATGCACAGGGAACCCATAGTGATGGAATGAAAGATGGGTCTCACATCATTGGAGTGGACCAGAAGGAAGAAAAAAATATACAACCAGAAAAGAATGAAGAAATAAGAGTTCAAAAAAATGAGGAGAGGCTTAGGAATCTCCAGGACATCTTTTAACGTTCCAACATCCGAATTATAGGGGCACCAGAAGGAGAAGAGGAAAAACAACAAGTG
>CM052539.1:88261299-88292696 GCA_028533065.1 Trachops cirrhosus
CAAGAAGAAACTAAGCAAACAACTAGAACAGGAACAGAACCACAGAAATGGAGATCACATGGAGGGTTAGCAACAGGGGGGTGGTAGGGGGAGAGAGTGGGGAAAGGTACAGAGAATAAGTAGCAATGAAGGTAGATAGAAAATAGGGGGAGGACAAGAATTGTATGGGAAATGTAGAAGCTAAAGAACTTATGGACATGAAGTAAACGGGGGGAATGTGGGTGTGAGAGGGTGTTCAGGGTGGAAGGGAATGAAGGGGGGATAATAGGACAACTAATAGCATAATCAATAAAATATATTTAAAAAAAAAAAGAAACAGCTCTCTTTGATTCCACTATACACCAATCAACCTTGTGTGGTGGAGCACACATAGCTGCATCCTTCTCTTCAACATAGGAATAAGTCACAAAACCAAAGTCCCGGGAATATTTTGTTTGGGGGTCTCATTACCACACAATCTGTGAGCATCCCCCATTTCTCAAAATGTTCTCTTAAACTCTAAGTTTCAAAGCTCAAACCAGCAATAAACAATTTTCTCAACTGCTCTGGTTCCTTTGGATCATAGCTCTCCATTTTGAGACTGGAGTTGCCTCTTCCAACTAGATTTCAATCCATTTCTTCTAAATTTCAAAACAAATCATAAAAACAGTATTAATGATGATATAAAGGTTTTCTTATATACTTTCAGCAATTAACAGTTGGGCTGTATTCACAAAGTTTGAGAAAAGTCAATAAAGAACAAGTAAATCTTAGACAAAGACAAGGAAAGTTCAGCATTCATTTGTAGGTATACAGGCCTTGTTTTGGGATAGCTGTCTCTGGGGTCTATGGCTTCTCATCCCCTGGAAGTCTTTGATCTCCTCCGCTGTAGGTGGAGGCAAGTATCAGAGGTAAGAGTAGATGGCTGTTTGCAGTTAGGCACCTGATAGTGTTCCTTCTAACAATCTTGGAGAGTGAGCCTTTGAATTAATGTCTTTTCCAATGGAAAAAATCAGGTTGTAAGTTGTGGGCTTTTAATCGTCGTCTCTTGGGAGCACACTGTGAAATGTTACTAATTTATTGGTTTTTATAAGCTGGTTAATGAGCCCTTGATAATAATGCAGAATGTCTCCTTTTAATAAAGTTGATTCATATGTCCCTTCATCTAGATTCATAAGGTGGCTAGTGACTGTTTACCATAGATCTCAGGTTGATGAGCACTATGAGGAGAAATTTTGGCCAAGGGAGATTAAAAGCTTCTGAAAATTTATCGTAAGTTTTCATTGTACCGTTTGTCTATTCTGCAATCTAGAGAACTAGGGGTGGTAGGCACAGTGAAAATACTGTAGAATAGGTCAAATACTACAAATGGGTTGCATTCTTTGTCTAGTAAAATGAGTCTCACGGTCATTAACTCAGAGGGAATTCCCTAACTGGGAATTAATTAATTATACGTATATTTTAAAATAATTTACCTGTCATTAAAGCTGTTGCTCTCCTGCAAGGGAATGCCTCAACCCATGCAAAATCATAACTAGTACATTTTTCATATTCTTGAGGTAGTGGTACTTGGATAAAATCCAATTACTGTATCTCAAATGGATCTAAAAGAAGTGGGAAATGTCCTTGGGACCCATGGAATGATTTCTTCGGGTTATATTTGTTCACATAGAACACCTACTGTACACTTAATGAACAGTAAGATTGTTTACTCTATGAAAGCATCTTTTAGAACGCTAATATTTTAGCCTCATGTATATGTTAAAGTACAAGTAATTAAGTCCCTATAGGTAAAATTGGTTTCTGATTGGGTCCAAGCCATATCTGTTTGCGTGGGACAAAGTCTCCCTCTTTTGTTGTGATATTCTCTTTTCCTCTTCATCCATCCATTGGAACTATGAAAGTCTTCTATTGATTTAATTCAATAAAAGCAAAGAAGCAAGGAGCATTTTCAGGTCTGGAAAATTTGACTGTTTAATGTTGCCTGTCTGGCCTCATCATCAACTAAATAATTTCCTTTTGCTTCCATGGTGGCAGCTTTAGAAAGCCCTGGAATTTTGATAATTGCTATCTTTTCAATTTTTGGATGACATCTCATAATTTAGCAACCTACTACCTATTCTGTATGGGCGGCCCTGAGAAAATTGAGAAGCCTTGCTGCTTCAACAACATTCTAAAGTTGTGAGCTACACCAAAGGCATAGCTATTATCATTGTAAATGTTGGCAATTTGATCTTTGGCTAACTGACAAGTCTGAGTTAGAAAAATTAGGCTTGTTGAGCAGATCTTATTCAGGAAAATAAAAACTTCAGTTATGTCCACTATGGAAGTTACTGTATATTCAGCTTGGTAACTTTTCTGTTTATCTTTCAAAGATCCATCTGTAAACCAAACTAAGTTAGCATTGTCAAGGAATTTCCTATAAACCATTCCTAGGAACCAGAAGGCGGTCAGTATGCAAAATGCAGTCATGGATGTCTTTATCGTGTAAAGAAAGTATTATAGTTGCTGGGTTAAGACTGTTATATCAAATTCAAGTAAAATTAGGTGCAGAAGGGAAGAGCCAGTAGACTGACAGAAGTGTTGAATGTGATAAGAATTCAGTGGTGAGTCAACAGAATGAGGGACACAAAAAAAGGAGAGGATGTAACTATCTGTTTGCTTACACAACATGTCTACAGCAGAGATGGCCGTCATGCAGGGAATGAGCTGACTATATAATAACCTGTAGGTCTCTGGTGATCATTGTTTGACTTAAAACTTCTAAAAGTATTTTCTTTATTTTGATGTATAAATGTTAGAAAGTTTATAATTAAGGTGTCCCAGAGTGGAAGCTTTAGATAATTCTTTAGAGATTTTATAGTTTGTTGTCCTTCTCTGTTTCAGTGAATTGGATCAAGTCAATTTGATTTGAATAAGACATACAGTGTCTGGGCCATAAATAAAAGTTTGGAATCCAATTGCGACAATATCCAGTTTAACCATGAATCCTCTAAGTTGTGTTCTTGTTTTTGGAAGAGGAAAGGATAGGATTCCTCTGAATTTGTCAGGGTTAATTAGTAGCCCGTCTTCAGATATTGGGTAACCAAAGTAATTTTTACCTGGGTTAGACAGAAGCAGAACTTGTCCTTTGATGCCCCGTGTCCCATCATCTCACTAACTGCACTTCTGAATGTCACCCATGACCTCCATGTTGTTGACCCAGGGGTCAGTTCTTTTATTTATGTATTTACCTATTTATTTTTAGATAGATGGGAAGGAGGAAGAAAGAGAAGGAGAGAAACATCGATCAGTTGAGAAACATTGATGTGTGAGAGGTACATCAATTAGTTGCCTCTCACCCACCCCAACTGGGCCCCTGGCCCCTCAGCTCAGGCGTGTGCCCTGACCAGGAGTTGAACCAGGAACGCTTCAGTTCACAGGCTGGCACTCTGCTGAACCATACCAGCCAGGGCAAGTGGTCAATTCTTAGTTATCACCTCACTTAGCCTATCAGCAGCATTTAGCTGCAGATTACTTCATCTATTTTGAAATGCTTTTTAAACTCAGTTTCCAATATTCTACATTCCCCCAATTTTTCTTCTATTTCATATAGCTTCTCTTCATGGGTTTTTTTTTTTTTTGCTATTATTTTACCTTCTGACCTCTTGAGGTGCCAGAGCTCAATTCTTAGGCCTCTTCTATCTGACTTAGTCTTTTAGGTTTTTCTTGCACTCTCATTGACTTTCAGTGCCACTGATGCACTGAAAACTCCATTGAATGTGTGAAATATGTCTCCAACCTGGGGAATTAATGAATGACTATCTTGTGCTTTAACTGCATTATCTCAGTACAACTACCCTCTAAGCCAGGGGTCAGAAAACTTGGTAAAAGGCCAGATAGTAATCATTTAGGCTTTAAGGTTTTGTTGCATGTTTTTATTTGAGATTTAGTGTGTGTTTTTTTTTGCAATCTTTAAAAATGTAAAAACTATTCGTAGTTTATAGATCATACAAAAAGAGGATGTGGGCCACATTTGGCCTGTGAGTTGTTGTGTGTTGAACCTTGCTATAAACTATTACAGGGTATTTGTATTATCCTCATTTTATAGATGGAGAAACAGGTACAAAGAGGCTAAATAACTAGCGCATGGTCACCAGCTATTATGTGATGAAACTAGGGTCCCAATAGGCATCCAGACTCCAGAAACTTCTTAATTACTGCATGATAGTGTCTAGAAGTTAAACATGTGTCTGCAAAGAGATAAACTAACAAAAAGCTAGTAATTTATGCTCAGAACCTCCAAAAGTCTCAGAAGTTGGCAGCACTAGATACTGTGAAAATAGGGTATAGTAGATTGTTTAAAAGTGTATGTATGAAAAAAGCCATTTAGCCATTCCAGAATCCTCTCCCCAACCTATGCTCGCCTTTCCCACACCTATAGGAATCTTGAGGCTTAGGCAAGGCTGAGACAGAGGGGCCTAAGAATCAGATACCGCACATGAAGGAGGCAGGAAGGAAAGAAAGGCTGTTCTGTAAACAGGAGGATGGAAAGTGACAGCCCTGATCCTTGGATTCTAAGATGCTTGAGGCTCTGCTTCTATACAACCTGTCAGAAGACCTAAGGACCCCTCCCTGGTGAAACAGATCAGTTAAGACCAAGGACACAGGTGCCTGCAGTTGCTAATACCACCATCTGCACAGTGAACTTACACTGAACTTCAACAGTCAGGAAAACAGTCATCCCACGGAACTTCTCTTTAGGTGCTTTCTCACTTGAGTAAGAATGGAATAGACATTTCAGGAAAGCTTTCAACATAAAAGGTGGAGATCAAAACAAAAGGGAAGGTGAAAGCAAAAGCTACAATACAGGAAGCAAAAGAAAACTTAAAATACAAATGATGCTCAAAGAAAAATAGACATGCTGGAAGCAATCTTATGAAAAAGGGCTTATGAAAAAGGAATATTAACCAAGAATGATGGAAAAATAAAATATTCAGTAGAAAGCCTGGATACCAGGTTGAGAAAATGTGCATAAAGTCAAGCAAAAAGATGAAAAGGAGGAAAGTATGAGAATGAATTTTGAGGTTCAATCTAGGAGGTCCAACATCCAACAACAATAAGTTTTAGAGCAGAGAAAGTGCAGGGCAGAGAAATGGCAGAAATATAACATGGGAAACTTCCCAGAACTGGAGAACAGGGCTACCTGGATCAGAAAAGCACAGGTGCCCAGAGTAACTTAATTTAAAAAGGCTCAGACCAAGGCACATCATTGTGAAATTTCAAAAATCAGGATATGAGGGAGAGCTTCCAAAGGATTCCATGGAGGACCACCCCCTCAAAAAAAAATCCAAAAACATCACCTAGAAAAGATAAGGAATCAGAAGATCATTGTCTTTTTAAAAGCAATGCTGGAAGTTAGAAAAGATAATGCCTTTGAAGTTTTGGGAGACATGGTCTCCAGTTGAGAATTCCAGGTGCAGTCAAAGGATCAGGTAGAGTAAGAGCATTTTTAGATACGCAAATTCTCAGAAAGTTTTCCTCTTAGATGCATCCATTGAGAAGCTATGCTCCACCAAAAAGAGGTTATAAATGAGGAGAGAGGAAGACATGGCTCTAGGAAATAGACATCCCAAACAGATGAGAGGTGACATGGGGAGGTGAGAGATTAGGACAGCTGTGTCCTTTACTGTAGTGCACAGTTTGTCATTGTTTTGCCCCTCAGCTCTGCACACACTCCTCTTTGTCCTGCTTTGTGGTTTTGGACCTGGACCCTAGAAACGTCCTTCATCCTTGTCACAAGGTCAAACCTTGACAGTGGAGGGTACAGGAGGACACTGGAAGAAGATGGGGCTTCTCTTGATTTTCAGGCTTTGATTTTCTTGTTTTTCTGGCAAATCAGCCAGCAGATTTCAGTGGCCAGCTTCCTAGTGAGTGTCACTGGTGCCTCAGATGTGGCTTTCTGGTCCAGCCTCAGCACCACCTTGAAAGTCTCTGCCCCCTGGCATGCCACAGCCACACTCTTTGCCTTGGGAAGGGGGCTCTTCCAAGTGGGCCCTTGGTGGGCACCCTTCTCCCATCCCAGACATAGTAACTTCTCCCTCTAGCTGATATTTCTATATTCCTTAGAGTCCTCTATCCCTCCCTCTTTGTAGTCACTTTCTTAATTGTTAGTTGGTAATTTTTTCTGTTAAATTTTCTTGGTTCCCATTACTGGACCCTAATGACACACATAGTACCATAAACATTACATCAAATGCAGAATGGGGTTGTATTGGGACAATGGTAGAGGAGAGAAATCTCTGTGTGGCTATACAAAGGTGTGTGCAGTAGGAGAGGTAGCTATTCTATGGTGGGACTCGGTGCATTACATTAAAAATGTAAACAATCCAATAAAATACACAACGAGAAAAGCATGTTTACAAATATGACTAGAATAACCAGAAGAAAGAGCTAAATGATATGACAAGGGAGCAACAGGACAGAATCCAGAGAGGCACAAGAACCTGCTCATTTTTGTTACATGCCTCTTAGTACTGCTTTATTTTAATTTAATTTAATTTAAAATTTTTTTATTTTTATTTTTTTGTAGTTGTAAAATTTTTTTATTTTTTTATTTTTTAATTTTAGTTTATTCAGTATAGTTTCTATCCTCTAATTTAATTTAATTTTTTAAGAGTTGCTTTTTTTTGTTGTTAAAATACAATACTCTCCATTTTTTCACCTTCACTTTTCCCTGCTCAAACTACGCCCCGCCCCCACCCTCAATCCTACCTGCCTTTGACTAGTCCACTGGTCCTTTATACATGTTCCTTGATGACACTTCCTATTCTTTCCCCAGTATCCCCCTCCCCCCTGGTTACTGTCTGTTTGTTCTTTATTTCTGGTTATATTTTGCTTGCCTGTTTGTTTTCTTGATTAGGTTCCACTTATAGGTGAGAGCATATGGTATTTGTCTTTCACCTCCTGGCTTATTTCACTTAGCATAATGCTCTCCAGTTCCATCCATGCTGTTGCGAAGGGTAGGAGCTCCTTCTTTCTTTCTGCTGTGCAGTATTCCATTGTGTAAATGTACCATAGTTTTTTGATTCACTCATTTACTGATGGGCACTTAGGTTGCTTCCAGCACTTGGCTATTGTAAATTGTGCTGCTGTGAACACTGGGGTGCATAGGTTCTTTTGGAATGGAGTTACAGGGTTCTTAGCATACAGTCCCAGCAGTGGAATTGCTGGGTCAAAAGGCAGATCCATTTTTAGTTTTCTGAGGAAGTTCCATACTGTTTTCCACAGTGGCTGCACCAGTCTGCATTCCCACCAACAATGTGATACTAGGGTTCCCTTTTCTCCACAACTTGCCAGCATCATTGTTTATTGATTTGTTTATGATGGCCGTTCTTATTGGTGTGAAGTGGTATCTCATTGTGGATTTAATTTGCATCTCTCTGTTGGCTAGTGATGCTGAGCATCCTCTCATATGTCTCTGGGCCCTCTGTATGTCCTCCTTGGAGAAGTGTCTGTTCAGATCCTTTGCCCATTTTTTATTTTATTTATTTATTTATTTATTTATTTATGTATTTATTTTAAAGATTGTATGTATTTATTTTTAGACGGAGGAGAAGGGAGGGAGGAAGAGAGGGAGAGAAACATCAGTGTGTGGTTGCCTCTCATGCTCCCCCTACTGGGGACCTGGCTTGCAACCCAGGCGACCCTTTGGTTCACACCGGCTGGCACTCAATCCAGTGAGCCAACCAGCCAGGACCTTTGCCCATTTTTTAATTGGATTGTTTGTCTTCCTGGTGTGGAGTCATGTGAGTTCTTTATATATATTGGAGATCAAACCCTTGTCTAGGTATTATTGGCAAATATAGTTTCCCATATGGTTGGTTCCCCTTTCATCTTGCTGATGTTTTCTATAGCTGTGAAGCAGCTTTTTAATCTGATGAGATCCCATTTGTTTATTCTTTCCTTTATGTCCCTTGCTCTAGAGACCATATCGGTGAAAATATTGGTTGCGTGGAATATCTGAGATTTTCCTGCCTATGTTCTCCTCTAGGACTTTTATGGTGTTGTAACTTATATTTAAGTCTTTTATCCATCTTGAGTTTATTTTTGTGTATGGTGTAAGTTGGTTGTCAAGTTTCATTTTTTCTGCATGTAGCTGTCCAGATCTCCCAACACCATTTGTTGAAGAGGCTATTTTTACTCCATTTTATGTTTCTGCCCCCTTTGTCGAATATTAATTGACCATAGAGACATAGGTTTATTTCTGGGCTCTCTATTCTGTTCTATTGATCTATGTGTCTGTTCATATACGAGTACCAGACCTTTTTTGATTATAGTGGCCTCGTAGTATATTTTGATATCCGGTATCATGACCCCTCCTACTTACTTCTTTCTCAAAATTGCTGTGGATATTTGGGATCATTTATGGTTCCATATACATTTTTGAAATGTTTGTTCTCTCTCTGTGAAATATGTCATTGGTATTTTAATACGGATTGCATTGAATGTGTAAATTGCTTTGTGCATTATGGGCATTTTGCTGATGCTAATTCTTTGGATCCATTAACACAGTATATGCTTCCATTTATTTGTGTCTTCCTTAATTTCTTTCTTCAGTGTTCTGTAGTTTTCTGTGTACAGGTCTTTTACCTCCTTGGTAAGGTTTATTCCTATGTACTTTAGTTTTGTTGTTATTATAGCAAATGGGATTTTTTTTCTTGATTTTTGTTTCTGATATTTCATTGTTAGTATACAAAAATACCTTCCATTTCTGATTACTGACTTTGTATCCCTCTGGTTTACCAAATTCACTTATAGGTCGAGTAGTTTTTTGTGGAGTCTATAGGATTTCCTATGTACACTATCATGTCATCTGCAAACAATGACAGTTTTACTTCCTCCTTTCCAATTTGGGTGCCTTTTATTTCTCTTTGTTGTCTAATTGCTGAGGCTAGGACTTCCAATACTGTGTTGAATAGAAGAGGTGAAAGTGAGCATCCTTGTCTTGTTCCAGGTCTTAGTGGGAAAACTTTTAGATTTTGCCCATTGAGTATGATGTTGGCTGTAGGTCTCTCATATATGGCCTTTATTATGTTTTTGTATAGTCCCTCTACTCCCACTTGGCTGAGGATTTTTATCATAAATGGGTGCTGTACCTTATCAAATGCTTTTTCCACATCTATTGATATGATCATGTGATATTTGTCTTTTGTTTATGTGATGTATTACCTTTATTGATTTACAAATATTGTACCACCCTGGCATCTCTGGGATGAACTCCACTTGACCTTTTTAATGTATTTCATGTATGATCTTTTTAATGTATTGCTGGATGCAGTTTGCCACTATTTTGTTGAGGATTTTCATGTCTATGTTCATTGGCGATATTGGCCTGTAGTTGTCTTTCTTTGTTGTGTCTTTATCTGGTTTTGGGATTGGGATGATGCTGGCTTCATAAGAAGAGTTTGGGAGTCTTCCCTCTTCTTGGAGTTTTTGGAATAGTCTGAGAAGGATAATAAGGGTCAGCTCTTCCTTAAATGTTTTGTAAAATTCTCCTGTGAAACCATCCATTCCGGGGCTTTGGTGTGCCAGGAGTTTTTTCATTACTGCTTTGATTTTGTCATCTGTTATTGGTCTGTCCAGGCTTTCTTCTTCTTCTTCATTCAGTTTTGGAGGATTTCATTTTTGTAGAAATTTGTTCATTTCACCATGGTTTTAAAATTTTTTGGCATATAGTTCTTAATAGTAATTTCTTACAATTCTTTGTATTTCTGTGGTATCAGTTGTAATCTCTCCTCTTTCATTTCTGATTGTGTTAATTTTGGTCCTCTCTCTTTTTTTCTTGATGAGTCTCCTTAAAGGTCTGTCGATTTTGTTTATCTTTTCAAAGAACCAGCTCCTGGATTTATTGATCCTTAGAATTTTGCTTTTCATCTTTATGTCATTTAAGTCTGCTCTAATCTTGGTTATTTCCTTCCTTCTACTTGCTCTGGGCTGTCTTTGTTGTTGTTCCTCCAGTTCTTATAGGTGTAGGGTAAGGATGTTTATTTGAAATGTTTCTATCTTTTTTAGGTAGGCCTGTATTGCTATGAACTTCCCTCTCAGTACTGGCTTTGCTGAGTCATAAGTTTTGGACCATCGTGAGTTCATTTTCATTTGTTTCCAGAAGGTTTTTGATTTCTTCTTTGATCTCATTCTTAACTCATTCCTTGTTTAATAACATGCTATTCTATCTGCATGAATTGGAGTTTTTTTTTTCCTTGAGATTGGTTTCTAGTTTCAAGCTCTTGTGGTCTGAGAAAATGCTTGATATGATTTCAATTTTCTGAATATGTTGAGACTTGTTTTGTGTCCTTTCATATGGTTTATCTTTGAAAATATTCCTTGTGCATTTGAGAAGAATGTGTATTTTGCTTCTTTGGGATGAAAGATTCTATATATATAAGTTAAGTCCATTTGATCTAATGCGTCATTCAGTTCCACAATATCCTTGCTGATATTTTGTTTGCAAGATCTATCCATTGTTGACAATGGGGTGTTAAAATCTCCTACTATGATTGTTTTTCTGTGAATATCTTTCTTGAAGTCCTCCAAGATTTTTCTTACATATTTGGGTGCTCCTACATTGGGTGCATATGTATTTACAATATTTATGTGTTCTTGATGGATTCTTCCCTTTAGTATTATGAAGTGACCTTCTGGGTCTCTTTATTATGTTTGTTTTGAAGTCTATTTTGTCTGATGTAAGTATTGCTACCCCAGCCTTTTGTTTTCCTGTTAATTTGCTTGGAATATTTTTTTCCAGCCCTTCACTTTCAGTCTGTGTATGTCTTTTGTTCTGAGGTGGTTCTCTTGTGGGCAGCATACATGTGGGTCATATTTTCTAATCCATTCAGCTACCTATGTCTTTTGATTGGAGCATGTAATTTATCTACATTTAAGGTTATTATTGATAGGAACTTATTCATTGCCATTTTACTCTCTTTATACCTGTGTTCTTCTCTTCCTCACTCTTTTTCTTCATCTTCTTAAATGAGTACCTTTAGCATATTTTGCAGTGCTGGTTTGGTGGAGGTATATTCTTTTAGCCTTATTTTGTCTGGGAAACTCCTTAGTTCATCTAATATTTTAATTGAGAGCCTTTCTGGGTAGAGTAGTCTTAATTGCAGGCCTTTCCTTTTCATTACTTGGAATAATTCTTGCCATTCCCTTCTGGCTTGTAGTGTTTCTATTGAGAAGTCAGGTGCTAGCCTTATCTGATCTCTCTTATGTTACTTTTGTTTCTCCTTTGCTGCCTTTAAGATTCTCTCCTTGTCTGTGAATTTTGCCATTTTAATTATGATGTGTCCTGGAGTTGGCATCTTTGGGTTCCTCTTGATTGGGACCTTCTCTGCAACTTGGACTTGTGTGACCTTTTTTTTCTATCAAATTAGGGAAGTTTTCCATCATTACTTTTTCCAATACGTTTTCTATCCTTTGCTCCTCTTCTTCTCCTTCTGATATCCCTATTATTCGGGTATTATTACGTTTTATGGTGTGCTGCTTTGTACTTAATCCCTCTTTGTATTTTTTGAGTTTTTTTCCTTTTTCTTGCTCTATCTGGGAATTTTTTTCTCCCTTTTCCTCCAGCTCACTGTTTTGATCCTCTGTTTCATCTAGCCTGTTTATGAAATTTTCTACTGTGTTCTTTAATTCAGAAATTCTATTCTTCGTGTCCTCTTGGCTCTTGTTGATTGTTTCTATTTCCTTTTTCATGCTGGTATAGTTTGCAGTAAGTTCCTCATAGCTTCCCTGTATTTTTTGGTAATTCTCAGTGAGCTCATTGAGCTTCCTTATAGCCATGTTTTGGACTCAATGTCTGATAGTTGATTTGCCTCTATTTCATTTAGCACTCTTTCTGAGGATTCCTCCTTTCCTTTCAATCTGGGGTTGTTTCTTTGTCTTTCCATTATTTGTGAGACTCTTGTTTATTTCTGCTTCTTAAAATGATCTGTTTTTACTTCCTGACTTTGTGGTGTGATCTTCTATGGTAGGAGACCTATGAGATTCAATGGTATAGTCTCCTCGATCTCCTGAACTTAATGTTCTTGGGATACCATTTATGTTAGCTTTCTGGATGTAATTGGGTTTTGATTGTTGTTGGGTCGTTCTTTGGTGGGTCCTTCCCTCCAGCTGGTTGACTGAGTTTCACTCTACTCACCATGTCTCGTATGCTGTTGTGCAGGTGCTGCCAGAAGAAAATCACAAAGCCCAGGGAACAAACCCACATCTGCAAAAATAACTCCCCTGACCCCCACAATCCCACTATCAACAGCAAATGGATGAGTATTAATAAGAGTGTAAAGAGATTAAGACTATTATAAGAAAGGAGAGTGAATATGAGATGACCTACTGAAAGAAAAATGATTTTAAGAGGGTAGAGGGAGGAACACTAGTAAGAGTTTGGATTTGGAGCAATGCAAAGAGACAAAGTAAAATTTACATCATGAATAAAAGGGGAATGAAGAAGGTGGAATATGCATAAACTTGATGGACAAAAAATAGATGTTAAAAACTATGGAGGAAAGAAAATATCTCAAATCATGGAGAAGATATCAGTGGATTTCGTCTCAGTAGCCTCTTGTATTTACCACTGTTTTTTCTTTCTGAATCTGCCTCTGGTGATGTCAGATGTTGACCCCGTCTGGCCTTAGGCAGCCAGCTCAAGACTTCCAGGGATGTACTGTCTGTGGCTTTCTCCTTCAGTTGTTAATCTAGTCACTCTTCACTCAACGGTCAGGCTTAACCACCACAGAGCCAGGGAAGAGACCCTCCTGGGGTTTGGGTTATTGCTTCACCTCAGGCCGGTCCTGCTCGGAGGGGAGTGGTCTGCCTAAGCAACATGGCTGCTGCTGTATGGGGGATGACTCAGCACCGGGACCCCAGCATCTACTCTCTCAGTTCTTTCCCCAAAGCCTTTATCCCCAGTATCTCCTCAGGTGTCTGTAGCCCACTCTGCTCTCATGTTTGCTGGAGCCAACGGTAAGTGGCTGCAAAAGCAAATTTCTGTGCTGGCCCTTTAAACAGCTCTTTGCATCTCCAGCCATCCATCTCTGGCAGAGAGCAACCTTGCCGTTTTTCACTGCTGGTTGTTATCTGTGTACTTTTTGGGCTCTGGTGCTCTGGGCTGGGGATCCCACCTTAGGGTTTAGACCCCACACTTCTCAGGGGAATCCAACTGGCCACTTAATTATCCCTCTGGTGCTGTCCCCTCTGGGTACCCGGCCAGCCCTCTTGAGTCTCTACCATACTCCTTACCAGTCAGATTGTGCTGAAGATGTTGTTTCTGTCTCTCTGAGGTTATAAGGCTTCTCTCTTTCTATTATTCAGTTGTTTGTTCAGGGTGATTTCTCCACAATTTACTTGTAATTTCAGATTGGTCCTTGGAAGAGGTTAGTGTGATTTCCATTCACTTCTCTGCCATCTTGTCCCTTGAGTGTTCCTATTTTTATACTGCGTTATTTCTAGATTTAAATGTATAAGGTCTGTCCAGAAAAAGTCCAGCCATTGTTTATATAATGAGAACAGTTTGTGTGACATTGATGTAACCTGGCAGCCAAGGAGAGTGGACTGGAATGCACGTGTGTGAACAATGATGACTTTACTGTCTAGTCAGTGGAGACAGTAGATGCAACTGAGTGAGCATGTGTGCTGTGTGGCCGTCACATTCAAAATGACTGAGTAGAGCAATGAATCTGCATCAGATTTTGTGTCAAGTTTGAACATTGCTGCATGGAATGATTCAGAAAGCTACAGCTGTGGGAAACTGGTGATTGGCAGCTTCATCATGACAACACACTTGCTCATGCACCGTGTCTTTCTTGTACAGGGTTTTGTGGTGAACATCAAATCACCCAGGTGACTCAGCCCCACTATAGATTTGGCACCCTGAGAGTTCTGGCTTTTCCTAAAACTAAAATCACCCTTGAAAGAGAAGAGATTTCATACCTTTGATGAGATTCAGGAAAATACAACAAGGCAGCTAGTGGTGATTAGAACTGTATGAGGTTCCAATGATGCCTACTTAAAGTGTAATTGTTCTATGTACAATGTTTCTTGTATCTTGTATCTTCTTCAATAAATGTCTCTATTTTTCACAGTATGTGGCTGGATACTTTTCTGGACAGACCTCGTGCTACTTAAAAAATTTTAATTTATTCACAATGGCCAAGTGGTAGAAGCAACCCAAGTATCCATGAAACAAACTGTGGTCTATCCATATAATAAAATGTTTATTGTACCCTGAACCTGGCTTGGTAAATGTGAGCTTGCTTCTTGGGTAAGAAAACAGTAGTTTTAACTTACAGTGGTAGGTATTCAAGCAGCTCCATGTCCTCATATTTTAAATGCCTTGTGTGCCTTTGCAACTCTTTTTTTCCCCAGTGTGTAAAAGAAGGAAAGAGTCTTTGTGACGGGTTGCTGCGTTTGAGTGACCCTGCCAGCTAGTGACATGGAGAAGCGTCAACGAAGAAGGAAGTGGGTTTATTTTATAACTGAAATATCACTTCTGGGGTTGTTCATGGAAGACCTTAAAACCTTGGTGAGTTGCTCAGAGACTTTTCATTGAAAAAAAGTAAGCCTTCTACAATACAAAGTAACTGTTTCAATCCTCATTTTTCTTTATTTTTCTCTCTGATGATGTGGACCAGAAGCCTCTTCATAGGGATGCTTGAATTACACATCTGAGAAAGTCATGTGGTCATGTTTCCTGCCACAACACAAAGCCCTGCAGCCCCACACTGGTGCTGCACAGTGAGGGGCCGATGGACACACATGCTGGTGAACTTGTAGAATATTGGGACGTGGGCAGACAAGATGCCAAAGAGTTTTTGTATCATGGAAAGTAGAAAGGGATTACTCACTTTTTGGAGTTGGGATTTTTCAATAATAGCTTTCTGGACAATTCTCATTCTTCTTTGTGAAATAGTCTGCTTTAGATTTTTTAATTTGGGGGTCAGGTTATTTTGTAAAAGTGGTACAAAAATATTACATTGTAACCATAAGGGGGAATTTTTCTTCATCTTCACCCAAGGATATGCTTATTGATTTTAGAGAAAGGGGAAGGGAGGGAGGTAGCGAGGGAGAGAAACATCCATGCAAGAGAGGTACATTGATTGGTTGCCTCTCCTACTTGCCTGACCTACGCATGTGCCCTGACATTTGGGAATCAAACCCCTGACCTTTTGCTGTATGGGATGACACCCAGTCAACAAAGCCACACCGGCTGGGGCAAGGGGGAAATGTTTTAAAACAACAATGTATCTGAAATTTCATCCTCATAGTATATCAGAATTTCCCCTATGGGGTCCTATCCATACACTCATATTCATATTATTTGTATGAAAATACAATAATGTTTGTTTCTACCTTTTCATTGATGTATCACATTGATGTTTTCATATAGTTTCTTAGAGGAATTTTGATTATATAAAATATTTCTGTAGTTTACCATACAATGTACAATGTAACATATGTACATTGTACATTGTACAATGTTTCTTGTATCTTGTATCTTCTTCAATAAATGTCTCTATTTTTCACAGTATGTGGCTGGATACTTTTCTGGACAGACCTCGTGCTACTTAAAAAATTTTAATTTATTCACAATGGCCAAGTGGTAGAAGCAACCCAAGTTGCTGTTTACAACCCCCTTTCAACCCAAGTTTAAAGATGTTACCATAACATCTTTAAAAATGTTTTTAAGCATAAGGTCATTGTTGTCATTCTTGTTAAGATTCATTTTATATTTATTAAGACCCACTAATGAAACACATGTCTAGGCTAGTCTGTGAAATTGATTAAAACATACAAAAAAGGCAAACCCCTCACAAAGACTTTGGTGGATCTTTTCTTCAGGACTGGTAAAAATAACACCCCTCTGTCACCTATGCTTATTTAATTGATCAGTATTAATTGGATACCTGCAGTGGTCAAGGCATTGTGTGAGAAACATCATTATAGAACAGTCAGTTACTGCCCCGAACCCTGGGTGTCATGTGGGATGGGAAGGACACAAATTAGGTACTATTGGGTCTATAGGGTAAAGGAAACATATTGGGTCCTTTACAATGACTTGGGGAGATATCAAGGAGGAAGTGGATTTTAAATTGGAGTTGGGGAATGGGTAGGAAAAGACTGAAGACATTCTGTTATCAGAGGTTGACAAAAGCAAAGTCACTGAAGAAGGCACCTGTCAGGAATGTTCGAGCTATGGGTAGTCCACATTCTTTGTAGTGCAGAGTTCATATGGGGAAATGGCTCTGGAATACTCTGGAATACTCTGGAATACTCTGGAATAGCCAATAGTGTACAGGTGGATTATGGAGGGCCCTAAAGCTTTGTTTAAATGGGAAGCCACAAATGGTTTTTAATTATATAAGTGACTTCAAAAGATAGCTTTAAAATATTAATCTGAATGGTTTAAAATAATTTATTTATTAATTTTAGAGTGGGTGGAAGGGAGAGAGAAAAACATTGAATTATTGTTCCACTTATTTACGTATTCATTGGTTGATTCTTGTGTGAGCCTTATCCAGGCATTGAACCCACAACATTGTGATATTGGGATGATGCTCTAACCAACTGAGCTAACTGGCCAGGGCTTAATCTAAGTGATTTTGTTCAAGATCTGGTGAAGGGGCCCAGTCTACAGGCAGAGAACACAGTTAATGGCCAGGGAGTGGGTGGCACAAATAAGAAGTGAGGGTGGCCAGGCAGAGGTGGATACAATTTGGAACTGAAGGGAGACATGAATGGTTATTCTGAGTATTTGAATTTGGGATGATGAAAGATGCCACACACTAAAAGAGGACAGGCAGGGAGAGTACCCAGTTTTAGGCAGATCCTCAGTCCACCTTTGGATGTTGAGTTTGGGATCCAGGTGTAATACTGAAGCTAAAGGGCAAGGTCGGGGGGAGACTGGAGTTAATCACAAAGAAATACAGATCTAGAAATGGATGAGATCTGAGAAGGAGAACTTTAAAGGGAAAAGAACAAAGAACAGAAGTCTGGGGAATGACCACATTTCAAGAGAATGGACAAATAGGGCAACACCAGGAGCCAGATGGTCAGTAAATACATTCTTGTTGGGGCTGGGTTGGGGGGACTGAAAAAAAAAGAAAAGGTACAGGTCCAGGGTCCTAAATGCATGTAAGCAAATGCAGGTGTTGAGTAAAATACTTTTTACTTTTGAGAAAGTAACATTGCCCTCTTTTGAGAATTTTGCTGATGGAAGGGAGGAAAAGAGATAAGCGGTCATTTTCCCTTTCAAGGCTAGACTGTAAGTAGGCACTTCAGTTGTCAGAGGACAATTCATTCTGATTCCTACTCCCTGGAAGAGTCAATGGAGTACTGGTTCCTCTCTCTCCTGAGGAGCTGAAGTTTCCATCGGCTGCCTCTTATGACAATACAGTGTAGGAGCAGATTCAATACATCTGCAGAACTGGAAGAGTTACCTTTACTTGAGGAAATTTAACAGGAACAAGTTTAAAAGAAAACAGAACTCAGTGTTAACACCTAAGCCCAAGAGAAAGGGAGAGAACCCTGCATTTGGCCTAGTCAGACTGGTAGGTCTTCCTGGCCTACCAGTCTTCCTGAATCTGCGTGCCACTGCAGGTGAGCAGAGCTCCTTCCCTCCACCCTCTGTCCAACATCAGCCAGTGCTGGACAACCTAAATCCAGTATGTCACATGCCCCGAAGACCTAGGTCTAATGACTGAGTTAAAGAATTTCAGGGCTGGAGGAACCTTAAAGGTCACTATTTGATTACAAACAGGGACTGTTAGAATGACTGCCTGCAGGCCAATTCCTGCCCTGGTATAAAGCTTTTACTGTCTGGATTCCAGATAGTGTCTATTCGGCAGCCAAGCTGGACTGAACACATGGCATAATATCAATTCTCAGACCTGACTTTTGTTTCTGCTCAATCCCTGACCCTTTGCACTGGCACAATGAAAGTGCCGCAGTAAGCAGGGCAAGCAGGGCACACAGGAGACCAACGTGCAGGCCAGATTAGGGGCTGTGATCAGAGGCAGGCGAGTGTGCGCTCTGTGCCCTTTCGTCACATGGCTGAGCTCAGAGCGCCGTTTATTAGAAAACACTGCCTAGCTCTTGGAGTCACGGAATCGATGACAGTGCACTTTAACATGTTTTGTTCAGCAAGTGAAGCACAGTCATTCTGAAAAACAGGGAGGCCAAGTTGGGAAATAGATGAAAACAGACTTTATTTGCTTTAGTTCTTAAGTGGGTTGTGGGGCATGATGCTCTTCTGCTACTTTGTGAGCATCAGAGTTTTTTGTTTTGGGATAGGTGCAAAAATGAAAGTCATCAAACATTGGGGGAATAAGTCCACCAAACTATCCTGAATTTACCCAAGTAAAGTGAGGTGAGAAGTCCTCCCACGCAGTGAGAGGTGAGACCCAGGGCGGCAAACAGGAGACTAAATTTATATAGTCTTTTTGGGAAGCAGCTTGGCAATGTGCTTCAAAAAGCCTGGAGTTTATCCTTTAACCTAGCAATTCCACTTCCAGAAATTTGTCCTAAAGCAGTAGGGGAAAAAGATTTATGTACAACAAGCATTATTTAAAATAGCCCCAAATTGCAAATAAATGCCCAGAAATTGGATTCTGCTTAAATCAATTGTACATCTGTATGGTAGACCATTATGGACCCTTTAAAATCACAATTTTAAAGAAAATTATATTAACATGCAGAAATGTTCATATATATTAAGTAAAAAGTATCAGAATACATATGCGTTCTGATCCTAGTTTTGTGTAAGTATACTCTTAGAAAATGCCTCAAAGAAAATAGCTCAAAATGTTAGTAAGGAGTATCTGTGGTGGTGAGATTTTAAATGTCTTCTATGTTTTTCTTCATGCTTTGGTGTTTGTACTTTCAGTATAATGTATCTTAGTGTATATATTTTTTTACTTGAAATTTATTGGACTTTCGTATCTATGGATAGGATTTTTCATTAATCCTGGCAGATCCTCAGCTGTACTATTTTCAAATGTTGTCTCTGTTTCCTTCCTTTTAGTATATTGATTAAAAGTCCATGGGACCTTCTTTCTGTGTTCTTCATGTCTCAGAACCTCTTTTTCATGTTTTCATTTCTTTGACTCGCCATGCAACAAAGTAGATAATTTCCTCAGCTGTATCTATATTATTCAGATCATCAATTCTTTCACTAGCTGTGTGTTAAAGCTATCCATTGAGTTTTAAATTCAATTATTATTTTTAAATTTCTAGAACTTTCTTTTGGTCATTATAATTTCTTGTTACATTTTTTTCCAGGGGAAAAGAAATTTCTTTATTTAAAACTGTTTTTTTTTTTTTCTGTGAAACTGCAAGTTTACGAAGGAAAACTCCTAGCCCGTGCCTTCTGCCCCCCACCACCCATCACAATCCCAACCTGCCCCCACTCCTGTTCAGATCTTTGACAGGAGGTGTTCCCCATGATAGTCTTCTGAAATCCTGACAATGTTTGAGGGGTTCAGGGCCAAGGATGGGGCTGCAGTGATTTTACTTCTCTCCATTCCTGGCTTTTTGCAACCTCCCTCCTCTCCCCACCTTCTTGATTTTGGACTGAGTGAAAAAAATACCTCATTTCTGGGGAAATTGAGGGAAATACATACACAAGCAATCCAACCCATACTTAACATATTTTGCAACAAGCCCTCCACATTCTTACCCCTCCAAAGTACAAATAGTAGTTTAAAAAAAGATGTAAGGACACATCACAGGGGAAGGTGGCATTTCCTCAAAATTACTGTGCCTAAGGGTTGTGGGAAGAGGGAAGATAGGCCAGCCATGCAAGCGCCCGATGGCCTCCACACCACACGCTGTGTGAAGCTGCCTGAACAAGTGAAGAACACCTGAGCTTTACAAAACAAAGGAGAATACTTGGTGCCTTGATAAATTTACTTCTTGATGGACAGGACTGGAGCTGGGTGAGCCTCTTCACCAGTTCTATGTGTTTCCCTTTGTCTTATCATGACCCCTTTGGCTATCACCTCTGATATGCAAAAGTGAGAAATTAAAAAAGAAAAAAATCAATTAATTTATAACAATATTTATTTCCCAAAACGAAATGAAGAACCACCATCAACGGCACCCCACCTCCCCTGCCACACTCCCAAAATACAGATGGATCTCAAGGTTTATTTTTCTTAAAAAAAAAAAAAAAAAAAAGGCCCAATCAACACTTTCCTGAAGTAGCAGAACTTTCACCTAGGGATTCTAGGATTAGCAGGCAAGGGGTGAAGAGGCAGAGTGAGGAGGCAGAATGAGGAGGAGAGAGACAGAAGCAGAGACAGGCAGAGACAGAGAAACTGTTTACATGTATGTATGAGAGAGAGATTTTGGGTGTGTGTGCTTCTGTGTAAGAAAGGGGGAGAGAGAGAGAACAACTGAAAAAGGAAAAAGCCAAAAGGGGACAGACAGAGCCCACTTTTCCCTTAGGAGACCCCATCTTCCCTGCCACATTGTCAGTGCTCTTGGGACCAAATCTGGTGGGGGAAGGGACAGTTCCATTTGCCCTTCTGTCTGTGCTTCTCCTGTGACTGGGATTTGTCCTCTGGATGCCTGCATCCTCTTCAAAATTCACCTTGTGAGACCCCACCCCTGTGGCCCTGATGGGTGAGATCAGTTGGAAGTGTCAACATGAATGCTGCCTGGTTCCTCTGTTGGTGATGTCATTAAGGATGGAGTCACACTGGAGAGCTAGACATCTGGCCTCCCCTGAAGCTAATCCCATAGCCCTGGCCCCATCTTGTGTCAGGTGGACCTCGGTAGCCTGCTTGTTGACATTGTGAAATTTTGGCTTGGCCTCTAGGCAGCAGGGGCTCCAACTGTGTTGTGTCCAGATGGTGCTGTGCTTCCCCTGGGTGGTGTTCACCATGCGCTCCATGTCCCTGGGTCCTAATGGGTGGTGAACTTGTCATATGCCCACTCATACAACCCCAGCTGTAAGTGCTGGGCATGGTGCAAGTTTGCTATGACAGTCCAAGTATCCGATGGCATTTTGGGGGGATATACTGCTCCTTCCTTGGGCCCAGCCCTGCCCATGGCCAGAAGCATGTGTCCATGCGTACTAGCTGGGAGTCTGCCGGCCCTTCTCCTGGGGGTTTCCAATAGTCTGTCCCATATACGACATGTTTGTTAGGCTTCTTCCAGGATCTGATTGGTGATGATCATTATCTCCTGCAGAATGTCCCCGATGTCCCTTCCTTTGGCCCTACCACCTTAAGCCTCCTGTCTCTCCATCCACCAATCCCAGGATCCAGCAGCTGCTCATCTATAGTTGGGGGTATCCTTCTCCCTGACCTGCCCCCCCAACCTGATTATTGTCCCCATACTTGCTGGGAGCACTGCTCTCTCCTCTCCAACCCCTGCCCATGTTCCTGGGAGTTCACCTGGTCCTGACGGAAGGGCTGGGGTTCTGGCTGCTCCCTGCCCCAACCCCCAGGAGATCCTGGACCCCTGGTGGAAAAAATGGAGCCGAGACAGAAAGGGTTTCCTTTTCTCTAGATTTGCAGTCTCATATTTTAGTTCTTTAAACATAGTAAACATAGTTATTTTAATTCTGTGTCTAAAATTGGAAGCCTTGGTAAGTCTATTTGTGTTGTTTCTGTTCTCACTTATCAAGCCTCATTTCTTTCATACATGTAATGGGTTTTATCTGTGATCTCTGTAAGGGTAAATAATAAAATGAATTTTTCTGGCTGCTGGAAGGGAGAAGACCAGTACCTCTTTCATAGCTACTCACTAGAAAATCATTTGTGAGTTTGAGATAAGGGTGAATATGATTTCCTCTAGATAAAATTTATGGGTGTTTCTCCCAGTTTGGAGGCACCTTAAATCCAATTCTCAATGTGAAGGGATTTTGTTGAACTAGTAGTGTGAATTCAGGCTATAAATCTTTATGAAGACTAGCTGTGGTCATAAGTTTTCTGGAGTTCCTGTCCACTTAGCACCAAGGATTAAAACAGGAGAAGTTTCTTGCAGTCTTTGTAGAGGGAAGGGATTTATTTTATTTTTCCTCCTTATTTTAAAGCTGAGTTGTAGTTCTTTGCAGTGCCAGTTTTGGGGTGCCAATTAGACTCCTTGGATGGGCCCTGGACTTTACCCTTAACCCCAGTCCCTCTCATGAGGCCATCGAAACTGAGACTTAAATTAATCCTGAGTCCTTTCTTTCTGTACATTTTGCACAGTCAATCTGACAGGATATCACAATTGTTGGGAACCACCCTGCCTGGTTTCAGAAGCTGTAAGCCCCGCCAAGGCTAAGGCTGAGGGAGTGACCTTGGACCATAAGCCACCAAGGAGACAAAAGCTTATCTCCCTGGCAGGAGCACTGCTTCTGCTCCTCTTTCCATAACTGGCCCCCAATGCTTGGTCAGTTAGGCAATGACAGGTAAGATTCCCCAAGGGGGGAACGACCTAAGACAGGCATGATCACGTGGGAGGCTCCCAAGGAAGGACTTTGGGGGGTACAGCAAAAGGGGGCAAAGGACCCTCACCCCTCGGCTTTCACAAAGCCTGAGTCCTCATTCTGTCTGGGAGAAGTCTCCTAATCTCTTGGCTGCCTCACTTCTCTTGCTCCACCTAAGCCTGAAACAATGACAGAGGGTGGTGCAGCCCTGTGCTGGAAAGGCGGGTTCCCTGGGCATCAGGCCTAAGAAAGAATATGTAAAATCCTGTGAAACCTGCTTTGTTTAGAATGCTCTCAATTAAATGATAAGGGCCCAAGCAAGAAGTGAGTTTGTTCCTCAAAGCTTTACAGCTCTTTAGCTATCTGACCCTGACTCCAAATAGGCCCTCAGAGTTCTTTGTTATCTATTGTTTGATCCTTACTGCCTGACAATGATTAATAAGCCTTATCTGTAATCCTGTGCAAAAGAACCAAATAAAAGCCCATTGAGGAACGGCTCCTGGCCCTTCTCCTTTGAGAGATTGGCCACCTTTCCTCCCCAAGCAGATCACGTCTTGGTAGACTAATTCTCATCCGTGGTGGCTGGGGGTGGGAGGCGGGGGTGGGGGGGGCCCTGCGGGCAGAGCCCCCCCCCCCCACAATATCTCTATCTGTAAGTATAACTAGAATCTGACCACTTCCCATCACTTCAATGGTCCAAGACACCATTATCTCTAGCTTGGGTTACCACAATAGCCACCTAACTGGTCTTCTTGCTTCCCCCTTATACTCTAATAGTCTTCTCTCAACACAGCAGCAAGAATGGCTCATTTATAAATCATTATCACTCCTCTCCTCCAAATCCTGAAATGGTTTCTCACTTTACTTGGAGCAAACACAAAGTTATTACAGTGTCCTATTAGACCCCTTGTCTCTCCAACCTTATTAACTGCTACTGCCCCCTGGCTCATGCTGTTAAAGCCACATGACCTCCCTTATGTTTCCTTAGGCACAAAGGCTCTCTCTTCACTTAGATATTCTTTACTTCTTTTAATGCTTTGCTCAAATGGTGTCACTTTTTCAGGAAGGAACCCTGTTGAATCTAGTGAATATGGCAAACCTTCCCATCCCACTAGACTCCCTATCCCCATACTAGGCTGTACTTTTTCTTTGAGTGCACTTATCAGATTTATCAGATTCTAGGTATTGTCATTTTCTCATTTTTATGTTTTTAAAAAATTATTCATCTCACCCCACTAGATTGTAAGGGTAAGGATCTTTGTTTTACTCTCTCCTGAGATATACAAATCACAAACCCTCGTTCACATGGTGTGTGGTCAGAATTTACACTATTTGAATGGTCTGAGAAAAATATTAGTCAAAATATAGACCCAAGTGTTCCTGAGCTAGGAATGCCCCCAGAACTCAAAACTAGACCTCGAAAAAATTCCAACATAAAAAGTTGTATAGAAGAAAAGCTCACAAATACATATTACTAAATACACAGAAAATAACAAGAGTCAGCAGAGATAAATTACAGCTGTAGACCCATGAAAAATGAAGATACTGGAATTTACTATGTGAAAGCATAAAGTGATTATTTGAAGAAATACAAAAAGATGACTATATGGCTGTTGAAATAAACTTATAAGACTGAAATATTAATAAAATGGAACTTTGAGGACTGAAAATCATAACAATTGAATTTAGAAACTCAGTGGGTGGATTGAATAGCAGATCAGACACAGCTAAAAGTGAGCTAGAGGAAATTGACTGCAAACTATTGACAGAGACAAAGAGATGAGGTTAAGACAAAGAATCATAATGAAAATGTCTGATATAAGTTTAATTGTAGTTCCAAAAGTTAAAAATGTAATATTTGAAGAGATAATGACTACAAAACTACAGGCTGATGAAGGACAGCTATCCTCACATTCTGGAAGCAGAAATTCAAAGGGAAAATTCATATGTAAATTCAGTATAATAAAAGTGCTGAACATCAAAGTAAAGAGAATATAATTCTTAAAAGCAGTTACAAAGAAAAAAATTAATTTCAGTGCCAAAACAATTAGACTTATGGTGACTTTTTAACTCAGTAATGGAGGTCAAAAGACAGCGGAACAAAATTTTCCAAGTGCCATTACCCTAAATTTCTATATATGTTGAAACTTTGAGATTGTAAGGATGAAATAAAGATATTTCAGATAAATTAAAACTGAGCATTTACTGACATTGTCTACACTAGAGTATAGTGTATATACTCCAATGTATATATGTCAAGAAGCAGAAAAAGTTCTGAGATGCTAGAGCGAAATGATAAATATGATAAATCTAAAAAGTTTATATAGGATTAGAATGATATGTCCTATGAATATCTGGTAGAATTCTCTTATGACTACCAAAGCCTATTGTGTTCTTTGTGGCAAGGTTGGTAGCCACTGGTTCAATAGTTCATTTAATAGTTACATGAAGTCTGTCCAGAAAGTATACAGCCATGTAATATGAAAAACAGAGACATTTACTGAAGAAGATACAAGAAACATTATACACAGGACAATGATGCCTCGGTCCCCTTGAAAGTAGGCACCTTGGGACCTTACAGAGTTCTCCCAGCATCTCTTTCACTGTCCAAAACACTCTGCAAATTCCTTTGTTGGAATTGCCATCAGCTGCTCTGTAATATTTTTGTGAATCTCATGGACAGTCTGAAATCTCTTCCCTTTCAAGGGTGATTTTAATTTTGTGAAAGGCCAGAAGTCTCAGGATGCCAAATTTGGGCTGTAGTGGGGCTGAGTCACCTGGGTGATTTGATGTTTCACCAAAACACTCTGCATGAGACGTGATGCGTGAGTGGGCACATTGTAGTGATGAAGCTGCCAATCACCAGCTGCCCACAGCTGTGGCTTTTTTCACCACATTGCATCTCTCAACTAATGAAGGAGCACTGAGGTAGAGCTCCTTATTAATTGTTTGGCCTGGAGGGGTGTAATAGGAACAACACCTTCCCAATCCAAAAACACAGTTAACATGGTCTCAGTCTTGCTGCAACTTTGCCACACTGTCTTAGGGCATGGAGAACCAGTCAGCTTCCATTGGGACAACTGGACCTTTGTTTCAGATCAGAGCAGTAGACCCACCATTCATCTCCAGTTATTACCTTCTTGAGGAAATTTGGTTCGTTAGTGGTGGTTTGAGTCCAGTCATAAGCAACTGCAGCATAATGTTCCTTTTGGTAGCAGAAGTCATGGACTGAATTTCACCACAATACATTTCATGCCAGGATCCTGCATCAGAATCTTGGACACAGTAGTTTTTGGAATCCTCACATCAACTTCTAATTCTTGTACTGTCAGTCACTGATTTTGGTTGATTGCTGCTCGTACATATCAGAATTCTCAGGTGTTCTGCTTATGATAGGCCTTCCAGAATGTGGATCACTTTCAACAGATTCTTGACCACCTTTGAAGCACTTGTGCCACACTTTTATTTGTACTGCACTCATTGTATCATTACCAAAAACCTTCTGAATTATCCAAATAGTTTCCACAAGCAATGTTCAAGCTTAATGCAAAATTTGATGCAGATTCGTTGCTCTACTCAGTCATTTTGAAAGCAATGGCTACACAGCACACATGCTCACTCAATGGTGTCTACTGCCCCCACTGACTAGTACAGTGAAGTTGTCATTGTTCACACATGCGCATTCCAGTCCACTCTCTTTGGCTGCCAGGTTTCAATGATGTTGCACAAACCATTCTCATTATATTAACAATGGCTGGACTTTTGCTGGACAGACCTTGTAGGAGCATTCAGTTTGTGTTTTTTTGGAGTCAGTTTTAGTAATTATATTTTTCTAGGATTTTCTATTTTATTTCATTTCTTAAATTTACTGGTGTACAGCTACTCATAATATTCTCATAGCTGTTTATTGTTTATTACTATTTATCTGTAGCTTGCAATCATTTTGTAAAATGATTTGGCATTGTGCCAAAGCAATTTTACTCTGTGTATAAAGTCAAGGTTAGCTGACACATGAGCCCTGGAGGCATGTACAAATATGTTCACAGCATCATTTTTACATTAGCCTAAAGATGAAAACAACCTGAATGCTCACTAGCAGTTGAAAAGATAATGAATACAATGGATATAGCAATACAACATATGGCAACTAAAATGAGCAAACTACTGCTTAATTCAACAATATGGATAACGCTCAGAGACTTAATGTTAAAAAGCAAAAAGCACATTTCAAGGGAACATATAGACATGTACCCCACAATGATATTTTTGTTCAATAACAGACCTTATATACTACAGTGATTTCATTAAGATTAAAATTCCTATCTCCTAGTGATGTCATAGCCATCAGGACATTGTGGCACAACACATTACTCAGGTGTTTGTGGTGATGCTGGTGTAAACAGACCTACTCTACTGCCAGTCACATGAAAGTACTGCACATACAATTATATATAATAATAATAATAAATGACATGTTACTAGTTTATACATTTAGTACACGTTACTGGCTTATGTATTTAGTATACAGTTTAGAGTGCACTCTTTCTGCTTATAAAAAAAAAGGTGCTGTAAAACAGTATCCATGTTATGCTGGCAGTAACCTCATACCTCTCATGTTTACCATGTCTCTGATGTCACTTAATCTTGTTCTTGCTGTAATCCTGTATTGTGTTCTACAGAAATGTGCTACACAGGTTGTAGCCCAGAAGCAACAGGCTAGACCACATAGCCTACATATGTAGCAGGCTACACCATCTAGGTATAGATGCTCTATGTAAGCACCTTCTGTGTGTTTACACAATGATGAGATTGTCTAATGATGCATTTCTCAGAACGTGCCCCATCATTAAGCAGTGCATGACTGTATATACACTGATTCTATTTACATAAAATCTAAAATACAGTTGGCCCTTGAACAATGTGTGTTTGAACTTTGCAGGTCCACTTTGTGGGTCCACTTATACACAGAATTTCTTCAATAAATATGTACAGTGCTGTAAATGTATTTTTCTTCCTTATGATTTTCTTACTGTCTTCTTTTTCTAACTTACTTTATTGTAAGAACACAGTATATAATACATATCACATAAAAAATACGTGTTAATTGACTGTGTATGTTATCAGTAAGACTTCTGGTCAACAGTAGGCTGTTAGTAGTTAAGATTTGGAGAGTCAAAAGTTATATGTGGATTTTTGACTGCATGGGGTGTTGGCATCCCAAATCCCATGTTGCTCAAGGGTTAATTGTAAAAAGGAAACAAAACATCATTTACTGTTTAGAGATATATACATACTTGTATATTGTAAAACCATAAAGAAAAACAAGGATGTTGTTAACCTGAATTTCAGGATAGAAGTTACCTCTGGTGGGGAGGGAGGGTGTTGTGATGAGAAGGAGGTAAATGAGAGCTTTGTAAGTGTTAGTAATGCTGTATTTTTAAATCCAGATGGTGGATATCTGAGTGTTCAGCTCTTATTAATTTTTACATTGGATTGATGGAGCTGACATATACTCTTCCAAGTGCTTAATATACTGGGCAATACAAATTTTTTAAAAAGTAGCAGTACCTCTAGTAACTTCAGGGCAGGCTTATTTCTAGAACTGCTGATCTAGTTCATATGATAACCAGCTGCATTGACATCAGAGACACAGATGGAGCATGAAGACCCTCCTTCTGTATCCTACCACCTTGTCTCTTGATGACTTTATTTTCTTGAAAGACTTTTGATGTTTCAGTATCGTCATAGTAAATGTGTTATACTCAGTGTGGCAGGTTGATTTCCTTAATGACCTCTGCCTTCGTCTGTGTTCTTTACCACATGGGCCTGCAGTTCTCACTGAAGAGATGATGCTACTACTTATCTACCCCTTGATCCTGAGTTTGGCCTCATGACTTGCTTTGGCCAGGGATGTTAGCAAATTTGACACAAACAGAGGCTTGAAAAAGGGCTGGTGTGTCTCCATTCCTACTCTTCCACCCCACCCGAGGTCTTGAGAGCATTGCTTGGTCAGCATGCCAGGAGATGGAGCACGTGGAACAGAGCAGAGCTGCCCAAGTCTCTGCCAGTAATGCGTCCTATGTCACCGAGAGCCAGCAACTTGTTAAACTTCTGTGTGAGCCCTAGTCAGGATAAAATGGCTGCCTGAACTACTGGCCAACCTGCAGGTAACCACAGTCCTGACCAACACAAACAGTCCACCCCAGATAGGCTGGACCCTGCCATCTTATGAATGAAACAAGTGCTTATTGTGTACGCCATTGTTTGTTAGGCAACATTGCTATGGCATCCATACCTGATACATTCAGGCTCCCAAAAGGTAACTCTAGACTTTTCCACTGAGCCAACAACCAAAACAATGTAATGAATAAGTAATATAAAAGCAGCATGTAAAAAAATCAAATATCTTTGTATTTATTTCATGATTCCTCTACTTTCAATAAAAATATTCTCTTCTATGTTTTTATCTAACAAGAATTAGACAGCTGTACTTGAAACTTTCCTACTCTATTAGTGGTGTTTCCCAGTCTATTTCTATCACTTTGGCACATACTTGACAGATTATTTAAAAAGTTAAATATGCACTCACTGGAAAACTCAGTCACTGCATTCTTAGAACTGAAAATATGTCTTCATAAAGACTTGCACACAAATGCCAAAAACCTGGGCACCATTTGGGATGGTTAATTTTATGTTTGAAATTGACTGGGCCATTTGGTGTCCAGATATCTGGGTTTTGGGTGTGTCTGGATGAGATTAACATTTGAATTAGTAGACCAAATCAGGCAGATTGCCCTCCCTAATATGGGTGGACCTCATCCAATCAGTTGAAGTCCTGAAGAGAACAAAGAAGCTGACTCTCCTTTAAGAGCAAATTCCCCTAATGGCCTTTGAAATGGGATACCGTTCCTTTTTTTTTTTTTTCTCTTGCCTTCAGACTTGAACTAACACAACTGGCTCTTCCTGGGTTTCAAACCTACTGATCTTTAGACTGGAACTTACACCACTGGCTCTCCTAGGTCTCCAGCTTGTGGACTGCAGATCCTGGGACTTCTTGGTTTCTATAATCATGTAAGGAAATTTCTTATTTATACACACACACACACACACACACACACAGAGTTGACTCTTGAACAATATTGGGGGTAGTGATACCTATCCCTTGCCCAATCAAAAATTCACGTACAACTGTTGACCAGAAGGCTCACTGATAATATAAACAGTTGATTCATACATGTCTTGTAAGTTAAATGTATTATATATTGTATTCTTTTTAAATCCTTACCTGAGGATATGTTTATTGATTTTAGAGAGAGGAAGGGAGAGACAGAAACATTGATGTGAGAGAGAAACATTGATTGGTTGCCTCACATACATGCTCCTACTGGGGGTCGAACTGGGGATTGAAAATGTGACCTAGGTATTTGCCTTGAACAGGAATCAAACCCAAAACCTTTTGGTATATGGGACAACCTCCAAACAACTGAGCCACTGGCCAGGGCTATATACTGTATTCTTACAATACAGTCATCTACAAAAAATAAAATGTTATTAAGAAAATCATAAGAAGCCCTGGCAGGATGGCTCAGTTGGTTGAAGTTTCATGCATTCATTCATACTTTCACTGCCTCATCCATTCATTCAGTTATTGGGTCACTATGAGTTGCCTACTATGTGCCAACCTGTGGTCTAGGCAGATTTGGCCCAAGTCCATCTGAAGAACCGAGGGGTGATGAGGAGCAGTCCTCACTGGCCTTCTATCTACTTCCAGGCAGTGATACCAACCATTCTCACCCTTCCTCTTTTCTTCATAGATGACTCATTATAGAAGTGATGTGACAACTTAGAAACTGGGCTGGTATCAGAATTTGGCATGTTCTTGGCTCTTGGTCTTATACCAGTCAACATAATATTTTCTCAAATACAACTGGCTGGGTGTCTGAGTGAAACTTGATTTCCAGATTTAACATAAACTTTGGAGCCACTGTCTCCATGTGCACAACTGTAAACCCAAAAAGCAGCTTAATTTCCAAGCAGTTTTTCATCAGGGAATGCTCCCCAAGACAGTTTTGAAAGGACATTTTAAAAAATAGACTTAAATTTCATAAGGTCTTCAATGCAAATGAGTTGGAAAGTCCTCTTTCCAGCTTCAGCAGGATTTGCCAAACAGACAAGTTCCAAATTGTTAGTATTTTTATAAGCTGTTTGGGTCTTAGCCCAGTTAGCTAATCAATGTCTAATAAAGGTGACAAGAAAATATATAGTCTTGTAGCCAGTAATGATAGTGGTCTTGCTTTTGTATTTAAAGAATTCACTTCTAAGTGCTTTCAGCAATGTTAAAATTGCTTCTCAGACTTGAGAATTCATTAAAAGAGAAATGTTTGATCATAAATCAAATATCTGAATTTTGTCAAGTGTACTGTTTTTGAAATTCATTATAATGGATATATATATATATAAATTGTTGAAAATGTTATGGTGTGCCCTTTTGTGTGAAAGAGGTGAGACCCTGTTGAAGGGCATAACACAAATTCCAAAGATGGCACACATTCCTTAATAGGGGCACACCTATTAAGGAATGTCGTCAAGGAACATGTATAAAGGACACATGGACAAAGCCTAAGGAAGTAGGATTGAGGGTGGGAGGTGGAGATGCGTAGAGTGGGGAGGAGCAGTGGGAAGGAAAAGGAGACAAGTGTACTTGTACAACAATAAGAATATTACTTGAAAATTACTAAAACAAAAAGAGTTCTGAGATACACTGCTTGAGAGGGGCTGCAGGACGTGTATGGGAAGTGAGCACAGTTCAAGCCGGGGAGGTGGTCCAGCCAGTCCCAGAGTGAGCTGAACGCACTAGTGAACTATGTAACTATCTGCTCACATTAAAGGAAGGGCAGGAATCAGAGTCTGCTCATCAGACTGTTAGAGAGTCACAGAAGAATCATCAGAAAATTGAGGAATTCAT
>CM052539.1:88293196-88321514 GCA_028533065.1 Trachops cirrhosus
ATCTGAGAAGCACTTTATCTGCCCTTCCATTCTAAATGAAAGCTTTGCTGGATAGAGCAATCTGGGATGTAGGTCCTTGCCTTTCATGACTTGGAATACTTCTTTCCAGCCCCTTCTTGCCTGCAAGTTCTCTTTTGAGAATCAGCTGACAGTCTGATGGGAACTCCTTTGTGGGTGACTGTTTCCTTTCTCTTGCTGCTTCTAGGATTCTCTCCTTTATTTTTACCTTGGCTAATGTAATTATGATGTGCCTGGGTGTGTTCCTTCTTGGGTCCAACTTCTTTGGGACTCTCTGAGCTTCCTGGACTTTCTGGAAATCTATTTCCTTTGCCAGATTGGGGAAGTTCTCATTTATTATTTGTTCAAATAACTTTTCCACTTGTTGCTCTTCCTCTTCTCCTTCTGGCACCCCTATAATTCGGATGTTGGAACGTTTAAAGATGTCCTGTAGGTTCCTAAGCCTCTCCTTATTTTTTTGAATTCTTATGTCTTCATTCTGTTCTGTGTGGTTGTTTCTTTCTTCCTTCTGGTCCACTCCTTTGATGTGAGACCCAGCTTTCTTTCCATCACTATTGGTTCTGTGTGCATTTTTCTTCATTTCAGTTATTGTAGCCTTCATTTTTTCATCTAATTTACAACCAAAATCAACCAATTCTGTGAGCTTCCTGATTACCAGTGTTTTGAACTGTGCATCTGATAGGTTGGCTATCTCTTGGTCACTTAAATTGATGAGTTCTGAGGCTTTCAATTGTTCTTCTGTTTGAGCCATCTCTCTCTTTCTCTCTCTCTCTTTTTTTTTTTTTTTTGGTCTGGTTGCACCTGTTATGTATGAGGAGTGGAGCCTTAGGTGTTCACCAGGGTGGGGCACCCCAGTCGCTGAGTTGTGACGCTGCATGTGAGACAGGAGTCTGAGAGGGAACTCTCGGGTTGTCAAAAGGCGCTTGCTCCACTGTCTGCCAATTTCAGTCCCTTCTGCCACTTCCCCCAAGCAAACTGGGCCTTTCTGGTGCTGATTCCCGTGTGGGTGGGCTTGTGCACTCAATGGGTCTTTCCAACCACCTCTCCTGTGAGGCTGGGAGTCTCTCCCTGCACCTCAACCCCCACAGGTGTTTTCAATCAGTGCCCCGAGGCTCTATTTCCCAGCGCTGGGATCCTGGGTTGTGCACTGTGCCTTGCTTCAAAATCATCGCCTCGCTGGGTCTGCTGATTGACAGCCCTCTGCTGGGGTCTGCCAGCCACTGCTTGTGCACCCACAGCCTGCCCACTGCAGTCTTACGCACCCGGTCCCAAAGCTCTTTGTGCCGCGCCACCCGTCTCTGCCTGGCTGCCCGACTCCACCCCTCCTACTAGTCTGGAGGAATGTGTCTATTTTAACTCCTTGAGTGTCCAACTTCCATACAGTTCAATTTTCTGTCAGTTCTGGTTGTTATTCTGTTTCTAAATTGTTGTTGTCCCTATCTTGGTTGTGGGAGGGGGCACAGTGTGTCTACCTATGTCTCCATCTTGGCGGAAGTCCTTTGATCCATTTTGAATTAAATTTTGTACACCGGGACAAACTGTAGTCTAGTTTCATTTATTTGCATGTGGCTCTCCAATTCTCCCAGCACCATTTATTAAAAAGGATTTCTTTTTTTCCACTATGTGTTTTTGGCTCCTTTGTCAAACATTATTTTCCCATATACCTGTGGTTTTATTTCTGGGCTCTCAATTCTCTTCCATTAGTCTGCATGTCTGTTCTACCAATGCCATGCTGCTTTAATTATCGTAGTTTTGTAGTTTAATTTGAAATCAGGTAGTGTGATACCTCTGGCTTCATTCTTTTTTCTCAGGATTGCTTTAACTATTCTTTTGTGGTTTTATACAAATATAGCATTTTTTGTTCTATTTCTTTATAAAAAACATTAGGATTTTGATGGGGATTACATTAAATCTATATATTGCTTTAGGTAATATGGTCATTTTAACTAAGTTGATTCTTCCAATTCATGAACATGTAATACCTTTCCATTTAATTGTGTCTTTTTCAAGCTTCTTTAAAAATGTTTTGTAGTTTTTAGTATATAGGTTCTTCACATTCTTTGATAAGTTTATTTCTAGGTATTTCATTCTTTTGGCTGCAATTGCAAAAGGAATTGGTTTTTTCTTTCATTTTGTTTTTGAAGTTTAATTGTTAGTATATAGGAAAGCAGTGGATTTTTGTACATTGATTTTCTATCCTGCAACATTACTGTATTTGTTAATTGCTTCTAATAGTTCGGGTTTTTTTTTGTGTGGAATTTTTAGGACATTTCATATACAAAATCATGTCATCTGCAAAAAGTGGCACTTTTACCTCTTCTTTCCCAGTTTAGATTTCTTTAATTTCTTTCTCTTGCCTGATTGTTCTGTCTAGGACTTCCAGAACTATGTTGAGAAAGAATGGTGAGAGTGGGCATCTTTGTCTTGTTCCTGATTTTAAAGGAAAAGCTTTCAGTTTTTCACCATTGAGTGAAATATTGGCTGAGCTGTTGTCATATAGGGCCTTTATTATGTTAAGGTATTTTCCTTTTATACCCATTTTATTGAGTGTTTTAAATATAAATGGATGGTTTATTTTATAAATGCTCTTTCTGCATCTATAGATAAGATCATATAACTTGTATCCTTTAATTTGCTAATGTGATGTATTACATTGATTGATTTGCATATTGGAACCATCCTTGTGTCCCAGGAATGAACCCCATTTGATTGTGATGTAATATTTTTTTTACTGTGCTGTTGTATTCAATTTGCTAGTATTTTGTTTAGAATTTTTCTATCTGTATTCACAGAGATATTGGTCTATAATTTTTTTTTTACACTTATCCTTGCCAGATTTTGGTATCAGGGTTATGTTGGCCTCATAAAATGTGTTAGGAAGTATTGCCTGTTCTTCCATTTTTTTGAAGAGTTTGAGAAGGCTAGGTATCAAATCTTTGAATGTTTAGTAGAATTCACTAGTGAAGCCATCTGGTCCTGGACTTGTATTTTCTGGGAGGTTTTTGATGGTTGTTTTGATTTCCTCACTGTTTATCAGTCTATTTAGATATTGCATTTCTTCATGATTCAGTCTAGGAAGGTTCTATATTTCTAGGAACTTAACCATTTCTTCTACGTTATTGAATTTTGTGGCATATAGCCTTTCATAGTATACTAATATAATGCTTTGTATATCTGTGGTGTTTGTGATAACTTTTCCTCTTTAATTTCTGATTTTGTTTATTTGCATCTTTCTCTTTTTTCCTTAGTGAGTCTAGCCAGAGGTTTGTCAATTTTATTAATCTTTTCAAAGAACCAGCTCTTTGTTGTATTAAATATTTCGTATGCTATTTTTGTTCTCTATTTCATTCAATTCTGCTCTAATTTTTATTTCCTTTCCTCTGCTGACTTTGGGTTGCTTTTGTTCTTCTTTATCTAGTTCTTTAAGATGTAATATTAGGTTGTTTACTTGGGATTTTCTTGTTTCTTAAGATAGAACTTCAATGATATAAACTTCCCTCTTATTACTGCTTTCACTGCATCCCAGTAGTTTATATATGTCATATTTTCATTCTCATTTGTCTCTATATATCTTTTGATCTAATCTTTTATTTCTTCTTTGATCCAGTCATTTTTTAGTAGTAGGTTGTTTAATCTCCACATATTTGTGGAGATAATCTCCACATATATCTCTTTACTTCCTATTTGCAGCTGATTTCTAATTTCAAAGCATTATAGTTAGAGAATATGTTTGGTGTAATTTCAATCTTCTTGAATTTGTTGAGGCTTGTATATGATCCAACATATGGTCTGTCTTTGAGAATTTTCCATGTGCACTGGAAAAGAATGTATAATCCAATGTTCTGGGATAAAAGACTCTATAGATGTCAATTATGTCCATTTGATCTAATGTGTCAATTAAGGCTGATATTTCTTTGTTGATTTTCTGTTTGGATGATCTGTTTAGAACTGTCAATAGAGTATTAAGATTTTCAACTATGATTGTGTTTTTTCTCCTATTTCTCCCTATAGTTCTGTTAGTAGTTGCTTTATATATTTTGGTGCTCTCTGATTGGGTGCATATATGTTAAGAAGTATTATGTCTTCTTGATATAGAGTCCCCTTTATTATTATAAAATGTCCATCTTTGTCTCTTGTTACCTCTGTTATCTTGAAATATATATATTTTTCAGATATAAGCATGGCTACTTCTAATTTTCTGTGGATGTTATTTGCTTAGAAAATCATTTTCCACTCTTTCATTTTGAATCTACCATTGTCTTACCAGCTTAGATGTGTCTCCTGAAGACATCATGTGGTTAGGTTTTTAGTTTTATTTATTTTTTAAATGTTTTATTGTTTATGCTATTCCAATTGTTCCATTTTCCCCCTTCACCCCTCTTCCACCCAGCCCACCCTGACTCCCATATTCAATCCCCATACTGTTTATATCCACTGGCCGTGGGTCAATGTCCTTCATGTATGTTCTTTGACTAATCCCTTGACATTCTTTCAATCAATTCCTACCTCCCCTCTCCCCTCTTACAACAGTCAGTGTATTCCATGATTCCATGCCTCTGGTTTTATTTTGCTCAGTTTATTTTTTTCATTAGATTCTTCTTATAAGTGAGGCCACATAATATTTGTCCATTACAAACTGACTTATTTCACTTAGCATAATAGCCTTTAGTTCTCTCCATGCTGTCAGAAAAGGCAGGGATTCCCTCTTTATTTCTGCTTCACAGTATTCCGTTGTGTAAATGTACTGCAGTTTTTTTATCCACTCATCTATTGATGGGCACTTAGGCAGTTTCCAACACTTGGCTGTTGTAAATTGTGCTGCTATGAACACAGGAGTGCCCAAATTATTTTGAATTGGTATTTCAGAATTCTTAGGGTATATTCCCAACAGTAGAATTGTTGGGTCAAAAGGCAGTGTCATTTTTAATTTTTTAGGAAACTCCATACTGTTTTTCACAATGGCTGTATCAGTCTGCATTCCCACCACCAGTGCACTAGGGTTCTCCTTTCTCCACATTCTCACCAGCATTTGTTTGTTTTTTGTTGATTTATTAATAATAGTCATTCTGACAGGTGTAAGGTGGTGTCTCATGTGGTTTTAATGTGCATCTCTGGTGGCTAGTGATGTTGAGCATCTTTTCATATGTCTATGGGCCATCTGAATGTTCTCCTTTGAGAAATGTCCCCTTTACTCAGGGAGAAGTATAATTCTGTATTACTAGTTCTTGGGTTTCCAGATAATGTGGCTTCTCAACCTGAAAACAAAAGCAAAGAGAGGTGATCTCTGGGAGTTTAAGCAGAGGTAGCCCAGCTTTGAGGCTTTGTTTCTCTGTCTGAATTGCCAACTGCCCAACAACCACAGATGCTCTCCTGTGCTGTGTCCTTGCTCAGGTCTTGATTCAGCTGCAGCCAATGCTACCCACTCCTGCAGGAGTGCCCACCAATTCTCTTTGTTTCTCCCAACTGAAAGAGTATCAGCTACAACTGATTCTTCCCCTGTTTGGCAGAGTCCTACCAAGAGCTTCTGTCTGCGGGGCTGCATCCCTGGCTCATATGAGCCCTGCTCTTTTTTTTTGCCTCCCCATTTTGTTCTACTTGTCCACCTTTAGATATTTTAGATTGTGGATCTCTCAGGCATATTTGTGCATTGAACAGAAAATCCTTTATTGAGTTATAGCTGTTCAAATTGTTGAATCTTCAAGGGGGAAACCAAGGAGATCTCTCATGTTACCATTCCTCTAATGTCACTTTTGAATTTTACACACATACCTCAGAGTTATCCTGTCAAATTTCAGACATTTGTGTGGCACAAAGTCAGGCACATACTCTCATGTAGCAGTCACCCAAGTCACAATTTTCATTGCATTCAACGGATAGCATAATTTAGGAAAGATTTAACATCTTTAAGATAGTTATTCCATCCACAAACATGGAATAGCTTTTCATTTATTAGGCCTTATGTTTTTCTATAAAATTTTATAATTTTCATGTGAAGTATATTTGAAGTTTTAGATTTTCTTTAAGTTTTCTCCTTTATTTATTTAATTTTAAATTATATTTTATTGTTTATGCTATTATAGTTGTCTCAATTTTCCCCCATCCTCCCCACCCAGACACCCTCACTCCCTCAGGCAATTGCCACACTGTTGTCCATGTTCATGGGTCATGCATATATAGTCTTTAGCTACTACATACCCTATGCTATACTTTGATCACAAGACTTCTGTAATAACCAATTTGTACTTCTTACTCCCTGTAATTTTTCACCTGTCCTTCTGATCCCCCTCCCATCTGGCAACCCACAAAATATTTCTTGTATATATGATTCTGTTTCTGTTCTGCTTGTCTGTTTATTTTTTTTAGATTCAATTATTGATAACTGTGTGCTTATTACCATTTTATTGTTCATATTTTTTATGTTCTTCATAAAGAAGACCCTTTAGCCCTGGCTGGGGTAGCTCAGTGCATTCAGCACAGGCTTGCAAACCAAAGGGTTGCCAGTTCAATCCCCATTTAGGACACATGCCTGGGTTGTGGGCCAGGTTCCCTGGTAGGGGGCTTGTGAGAGGCAACCACACATTGATGTTTCTCTCCCTTTCTTTCTCCCTCCCTTCCCTTCTGTTTATTAAAATAAATAAAATCACTTAAAAATAACAAAAAAAGAACCTTTAACACTTAATATAATAATGGTTTGGTGATGATGAACTCCTTTAGCTTTTTCTTGTCTGGGGAACTCTTTATCTCTCCTTCACTTCTAAATAATAGTTTTGCTGAATAGAATAATCTTGGCTGTAAGTTTTTACTTTTCATCACTTTGAATATTTCTTGCCAATCCCTTCTAGCCTGCAGAGTTTCTTTTGAGAAATCAGCTGACAGTCTTATGGGAACTTCCTTGTAGGTAACTAACTGCATTTCTCTTGCTGCTTTTAAGATTCTCAATTTGTCTTTACCTTTGGCATTTTAATTATGACATGTATTGGTATGGGACTCTTTGGGTTCATCTTGTTTGGGGCTCTCTGTGCTTCCTGGACTTGAATGTCTACTTAGTTCACCAAGTTAGGGAAGTTTTCTGTCATTATTTTTTCAAATAGGTCAAAATTTTTTCAAAATTTCAAATAGAAATTTTTTCTAATTTCTTGTTCTCTCTCTCTCTTTTCTTTCCAGTATTCCCATGATATGAATGTTAGAATGCTAGAGGTTATTCCAGAGGCTCCTTACACTATCCACATTTTTTTGGATCCTTTTTTCTTCTTGTTGTTCTAGTTGGGTGTTTTTTGCTTCCTTATATTCTAAATCACTGATTTGATTCTTGGCTCCATCCTCTCTACTGTTGATTCCTTGTAAATTGTTCTTCATTTCAGTTAGTGTATCCTTCATTTCTGACTGGGATTTTTTTATGGTTTCCATGCTTTTTTATGCTGTTGAAATTCTCAGGAAGTTCATTGAGCATCCTTCCAGCCAGTGTTTTGAACTTTGCATCTAGCAGACCACTTATCTCCATTTTGTTTAGTTCTCCCTTTGGAGTGTTGCTCCATTCCTTCATTTGTCTCCTCATTTTGACAGCCCCTTGTGTTTGTTTCCATGTATTAGGTATAGCTGCTATGATTTCCTGACTTGGTAGAGTAACCTAATGTGTAGTAAGTGTCCCATAAGGTGTTGGGAACTGCCCTGCCTGGTTTCAGAAACTGTAACCCCTCATGAGTAAGGCTGAGTAAAAAGACCTTGGGACCATAAACCATTAAGGAGACAAGGCTTATCTTCCTTGTAGGGGCAGCTGCCTCTGCCCCATTTTACTTCACCTTGCTTGTCCCCAGGCAGATGATTGGTTAGCCAATGACAGGTAAGATTCCTCAAAGGAGGGGTGACTTAAGACAGGTACGGTCAAGAAGGGGCCCTCAGAGAAGGACTTAGGGGGCTATAGAAAAAGGGGGTGATGGACCCTCACCCCTTGGCTTTGACATAGCCTGAGTCCTCATTCTGTCTGCAACAAGTCTCTTAATCTCTTGGCTGCCTTACTTCCCCTACCTAACTTAAGCCTGAAACAATGCTGGAGGTGGGTGTGGCCCTGTGCTGGAAAGGGCTGGTTTCCTAGGGCCATCAGGCCTAAGAAAGAATGCATAAATTCCTATGAAACCTGCTTTGCTAATACCCTCAATTTAAATGATGAGGGTCCAAACATGAAATGAGTTTGTTCCCCAAAGTTTTATGGTCCTTTAGCTATCTGACCCTGACTCAAAATAAGCCCTCAGAGTTCTTTGAATGTTATCTATTGTTTGATCCTTACTGCCTGACAATGATTGATGAGCTTTACATATACACCCTGTATTCCTATACAAATTAAACCCAATAAAAGCCCATTGAGGAACAGGCTCCTCGCCCTTCTCCTTTTAGAGATTGGCCACTTTTCCTCCCCAAGCAGATCATGTCTTGGTAGACTTATTCTCATCTGTGGTAGACATGGGGGTCCTGCAGGTGGAGTGCCCCCTAAAGTAGGGTCCAGTGTCTCAGTGTCCCTTATCACCCAAGATGGGCATGTAAAGTGCACCCACCACATGGGCTGTGTACACCCCCTTCCTACAGCCAAGACTTGACTGCTATTGACAGGTTAATGGGAGGAATTACCCAGGCTGATAGGCTTCAGTCACTGGCAGTTACCACTGATCACCAAATTCTGACCATGGAGAATCAGCTATTTAGGGGCCCACTCCACAGATCAGGACTTACTTCAGCAGGGCTCTGGTGCTTGTTGACTGCATCCCTTGAGTGTCCCATTTGTGGAGGTGGTCGGATGGTGGTGCTCCAACATGGTCTGTAGCTGTCCACTGGGTGCACAGGCTCTAGAGCCTCCCAGGAGGTGCAGGCCAAGGTAAGCCATCCACTGTGTTCTGTCCAGGACCACTAAATAAGCTACAAAGCAATTTGCAGTTGGCTTCTACTTATGGTGGGTATGGGGTACCCAAGAGAGCCCAAGCTGTGAACCAAAGTCACACTTAGGCATGTGGCACACTGAGGCCAGATGCTGTTTGAGAGAATTTAGGGAAATCTGAAGCATGAGCCAAGACAAGACATTTGTATGGAAAAATCACTGGAAACAGCCTGAATGGGCTAGAAATTTGGATGGGGCAGAATCATGGAGTCACCGGGGTGGAGCAAACAGTGTGAGCCAGGTTGGTGGAATCCCGAATATGGTGCATGCCTGCTGGCTCTGAGGCTCTGTTGGGTGAGCACTCAGAAAAGGAGCAATGACCTCTGCAGCACTATTGTCTGAGAGGACACTGCCCCTCCAGTTCCTGCCCTGATAATACACAATTCAGTTCTTCCCCATATAGCTCTGGTGCCTTTCAAGCTGCTGCTCCTGTGCTGGAGCTCAGAGGGCATGTTTGAGTAAATCTGTGTGAAAGTCATTTAAGAGAAACTGATAGAGAGATCTGATCAGATCACTGGAGGAATAGGGAGAGGTTGTAGGAGAAGTTCATCTGAGGCAATGTTAAACAGTCTAGGAAGGGAATGCCTCCGATGTGCATGGAATTATGGGCCAGAAGATGTAAACATAAGGAAGTCAGAGACTAGCTCTCTTGCTTTTCCTACAGGATGCCTGGATGCTTGTGCTGGAGCCACCTGCATTTCCCAAAGGACTGTATTTTAGATGGGAAGGAACTCCAGGCATAGCCTTGGATCAGGCTGGCCTGGCTGAGGGTGGCAGGGTTATTCTTCTTTGGATGTTCTAGAGGGGACGAGCTCTAAGGCAGGAGTCTGGCATTATTCCAAAATTGTGTGGCTTTTGTATCTTTTGTTGTTTTAGTTTGTCAGCTAATCTTATAAAAATAATATAATTAAAAACAACAGGGTTAATAATAGGGGAACTCAAGAGTTAAAAGATTTTAGCCTTAGTTGATAGGCTTAAGTGACTAATGCATGTGGAAAGCTGTTATTCCTAAATTGTTTAACTTTTGAATAAAGACTCCTTTCCTTTATCACCAAACCTCTGCCTCCAGAATTTTCCCTAGAGGGTGGCAGTGGGCAACAGGACTGCACTTGTTGTTGGGTAACAGAACTGCCTGAGACTCTAGCAGTTTTCTTTCATAGCCTCAATTCCTGCTGGTTTTTATAGCCAGAACTTATGGAGACTTATATTCCTGGCACTGGAACCCTGGGCTGGGGAACCTGGTGTGGGGCTAGGACCCCTTGCTCCCGAGATATCCCTCTTGATTTTTATCTGCCACACATGGGTATGGGACTAGCTTATCTCTAGCCCTGCTACCAGTCTGGATGTAATTTATTTTTTAATTCCATAGTTTTAGAACTTCCACTCAGCTTGATTTCTGACAGTTCTGAATGATGGTTGTTCTGTAGACTAGCTGTAATTTTGATGTGGTTATGTGAGGAGGTGAGCCATGTTTTTATATGCCACCATCTTGAAAGAAATCCCCTAGATTTTTTTTCTTAGACACTTTGCTGTATGTTTTCTACTGTTATGTCAATGCTTGATTATAAATTATGTTCTAGTATTTGTTGGGTTTATTTTTCAGATGGTTTGTGCTTTCAGAGCAAGTGTATTATAAATATGAGTCGACTATTACCAGGTCTTGTTGCTGGTTTGCCTGTCCTGTGCTCAACAACTGATACAACAACACTGTACTAACTCATTTGCTCCTGCCCATTTTACAAATCACTTATCTCCTAGTTACACTGTGTGGCTGATGGCCCCTTCCACTCAGGGGCAGTTTCTCGTGAATTCTAGATACACCCAGAAGTCATCTGAGAGAGCTATGCTGGTTCAGTGGACCCGCTCGGGCAGTGAGGACTAAATAAAGAAAACGTCTAGGTGGCGCCTTCCATCTCCCAGATCAGCTCACAGCCTTGCACATCATGCTAGTTAACTGCCCCAAATCTATGTAGTCATGTCACTAAAACAAAGAGTTTTAAAACAGAACGTTATTCCCTGTGAGTCTTTGATACTCACTTTAACTTCCCTGGGAATAGAAAACACTAGAGGAAGGAAGTGTGATTTGTCTTGGGGCTGTGACACTATCCCAGGATATAACCCAAACTCTACATCTCTCAAAAGGAAAGGTCCTCTAAGAATATCAAGTTCCCTCTTGTCCCTTCCTTCCAACACTGACACTGCCTGCATTCTGACTCTCTTCATTTCCTTCCTGTATTAGTTTCCTATTGTTGTTGTAATAAATCATCATAAGCTCTGGAGCTTAAGGCAACACACATTTATTTATTTTCTGACAGTTCAGGAGGTCAGAAGTCCCATGGATCTCATTGAGTAAAGTTAAGGTATCAACAGAACTGCATTCTTTTTGGGTCTCTAAGGGAGAATCTGTTTCCTAACTTTTTCTACCTTCTAGAGCAGTGATTTTTAAACTTTGCATCTCATGGCACACATAAACTAGTAACTAAAATTCTATGGCACACCAAAAATTATATTTTTTGCCAATCTTACAAAAACAGGTATAATTTTGACTGATTTACAAAAAAAATAGTAATTACCTAGCCTTTTTTTCTCCAAAGTGACTTTTAAAAAAAATCAGGTGCTTTTACTTATATATAAGGATTTCTGTTACCAAGAATTAGCCAATCACAGGCAACCTTATTATGCAACGTGCCAATAAAATGCAACTCTATTATATGAGCTATGTGTTTATAGTTCAAGACAGGGCATTCACACCAGATATCTATTGTTGTGCCAGCTGTTGTCATTTCTTAATTTGGCAGCCTATGGGAAAAGAGGTCAGTGCCCCTGACTGAAGAGTCAGGTATTGCATGTTTAAAAAACTCTTCTGACACATTGGTTGAAAATCGCTGTGCTAGAGGACTGCATTCCTTGGCTCATGGATCCTTACTCCATCTCCAAAGCAGTGATGACCAGTTGCATTGCTCAAACTCTGCATTCCTCATCACATCTTTCTCCTCCCTCTTTCCCTCATAAGGACCTTGGGCTCACCTGGATAATCCAGAACAACCTTTCATCTCAAGGCCATTAATATAATCAAATCTGCTATATCTTTTTTGCCATGTGAGGTCTCAGATTTCCAGGTCCCCGAGATTAGGTTTTGGACATCTTTGTCCATTATTCTGCCTACCACGCTCTTAGACCTAAGTGTTTTTTTAAAATAAAAGTTGTGACTCATTAGTGACTGTCAGAATCAACTTAATGGGTTGGAATCACTGTTTTTAAATAAAATCAGAGTGCTTTGCTTCTATCAAGATTTGTGTTAATTTATGGACTTTGGTTTTATATATGTGTGTGTATCACTGGTTAGCAATACAAATATGAAATATGTTTCTTACTGTGAGTTTTGACATTAAAAGAGGAAAGAAACTATGGGACTATTATAAGGGCTTCCTAATTGGTCTTTCTGCCTGTAGGATATTCATCCATCCTCCACACTGCTGCCAGAAAGTTCCTCCTAAAAATACATTGGACATGTCACTTGGCATAAATTCTCTAGAGGCTCTCCATAGCTGAGCTAGACATCCTCTACTTGCTCCTCCAGAAGCACTGTGCATGTTCTGTCACTGACTGCCTCAACCACACTCCTTGGCCTTGATGTCCACATGCCTGTGGACATGGGGAGTCACTAACAAAGGTCAGAGGTCTGGAAGAGAGAAGTATAGGGCACTTTTACTTCAGCTTCTTCTCTGCCAGGCAAAACCCATTTCATAGCTTGCAACCTCTAAATCCCACAAGACCATGCATAACTATGTTAACTATTAGGTACTTGATATTACCCATTTAAATTCTATTTTCTGTTCTACATATTAATTCAGCAATATGTCATCATGACAATAGTTTGATCTATTTGATATGGACATCTGAAAACTGTTCTATTTATTTTAGTAAGAATAAAAAATAGAGATAGGTGTGTGAATGTGCCAGAGACTAAAATTTGTGCAGAATTTGAAATTAAATCATACTAACTCCCAGGAGAAACAAAGTCTTTTTATGTGAAGATGCTTTGACTTGGGTGTACTCTCCGAATTAATCAGTAAAATTGAGTCCTAAAAATAATGTCCATCATATTTAAGTAATTATTGCAGAAGAAATACAATCTATATTCTAGAATTTTAGCTTTATTTGTTTATATATTTTTAAACATATTTTATTGATTATGCTATTACAGTTGTCCCATTTTCCCTATTTATTCACCTCTGCCCTGCAACCCCCCTCCCACCAGCATTTACCCCTCCACTTATTTCATGTCTATGCATCATACATATAAGTTCTTTGGCTTCTACATTTCCCATACTATTCTTAACCTCCCACTCTCTATTTTGTACCTACCGATTATGCTTCTTATTCCTTGCTCCTTTTCCCCATTGCCCCTTCCCCCTCCCCACTGATAATGTTCCATGTGATCTCCATTTCCGTTATTCTGTTACTATTCTAGCTATTTGCTTAGTTTTTTTTTTGGTTCAGTTGTTGATAGTTGTGAGTTTGTTGTTATTTTACTGTTCATAGTTTTTATCTTCTTCTTTTTCGTAGATAAATCTTTTTACCATTTCACGTACTAAGGTCTTGGTGATGATGAACTCCTTTAACTTGACCTTATCTGGGAAGCACTTTATCTGCCCTTCCATTCTAAATGATAGCTTTGCTGGAGAGAGTAATCTCGGATGTGGGTCCTTGCCTTTCATGACTTGGAATACTTCTTTCCAGCCCCTTCTTACCTGTAAGATTTGTTTTGAGAAATTAGCTGATAGTCTTATGGGAACTCCTTTGTAGGTAACTGTCTTCTTTTCTCTTGCTGCTTTTAAGGTTCTTTCCTTATCTTTCATCTTGGGTAATGTAATTATGATGTGCCTTGCTTTGTGGGTCCTTGTGTCCATCTTATTTGGGATTCTCTGAGCTTCCTGGACTTTCTGGAAGTCTATTTCCTTCACCAGATTAGGAAAGTTCTCCTTCATTATTTTTTCAAATAAGTTTTCAATTTCTTGCTATTACTCTTCTCCTTCTGGCACCCCTATGATTTGGATGTTGGAACATTTGAAGTTGTCCTGGAGGTTCCTAAGTCTCTCCTTATTTTTTTTGAATTCTTATTTCTTCATGCTATTCTGGTTGACTGTTTATTCCTTCCTTATGGTCCAAATTGTTGATTTGAGTCCCAGTTTCCTTCCTTTCACTGTTGGTTCCCTGTGCATTTTCTTTTATTTCATTTTTTATAGCTTTCACTTTTTCCTCTATTTTACGACCATACTCAGCCATTTCTGTGAGGATCCTGATTACCAGTGTTTTGAACTCTGCATCTAATAGGTTCGCTAGGTTGGCTATCTCTTCATCGCTTAGTTGTATTTTTTCTGGAGCTTTGATCTGTTCTTTCATTTGGGCCTTTTTTTTTTTTTTTGGTCTCAATGTGTCTATTATGTAGTAAGGGGCGGAGCCTTAGGTATTTGCTGCAGTGGGGCAACCCAGGTCACAGCTTTGTGGTGCTGTATGTGGGGGAGGGTTCTCAGTGGGAACAATGCCACTTGCTCAGCTCTCAGCCAGCTTTCAGTCACTTCCTGTGCTACCCACAAGCAAAGTGGGCCTTTCTGGTGCCGATTCCCAGGTGGGTGGATTTGTGTACGTTCTAGAACTCTATGGGTCTCTCTAATGAATCTCCTTTGAGGTTGAGAGTTTCTTCCTCTGCCACAACCCCCACAGGTTATTTCGGTCAGAGGTTTTGAAGCTTTTTTTCCCAATGCTGGAACCCTGGATTGCATAGTCTGTCTCGCTCCCCAGTTTTTTTCTCACAGTTTACCTGCACGCAAATGTGAAACCACCCAGTCCACTAGTCACCACCTCACCTGGTCTGCCAGCCACCACCTTGCCACACATCCTTTTCACCCCTGCTGCCCATCTCCGCCCCTCCTACCAGTCTGGATGAATGTTCCTTTTACTCCTTGGTTGTCAGACTTCCATACAGTTCAATTTTCTGGCAGTTCTGTTTGTTTTTTGTTTTTAAATTTGTTGTTGTCCTTCTTTTGGTTTTTCGAGGAGGCACCAGTGTATATACCTATGCCTCCATCTTGGCTGGAAGTCCTGCTCTAGAATTTTTTCTTAAGGCTCTGTCTTCAGAAAGGCTCTGTGTTTGGTTTAGTGCTCTTCTGTCCCCATCTTGGAATTGTTACTAATTTTTGAACAAGGGCCTCCATTATAATTTTGCACTGGGCCCTGCAAACTATGCCACCAGTTCTACTATTTTCAGACCACACATGGCAGTGACAGTGTTCCTCTACCAAAGGCACAGCTCTTGTCTGAGACCCATTTCCTACCACTGCAACTTACCCACTTGCCTCAGCAGTTCCTGCTGTTGCTGCTGCCGCCGGGGCACTTCACCACCCTTGTTAGTTTTCTTTAACCCTACCCATCTTTTTTTTTTTCCATTCTCAAAAAATCATTAAAATGTATTGCATTTAAATATTTAGTTCTTGTCAGCACTCAATTAAAAACAACTCATTTTTTATTGTTTATTTTATTACTGTTGTCCCAATTTTTCCCCTTTGCACCCTTCCACTCAGCCCATCCCTCACTCCCTCAGTCAATCCCCACTCTGTTGTTCATGTCCATGGATCATTCATATATGTTCTTGACTAATTCTTTCCCCTTCCTTCCGACATTCCCCTCCTCCCTCATACTCTCTTACAGCTGTCAGTCTGTTCCATGTTACCATGCCTCTGCTTCTATTTTGCTCCTTAATTTTGTTCATTAGATTATAAGTGAGATCATATGGTGAGATCAACTTTGTTCTTCTTTCTCAGGACTGCTGAGGCTATTTGCAGTCTTTTTTGGTTTCTTATAAATTTTTGAAATACTTGTTCTAGATCTGTGAAATACACCATTGGTAGGTTAATAGTAATTGCAGTGAATGTGTAGATTGCCTTGGTACTCTGAACATTTATTGATATAATTCTTTCAATTTATGAACATGTTATATGATTCCATTTATTTGTATCTTCTTCAGTTTTCTATTGTTTTCTGAGTACAGGTCTCTTACACCTTTGATTAAATTTATTCCTAGGTACTTTAGTATTCTGGTTGCTATAGTAAATGGCTGAATTCACTTATTGGGTTGAGTAATTTTTTGGTGGAGACTGTAAGGTTTCTATATACACTATCATGTCATCAGTGAATTGTAGGGGACCAGTTTGTTTCAGTCTGGCAAATGTGACTCAGCTCTGTATGGAAAACCTACAGAAGTGAAGTGGTGGGCAGGAGTCAGACCTTCAAACTGAGTTTTCCCGTGGGAATCAGGCCTAGAAAATGCATACTGACTGTTATGGCTTGCTCTTGCTAAAACCATCACCCTGGTCTAAAACAACAAATGTGTATTGTCTATCCTCAAGGTAATTTCCAAAGCCTGTGTGAATTCACCCAAGGACAAAGCTAATCAGCTTCCTGCCATTCCCCACTGCATGTTATTTTCATTTCCTTGATTGTACCTAAAATGTAGACAACAATATTCTACGTAATAGATAATAAATCTCTGATATAAGACCTCAGAAAAGTAATAAAAGCCTGTCTATGCAAGGGTCGGGGCACTCTCCTCTTGAGGGAGTGGCCAAGGCGTTCATAGACACTCTCCCTTTGAGAGAGTAGCCATGCCGTCCCCTTTTTCTCCACAGGATTGCCGTTGCCTGTGCATTTATTTTCTCTTTCAGCCACAACAGGCAGACTATGCTGGCTGGAGTCTGCCACAGTGAATAATTAGTTTTACTTCCTCCTCTCCAATTTGTATGCCTTTTATTCTTCTTCTTGTCTAATCACTGTGGCTAGAACTTCCAGTACTAGGTCAAATAACAGTGGTGAAAGCAGACACCTTTGTCTTATTTCCTGATCTTAAGGGAAACATTTTTAGTTTTTTCCCATTGAATATGATGTTGGCCGTAAGTTTCTCATGTATTGCTTTCATTATGTTGAAGTGTGCTCCCTCTATTCCCACTTTGCTGAGTGTTTTTATTATGAGTGTTTTTATTTTATTTTATTTTTTTCTATTGTTGTTCAATTACAGTTGTCCCCATTTTCTCCCATCACTCTCCCCCACCCTACCCACCAGTAAATGAGTGGACCAAACAACTGTGGTAATTTTACATGTCATGAGTATTTTTATGAATGGATGCTGGATTTTACCAAATGCCTTTTCAACGTCTATTGATATGATTATGTGATTTTTGTCCTGCCTTTTGTTTATGAGATGTATTATGTTTATTGACTTGTGAATAGTATACCATATTTGCATCCCAGGGATAAATCCTACTTGATCGTGGTATATGAAATTTTTAATGTATTGCCGGATCTGGATTGCCAATATTTTGTTGAGGATTTTAGTATCTATGTTCATCAGAGATAATGGTCTGTCATTTTATTTCTTTGTTGTGTCTTGACCTGGTTTTAGTATTAGGATAATACTGGCCTCGTAAAAAGAGTTTGGTAAATGCAGACAACTGTACTTGAACAACAATAAAATAATTTTTTAAAGAGTTTGGGAGTTTTTCCTCTTCTTGCATTTTTTGGGACAGTTTGAGAACAAAAGGTGTTAGTTTTGTTTTTTCTTTTTCTTTTTGAATGTTTGGTAAAATTCACCTGTGAAACCATCCAGTCCAGAGCTTTGGTGTGCTGTGAGTTTTTTTTATTACCACTTCATTTTTGCTAGTTGTTAATGTTCTGTTCAGGCTTTCTGCTTCTTCTTGATTCAGTTTTGGAAGACTGATGTTTCTAGAAATTTACTCATTTCACCCAGGTTGTTCAATTTTTTGGTATAGAGTTGTTCAGATTAATTTCTTACAATCTTTTGTATTTCTGTGTTATAGGTTGTTACTTCTCTTTTGTTTCCAGTTTTATTTATTTGCATCCTCTCTCTTTTTGATTGATGAGTCTCATTAAAAGTTTGTCAATTTTGTTTCTCTTCAAAGAACTAGCTTCTGGATTCATTATTCTTTTGGATTTCTTTTTTAGTCTCTATGTCATAAAATTCTGCTCTGATCTTGATAATTTCCTTCTTTCTCCTTGTTCTGGGCTTTGTTTGTTGTTGCTCCTATAGTTCTTGTAGATGTAGGGTTAGATCTTATAAATGCAGAGATTTAAGGTCTTGTCAATGCAGAGATTTGAGGTTTTTCTCTGTTCTTTAGGTAGGGTTATAATACTATTAACTTTCGTCTTAGGACTGCTTCATTGTGTGTAATAGGTTTTGGGTTATTGTGTGTTCATTTTCATTTGTTCCTGGGTACTTTTTTATTTCTTCCTTGATCTCTTGTTAATCCATTCATTATTTAGTAACATGTTATTCAGTCTCTATGCATTTGAATGTTTTTGAACTTTTTCCTTGAAGTTAGTTTCTATTTTCAAGCCATTATTAATTGAGAAGATGCTTGACATAATTTCAATTTTCTTGAATATGTTGAGGCTTGTTTTGTGTCCTACCATGTGGTTTATCTTTGAAAATGACCCATATGTATTTGAAAAGAATGCATATTTTGCTTCTTTGGGGTGAAATGTTCTGTAAATATCAATTAAGTCCATTTGATCTAAAGTATTGTTCCATGCCACAATAATCTTGTTGATTCTTTAATTGGAAGATGTGAAGTGGGGTGTTAATATGCCTTATGATGACTGTATTGCTGTCAATCTCTTCCTGAAAGTTCTTGAAGATTTTCCTAATATATCTAGGTGCTCCTATATTGGGCACATGCGTGTTTACCAGGGTTATATCTTCTTGCTGAACTGCTCCCTTAAGTACTATGTAGTGACCTTCTTTGTCTCTTATTATGGCCTTAGTTTTGAAGTCTATTTTTCCTATATAAGTATTGCTGCCCCAGCTTTTTTTATGTCCATTTTTTTTGAAATATATTTTTATTTCCCCTCACTTTTACCATGTGTATATCTTTTATTCTGAGGTTGGTCTCTTGTAGACAGCATATATGTAGGTCACATTTTCTTATCCATTTAGCTACCTGGTGGTTTTTTAATAGAGCTTAATCCATTTGCATTTAAGGTTATTATTGATAAATACTTATTCATTGCTATTTTTTTCCCTTAGTACCTGTGTTCCTCTCTCTTCTCTCTATTTCTTCTTCTTCTTAGAAGTCTTGTTAGCACCTCTTACAATGCTGGTTTGGTGGAAATGTACTCTCTTAGCCTTTTTTTGGTGGGGAAGGGGGGCCTGGAAATCTCTTTAGTTTGTCTTCCATTTTAAAATCAGAGCCTTGCTGGATAGAGTAGTCTTAGTCGCAGGTCTTTGCTTTTTATTACTTGGAATATTTCATGCCATTCCCTTCTTGCTTGTAGTGTTTCTGTTGAGAAATCAGCTGATAGCCTTATCAGAGCTCGTTTGTGAATTACTAACTGTTTCTCTCTTGCTGCCTTTAAGAGTCTGTCTTTGTCTTTAAATTTGTCATTTCAATTGTGATGTGTTTTGGAGTAGGCATCTTTGGGTTTATCTTTATTGGGATCCTTTGTCCTTCCTTAACTTGTGTGGCTTTTTTCCTCACTAAGTTAAGGAAGTTTTCTGTCATTGTTTCTTCAAAAGGTTTTCTGTCCCTTGATCCCTTTCTTCTTCTGGTATTCCTATGATGAGAATGTTGTTATGTTTCATGTTTCCCTGAAGCTTCTTTAAACTATCCTCATCCTTTTTTAGTCTTTGTTTTCATATTGTTGCTCTGACTGGGTGTTTCTTTCTACCTTGTCTTCCAACTTGCTGATTTGGTCCTCAGATTTATCAAGCCTGATTTTTAACTCCTTCTAGACTATTCTTCATTTCAGATATTGTATTCTTCATTTCTACCTGGTTCTTATTCATAGTTTCTATGTTCTTTTTCATGTTGATGTAGTTCCTACTAAGTTCCTTGTAGCTCCCATCTTTATGGTTCCCATCCTTGTAGTTCTCACTGAGGACCTTGTGTATCATTATAACCATTATTTTGAACTCTATATCTAAGACATTGCTTGCCTTAAATTTATTAACTCTTTTTTCTGGGTATTCCTCCTTTCCTTTTGATTGGGGGTTGTTTCATTGTCTCCCCATTCTAGGTGACTCTTTCTGTTTGTTTCTGCATATTAGATTGGTCTGCTTGGCTCCCTGTCTTTGTGGCATGGCCTTTTGTGGTAGGAATCCTGTGGGACTCAGTGGTACAGTCTTTGATCTCCTGAGCTGGATGTTCCAGGGATGCCTTTTATGTAGTTTATATGTGATCTCTTATTGTAATTGAGATTTGATTGTTGTTGGCTCATTCATTGGTGGGCTCTCCCTTCTGACTGGCTTACTGAAAGTCACAGCCCCCACCACATCTCGTATGCTGTTGGACAGGTGCTGGCAGAACAAGACAGAACAACCCAGAAAAAAAATCCACAGAAGTAAAAAATACCCCCCAACAACAACAGCAATATCAACAACAAATGAGCAAAGATTAATAAATGTGGAAAGAGAATGAGACTACTATAAGAAAGGGAAAGAATGTGAGATTACTAAAGGAAAGAAAAATGATTTTGAGAGGACAGAGGGAGAAGAAATAGTAAGCATAAGGAATAGAAACAAGGCTAAGAAAGTGAGAAAATAAATTTAAAACAAGAGTAAGAAAGTTAAGGAAGAGGCAAAATGCAGTTAGGCAAGGGAAGAGTAAAATATAAGATTTGAAATAAAAATAAAATAAAATAAAAGTGAAATACCAGGAATAAAATTTAAGAAAAAAATGTTAGAAAGCTATTTGAGAGAAAAATAACACAAATAGTGAAAAAGAACAAGGTGAATTCGTCTCAGCAGATTTGGTATTTTCCTGTTGTCTTCTTCTGGATCCGCCTCTCATAATGTCAGATGGCGTCCCTGTCTAGATCTAGGCAGCCTGTTCAAGGCTACAAGTGGTCCAGTCTGTTGCTATCTCCTTCAGGCTTGGCTGACTCCAGGATGATCCTGACTACTCCATCCTGTTAGCGTTTTATCAGCATAAGGCCCAGGGGTGGATCATCTAATGTCCAGCAGCACTGTAGGCACCAAATCCACCTGCCTTTAGAGGGGGCTCCTGGTGTGATTGGGAGTGTGGATCTCCCCTGGGAGTCACTGTTCAGTTTTCAGGGAAGATTGTGGGTGTATTCTCCTGCCCCTACACCACACATCTTCATCTGACCAAGGTTAGTTCCAATAATGTATAGTTTTTGATGAATTAGCTGTCTGTCTCATGTGAGGGGCCAATTTATGTAGCAGGGTCAGCATTTTCCTGCTTGGCACTGAAGACAGCTCTGTGTAAGAGCTGAGGCTGTGTGAAGTCCTGAATTCCCCTTGCTGTGCCAATCTCTGCACCCTCAGCCCAGCTGGCTTTAGTTAAATAGGGCCCAAGGAACCAGCATGCCTTGTGGCTGAGAAAAGTTCAGAAAGGCCCCCCTTGGTGTCTCCCTTTCTTTCCCCTGGGGACAATACACCCAGCAAGGGGCTCTTTGAGCCTGATCTGACTGTCCTTCAGGGCATCCCAGTTGGATGTGATGCTTGCAGTCCTGTAGGATGATATGCTGGGCATCTCTTCCCTTTCTAGAGGCTTTTACGCGGTTGGAGTAGGGGGTCTGCGTGGCTGAAAAGAATCTCAGGTACTCAACTCTTGTCCATTTCTCTACCAGCCCACTGCCCTCACTGGAGACACAGTCCCAACTCTGTTCTGTGTAGCTCCTGGCTTGCTAGCCTTGATGAGCAGGGACCCAGCAATCTCTTCATTGTGCTGCTTTTTTGGACTCCCCACCAGATGGATTCTGGGGGAACAAACTGTGCTTTCACTCTGGTCTCTTTGCTGGCAGAGCAGCTATGCATGGGGAACATGCCCTGCCACACTTCAGCTCTCCTTTTAACTTGTCTATCTGTGGCACCACACTGCAGTGCTAAGTCACTGTCTGGTTCTCCACACACACCACCTCCACAAAAAGCACAAAGTCTCTTGGGTCATGGCTGGCTGCAACGTGCTCATGTCTCTGAGCAACCCAGGTGCAGCCCCTGGTCATTTTAGGAAATATAGTCCCTCTGTGGCACTCTTTCAGTTGGCTCTGCAGCTATGGATGTGCTGCTTGCTGTGTGTGTGTATAGCCTGGACCTCCCAGACTCTGTATATCCTCCTAAGTCACTCCCTATTAGGAGGGTCCCTGTGTGGGACCAGGGCCCCTTGCACCAGTAGGGGAGGGAGCTATAACCCTTCAATTTCTGCCTGGTCTATCTGCTGCTGCAGATGCCACACACAGGATATTTCCCCTTCAGCTTATAAAATCTCCTTACCAGAAAGTGCAAAGCTATTTCTGTACTCCTTGGCTTCAAAACTCCATATCAGCTAAGATTCTATTGGTTGTTCAGGTTATTTGTTGGAAAATCAGCTGAAAATCTGAGTTGGAAGCAAGAGCAAGTGAAGTCAGCTTCCACCTACTTGGCCGCCATCTTCCACTTCCCTACTCACCTTTTAAATAGTCTTTATTAATCTTACTTCATCCCCTCCAAGAGTTTCATCTATTTCCTCTCAGGACCCTGATCAATAAAATACTATACTGGACAATGGCCAAAGTCTTGGCATTATTAAGACTCCTCACAGTTTATCCTCTCCCCTCTTGTCTGTCGCTGACCTGTCATGCTACCTCCTTCATGCTATGATCCAGCTCCATCAAGCTTCTTGTTGTTCCTGCAATTATGCTCTGCCTTTTCAGGTCTTCTCTGCAATTGCTGATTTCCAAGTATCATTTTCTCCATCCTCCATAGTAATAAAATTTTAGCTGTGTACATTGCTACCCACATTAAGACAACAGGTCTCAACTGACCTTGTAGGAAGTCTGGTTGTGTGGCTAAATTCTGACTAATGATAGAAGTAGAAGTGTTTATGTGGAGTTCAGATACCAGAAAACTTCCCTAATGACTCCTGGACCATTACTCCTGTTGTTTCTTCTCTGTCCCTTCTTCTATCCCATGACCCTAAATGTCAGACAATGGGATTATGAGGACGAGGAACCTTCCTCAGGGATGGTAGCATAGTATGTGGAAGGAATCTGTGTCCCTGAAGATTTTATAGAACATAGACTTTTCACCAATTCTGAATAAAATGCCTGAAGGCCTAAGGACTTTTACATAAGAAAGGAATAAGCTCTTTTTAAGCCAATGATATTTGGGTTTTCTATTTCTTACCAATGAATCTGATCCTAACTAATGCTATACTATCATCATTCACTAATTAAATACTTAGTAAGAACCTTCTTCTCCAACTGTGGAACAAACAAGAGTGAGAAATCTCCTTTAGTTTAAAAGGAAAAACACAGATAGCCAAGGAATGTAATTGAAAAAGAGGTAAAATTCATAGTCCAGGCCAGAAACTTTAATTTATTCTGATACGAACGAGAGAACAATGCTACGGCTGAAGATCTGCAGCTTCGCCTTGAGTGACTCGTGCACTGACTCATTTTGGGCCTCTGCTGGTTCCACCAGGGATAGATTCTGAGGAGAAAGGTGCTGCCGTGTACAGTCAGAACGGACAAAATTCACATCACAGATTCTATTGGGAGGCTTCCGGCTGCTGGAGGTTTGTGAGCAACCATGAAGGAGGCTCTGGGGCAACGAGGAAGGTAAGGCAACTGGCTTAGAACAGAGCTTTATAGATCAGAAACCGAATATTATGAACTGAAAGCAAGTGCTAAGAAACCACTCTGTCAGGAAATAACATATCACGAAGCTTTCCATGTATGAAATTTGAAAAGGCTTTTCTTTTTCTCTGCTGTGATCTATCCTAAGGGGGAAAAGAGCTCTTTGGAATGTGGAAATGCAGGGACTCAGAATTTAGACACAGGGGGATTCTGTGTCTTTTCATCTAGGTCTTTTTTTTTAATCCTCACCCAATGATATGCCAGTTGATTTAACAAATTTTTATTTTTATTTATTTTTAGAGAGAGGGTAAGGAGGGTAAAAAGAGAGGGAGAGAAACATCAATGTGTTGCCTCTTGCATACCTCCAACTGGGAACCTGGCCTGCAACCCAGGCATGGGCCCTGATCAGGAATCAAACCAGTAACCTTTTGATTTGCAGGCTGGCAAAACCCAATGAGTCGAGTCATGCTTATTGATTTTAGAGAGAGAGGGAGAAAGAGAGAGAGACAGACAGAGACAGAGGCAGAGACAGAGAGAAACATGAATGTAAAAGAGAAACATCAATCAATTGCTTCCCATATATGCCCTGACTGGGGATCAAACCCACAGCCTTTTGGTGTGTGGCACAATGTTCTAACCAACTAAGCCACTCAACCAGGGCCATTTTTTTAAAATTAACTTGAACTAGTGAGAGTAATGAGACCCTTCAGCTCAGCAGAGAGTCTCCGTTATATTCTTGGACCAGGGTTCTGGGGACTGGCTCCAAGGGAGCCAGTGCCTCTCACAGACTACCCACTCCCCATGATCACCTCCACCTTCAACCAGTCCTTTCATCAAAGAAGTGCTATAAAATTTTTCTGTGGAGTTAAAGATGGTTCACACATAAACTGCTGATGGTGATGGAAAGGGAAGGGACATACATGAAAGATTAGGGTGAGGGGAAGTGTTAGGGACCGAACTGTGTCCCCCAAATTCCTATGTTGAGGTTCTAACCTCCCAATGTGACTGAATTTGGAGATAGAGCCTTTAAAGAGCTAATTAAGGTTAAGTGAGGTCATAATGGTGGGGTCCTAATTCGATAGGGCTGATGTCCTTATGAAAAGAGGAAAAGACACCAGGACATTCCCACAGAGAAGAGGCCATGTGAGGTCACAGCAAGAGGACAGACACATGCAAGCCAAGGAGAGACCTCTCAGGAGAACCCAACATGCCAACACCTTGATCTTGGACTTCCAGCCATTAGAACTGTGAGAGAATTAATATCTACTGTTTAAGTGCCCCCAGTCTGTGGTATTTTGCTATGGCAACCCCAGAGGACTAATACAAGAAGTAACATTTATGAATCATCCACTAGGTGGCAAGCTCTGAGATAAACACTTAACATCTCCAGAAGGTAGGAAAAAGCAAGGTTCAGAGAGCAGCAGCCTGCTCAAGGTCACCGAATGGTGGACTCCAGATGTGAACTCTTGTCTATTTAGTTTCAAAACTCAAATTGTTTCACTTTATTAGAGGTTCTGAAGTATTGGTGTGCTTCACAGTTATCTACCAAGTTTGCAAAAATTTTTGAAGCCTCTATCCACCCCAGACCTACTGAATGAGCTCAAGGATGGGACCCTAGACTCAGCATTTTTCATAAGCCCCCAGGGGTGCTGCCTCACCCCATTGCCCTAGCCCCTGAAGCTTGAGGAAAGTTTTCCTGTCTGGTGGTTTTCCAACATTGCATGGGGGACAAGTGGATAAGACTAGTAAAGCTGTTGTGGCGTCTGTCCTAACCCTCAACTTCACTGGAACACCAGGAGCTATAATTTTCATTAGCCTGATGTGGGAGAAGTTTCCAACAACATCGACTTAAAACATCAGCTCCGATTTGGCACATGATCTTCGGTGATCACGGAACCCTGACAGCCCTAGTTTCCAAGGGCCCGTCTTGCTCTACAGTCTGACATAGCTGCATATGGGTCTCAGAACTTTTACCATGGAAATCTCTGCAGTCTGTGAGCCATTTATTGTCGGCCACATCCAGCACAACAAACCGCAGCAGCATGAAATGCCAAAATGTTTTGGAAAGCTAATAAATTACTATTTAATTTTTAATATTTTGTGAATCTGGGATTATGGTTGTTGTATTCTCATAAAATTATGTGCACCCAGAGTTATTTCTGGCCACTGGGTTATAATTCTACTCAGGGAACCAGAAACATACTAGATATTCCTTCCCTGACCAGGTCTCCTGAGCTGTGTAAGTAGTCTTAAGGAGAAAGATATTTGTGTTTTTTTTTTAACATCGGATAATATCCTTTCTCAGCATATGTCATAAACTGAAGGTATGGATTGGTTGGGCTGCTTCACAATCAGGAGCATAATTTGCTTCTACATGATATTTTTGAGGCCTGGTTCTTGATTTCTTCTTCACTCTTTGAGGAATGCAATAGATTCAGAAATGCAGTTTGGCTTCAAGGACTGTTAGTTATTCCCTGTTTCTCTAGGGAACAAGAGGGAATAGAGGAACAGAGAAGAAGGCAAAAGCCAATGGGGTCTGCGTGAATGGGCTCTGTCCCTCCATCAGCTATGACCCTGAGCAAGTACACTCTGGGCAGGTGGCAGCCCGTGGGCACTGGGAGGCCAGTCGACCATAAGACCGCAAGCAGGAGACTGCTGCCAGCTTGGCATGATGTGATGCAGATACAGAAAATGTGTCTGTTAGGTAGGTGACAGAATGAAAGGGACTTGGTGAATGGGAGACTCAGAGCCTCAGAATATTTTTCCATCATATCCTGGACTGTTGGGCTGAATGGCCTAATTCTCAGTCCCTCTTCAATGATGTTCTTGATGATGTTCTTTAAAAAAGAAACTAAACAGAAAACAACCCTGACCCCTCTATATGCACAATTTGATGAATCAACATACTAAAGGACACACCTGAATAGCCAATGAATAGTCTGTTCAAACCCTTCCCTGAGACCTCCCCTAGGATTCCTGTGAGCCAAAGAAAGAGAAAGAGCATCAAAGGACCCAGAGTGCACTCTCACTAGAGCACTCCCAGGCCTTGTATCTCTGCTTTCTTCTAAATTCTAAGAGACCACATGAGACTTGCAACCAGGGGAGCAGTGGGCGGCAGCCACTTGCTCTGGACTGACCCCCCCAAACCCATCTCCAAGGCCCCCCATTTTTCTTTGAGTTCCCACTGAGCTAACAGCAGCCCTGCCTTGGCTCATCTGTTGCTGTGACTTCTGATCCTCAGTGAGCCAAAGCAGCCCCGCCTAGACTCTCCTGTTGATTTGTCTTCCTTAAGCTCTTCCTTTGTTTCACTCCCCCCAGCTTTAATAAACATACTCTCAAAATCACCTGGCCTTGTGTTATGAAGTCTTCCTTGCACGAAGTTAAGAACCCACACACTGTAGGCTGACCCAAGGCATACCTGCTCTGGGCCCAGACCCGTCCAGTAACACAGTGAGTATGGCCACTCCAGAGATGCACAGTGAATAACAGGAACAGCAATACACAGTAACCCAACTTATCCCAAATCACCCTTTAACAACAGCTCTGGGACTTCATGGGGGACAATAACCCGTACCATATAAAGGCATCTAGTAATGTCCATTATCCACAAGGTAAAATGGGCAAGGATGGACATGAATCTGGATAACCCCAATGATTACCTGACTGCCTGTTTTTCACTTAATAGGCTATCTGATGTCTCACACTTGCTGACTGCAGAGATAATGCTGGGTCCCTCTGAGTGCATGGCAGAGCAGGTGCATGACTTCCACCTGAAAAGTCTAGGGCATGGACTTGGGTCACTTGGTGAAGAGAGCATCTGCCAAGTTCTCATTTTGAAGTTAAAGAATTTGGGGGAAATCTTTGAGACTATGCAAGTCCTATTGTCCTATCATTTTCACCCAGGTTTTAGCATTGGCAAGTACATCTTGTCTGCAATGATTACTCCCATGGAAATTGCCAGCTGCTGATTTTATGTTACCCTCTGTCCCGCTACATGTATTAATTGGATTACTCCTTTTAAAATTAAAAAAAAACATTTTCAATTACAGTTGGCATGCAACATTCCATCAGTTTTACATGTACAACATAGTGATTAGACATTTATAAAACTTATAAAGTGATCCCACCAGTAAGTCCAGTATCCACCCGGCATGTACATAGTTCTTACAATATGATTGACAAAATTTCCCATGTTGCACTTTACATTCCTGTGACTGTTTTGTGATCGCCAGTTGGTACTTCTCAATCCCCATTCCTGTTTCACCCAGTCCCCCAGGCCCCTCCCATCTGACAACTATCAAAATATTCTCGGCATCTATGAATTTTTTTCTGTTCTGTTTGTTTATTTTATTTCTTAGGTTCCATATATAAGTGAAATAATATGGTATTTGTCTGTGTGACTTATTTCACTTAGCATAGTACTCTCTAAGTCAATTCATGTTGTGAAAAATGGTAGTATTTCTTTCCTTTTATGACCAAGTAATATTACATTGTGTATGTGGACCATTTCTTCATTATTCAGTTACGAGAGGAAGTAGTGTAGGTTTATGTGTTTTTGTTTTTCATTTTCATGGTTACCCAATAAGTCAATAATGGCTAGATGGCTACAAATTGGAAATACAAACTCCAGAGCAATGGAAACAGTGAGGATTTACAGGGTGGGGGGATGTCTGTGCGGGTGCAGGAGGTCCTAAGGAGGTTGGTGCTGGCTGGGCCCTGCCATCC
>CM052539.1:88322014-88347865 GCA_028533065.1 Trachops cirrhosus
CTCTCTCTTTTTTTTTTGGTCTGGTTGCGCCTGTTACGTCTGAGGGGTGGAGCCTTAGGTGTTCATCAGGGCAGGGCACCCCAGTTGCTGGGTTGTGATGCTGTATGTGGGGGTGGGGTCTCAGAAGGCACAATGGTGCTTGCTCCGCTCTCCGTTGGACCTCAGTCCCTTCCACCACTTCCCCCAAGCAAACTGGGCCTGTCTGGTGCCAATTCTCATGTGGGTGGGCTTGTGCACCCCGTGGGACTTTCCAATGACCTCTCCTGTGAGGCTGGGAGTCTCTCCCTGTGTCTCAACCCCCACATGTGTTCAATCAGTGCCCCAGGGCTCTATTTCCCAACACTGGGATCCTGGGTTGCGCACAGTGCCTTGCTTCACAATAGCTGCCTCGCTGGGTCTGCTGGTTGACACACCTCTGCTGGGGTCTGCCAGCCACTGCTTGGGCGCCCAGGGTCTGCCCATGGCAGGCAGTCTTGCGTGCCCCGGTTGCCTTATGCATCTTGTCCCAATGCTCTCTCCTCTCTGCTCTGAGACCCACACCCCGCTGCCCCACTCTGTCCCTTCTACCGGTCTGGATGAATGTGTCTATTTTAAGTCCTTGGGTGTCTGACTTCCAAACAGTTCAATTTTCTGTCAGTTCTGGTTGTTATTCTGTTTCTAAATTGTTGTTGCCCCTATCTAGGTTGTGGGAGGGGGCACAGTGTGTCTACCTATGCCTCCATCTTAGCCGGTGTGTATGTCTTCTTGATGGATTCTTCCCTTGAGTATTGTGAAGTGTTCAGTGTCTCTTTTTATGGCTTTTGTTTTGAAGTCTATTTTGTCTGATATAAGTATTGCAACTCCAGATTTTTTTCCTGTCCATTTGCTTGGAATATTTTTTTTCCATCCCTTCACTTTCAGTCTGTGTAGGTCTTTTTTTCTGAGGTGCTTCTCTTAGGCAGTATATGTACAAGTCATGTTTTTTTACCCATTCAGCAACTCTATATCTTTTGATTGGAGCATTCAATCCATTAACAGTTAAGGTTATTATTAATAGGCACTTATTTCTTTTGTACCTGTGTTCCTCTCTCTCTCACTCTTTTCCTTCCTTTTCTTATAGCAGTCCCTTTAGCATACCTTGCAGAGCTGGTTTGGTGCAGGTGTATTCTTTCAGCCTTCTTTTGTCTGGGATACACCTTATTTCACCTTCCATTTTCACTGAGAGCCTCACTGGGTAGATTAGTCTTGGTTGCAGGACTTTGGTTTCCATTACTTGAAATATTTTTTGCCATTCTGTCCTTACCTGAAGTGTGTCTGTTGAGAAATCAGCTGCTAGCCTTATTGGAGCTCCCTTGTATATTACTTCTGGTTTTTCTCTTGCTGCTTTTAAGATTCTCTTTGTCTTTAAAACTCGGCATTTTAATTATGATGTGTCTTGGAGTAAGCCTCTTTGGATTTATCTTGACTGGGACCCTCTGTGATTCCTGAACTTGCATAATTTTCTCCTCTGCAGGTTTGGAAAGTTTTCTGTCATTATTTTTTCAAACAGCATGTCTATCCCTCGCTCGTTTTCTTCTCTTCCTGATAGTCCTATGATTTGAATGTTGTTGCATTTCATGTTGTCTTGCAGTTCCCTTAAACTATCTTCATATTTTTTTAGTCTTTTTTCAGGCAGCTGCTCTACCTGGTTGTTCTTTCTACCTTGTCTTTCAGCTCACTAATTTGTCCCTCTGTTTCATCCAATCTGCTTGTAATTCCTTCTAGTGTGTTTTTTATTTCAGAAATTATATTCTTCATTTCTTCCTGCTTCTTGCTTATAGTTTCTATTTCCTTTTTCATACTGTTGTAATTCTCACTCAGCCCCTTGTAGATTTCTGTGATTTCCTTGAGCATCCTTGTAACCATTCTTTTGAATTCTATATCTGATAGTTTGCTTGCCTCCATTTCATTTAGCTCTTCTAATGGTGAGTTTTCCATTCCGTTTGATTTCAGGTTTTTTCTTTGTCTCCCCATTTTAGGTGACTCTTTTTTGTCTTTGTAGGGTGAACTTGTATGGTAAGAATTGTGTTGTATTCAGTGGTGTGGTCTCTTTGATTTCTTTGTCTGGACATTCTAGGGTTGCTCTTTCTTCTGTTTGTGTGGGCTCTCTTGTTGTACTTGGGTTTTACCTGTTGGTGGGTTCCCTCCTCTAGTGGGTTTACTAGAAGTGTTCATAGCTCCCACTTTATTTTGTATGTGATCAGAGACAGGTCAAAGGCAAAATGGATTATGATAGTGGGAGAGTATTCTATGGGATTTAAAGTACCAACAAGTAGAGAACAGATAGGAGATCCTCTGGAGAACCACAGCAATAATCAAGCTATTTCACCCAAGTAGCCATTTTTTATAAAAGTGAAAAAGAGATAAGACTCTTGTTAGAGGGGGAAAAGAATGTGAGCTGAATCCAGAAAACAAAGTACTTGTTTGAGGTTAGATGGTGAGATATAGTGAGAGTAAAGGATAGAAAGTAGGCATATTGTACAAGAGAATAGAATTAACCACAACAGTAATAAAGCTCAGGAAGATTGTGAAATGGGCAAAGACCAGGGAGGGGTGCTGTGTAGGATTTACAATAATATGGAACAACAATTATTTACAGTAATATTGGAACAACAGTATGACAAGAAATATATTATCTGAATAAAAAGAATGGAAAGCAAAAGACCAAGAGTAGTGTGTTATTGGAATACAAGTGAAGTGAAAGAAGAAAAATTAAAATGCAGTATGAAGAGAGAACAAGAAAAACCAGTCAAACAATGCAATTAAACAAACAAACAAAACCAAGAAAACTAAACAGAGGAGAAATAAAAAAATTATAATCAAATAAAAGAAATATAAATATCAAAAAAATAAATAAAAATAAGCAATAAAATGCAAGTTTTCTAGGATATGAAAGTGAAATTTGTCTCAGTTTCTCAGTTGTTGACCTTAGCCTTGTGATCCCTCTCTGGATCTGCCTATGGTTCTTTCACAGTTCCAGGTCTTAATTGTCTCACTCTTGGAGGGAAAAAAAAAAGCCTCCTGCTGACTTTAAACCCACTAAGTAAGTTCTGCTGGTCTTCCTCTATGCTGTAGGCAAAGGGGGACTGGGCTTTGCTTTTTTCCTTTCCTGTGGTTTTGTGAGGATGGGGGCTAGGTCTGGGCCACAATATTTACAGTTGCCCAGCCTCCAGCCCAGCCCTCCATGTGCTGATAGGCCCCCACTGTCCATCTGCATCAGCCCAGCACCTTTAATCCACCATGTTGTGCTGCCTGGAGGTGCACTGATTAGAAGCAACTCACACCTCACCTCCCCCTTCTCCTGGCCTGGGTGCTGCACACTCTCAAAGTCCCTCTGGAGTAGTTTTAGTTCCCCTATTAAGTCTCTCTGGGGACTGCTACCCCTCTGCCCCTGCTGCCCCACTTTGGTCAGTCTGAGAGGTGCCCTGATTAGGAGCAAATCGCACCCCTCCTCCCCCCTCTTCACTGTCCCATCCACTGTGCGAGAGTTCCTTAAACAGCAGCTGAGAGGCTTTTTGTTTGTTTGTTTGTTTGTTTATTTTAGTAAATTCCTCTTGTTTGTACCCTCCATTCTTAAAAAGTGCCTGGCTTTTCACACAGCCCAGCTCTCTGACCAGTCCAGAGACTATTCGGGTCAAGGTCCATCATGGCCCAACTCTTCTCCCTTCTCTAGGTGTTGCCTGGCTCCCCAGTTTCTCTGGTAATGTCCTAGCTGTTGATCACAGTCCCAGAGGGAGAACATGGTCTCTGTGCATCTTCCACTATGCCTTTTTTCCCCCAGTGACTTCAAACACGCAGGTCTCTCCTGGTGTGAGCCTGCCTTCCCTGCTCTGGTAGGGGAGGGAGCTGAGGGGTTACAATCACTGATCCGGCTCTCCTCCAAAGCTCCTGTGGCAGCTGCCAACCCCAGCTCCAGGCACCAGTCTGGGGACCACAGCAATCTTGGTCCCCACACCAGTCCCAGGGAACTTACCATCCCAACTCAATCTCCTTACTGTCTGTTTTTCAATGTCCTCTACACTTCTGGCTTCCAAACTACATATAAGCTGGGATTCTGTTGGCTGTTCACTCTGTTCTTCAGAACATTGGCTAGGTGTTCCAGTTGGGTGTACCAGCAAGTAGGTTCAGCTCCCACCTACCTTACTACCGTCTTCTGACCTCCTGGATTTCTTTATTGATATCGTTGTTAAGCCCTTCATTTTTTTAGCAGCATGTTATTTAGCTTCCTTGTATTTTTGTGTTTTTCAGCCTTTTCCTTGCAATTGATTCCTAGTTTCATACCATTGTGGTCAGAGATGATATTTCACCTACTTAAATTTATTGAAACTTGTTTTCAGCCTAACATGAGCTCTATCCTGGAAAGTGTTCCATGTTCACCTGAAAATAAAGTATATTCTGCTCCTTTGGGGTGAAACACTCTGCAAGTATCAGACAAATCCATCTGGTCTAATGTGTCACTTAAGGCTGCTGTTGAGTTCAATCGGATGTTAATGTCTCTTACTATGACTGCATCACTGTTGACCTACTATGACTGTATTTCTGTTTATCTCTTCCTTTATGTCCTTCAGTATCTGTTTTATATATTTAGGTGCTTATATATTAGGTGCATAAATGTTTACAAGGGTTATATCCTCTTGTTGACTTGATCCCTTTGTCATTGTGTAATGTCATTTTTTGACTTGTATGACAGTTTTTCTTTTAAAGTCTTTTTTTACTGATACAAATATTGCTACCCCAGTGCTTTAAAAAATATCCATTTGCATGAAATATCTTTTTCCATTTTTTTCTTTCAGTCTGTGTGTTTCTTTTGTTCTGAGGTGGGTCTCATGTAGATAACGTATATATGAGTCTTGTTTTATTATCTATTCAGCTACCCTATGCCTTTTAATTGGAGCATTTAATCCATTTACATTTAAAGTGATTATTGAGCCCTGAGTTGGTTGGAGCATCATCCTGTAATCAAAATGTTGTGTGTTTGATTCCAGGTCAGGGCACATGTCTTGGTTGCAGGTCCAATCCCTGGTCTCTCTGTGTGTGATCGCTGGTCTGGGCACGTATGGGAGGCAACAAATTGATGTTTCTCTCTCACAGCAATGTTTCTCTCTCTCCCTTCCTCTCTCTCTAAAAGCAATGAAAGAATGTCCTTGGTAAGGATTATGAAAAAGTGGTTATTGATTGTTATTTTTTATAGCCATTTTATTTTTTTATAATTAAGTTCCTTTTTATTTTCTTTTTTCTTCTTAAAGAAGTCTCTTTAATATCTCTTGTAATACTGATTTAGTAGTAATGAATTCCTTTAGTTTTTTTCTTTCTGGGAAGCCCGGTATTTCTCCTTTAATTTAAAATAATAGCCTTGCTATGTAGAATAGTATTGGTTATAGGTCCTTGCTTTTCAACACTTTGAATATTTTGTGCCAGTTCCTTCTGGCTCAAATGTCACTATTCAGAAATTAGCTTATGGTTTTATTGGAGCTCTCTTCATGATAACTAGCTGCCTTTCTTTTGCTACTTTTAAAATTCTCTCTTGGTTTGTAACCTTTGCCATTTCAATTATGTGTCTTGGTGGGGACCTCTTTGGTTTCATCTTGTTTGGGACTCTCTGTGCTTCCTGGACTTGCATTTCTTTTTTTCTTTTAACCAGGTTACAAAAGTTTTGAGTCATTATTTCTTCAAATTGGTTCTCAATCCCTTGCTTCTTATCTTCTCCTTCTAGTACCCCTTTTATGTGGATGTTTTATGTTTTATATTTGTGCCATAGGTCCCTTGAACTGTTTTTATTTTAAAAAAAATTCTTTTTTCTTTTTGTTTTTCTGATTGGGTGTTTTCTGCTTTTTCTTCCAAATTGCTGATTTGATCTTCTGCTTCACGTAATCTGCTATTGATTCCTTCTAGTGCATTATTCATATCTGACTGGTTATTTTTTTATGGTTTCTATATTCTTTTTTATGCTCACTATCTTTTTATTTAAGTTCTCACTGAGTTCATCCATTTTTCTCCTAATTCCCTTGAATGCCCTTTAACTATTGTTTTGAACTCTGCATCTGGTAGATTGTTTGCCTTTATTTCATTTAATTATTTTTGTGGGGATTTCTCCTATTCTTTCATTTGGGGTATGTTTTTTTGTCTTCCCATTTTGGCTGCCTCACTGTATTTCTTTCTCTGTATTAAGTAAGTCTTTTATGTCTTCCAGTCTTGGTATGGTGGCTTGCTTTATAGGTGTCCTATTGGGCTCAATGGTGCAGATTTTCCGATCTTCTGAGCTAGGTGTTTCAGGAAAGTCCCTTTTGTGCGTTATGTGGAATCTCTGTTGTAGTTGAGTGTGATTGTGGTTGGCCCCTTTGTTCATGGGGTTGACCTTCAGACTGGCTGACTATGAGGACTGACACTGACCATGGTGCCTAAGCTACTGTATGGAGGCTGACCCCACAAAGTGGAATTTGCCCCAGCAGTATCTGGTGCCTGCTAAGATCTCCTTTTGAGTGTGCTGCTTGTGAAGCTAATTAGGGCAAGCTTTGATGTGTTTTGAAGGCTGCCATTGGGTGCATTGTATTTAAGGCCTTTTGGAGGGACTCAGGTCAAATCAATATCAGATACTGCTTGTGACTGGCCCTGGGCAACCTGTTAGGAGCTACGAAGCAATTCAGTTTGTAGCTGTCTTTGCTGGGCCTGTGTGTACATGGGAGGAGTTAAGCTGCATACTAAGGCCAACTTCCACCAGTACTGAGCCTAGGGAAAGGTCAGCAAAAAGTCCAAGTCACCTCATGCGCAGCTTCTGCCTGCCAGTTGCCTGTTAGGCTCAGTCAGTACCTCTGGCAGTGCCTCTGGCAGTACGTAAGGTAGGTTTCAGTGAGTTTACCAGGTAGTGGCAAGTGGTGTTTGCTACATTGATACAGATATAAACTTGGTGTGATTTCTGGGTCTGAGGCCACTGAGTAGAAGTCTTAGGGTACACTCGGGCCAGCTGCTACCCACTGGAGGCCTGTGGACCTTTGTGGTAGGGTGGTAGATTAAGATTTGGCCACATGGAGGGAGGGCTCTGCACAGGAATGATGGTGCCAGTCAGGGCATGCTGGGGAGAAAATGGATCTCATTGAGAGCCTTGTCCACAGGTGGCAGAGGCATCCTTTTACTCTCCCCAGTCAGGACAGATAGCCTCTGAGGTTTCCGCCGTACTGGTGCTTTCAAATATGGGACTCTAGAAAGGCTCTTTTCTGGCATAATGGAGGTACCCTTCCTTCTAAGTTTCCATGAAAGTTTAAAGCAAAATAAATGGGAAAATGACCCTCTGGCACAAGCTCAGAGGAAGTGTTCACATGTTTGTAGTAAGCCTTAGGAAAACTCTCAATCTCTGCCACAGCCTGCAGAGACAGGAAGAACTTAGGCAGCCAGGGCTGGGAGACAGGAAAGCAATGCCATCAGAGAGAGAAGATGAGGGCATAGCTCCTCTTGAGCACTCCCAGCTCCTGCCTCACTGTCTCACCATCCCTAACTTACAGTGTCTGCAGGGACACATGTGCCACAAGGTCATTTGAACAGAATAAAGCAGAATTATTTTTAAAGCATCCCTACAGTAGGAATTTTCACTTTCAAGATCCTCAAAAAACATCCAGAAAGCATACCCCACCTATTTAGTATTTAGTATTTATTTATTTTAGTGTGTATGTGCATGTGTGAGACAGAGAGAGAGTGACAGAGAGAGATGGAGTGATATATAGAGATAGAGACAGAGAGAGAGATCAAATGTGTGTGTTAGGGTGGGAGTCACCACTTTCTCTAACTCCAAATAAAGGGAAAGACCTGCAAGGTTTTATCCTTTTTCCCTGTAGCTCTAAAATCCTAAGATTCTGTGGAGTTCATCCCAGCAGAATTTAAAACAAGAAATAACAAGTTCTCAGTGCTTTCAACATCTTGAACTTACAGAGAATTTGAAACCCACATGGAAAAAGATAACTTCCAGACTTCCTCATCAATTCACAGTGTGCAACCACCAGCCCTTTCACAGAAGAGGCTGCTTTGAGGTATTCACTTTCTTTGTTTACGTATGTCCTTGAGCCGTGTCCCAGGAGACCAGACTGCTGCTCACAGAGTGAGGCCTTGGGGTAGGTTGGTTGTGGGCTGCTGGCCCCTGGGGACAACACCGTGGCTCCTCCTGCTGGCCCTCCCTTCCAGTCCTGATTGCCCTCTTCTTGGCTGCTTCCTGAGCTGCTCAGTCATAGATTTCCAGCTCCATGTCACTCATTGCTGGACTCACCTCTAAGCCCAACAACCCCATCTGGGTCTCCAGGTGTCAGAGAGACACTGTCACTGTGGTGTAACACACTGGCCTCTGTGGAGGGCTGTGCCCTGTGTTTCCACACTGTTCCTTCTTCGCATTGTCTGCCCTGTGTTTGCACACATGGTTTGGAGGGGTGGGTGGATCCCCACAAATCTTCCTCCTTGTGAGGCTAGTTAGGTTCACCATTGTCAGCACTCAGTTCTGCCCAGTGGAAAGACCACTGGGTGTTTTATGGGAATTTATGTGTGATTCTTGTACCAGACAGACCAGGCAAAACCCAGAGATATAGCCTAAGAATATATGTGTTCACATGTAGCCTAAGAATAATATGGCCCAGCTCAGATCTAGTTTTCCTAGCCTCATTCATTCATTTATTCATTCATTCCATCCTAGAGTCACTTATTGTGTGCCTTCCCTGTGCCAGTCATTGTGCGGGACACCTCGGGACAGAGTGATGAACAAAGTTCACATCGATCCTACCCCCCAAGGGATAGGCTTTCCCTTCCTAATGCTGAGGAAAAGCCCACACGGGAGAACAGGTCTGTTTCCTCCCCTCCCCGAGTGTATTATCTCTGGGGTGCAGTGCCTTCCCCAACTCCTAGGTTAGGACACCCCATCTCTGTCTTTAGTTTGCAATGAGCCTAGACCCTTGTCACCCTTGCATCACCTACCTCTCTGGCCCTGGGCCTTGCTCTTTCAGGCGCAGAGCACCCTAGACCACTTGGTGGCCTACACCCAGTGCCCTGGCCTTGGGCTGGGACACTGTACTGTAGTAGAAGTCTTTTTGGCTCATATGACCCTGTGGGTCCTGTCTACCCACCCACCCATTCCTGTATCCACCCAAAAAGCCCCTGCCGAGTGCCAGACCCTGTCCCTGGAGTTGGGGATATAAAAATGTACAAAACAAATTTTCAGTCTTTTCACAGATTTCAAGCTCAACTCCTTTCCCTTGAATGAGGATCCCAGTGCCGGTAGATGGATTGGGGTGTTCACTAGGTCCCATAATCTCTTTCAAAGGACCTGGGCTGAGGGGTATTCCTGTCAGGTGAACGCTTCATGGTTGTCTTTCACTTCTTAAAGTTCCTGACCTGAGTGGGCGGTCCTGTCCCCACTCTGGGCTAAATGTGGATAATGGGCTTAATTCCTCTGGGGGACAAACTCTTACCCCCACACCTACCTCCACCCTCACACTGTATCCTTTCCCTTCCCCCCTAAATGGGGACCCATTGACAATGGGCATGACCATGACTGAGGTGGGGCAAGTCCCACCCAGAACATTTTGACATCTTCCTTCTAGCTAATCAGAGAACCCAAGAGCTCTGGCTTTGGCCTTCCTCTCAGCTAATTGTCTACCTGGAGACTGAACTCCAGCCACTCCAGCCACTCCAGCCTGCTCTGTGCACATGGAAGGAGCCATGCTCCTCTCCCACTGAGTCTTCCCTCTCTACACCCTCAACCCTCTGCCTCCTTCCTTAGGGAAGACCCTCCAGACCCAGTCAGCCTCTGTGACAAACTCCCATGGACTCACTCCTTTTATCTGAGGTGCTTCTTTCATGTTCTGTATTACTTCATTACTATGTTAATCAAAGAACATCCAAACCTATAAAAAGTTATATTAGAGTTCATTTGAGCCAAAATTTTGAGGATATGCTTGTAAATGAACTCAAAAAATTGAGAAAATGGTTTAGAGAATGTGTTTTGCACTTTTTAAAATGCATTTAGAATCAAAGGGGAGAACATGAAAAAGGTACATGAAATCAATAGGGGGTATATTAAGTAGGCGGGAGAAAGCAAAGCAGAGAAATCACCAGAACTGAATAAAAAACAAATTTGAGAGGTGCATACTTTTACATTGATGAGTATAGGAGAGTTAACATTCAATATTTACAGTAAATGTAGATGGTAATCCAGGAAACAAGTTAACATGAAGAAATATTACGTAATGTGTGCTTGTGCCTCTAGGATGTTTGGAAAAAAAGATTTCTCTGGCATTTCAAGGTGCATAATCCTAGATGCAGAAGAACAGTGGACAGGGTTCAAAAGGCAGAGGCTTACCGTTTGCTAAGGAAGATATAGGCCTCAGATGTGGCCTGCCCAGTTACGAACTTATGATCAGACCATCCTATGTGGTCAGTCTCAGTCAGTGTGCTTGTTACACCTGCCAAGTAGCCACATGAACTGTCAGGTTGGCTATGTAGCCCCCTTTTTATTCATAACTATCTCTCACTCCATGAGTTTGTAAGCTGCTAGTTATTACATAGTTGTCTTTCTCATTACTATGAGAAAGGTCTTCAGTGAATGAATGATACAGATGGATGAATGGATGAAGGCAGGGGTGGTCATTTCTCATCAAAGAAATTTTGTCACTGCAGCAAAGAGAACCATCAACAAAATTAAAAGACAACCCACTGAATAAGATAATATATTTGCAAATTATACATCTGATAAGGGGTTCATATATAAAATTTATAAAGAACTCATACAATTCAACATAAAAAATGCAATTTAAAAATGGCAAAAGGACCTAAATAGACACTTCTCCAAAGAGGACGTACAGATGGCCAATAGATACATGAAAAGGTGCTCAACCTCACTAATCATCAGAGAAATGCAAATTAAAACCACAATGAGATACCACCTCATACCCATCTGAATAGCTATCATAAATAAATCAGCAAACAACAAGTGTTGACAAAGATGTGGAAAGAAGGGAACCTTTGTGCACTGTTAGTGGAAAAGCAGACTGGTGCAGCCATTGCGGAAAACAGTATGGAATTTACTCAAAAAATAAAAAATGGAACTTCCTTATGGCCCAGCAATTCCACTTCTGGGAATAGTGCACCAAAGTACACCAAAACACCAACTCAAAAGAATATATGCACCCCTATATTCATTGCAACACTATGTACAATAGCCAAGCTATAGAACAACCCAAGTGCCCATCAATAGAAGAGTGGATAAAAAAGTGGTGGTACATATATAGAATGGAATATCTCTCAGCCATAAAAAACAACAGAATTTTACCATTTTAAAACAGCACAGATGAACCCAAAGGCTATTATGCTAGGTGAAATAAGTGAATCAGAGAAAGATAAATATCATATGATTTGACTTATAAGTGGAATCTGAAGAACAATATAAATGAACAAACAAAACAGAAAAAGACTCATAGATACAGAGAACAGACTGCTGGTTGCCAGGGGAGAAAGGAGTTAGAGGCCTGGGTGAAAAAGGTGAACAGATTAACCAGTATGGATTGGTAGTTACAAAATTGTCATGGGGATATAATGAACAGCCTAGGGAATATAGTCAATAATATTGTAATAACAACCTATGGTGCCCAGGGGATACAGGATATATTGGGAGGACAACTTTGTAAAGTACATGATTGTCTAAACATTATGCTGTATACCTGAAACTAATATAAATAATATTTTAAAAATACATAATCTTTATTATATTTTTTCCATTACCATTTAGTCCTGTTATATGCCCTTGACCCCAGGAATCACCACATGGTTGTCCATGCCCATAAGTCCTTTTTCCTTTTTGCTCTATCCCTCCACCCTCTAACCTTCCCCCTCTACTATTTGTCATCTGTCCTCTATCTATGAGTCTGTTCTTGTTTTGCTTGTTAGTTCAGTTTTGTTCATTAGATTCCATATATGAGTGAAATCATATGGCATTTGTCTTTCTGTGACTGGGTTACTTCACCTTGCATAATGTTCTCCAGGTCCACCATACTGTTGCAAAGGCTACAATTTTCTTCTTTCTTACCGCTGAGTAGAATTCCATTGTGTAAATGTCCCATAATTGTTTTATTCACTCATCTATTGTTGGACACTTGGGCTACTTCCATATCGTGGTGATCGTAAATAATGCTGAAGTGAACATAGGGGTGCTTATGCTCTTTCCAGTTAGTGTTTTGCATCCCTTCGGATATATTCTCAGAAGTGGGATCACTGGGTCAAAAGGTAGATCCATTTTTAATTTTTTGAGGTATCTCCATGCTGCTTTCCACAGGGACTGCACCAATCTGCATTCCCACCAACAGAGCAAAAATGTTCCCCTTTCTCCATATCCTTGCCAGCACTTGTTTATTGATTTATTGATAACAGCCATTCTGACAAGCATGAGATGGTATCTCATTGTGGTTTTGATTTGCTTTTCTCTGATGATTAGTGATATTGAATGTCTTTTCATATGTCTGTTGGCCATCTGTATGCCTTCTTTGGAAAAGTGTCTACTCAGGTCCTTTGCCCATTTTTTAATTGTGTTCTTTGTTTTTGGGGTTTGTTTTTTTTTGGTGTTGAGTTTTTTAAGTAGCTTATCAGTTTTGGATATTGACCTCTTATCATATGTATCAGCAAATATGCTCTCCCATTCTGTGGCTTTTCTTTTTATTTTGTTGACAATTTCCTTTGCTGTGCAAACTCTTTTTGGTTCAATGAAGTCCCGTTTGTTTTGTTTCCCATGCCTGGGGAGATATATCTGATAAAAAATTTCTACAAGCTATGTTCAAGATTTTGCTGCCTATGTTTTCTTCTAGGATTCTTATGGTTTCAGGTCTAACATTTAAGTCTTTGATCTATTTTGAATTTGTTCTTGTGTGCACTGTAAGCAGGTGGTCTAGTTTCACTTGCATGTATCTGTCCAATTTTCCCAACACTATTTATTGAATAAACTATCTTTAGCCCATTATGTGTTTGATTCCTCTGTTGACTATTAATTGACTATAAAGGAGTGGGTTAATTTGGGGGCTCTATACTCTGTTACATTGATTTATGTGTCTGTTTTTATGCCAGTACTATTCTGTTTTGATTACTATGGCCTTGTGGTATAGTTTGATATTAAGTAGCATGATTCCTCCAACTTTGTTCTTCATTTTCAGGATTGCTGTTGCTATGCAGAATCTATTGTGGTTCCATATAAATTTTTGAAATTTTTGTTCTAGTTCTGTGAAATATGTCATTGGACTCTTGATTGGAATTGCAGTGAATCTATAGATTGCTTTGGGTAGTATGGATGTTTTAATGATGTTAATTTTTCCTATCCATGAACACAGTATGTGCTTCCATTTATTTGTATCTTCTTCAATTTCTTTCTTCAGTGTCTTATCATTTTCTAAGTACAGGTCTTTTACATCCTTGGTTAGGTTTGTTCCTAGGTATTTTATTCTTTTTGGAACAATTGTGAGTGGGTAGTTTTCTTAATTGCCCTTCCTGTTAGTTTGTTAGTGGCATATAAAAATGCAACTGGTTTCTGAATATTAATTTTGTATCCTGCTACTTTGCTGAATTCATTTTTCAGTTCTAGGAGTTCCTTGGTGGAATATTTGGGGTTCTTTATGTACAATATCATGTCATCTGCAAATAAAGATGGTTTTCCTTCTTCCTTTCCAATTTGGATGTCTTTTATTTCTTCTTCTTGTCTGATTGCTGCGCCTAAGACTTCCAGTACTATGTTGAAAAGAGGCAAAAGCAGACATTCCTGTCTTGTTCCCAATCTTAAGGGGAATGCTCATAGATTTTTCTTTTTTTTTATTATTTTTTTATTTTAGTTTATTCATTACAGTTTCTATCCTTTATTCCCATTCCAGCCCACCCACCCATTCCTCCCCTCCTCCATCCCCTTTCCAACCCCCCTAGTTTAGTCCATGTGTCCTCTATATTTGTTCCTGTAAACCCTTCCCTTCTCCCCTGGAATTCCCTCTCCTCTCCCCTCTGGTCCCTGACTACCTGTCCTCTATTACAGTGTCTTTTGTTATATTTCACTTGTTTCTTTGTTTTGTTGTTCTCATTGAGTAGATGCTGCCAGTGGGTTCATCATATATGGCCTTTGTTATGTTTAGATATATTCCCTCTGTTCCCACTTTGCTGAGAGTTTTTATCATAAATGGGTGCTGGATTTTATTAAAAGTTTTTCCTACATCTATGGATATAATCATATGGTTTTTATCCTTCATCATTTTTTATGTGGTGAATCACATTTATTGACTTGCAAATGTTGTAGCATTCTTGCATTCCCAGAGTAAATCCCACTTGATCATGGTATATTATCTTTTTGATGCACTACTACTATCCTTTTGATTTATTTTATTTGCCAATATTTTGTTGAGGATTTTACAACCTATGTTCATCAGTGATACTGGTCTATAATTTTTTCTTTGTAGTGTCTTTATCTGGTTTTGGAATTAGGATAATGCTGGCTTTGTAAAATGAGTTTGGGAGCCTTCCCTCCTCTTGAATTTTATGAAATAGTTTGAGAAAGAAAGATGTTTGTTAGTTCTTCTCAGAACATTTGGTAAAATTCATCTGTGAAGCCATATGGTCCAGGGCTTTTGTTTGCTGGGATTATTCTGACTACTATTTCAATTTCATTAGGTGCAATCTGTCTGTTCAGATTCTCTGATTCTTCCTCATTTATTTTTTGAAGATTGCATGTTTCTAGGAATTTATTCATTTTATCCAGGTTGTCTAGTTTGTTGGCATATAATTGCTCATAATATTTTCTTACAATCCTTTAGACATCTTTGGTGTCAGTTGTTATTTCTCCTCTTTCATTTCTGATATAATTTATTTGGGTCCTCTCTCTTTTTTTCTTGATGAGTCTGGTTAAATGTTTGTCAATCTTGTTTATCTTTTCAAAGAACCAGCTCTTGGATTCATCTGTATCATTTTTGTATCAATCTCCTGTATCATTGTTTTAGACTCTATTTCATTTATTTCTGTTCTGATCTGAATAATTTCCTTCCTTCTACTCTCACTGGGCTTTGTATATTGTTCATTTTCAATTCCTTTAAGTGTGTAGTTAGATTGTTTATTTGAGCTTTTTCTTGTTTTGTTTTGTTTTGTTTGAGATAGGCCTGTAATGCTATGGATTTCTCTCTTAGGGTTGCTTTCCCAGTGTTCCACAGATTTTCGATTGTTGTGTCCTCCTTTTCATTTGTTTCAATGTATTTTTTTTATTTTTTCCTTAATCTTGTTTTGACCCATTCATTGTTTAATGACAGCTTATTTAGCTTTCATATCTTTGTGTGTTCTTCAGTGTCCTTCTTGTGATTGACTTCTAGTTTTATAACATTGTGGTCAGAGAAGATGCTTGATATGATTTCAGTCTTCTTAAATTTACTGAGGCTTGATTTGTGTCCTACCATGTGGTCTATCCTAGAATACATTCCATATGCACTTGAAAAGTATGTATATTCTGCTGCTTTGGATGAAATGCTGTGAAGATATCTATCAAACCTATTTAATCTAGTGTGTGGTTTAAGGTCAGTCTCCTTATTGATTTTCTGCCTGGAAGATCTATCCATTGTAGTCAATGGGGTATTAAAATCCCCAACTATGACTATATTTCTGTCAATCTCTCATTTTATGTCCATCAAGATTTGCTTTACATATTTAGGTTGTCCTATATTGGGTATGTCCTATATTGTCCTATAAATGTTTACTAGGGTTATATCCTCTGTTGGATTGTCCCCTTTATCACTATGTAGTGTCCTTCTTTGTCTCTTACTATAGCCTTGGTTTTCAAGTCTATTTTGTCAGATATAAGTACTGCCACCCCAGCCTTTTTTCTTTTCAATTTGTGTGAAATATCTTTTTCCAACCCTTTATTTGTAGTTTGTGTGTATCTTTCTATCTGAGATAGGTCTCTTGGAGGCAGCATATATATGGGTCATGTTTTCTTATCCACTCAGTTACCCTCTGTCTTTTGGTTGGAGCATTTAAGTCATTTACATTTAAGGTGATTATTGATAGATACATATGTAGTGCCATTTTATTGTTAGACTGTTTTTCTCTGTTTTTTTTTTTAATTTCTCTTTTTCTTCTTTTTCTTAAAGCAAGCCCTTTAATATTTGTTGCAGTACTGGTTTGGTGTTAACAAACTCCTTTAGTTTTTTCTTGCCTGGTAAGCTCCTTACTTCTTTGATATTAAATGATAGCTTTGCTGGGTAAAGCAGCCTTGGTTGCTTTTCATGACCCTGACTATTTCATGCTACTGCCTTCTGCCTGAAATGTTTCTGTTGAGATATCAGATGACAGTCTAATTGGTGCTCCCTTGTAGGCAACTACCTCCTTTTTCTCTTGTGGCTGTTAGGATTTTCTCCTTATCTTTAAGCCTTGTCATTTTAATTATGATTTGTCTTAGTGTAGGCCTCTTTGGGTCCAACTTATTTGGGACTCTCTGAGCTCCCTGGACTGGTGTGACTTAGGGAAGTTTTCAGTTCTTGTTTCTTCAAATAGGTTCTCATTCCCTTGCTGTCTCTCTTCTCCTTCTGGTATTCCCATGATGCAGATGTTGTTACACTTCATGTTGTCTAAGATATTTCTTAAGCTCTCCTCATTTTTAAAAATATTCTCTTTTCATTTTTCTGTTCTGCTTGATTGTTTATTTCTACTTTGTCTTCCAAAACACTGATTTGATCTTCTGCTTCATCTAACCTACTATTTATTCCTTCCAGTGTATTATTTTTTTATTTTTAAGTATATTTCATTGATTATGTGGTTACAATTGTCCCACTATTTTCTCTCCTTTATCCCCCTCCTCCCTGCACCCCTCCCTCCCTCCAGCATTCCCCCCTTAGTTCTTGTCTATGGGTTGTACGTATAAGTTCTTTGGCTTCTCAAATTCCTATACCATTCTTAACCTCTCCCTGTCTGTTTGGTGCCTACCTATTATGCTTCTTATTCCTTGACCTTTCCCTCTATTCTCCCCTCCCCACCCCACTGATAACCCTCCATGTGATCTCCATTTCTGTGATTCTGTTCCTGTACTAGTTGTTTGCTTAGTTTTTGTTTTTTAGGTTCAGTTGTTGATAGTTGTGAGTTTATTGTCACTTTACCGTTCACAGTTTTTGATCTTCTATTTCTTAGATAACTCCCTTTAACATTTCATATAATAAGGGCTTGATGATGATGAACTCCTTTAATTTGACTTTATCTAGGAAGCACTTTATCTGCCCTTTCATTCTAAATGATAGCTTTGCTGGATGGAGTAATGTGGGATGTAAGTCTGCCTTTCATGATTTTGAATACTTCTTTCCAGCCCCTCCATGCTTGTAAAGTTTCTTTGGAGAAATCAGCTGGTAGTCTTACAGGAACTCCTTTGTAGGTAACTCTCTCCTTTCCTCTTGCTGCCTTTAAGATTCTCTCCTTATCTTTAATCTTGGGTAACTTAATTATGATATGTCTTGGTATGCTCCTCCTTGGGTCCAATTTCTTTGGGACCCTCTGGGTTTCCTGGACTTCCTGGAAGTCTGTTTCTTTCACCATATTGGGGAGGTTCTCCTTCATTATTTGTTCAAATAAGTTTTCAATTTCTCACTCTTCCTCTTCTTCTGGCACCATTTTGATTCTGATGTTGGAGCATTTGAAGTTGTTCTAGAGGTTCCTAAACCTCTCCTGATTTTTTTTTGAATTCTTATTTTTTCATTCTGTTCCAGTTGGATGTTTACTTCTTCCTTCTGCTACAAATTGTTGATTTGAGTCCCAGTTTTGTTCCCTTCACTGTTTGTTCTCTGTATATTGTGCTTTATTTTGCTTTGTATAGCCGTCATTTCTCCCTTCATTTTGTGACCAAGTTCAGTCAATTCTATGACCATCCTGATTACCAGTATTTTGAACTCTGCATCAGATATGTTGTCTATCTCCTCATCACTTAGTTCTTTTGCTGGAGTCTTGATCTATTCTTTCATTTGAGCCATATTTCTTTGTCTCAGCACACCTGTTACATGGTAAGGGGTGGAGCCTGAGGTATTTGCCACATCAGGGCAACTCTCTTTGCTGCGTTGTGGCGCTGTCTATGGGAGAGGGCTCAGAGAGGGAACAATGCTGTTCCTTGGCTCTTGTCCCACTTTCAGTTACTCCCCACAAGCAGATTGTGCCCTTTCAGGTGCTGATTCTCAGGTGGGTGGGATTGTGTATGTTTTAGGACCCTGTGGGCCTCTCCAACGGACTCTCCTATGAGGCTCGGAGGATCCCCCACCACTGCAACCTTCGCAAATTTTTTTACAGCTAGGCCTTTTGAGTCTTCAGTTTCCCATCTGAAGCCCTGGGTTTCACCGTCTGTCTTGCTACCCTATTGTTCCTCCCAGCTTACTTGCATAGGAATGTGGGATTGCCCATGCAGTTCACCACCTTGCATTAGTCCTCACCCCAGCTGCCTGTCTCTACCCCTTCTACCAGTCTGAATGAATGTTTCTTTAACTCCTTGGTTGTTGGACTGCCATGCAAATGATTTTCTGGCAGTTCTGGGTGTTCTTTGTTTTTAAAGTGGTTGCTATCCTTCTTTTGGTTGTGGGAGGAAGTGAAGCTTTTCTGCCTATGCCTCCATCTTGGCCAGCACCTCTCTGTTTCCAGTGTATTGTTTATCTCAGACATTGCATTCTTTATTTCTAACTGATCTCTTTTAATTGTTTCTATGCCTTTTTTTTCCATGCTGTTGACTATCCTTATAATCATCACTCTAAACTCTCTATCTAATAAATTGCTTACTTCCATTTCATCTAGTTCTTCTGGAAAATTCTCTCATTCTTTCATTTGGGGTCTATTTCTTTGTCTTCCCATTTTGGCTGCTTCTTTGTATTTTCCACCTTAGATGTTAAACTGATCAGGCATCAAACTGATCAGCTATTAATCTAATCAATGTATAATCAGCAGTCAGACTTAAGCATCACAGGGTGGGACACAGTACCATATTTTGCTATGTATAATGCACACTTTTGTACCTAAACTTTTGAGGGTAAAATAAGGGTGTGCATTATACATGGGTAGTACTAATTCTGTATCTATATGAATGTTTTAAATTCTTTTATCTATGCTTATGCATTAAAAGTGTAACCCTAGCCTTGGCTGGTGTAGCTCCATGGACTGAGCATGGGCCTGCGAACCAAAGGGTTGCCAGTTTGCTTCCCAGTCAGAGCACATGCCTGGGTTGTGGTCCAGGTACCCAGTAGGGGGCTTGTGAAAGGCAACCACACATTGATGTTTCTCTCCCTCTCTTTCTCCTTCCCTTCCTCTCTCTCTAAAAAATAAATAAATTTAAAAAATAAAAAAATGTTTAAATAAATAAATAAAAGTGTAACTCTAGAAAGCAATAATGATACCCATATGCAAAATAATTCCCTAGAATATGATAATCAGTTTTGTTTCTAAATATAAATTTAAAAATGAATTGAAAAATTAAAATGAAATATTTATTCCTGAAAGTTTGGCCCAAAACTTTCAGGAAACAAGGGTGTACATTATCCACGGGAGCACATTATACATGGCAAAATATGGTGATTCCTGCAGGTGGGGCTATTGCTTCCCCTCAGGCTGATGTCATTCATAGAGGTGTGCTCTGCCTGAGAGAGATGGCTTCTGCAGTATGGGGAATGACTCAACACATGGATCCTGGTGGCTATTCCCTCAGTTCTCTCCCCAGAGCTACTAACCCCACACTCTCCTCTAGCATCTCTAGTTCACTCTACCCTCCCTATGCCAGCACCCAGGGTAAGTGGCTACAAATGCAATTTTGTGGTTTTGGCCCTTTAAAAGGTTCTCAGTGTCTCCAGCCATCTCTCCCTGGTTGACAGAACCCCTGCTGCTTTTCACAGCTGGATGTTATTTGGGTTCCTTTCTGGCTCTGGTGCTGTAGGCTGGGGAGCCCAACTTGGGGTTTAGAGCCCACACTTCTCAGGGGGAAGCCCCTGGCCACTGAAACATCCCTCCAGCACTTCAGCTGCCACCCATGGGAACCCAGCCTGCCCTCTTGTGTCTTTTCTGCACTCTCTACCAGTCACATTGTGCTGAAGTGTTTTCTCCTGTCTGTGCATGGTTGTAAAGCTTTGCTCCAGTGAGTGTTCAGTTAGTTATTCAAGATAATTTTTCTACAATTTTGTTGTGATTTTAGATTGGTCCTGGGAGGAGGTTAGTGTAGCTTTCACTTACTCCTCCACCATCTTGGATCTCCTAAAATAATATTGAATGTAAACTGTAACTGAAAATTTTAAAAATTTAGGTTAAAAATATATATTTGGTTACTATATGGCTCTGTCAAGTTGACACATAATATTAGCCATCATACATTGTCTTACATGTGCCTAGTTTTCTGATCCAACACAAAAATGAGACAGGGAAATAATGTGTGCAAGTAAGCAGAATTTGATTGTTTGGCTCAGAACTAAGCAAAAATGAAAGTAGCTATTTTTGAGTAGTGAGTATTCTGTTATAAGAAGTGTCCAAGCAGAGAGTATGAGAAAGCACAAATGCCCTGCTTTGAAGAGAACTGGTAGAAGAGAGTCATTCACTGGGTATAAGGGATAAATTAGTTAACATCTAAGTTCCTTTCCAAATCTGATTCTATCATTCCTGCACATTCTAATCAAGAGCACAGGAATTTTCCCCAGGAAAGGCCCAGTGCTAGATCATAAAGCAAGTTTCAATGCATTTAAAAGAATTGAAATCACACAGAGGATGTTTTTAGTCACCAATGAAATTAAATTGGAGATCAATAACTGAAAGATAGCTGAAAAATCCCTACTTGGAAAGAAGCCATATACTATTAAAAATCCTTGGGTATATTAATAAATCACAAGGAAACTAGAATTTTTTGAACTGAATGAATGTTAATAAAAACAACATACTAAAGTCTGTTGGGTGAATATTAAGCAGTATTTAGAGGGAAATTTATGCCTCAAATATTTAATTTAGAAGGAAAAAATCAATCTAAACTATTACCTTAAGAAGTTAGGTTTTAAAAAAGGGTACCATAAAACCATAACAAGTAGGAGGAAAGAGGTAATAAGAAGAGTGGAGAGCAGTGAAATAGAAAATAGATAACCAATAGAAACAAACAAAAAATGAAACAAAATACTGATTCTTTGAGAATGATAACATTAATAAGCCTCCAGTGATATTGCTACAGGTCCCATGGAAATTAAAAGGATAATAAGTAAACATTATTGACAACTTTATGTCCACAAATTTGACAACTTGGCTATAATAGACAAATTTCTTGAAATTGACACACAACAAAATAGAAAATCTGAAGAGCTATTTAATTGCTTTGGTTACACAATAGTAGACATTTGTTAGACATACTGAAGCCTACACTTAAAATAGGAACATTTTTATTGTATATACATTTTACCTCAATAAAACTGATTTAAAGGAAGAGATAATTGGCAACTAGAAAAGGAAGCAAAGAGTTTTGATTTAATTAACTAATTTCTTAATGAGAGAAATGACATGTTTTTATAGTAATGGAAATGTTCTGATATACAGGAGAAGGTTGATGATGTGTATGGGACAGAACTGATGGATGTTGAGCAGGTAGAAGGACCAGGATCTGATGTGCATTTGAAGGGTCATCTCCAGAGAAAAGCCTCTAACAGGAGAGGATGCAGAGCCTATGCTTAAAGATTCTGGTAGCTTGTACATATGGCAGGGCAAAGGAGGATCAGTGGAATTTCTCTTCTGTTTGCTTCCGTTTACTCAGTGAGATAGAAGGATGGCAGAGAAGTGTTGAAAGATGGGGAAAGGAAGCGGTCAACTGTCACCAGATAAGCTTGAGAGTAGACGGACTAGGTGAAGTTCATCTAACTGCTGGGCAGCACTGAGCACTTTCTTGAGATTAGTAGCCATGTGTTTAAAGTTAAACCAGTGCTATGAACTGAAGGTATGGGTTTTCCCAAAATGCATACCTTAAATCAGCAATGTGATGGTATTTGGAGAAGGGGGCTTTGGGAGGCAAGTAGATCATGAGAGTGGAGACCCCAAAGCTCCCAGGTCCTTCTTTCATGTGTGGACCCAACAAAGAGATGGCTGTCTGTGAACCAAGCAGCAGGTCTTCACCAGAACCCCATCAGACTGGCCCCCTGATCTGGGACTTCCAGACTCCAGATATGTGAGAAATAAATTTCTGTTGTTTATAAACCACCTATGGTATTTCGTTATAGCAGCTTGAAAGAACTAAGATAGTCAGCATAGTTTGTGTTTTCCTCCAGTCCCAGTTGGCTCCCCAGATGCAAATGCAGGGCAGATGAAGAGCTAGATTTGACCAGACTCAGGGTTTTGGCAAGCAGAGTGGGAGAGGGATAGGGGTTGAAGGTATGTATGCTAAAGGAATGATTTTGAGGAAGGCTTGATGCATTTTGCTGTGTGGCAAGGGTAGTAAATGCATGAGGGGTAAAACACAGTGAAGAGGCCGTAGATGAAGACACTGCAGACCCAGGCATGGGTGAAGTGCTGTGGTGTCAGGTGGTGGGTAGAGTGAACTATAGAGTAGGAGCTTGACCTTGAGATTTGGGTGGGTTTGCTCTTATGGGCCATGAAAAGACCTAGAGCATGAAAATGGGAGTGAGTGATTGAGGCAGCAGAGAGCAGGACAAGGTAACGGCAGGGTCCTCTGTGTGGATTTTTAAATCAACATGAATTTAAAAGAAAGAGGGTTGAAGAGAGTGAGTGACAGTGAACCAGGAGCTGAGATGGATGGAATGAGGTTAGTCAAATGAGTTCAGCCCACAGTCAGTTGATGGTGACAAGAAAAAGGCTCATGGACACTCTTGCCTGATGACATGGGTGTCAGAGCTCGGGGTGGAGGAATAGTCCCTCAGGAGCAAGCAGGACAGGGATGTAGGAGTAGAAAGATTCACAATCTCTCAAGAGGTTGCACAACAAATAGCCTGGACCCTTCAAAAATAACAGTGTCTGGAAAGACAAAAAAAAAAAAAAAAAAAAAAAAAAGAAACAGGGATTCCATGTCCTACATGAAAGCAGACTAAAATGACATGGCAATTAAATGAAGTGTTTGAAACTTGATTGGATCCTAGATTGGGGGAAAAGGACAGCTGAAAGGGCATTATTGGAACAACTGCAGAAACTTCAATATTGGATGTATTTTAGATATTGTAATATATTTTGACTCAGTGTTAAATTTCCTGAGCATAACGTGAATTCCCTGAATAGTTCTTAAGAAATTTATGCCATAGATTTTAGGGATAAAGAGACATGAGATCTACACTTTCAAAGGATTCAGTTCTCACCCCCACTCCCCAAATCTCTATCTCTTTATATTATGTGTATTTATGTCTCTCTACATATAAAAAAACAAATGTGACAAAATGTTAACAAATGACAAATATCTAAATGAAGGAAGGATACATGAGTTTTCATTAGACTATTTTGGCAACTTTTTCATAGGTTTGAAAATTTTCAATGACAAAGTTGGAGAAATTTTTAAAATTTACATTCTTATATTGTCAAGTATTTGGCATTCTCTTAATAATGTCTTCTACTGATTTGTGTGTAGAAATACTCGAAATAGGCTAAATGTGCAAAATTAAGCAAATGGGTGAAATACAGTGACTCAGAAGGGGCCTGGGCTACTGCCACTGTATCTCTAGTAGGTGACATATTTCCTGGCACATTAAATATTTTTTTGTTTTACCTTTGTTTTTCTTGAGGCTAACTTATATCCAGAAACTACATACAGTAAAATACACAAATCTGAAGTGTACAGCTTGATTAATTTTACATGCATATGTATACTCCTGTGTGACCCCATGAAATTAAATAGAGAATGTTTTCAGTGCTCCAGAAGGCACCTGTAGTCAATAGCAGTTCTAGTCAATAGCACCCCTAGTCAATAACACCCCTAGTCAATAGCAGCCCTAGTCAATAGCAGCCCTAGTCAATGGTACCCCTAGTCAATGGTACCCCTAGTCAATGGCAGCCCTAGTCAATGGCACCCCTAGTCAATGGCAGCCCTAGTCAATGGCACCCCTAGTCAATGGCAGCCCTAGTCAATAGCACCTCTCCCCACTAAAGGTGGTTCTTATTCTGACACTATCACAATAGACTAGTTGTGCCTGTTTATGAACTTGATTTAAATGAGCTCATATAGTATATACTCTTTTGTGTCTGGCTTCTTCCCTTAATATCATTGTCACAAAATATTAAAGTCCATTTTACCATTGATGGGCATTGATTGGGTTTGCTCATTGTTCGTGAATAAAGTGGCTGTGAAGACGTACATGTCTCTCTCATGGATAGACACAGTGTTTTTCTGTTGGATATTTGTCCAGGAGAAAAATGTCTGGGTCACATGATATACATATATTTGGTTGATGCTACAAAATAGTTTTATAAAACTGTTGTTCTCAATTACATTCTCACTAGGAATATATGAGGGTTTTGGTTGCTTCACATCCTTGCTAACCGTTGATGTTGTCAATCCTTTCATTTCAGCCATTCTAATGAGGGAGTAGTGCTGTTTCAGTGTAGCTTTAATGTTAAACTTTTATTCAATGTGTAAATGAAAATGATATGCCTGTGAAATATATCATATAGCTATAAACAATGTGTTGTTAAAGAAGACAATATTGGGGATATGCTTATGATATGTTAAAGATGAAAACAGTACATAAACTCAGTATACAGTACATTTTTTTTAATGTATAGGTGTAAGAGGACTAGAAACACATTCACCAAGATATTAATAATTGATTCTGGAGGAGAAATTAGTTTCTGTTTTTCATACTTTTACATAAGCGTAAGATGTTCTACAATGAGTATTTTCAAGAATGGTCTCTGCCTGAGAAAACAAACTCGATGTTCAAAAATACACTGTACTTCTCTGAGCCTGTTTTATCACCTGTAAACAGGCCTATGTCATGACCCTAAACAGTGCTTGTCAAAGTAAGCATTCAGTAGATGACAGACTTTGAGAACATGACACCCCCAGGACTGCAGGGATGGTAGTGCCCTCAGGGGAGAGTTGGGGTCAGAACGAGAGAATGAAAGGGACTCCCACAGAAGTGGCCTAGGCCAAATGGTAGGTTTCTGCTGGGCCCTGAGTTTCTGGTGTTGGGGGCAGACAAGTGGTAGGAAATGACACAGAAAGTGGACATCGTGGGGCCACATGGGGGTCATGGCGAGGACATCAAGCAGGAAGCTGGTTGTGTGGGCCTTCTGTGGTCTCAGAGCAGATGGTGGTGGTGAGCTGTGTGGGCCATAAGGAAGAAGGGTCTGGGCTTCTCCTTCTCTTCTGACAATGGCACCAGGAGGCGCGCAGAAGGACAATATTGCTCTGAGAGGGCATGAGTTCTCTTAGAATCCCGAGGCGTAAGCTATCTGGGTCTGGAGACTGGACCCAACAGTAGTTGCCATCTTGTTCCTGTCTCCGTCATCTCACTTGGTTTCCAACACCATTTTAACTACAGGTATCCCCATCCGTCAGTTGTATCCCTGATTCTTGGTATTTATGTGGTTCTGTTTTTGGTCATCTGCAAACACCAAGGCAACTGCTCCAAGCTGTAAGTGCTCAGCTTTAATGAAGTTGGTGGACGAGGTGCAGCTGTCAATACTGAAAAGTAAAACAGTAAGGGGCCCTGGTGGTTCCCATGCACAGTGGGGTGGACAGCCAGCAGTGTAGCCCAGCACTGCTATTGTTTTGAACACAGCAAACACGTATCTTTTCTTATTTTCTGTCAACTCCAGCTCTTTCCAGGCCTTTCTAATATTATTCTCAGAGGTATTTTGACATTTGCTATTCACCCCTGATTTATAGAT
>CM052539.1:88348365-88364767 GCA_028533065.1 Trachops cirrhosus
TTTTTGTTTTAGGTGCAGTTGTTAATAATTGTGAGTTGGCTGTCATTTTACTATACATGTTTTTTATCTTCTTTTTCTTAGATGAGTGCCTTTAACATTTCATAAAATAAGGGATTGATGATGATGAACTCCTTTAACTTGACCTTATCTGAGAAGCACTTGATCTGCCCTTCCATTCTAAATGAAAACTTTGCTGGATAGAGCAATCTGGGATGTAGGTCCTTGCCTTTCACGACTTGTAATACTTCTTTCCATCCCCTTCTTGCCTGTAAGGTCTCTTTTGAGAAATCAGCTGACAGTCTGATGGGAACTCCTTTGTAGGTGACTGTCCCCTTATCTCTTGCTGCTTCTAGGATTCTGTCCTTCATTTTAATCTTGGGTAATGTAAATATGATGTGCCTTGGTGTGTTCCTCCTTGGGTCCAACTTCTTTGGGATTCTCTGATCTGCCTGGACTTCCTGGAAGTCTATTTCCTTTGCCAGAATGGGGAAGTTTTCCTTTATTATTTGTTCAAATATTTTTTCCACTTGTTGTTCTTCCTCTTCTCCTTCTGGTATCCCTATAATTTGGATGTTGGAATGTTTCAAGATGTCCTGTAGGTTCCTAAGCTTCTCCTCATTTTTTTGAATTCTTATTTCTTCATTCTTTTCTGGTTGTATATTTTTTTCTTCCTTCTGGTCCACTCCATTGATGTGAGACCCAGCTATCATTCCATCACTATTGGTTCCCTGTGCATTTTTCTTCATTAAACTTATTGTAGCCTGCATTTTTTCATCTAATTTGCAACCAAAATCAACCAGTTCTGTGAGAATCCTGATCACCAGTGCTTTGAACTGTGCATCTGATATGTTGGCTATCTCTTGGTCGCTTAAAAGGATGGGTTCTGGGGCTTTCAATTCTTCTTCTGTTTGAGCCATCTCTTTGCTGTTTTTTTGGTCTTGTAGAGCACCTGTAGTGAGGGGTGAAGCCTTAGGTGTTCACCAGGGCGGGGCACCCCAGTTGCTGGGTTGTGAAAGTGCATGTGGGGGCGGGGTCGGAGAAGGAACAATGGCGCCTGCTCCACTCGCTGTAGGACCCCAGACCCCTCTGCTGCTTTCTGTGAGCCAACTGGGCCCCTTTGGCGCCAATTCCTGTGTGGGTGGGCCTGTGCACCCCACGGGACCTTCCTTTTCAGTCAGTGCCCCAAAGCTCTATTTCCTGGTGCTGGGACCCTGATTTGCATGCAGTGCCTTGCTTCACAATGGTCGCCTTGCTGGTCCTGCCGGTTGCCAACCCCCTGGCTGGGACCCACCAGCCACCACTGCTTGTGCGCCCAGGGTCTACCTCCTGCTCTCCTGCGCTCCTCTGGGGTTGCTCTGCTCTCTGCTCTGCATCCCTCTCCTGGCCCGACTCCACCCCTCCTACCGGTCTGGATGAACGTGTCTATTTTTAAATCCTTGGGTGTCCGACTTCCATACAGTTCAGTTTTCTGTCAGTTCTGGTTGTTATTTTGTTTCTATATTGTTGTTGTCCTTATCTTGGTTGTACGAGGAGGCATGGTGCATCTACCTATGCCTCCATCTTGGCCGGAAGTCCCCTGTTTTTGAGTTTTTTACTTGAGTTTGGTTTCTCGTTTCAGTGCCTCATGGTCATAGAAAAACTTGGTATGATTTAAATTTTCTTGAATTTTTTGAGGCTTGTGTTGTGTCCTATCATGTGCTCTGTCTTTGAAAATGTTCCATGTGTATTTGAAAAAAATGTGTATTTTGCTTCTTTGGGCTGAAAGGTTCTATATATATCAATCAGTTAAGTCCATTTGATCTATGACACTGTTCAGTGCCACAATGTCCTTGTTGATATTTGTTTTGGATGATCTATACATTTTTGACAGTGGAGTGTTAAAATCCCCTAGTAGAAGTGTGTTGCTGTCTACGTCTGTTTTGAAGTCCTCCAAGATTTTCCTTATATATTTGGGTGCTCTTATGTTGGGTGCATATATGTTTATAATGTTTATATCTTCTTGATGGATTCTTCCCTTGGGTATTATGAAGTGTCCTTCTGGGTCTCTTTTTATGGCCCTTGTTTTGAAGTCTACTTTGTCTGATGTAAGTATTGCTACCTGACTTTTTTTCCTGTACATTTGCTTGGAATATTTTTTTCCAACCCTTCACTTTCCATCTGTGTAGATCTTTTGTTCCCAGGTGGGTCTCTTGTAGTCTGCATATGTGTGGGCCATGATTTCTTATCCATTCAGCTACTCTATATCTTTTGATTGGAGCATTTAATCCATTTACATTTAGGATTATTATTGATAGGTACTTATTCATTGCCATTTTACTTCCTTCGTATCTGTTATAACACATCTTCTTTATCCAGTCATCCATTGAAGGACAGTTAGGTTATTTTTTTCTTTCACTCTGATTTTTATTTCATTCCTTTTACTGACTATGGGCTTTATATTTTCTTCTTTTTCTATATGTGTAAGGTGTAATGTTAGACTGTTTATTTGGGCTTTTTCTTGTTTCTTGAGGTAGGCTTATAACACTATATAGTTCCCTCTTAATGCCATTTTTACTGCATCTCCCAAATTTTGGTATGTCATGTTTTCATTTTCCTTTGTGTCTATGTATATTTTGATCTCTTCTTTCATTTCTTCTTTGACCCCATCGTTGTTCAGTAGGATGTTATTTAATCTCCATATACTTGTTGTTTTTATTGCTTTCATGTTGTAGTGAATTTCTAGTTTCATAGTGTTGCAATCAGAATATATCCTTGGTATGATGTCAGTTTTCTTAAATTCACTGAAACTAGTTTTGTGCCCCTAAATATGGTCTCTTCTTGAGAATGTTCCATGTGCATTTGAGGAGAATGTGTATTCTCTCATTTGGGGATGGAAAGTTCTATAAGAGTGAATTAAGTCTGTTTGCTTGTATGTCATTTAAGGTCAAAATTTGCTGTAGACTTTCTATCTCAATGTTCTATTTTTGCTGTGAGTCAGATTCCCTCTCATAGTTGTAATTTTTCTCTGTCTCACTCCTCTGGGTATGTTAGTAATTGTTTTAAGTGTTTTAGTACCTCCTGGTGACTTGTGATAAGTGATTGTTTATAATCAGTACTATTGCCAGTTTGATACTTCTCTTGCTTGTTATGCCATTATGGCTGTTACTAACAAAAATATGGCTACATTTTAAGGAACATTAAACTAGTTGATAGTCATCAACTAGAAAGCTTTGATGTGCTTGCTAAAGACAGTGAAAGTCCACATCATGGAACTTAATGAAATGAAATTTGCGACACAGAGATGGAGTAGGTTTTGTTCACATATACATCTATATATATAAGTACATATTTACACATGCATACACATATATTTATATATAATGTTATTAAATTTATTGTGGGAAGTTAATTACATTATATGAATTTCCTGTGCACATCTTTATAATATGACATATGTGTACTGTATCGTGTGGTCACCTTCCTTTTGTTACCATGTATTTAAGCCCCTTCACCTTCTTGATCCACCCCTTCCTCTCTGGTTACCACCATAATGTTCTTTCTATCTATAAGTTTGGCTTTCTATCTCTTTGCATATTTGTTTTGTTTGCTCATTTTGTTGCTTTTTGTTTTATATGCTGTGTATGAGTGAAATCACTTGGTTCTTGTTTTTCCATCTGATTTTTTTCACTTGGTGTAATCGTGTCAAGATCCATCCATCTTGTTGCAAATGCAAATAGCAATATTTCAGCTTTTTTTGTGAACTGAGTAATATTCCACTGTATATATATGCCACATGTTCTTTATCCAGTCATCTGTCAAAGGACACTTACATTGTTTCTATGTCTTGGCTATTGTGAACAATGCTGAAATAAACATAGGGGTACATATGTCTTTACTAATAAGACAGATTCCCAGAAGGGGGATTGTTGGGTCATAGGTAGTTCTATTGTCAATAGAACCATCCATACTGTTTTAGTGGTTGCACCAATTCATATCTTCCTCAGCAGTGTGCGTGGATTCTCTTTTTTCCACATCCTGTCCAACATTTGTTATTTCTTGTTGTATTGATACTAGACATTTTAATGGGTGTGAGGTTGTATCTCATTGTGGTTTTAGTTCACATTTCCCTTATGATGTTGAGCATCTTTTCACATATCTGTTGGCCACATGTATGTCTTCCTTGGTAAAGGGTCTATTCAGGTCCTGTGCCCATTTTTTAATTGTATTTTTTTTCTTGTTTCTTTGTATGGTTTCCTCATACACTTCAGATATTAGCCTCTGTGATTGGAGGTGTCATTTGCAAATATCCTCTCCCATTTGGTTAGTTGTTTTTTTTGTTGATGGATTATTTTTGCTGGGCAGGAGCTTTTTAGTTTTATGTAGTCCCATTTATTTACTTTTGCATTTACTTTCCTTGCCTTTGGGATCAGGTTCACAAAATTGTCAAGGTTCATAAGTTTATTGCCTATACTTTTCTGTGTGTATTTTATGGTTTAAGGTCTTACATTTAAATCTTTAATCTACTTTGAGTTAAATTTTGTGTATGGTGTCAGAAAGCAGCCTAGTTTCATTTTTTTGCTTTTTCTCCTGGCACTATTTATTGAAGAGACTTGTTTTCCTTTTTTTTTTAATGTATATTCTTGGTTCTTCTGTCAAAAATTAGTTGCTCATATATGTTGTATTTATTTCTGAGTTCTCAATTTTGTTCTGTTGGTCTGTGTGCCTGTTTTTCTGCCAATACCATACTGTTTTGATTACTGCATCACTTTCATAGAGTTTGAAGTAAGGGAGTGTGATACTTCCTGGTTTGTGTGTTTTTATCTTTTTTTTTTTTTTTTGAGGATTGCTTTGGCTCTTTGGGATCTTTTGTGGTTCTGTGGAAATTTAGGCTGTTTTGTTTTATTTCAGTGAAAAATGCCATTGGGATTTTGTTGGAGATTGCATTAAAGTTGTACTTCTTTAGGTAATATGGCCATTTTAACTATGTTTATTCTTCTAGTCCATGACATGGAATATTATTCCATTTCCTTGTGTCTTCCTCAATTTATTTCAACAATGTCTTATAGTTTTAAGTGTACTGGTATTTCACCTCCTCTGTTAAGTTTATTCTCAGGTATTTTATTCTTTTTGTTGCAATTATCAATGGGATTGTTTTCTTAATTTCTCTTTCTGGCATTTCTTTGTTTGTATATGGGAATGCCAGAAATTTTTGTATGCTGATTTTGTTTCCTGCAGCTTTACTCTATTTATTTATTGTCTCTAACAGTCTTGGTGAACTCTTTAGGGTTTTTGTATATAGAACCATGTCATCTGCAAATATTGACAGTTTTACTTTTCCATTAAAAATTTGGATGCCTTGTCTTTCTTTTTCTTGCCAGATTGTTCTGGCTAGGACTTCTAATACTAGGTTGAATAGCAGTGGGGAGAGCAGGAGTCCTTGTGTTTTCCCGATCTTATAGGAAAAGTTTTAATATTTTTCACCATTGAGTATGATGTTAGCCGAGGTTGTCATATATGATCTTTATTATGTTAAGGTACTTTCTTTCTGTACCCATTATACTGTGTTTTTAAATTTGTTTTATTATTTATTATTCAATTACAGTTTACATTCAATATTATTTTGTATTAGCTTCAATTATACAGCATAGTGGTAAGGCAATCATATTCTTTACAAAGTGTTCCATTTATTTCCAGTACCCATCTGGTACAATACATAGTTATTATAATATTATTGACTATATATTCCCTATGCTATACTTTACAACCTCCATGACTATTTTGTAACCACTAATTTTTACTTTTTAATATATTTACTTTTTCACCCAGTTTCCCAATCAGCCTGCCCTCTGAAAATCATTAGTTTGTCCTCTGTATCTATGAGTCTGTTTCTATTTGGTTTGTTCCTTTATTTTGTTATTTAGGTTTCACAAATAAGTAAAATCATATATCTCTGACTGACTTATTGTTCTTGGCATAATACTCTCTAGGTTCATCCACACCATCAGAAATGGTAAGATTTTATTCTTTTTTATGGTTGAGTGATATTCCATTGTATATATGTACTACAACTTGTTTGTTCATTCTGTTGATAGACACTTGGGTTGCTTCCATAACTTGGCTATTATAAATAATGCTAAAATGAACATAAGGGTGCATATATTTTTTGAACTAATGGTTTGGATTTCATTGGATATATACCCAGAAGTGGAATTGCTGGGTCAAAAGGCAGTTCCATTTTTAATTTTTTACAGGACACTCCATGCTGTTTCCCACAGTGGCTGGACAGATCTCCATTCCCACCAACCATGAGGGTCCCCTTTCTTCACATCCTTAATGGCATATGTTGTTTGTTGACTTATTGATGATGGCCATTCTGACAGGTGTGAGGTAATATCTCATTGTGGTTTTAAGTTGCATTTCTCTGATAATTAATGATGTTGAGCATCTCTATGACCTTTTTAGAGAAGTGTCTATTTGGGTTCTTTACCTTATAAAAAAGTGGATATTTTTGCTATTGAGATTTTATATATTTTGAATATTACTCACTATTGGATGTATCACTGGTGAATATCTTTTTTATTCATTTATTAGGTTGTCTTTTTGTTGGTTTCCTTTGTTATGCATAACCTTTTTAGTCTGATGTAGTCTCATTTATTTTTTCTTTTGTTTTTCTTGCCCAAAGCAACATGTCAGAAAAAATATTGCTAAGAGAGATGTCAGAGAATCTGATGCCTGTTTTCTTTTAGTTTTATGATTTTGAGTCTTACATGTAAGTCTTTACTTTTAGTTTGTTCTTATATATAGTGTAAGAAAGTAGTCTAGCTTCATTTTTTGGTATGTGTATATCCAATTTTCCCAACAGTATTTACTGACTAGATTATCTTTATCCCATTGTATGTTCTTGCCTCCTTTATCACATGACCATACAGGGGTGGCTTTATTTCTGGGATCCCTAATCTGTTCAATTGATCTATGTATGTCTGTTTTTATGCCAGTACCATGCTGTTTTGATCACTATAGCCTTGTTGTATAGTTTGATATTAGATAGCATGATACCTGAAACTTTTATCTTCTTTCTCAAGGAAGCTGTGGCTATTCAGCGTCATTTGTAGTTCCATATAAATCTTAGGATTATTTGTTGTAGCTCTGTGAAAAATTACATTGGTATTTTGATAGGAACTGCATTGAATCCACAGATTTACCTGGATAGTACAGACATTTTTAATGATGTTAAGTATTGCTATTGATGAACATGGCATGCTTTTGTTATTTTGTATCTTCAATTTTTTTCTTAAGTGTCATAATTTTTTGAGTATAGGTCTTTTACCTCTTTGGTTAAATTTATTTTCAGGTATTTTAATTATTTATTTTTGATGCAATTGTAAATGGGATTGTTTTCTTAGTTTCCCTTTCTGATAACAGTTATTATCAGTCTACAAAAATGCAGTCAATTTCTGAACATTAGTTTGTATCCCGCTACTTTGCTGAATTCATTTATAGGTTCTAGTCATTGTGTGTGTGTGTAATCTCTAGGATTGTCTAAACATAGTATCAGGTCATCTGCAAATAATGATAATTTTAGTTCTTCCTTTCCAATTCAGATGCCTTTCATTTCTTTTTTTGTTTGTTTGTTTGATTGCTGTGGCTAGGACTTTCAGTGCTATGTTGAATAAGAGGTGTGAAAGTGGATATTCTTGTCTTCTTTCTTAAGGAAAATGCGTTTAGTTTTTTCCTAGTGACTATGATGTTAGCTGTGGGTTTGTCATATATAGCCTTTGTTATATTGATGTATGTTCCCTCTATTCCCACTTCACTGAATTTTTATGATAAATTGGTCCTGTATTTTGTCAAATGTTTTTACTGCATCTATTGATATGATCACATAATTTTTATCCTTCATTTTGTTTATGTGGTGTATCATGTTAATTGATTTGCAGATATTGAACCAAACTTACATTCCAGAAATAAATGCCACTTCATCATAATATATGATCTTTTTTACATATTGCTGAATTTGGTTTGCTAATTTGAAGTTTTTGATTTTTAGTTTGTCAGCAATGTTGGCAAGATTTTCTTTCTTTCTGGTTTCTTTATCTGGTTTTAGGATAATGCTGCCCTTGTAAAAATAAGCTTGGGAGTCTGTATTTCTGTTATTTTTTTTGGAATAATTGGAAAGGATATTTGTTATTTCTTCTATGAGTGTTTGGTAAAATTCACCAGCTAAGCTATCTGGTCTAGTCCTTACGTTTGTTGGAAGTGTTTTTTAACCACAACTTCAATTTAACTGGTTGTAATCTCTCCATACAGATTTTGGGGTTTTTTTTGGGGGGGTGGGTATTGTTTTGAAAGATTATATGTTTCCAGATTGTTTAATTTGTTGACAAGTAGTTGTTTTGTATTATTTTCTTACACCTTTTGTATTTTTGTGGTGTCAGTTGTTAGTTCTCCTTTTTGATTATTTATTTGGGCCCTCTCTTTTTTTCATGATGGTGAAAGGATTGTCAATCTTTTTTATCTTTTCAAACAACCAGCTCTTGGTTTAATTGATCTTTGGTATTGCTTTTTGGACTCTATTTTTAAATTTCCATGCTGATCTTTATTAATTTCTTCCTTCTACTAAGTTGGTCTTTGTTTTTCTCTTCTATTTCCTTTAGGTATAAGGGTAGATTGTTAATTTGAGGTTTTTCTTTTTTCTTGAGGCAAGTCTGTATTGCTGTATTCTATAGATTTGGGGTTGTTGTGTGTTCATTTTCATTTGTCTCAAGGTATCTTTTGGTTTCTTTTTTTATCTCAACATTAAGCCATTTATTGTTTAGTAACATGTTATTTAACTGCCATGTGTTTGCGTTTTTCCTTCTAATTGTTTTCTAGTTTTATACCATTGTGGCTGGAGAAGATATTGATATAATTTCATGTTCTTAAATTTATTGAGATTTGTTTTGTGGTCTAACATCCTGGAAAATGTTCTATATATCACTTGAAAAGAATGTATACTCTGCTGCTTTGGGGTGAAATGCTCTGAAAATATCAATTAAATCCATCTGATCTAATGTGTCCTTTATGACTACTGTTTCTTTGTTGGTTTTCTGTCTGGAAGATCTATACATTGATGTAAATGTGGTGTGAAAGTCCCCTAGAGTGACTGTATCACTGTTCATCTTTCCATTTACATCCATCAAAATTTGCCTTATATATTGCTGCTCCTACGTTGGGTGCACAGATGCTTACAAGGGTTATATAGTCATGTTTGATCTGTCTTTATTATTATGTAATGTCCTTTTGTGTCTCTTATTACATCCTTAGTAAAAAGTCTATTTTGTCTGATGAAAGGTTTGCTAGCCAGCTTTTTTTCCCCATTTCCATGAAATGTTTCTTCATCCCTTTACTTCAGTGTGTATGTGCGTATTTTCGATCTGAAGTAGGTCTCCTGTAGACAGCATATACAAGTATATCGGTCTTGTTTTCTTATCCATTCAGTTACCCTATGTCTTTTGTTTGGAACATTTAATCTATTTATATTTAAAGTGATTTCTGATAGGTATATATTTATTGCCCTTTTATTTTTATAATTATGTTCCTCTTTATTTTCTTCTTTAAGAGGTCCCTTTAAGACTTTTTTTAAATTGAAGGGTGTATCATGATCTGATTACTTTTATTTCTATTTATTTATTTATTTTTAAAATATATTTTATTCATTACACTATTATAGTTGTCCCATTTTTTTCTCACCTTTATTCTGCTCCGCCCTGTACCCCCCTCCCACCATGATTCTCTCACCTTAGTTCATGTCCATGAGTCATACATATAAGTTCTTTGGCTTCTCCATTTTCCGTGCTATTCTTAACCTCCCCCTGTCTATTTTGTACCTACCATTTATGCTTCTTATTCCCTGTACCTTATCCCCTATTCTCCCTCCTCCCTCTCCCCACTGATAACCCTCCATGTGATCTTCATTTCTGTGAAATCTGTTCCTGTTCTAGTTCTTTGCTTAGTTCATTTTGTTGTTGTTTTTGGTTCAGTTGTTGATAGTTGTAAGTTTGTTGTCATTTTACTGTTCATAGTTTTGATCATCTTCTTTTTCTTCGATAAGTCCCTTTAACATTTCATATAATAAGGGCTTGGTGATGATGAACTCCTTTAACTTGACCTTGTTTGGGAAGCACTTTCTCTGCCTTTCCATTCTAAATGAAAGCTTTGCTGCATAGAGCAATCTTGGATGTAGGTCCTCCCCTTTTATGACTTTAAATACTTCTTTCCAGCCCCTCTTGCCTGCAAGGTTTCTTTTGAGAAATCAGCTGATAGCCTTATGGATACTCCTTTGTTGGTAACTCTTTCCTTTTGTCTTGCTGCTTTTAAGATTTTCTCCTTATCTTTATTATGATGTGCCTTGCTGTGTGTGTCCTTGGGTCCGTCTTCTTTGGGACTCTCTGGGCTGCCTAGATTTTTTAGATTTCCCAAATCTGGAATTGCCAGATTGGGGAACTTCTCCTTCATTATTTTTTCAAATAAGTTTTCAATTTCTTGCTTTTTCTTCCTCTTCTCCTTCTGGCACCCCTATGATTCGGATGTTGGAACATTTAAAGTTGTCCTGGAGGTTCCTAAGCCTCTCCTCATTTTTTTTTGAATACTTTTTCCTTCATTCTGTTCTGGTTGAATGTTTATTTCTTCCTTCTGTTCCAAATTGTTGATTTGAGTTCCAGTTTCCTGGAAACTTCCAGTTTCCTTTTAACACCCTTCCCACCACTGTTGGTTAGCTGTATATTTTCCTTTATTTCACTTTGCATAGCCTTCACTTCTTCCTCTATTTTGCTACCATTCTCAACCATTTCTGTGAGCATCCTGATTACCAGTGTTTTAGACTCTGTATCTTATAGGTTGGTTATCTCTTCATTGCTTAGTTGCTTTTTGAGCTTTTATCTGTTCTTTCATTTGGATCATAATTTTCTGTCTCAAGGGGCCTGTTACAATTTAAGGGGTGGAGCCTTAGGTATTCACTGGGATGGGGCAACCCATTTTGCTGTGTTGTGGTGCTATATTCAGTGGAGGGGTCTGAGAGGGAACAATGCCACTTGCTTGGCTCTTGGTTGGATTTCAGTCACTTCCTCCACTACCCACAATTAAATTGGGTCCTTTTGGTGCTGATTCCCAGGTGTGTGGGTTTGTGTACATTGTAGCACCCTGTGGATCTCTCCAATGAAATCTCCTGTGAGGCTGGGACTTTCTCCCACTGCTGCAATTTCCACAGGTTTTTACAGCCAGAGGTTTTGAAGTTTTATTTCCTGGTGCTGGAATCCTGGTTGTACGGTCTGTCTTACTCCCCCGTTGTTCCTCCCAGTTTATCCACACACAAATATGGGACCACTGGGTCCACCAGCCACTGCTTCACCCGCCCCAGTCCTCCAGCCACTGCTTTGCTGTGAGTCCTCTCCACCCCTCCTACTGGTCTGGATGAATGTCTCTTCTTTAACTCCTCGGTTGTCAGTCTTCCATACAGTTTGATTTTCTGGCAATTTTTTTGTTTTTAAATTTGTTGTTATTCTTTTGGTTGTGCGAGGAAGCAGTGTGTATCTACCTTACACTTCTATCTTGGCCCAAATTTTCTCTTGGTCTTTAATCTTTGTCATTTTATTTATGTGTTTTGTGGGTCTCTTTATTTTCATCTTTTTGGGATTCTGGCTTCCTGGACTTGTGTGTCTTGTTCCTTCATCAGTTTAGGGAAGTTTTTAGCCATTACTTCTTCAAATGGTTTCTTAATCCTTTACTGTCTTCTGAGACTTCTGGTACCCCTATGATGCAGATGTTGTTATGCATAATGTTGTCTAGGATGTCCCTTAAACTATCATTTTATGTATTTATTTATCTAGATTCTCCAATTGGGCATTTTCTGCTACATTGTCTTCTAAACTGGTGATTTGGTCCTCTACTTCATCTAATCTGATGTTGATTCCTTCTAGTGTATTCTTCATTTCAGATAGTCTTCTTTATTTCTGACTGGTCATTTTCTGTGGTTTCTATGTCCTTTATTATGTTTGCTTCTTTGTTGAAGTTCTAAGTTCCTTGAGCATTTTCATAATCATTGTTTTGAACTCTGTGTCTTGTTGATTGCTTGCCTCCATGTTCTTTTTCTGAGGATTGCATCTGTTCTTTCATTTGGGCAAGTTTCTTTGTCTCTCCACTTTGGTATCTCTCTGTCTTTGTTTCTGTGTTTCAGGTAGAAACAAGTATGTTTCAGGGAGACATCTGCTATGTCTCCCATTTTGATAGGGTGCCTTTATCTGGTAGATGACCTGTGGGGCTCAGTGGTACACTCTCCCTGATCACCTGAGATAGGTGGTCCAGGAATCTCCCTTGTATGGTTTATGTGGGTCCTCCTGTTGTGGTTCAGTCATGATTGCTGTTGGCATATTTGTGGATTGGGTTGGCCCTCAGGCTGGCTTATTATGAGGACTGACCCTGACAACAGTGTATGAGTTCCTGTCTAGGTCCTCACCCTACAAAGCAGATCTCCTTGCTACATGTTCTGGTGCTTGCTGAGATCTCCCTCTGGTGTGTTCCTTGTGGATCTAATCAGGTCCTGAGGTGGTTCTGAAGCCAGACATCAGGTGTGTAGGTTCTGGTGCCTATTGGAAAGGATTCCAGTGCAGATCAATGTCAGATGCTACTTGGAACTGGCCCTAGGCTTCCTCTTAGGAACTACAAAGTGATCCAAAGTTTGTGACTACCTCTGCTGGGCCTGGATGTGTGTGGTAGGGGTAAAAGTGTGTATCAAGGTCAGCTTCCACCAGCACTGAGCCTGGTGGCAGGCCATCAAAGGTTCAAGGCACCCTGAGATTTGCTTCTGCCTGCCAGCTGTTTGTTGGGATCAGTCACTGAATGAGCCTCTGATGATATATGTGATGTGTGTGATAGGTTCTCATTGAGTCACTGGCTAGAGGTGAGTGGTATTCATCAAGTTGACAGAGATTCAAACTTGGTGCCAGTCCTCAGTCTGAGGACACTCAGTAAAAGTCTTAGAGTATGCCAAGGCCAGCTTCCATGGTGGATCCTGCAGATTTTTGTGGGGGTGGGGGTTGGGGTCTCTGGATGTCCTTTGCTGAGAGTGTCATGTTCTGCCTCTTCATTTTGAGCTATATTTGTCTCTGGTCTGAGATGAGTCTCCTGCAGGAAACATCTGGTTAGGTGTTATTTTTAATCCATTTTGCTACTGTGTGCCTTTTGATTTGTGAATTCACTCATTGACATTTAGGGTGGTTATTGATTTATGAGGACTTTTTATAGCCATTTTATTTTTTAAAATTTTCTGATTGTATATCCATTAATTTAGTGGTTGTCTATGATTTTCCCATTTCTTTGCTTTTTATGTTCCTTGTTTCAGCTCTATATTTTGTTTTGTGGTTACCATTAAGGTTATGTAAAAAAATGCTTCATACATAATCATTTTTTCTCATTGCATTTTATCTTCTCTCATCTGTACAATTTCAGTCCTTCCTTTTTTTTGTTGTCACAAATTATTCTTATTTATGTTTTACATTTATTACCAATTTTCAGTAGTCATAGTTTTAATGCTTTATTCCTCTCTTGTTATATTATTATATAATTAAGTTTAATATTCTGTTTTGAAGTAGAGTTGTAATTTCCTGCTTCTGTATACTAGTCATCTTACTCAAAGGTTTGTATATTTTTCACTTTTTCCCATTAGAGCTCCTTTCATCATTTCTTTTATGAAGGCTTTGTGGTGGTAAATTCTGTCAGTTTTTGTCAGGTAAAACCTTTATTTCTCCTTCTTATCTGAAGCTCAACTTTGTTGAATATATTATTTTGAATATTTCTGTTTTCCATTGCCTCTCTTATAATGTTCTCTAGTAGGAAATCTGAGGACAACTTAATGGATTTCCTTTGTAGGGGAAATCTTTGTTTTTCTGGCTGCCTTTAGAATTATTCATTATTTTTTTTTATAGTTTCAATAAATTGTGTTTTGGAGAAAGTTTTAAAAAATATATATTTTATTGATTATTCTATTACAGTTGTCCCATTTTCCCCCCCTTTACTCCTTCATCCTGCACACCCCTTCCCCCCCTTTAGTTCACGTCCATGGGTCATACCTATAAGTTCTTTGGCTTGTACATTTCCTATACTATTCTTACCCTTCCCCTGTCTATTTTCTACCTTCTATCTATGCTACTTATTCTCTGTACCTTTTCCCCCTCTCCCCTCCTCCCAATACCCTATTGCTAACCCTCCATGTGATCTCCATTTCTGTGGTTCCATTCCTGTTCTAGTTGTTTGCTTAGTTTGCTTTTGTTTTTGTTTTAGGTGTGGTTGTTAATGATTGTGAGTTTGCTGTCATTTTACTGTTCATATTTTTTTATCTTCTTTTTCTTAGATAAAGCCCTTTAACATTTCATATAATAAGGGCTTGGTGATGATGAACTCCTTTAACTTGACCTTCTCTGAGACGTACTTGATCTGCCCTTCCATTCAAAATGAAAGCTTTGCTGGATAGAGCAATCTTGGATGGAGGTCCTTGCCTTTCTTGACTTGAAATACTTCTTTCCATCCCCTTCTTGCCTGTAAGGTTTCTTTTGAGAAATCAGTTGACAGTCTGATGGGAACTCCTTTGTAGGTAACTGTCTCCTTTTCTCTTGCTGCTTCTAGGATTCTCTCCTTCATTTTAATCTTGGCTAATGTAATTATGATGTGCCTTGGTGTGTTCCTCCTTTGGTCTACCTTCTTTGGGACTCTGATCTGCCTGGACTTCCTGGAAGTCTATTTCCTTTGCCAGGTTGGGGAAGTTCTCCTTTATTATTTGTTCAAATAACTTTTCCTCTTATTGCTCTTTCTCTTCTTCTTCTGATACCCCTATAATTTGGATGTTGAAACATTTAAAGATGTTCTGGAGGTTCCTAAGCCTCTCCTCATTTTTTTGAATACTTGTTTCTTCATTGTTTTCTGGTTGGATGTTTCTTTCTTCCTTCTGGTCCAAATTGTTGATTTGAATCCCAGTTTCCTTATCACTGTTGGTTCCCTGTACATTTTCCTTTGTTTCACTTATTGTAGCCTTCATTTTTTAATCTAATTTGTGACCAGATTCAACCAATTCTGTGAACATCCTGATTACCAGTGTTATGAACAGTCCGTCTAATAGGTTGGCTATCTCTTCATCATTTAGTTGTATTTTTTCTGGAGCCTTGATCTGTTCTTTCATTCGGGTCATTTTTTTTTTGTCTTGATGCACCTATTATGCAGTCAGGGGTGGAGCCTTAGGTATTCACCTGGGAGGGGTAACCTACATTGCTGTGTTGTGATCCTGTATGTGGGGACAGGGTCCAAGAGGGAACAATGGCACTTGCTCCACTCTCTGCCAGCTTTCAGTCACTTCCCCTGCTTCCCACAAGTCAATTGGGCCCTTCTGGTGCTGATTTGTGGGTGGGTGGGTGGGTTTGTGTACATTCTAGGACCCTGTGTGTCTCTCTAACAAACTCTCCTGTGAGGCTGGGAGTTTCTCCCTCTGCTGCCTCAGCCCCAATAGGTGTTTTCAATCAGTGGTTTAAGGCTGTATTTCCCCATGCTGGGGCCCTGGGTTGTGTGGTCTGCCTCACTCCCCAATTGTTCCTCCCGGTTTATCTATGCACGAATGTGGGACTACCAGCTTCACTAGCCGTGGTCTCGCTGGGTTCGCCAGCCACAGCCTTGCTGTGAGTCCTCTCTGCCTGGCTGCCTCTCTCCACCCCTCCTACTGGTCTGGATGAGTGTGTCTTCTTCAACTCCTTGGTTGTAGGACTTCCATACAGTTTGATTTTCTGTCAGTTCTGCTTGTTTTTTGTTTTTAAATTGTTGTCCCTCTTTTAATTGTGCGAGGAGGCACAGTGGGTACCTAGGCTTCCATCTTGGCTGGAAGTCTGGAAAAGATGTTTTTATGTCAATATAACTTTGTATTGTCTTAGGTTCCTTTATTCTAAAGTCTAGTCCTTTCCATAGTCCTGGGAAGTTATCAATTTTCTCTTTCTTGTATGTACATTATCTTTATTTTGGTCTAAGAGTCAGATAAGTTCTTATAGGCTTCTTTCATTTTTTAAAACTCTTAGTTTTTTATTTTTAATTTTTTATTTTAGTTTATTCAGTACAGTTTCTATCCTTTATTCCCATTCCAGCCCACTCACCCATTCCTCCCCTCCTCCCTCCCCTTTCCAACCCCCCTAGTTTAGTCCATGTGTCCTCTATATTTGTTCCTGTAAACCCTTCCCTTCTCCCCTGAAATTCCCTCCCCTCTCCCCTCTGGTCACTGACAACTCTATTTCAGTGTCTTTTCTTATATTTTACTTGTTTCTTTGTTTTGTTGTTTAGGTTCCTGTTAAAGGTGAGATCATATGGTATTTGTCTTTCACTGCCTGGCTTATTTCGCTTAGCATAATGCTTTCCAACT
>CM052539.1:88365267-88397545 GCA_028533065.1 Trachops cirrhosus
TAATTTGATGTTGGAACGTTTAAAGATGTCTCAGAGGTTCCTAAGTCTCTCCTCATTTTTTTGAATTCTTATTTCTTCATTCTTTTCTGGTTGTATATTTTTTCTTCCTTCTGCTCCACTCCATTGATGTGAGACCCAGCTTTCTTTCCATCACCATTGGTTCCCTGTGCATTTTTCTTCATTAAACTTATTGTAGCCTGCATTTTTTCATCTAATTTGCAACCCAAATCAACCAGTTCTGTGAGAATCCTGATCATCAGTGCTTTGAACTGTGCATCTGATAGGTTGGCTATCTCTTGGTCGCTTAAAAGGATGGGTTCTGGGGCTTTCAATTCTTCTTCTGTTTGAGCCATCTCTTTGCTGTTTTTTTTTTTTTTTGTCTTGTTGAGCTCCTGTAGTGAGGGGCGGAGCCTTAGGAGTTCACCAGGGTGGGGCACCCCAGTCACTGGGTTGTGACCCCGTATGTGGGGGCGGGGTCTGAGAAGGAATGATGGCGCTTGCTCTGCTCTCTGTAGCACCTCAGACCCTTCTGCTGCTTTCCGCAAGCTAACTGGGCCCCTCTGGCACCAATTCCGGTGTGGGTGGGCCTGTGCACCCCGCGGGAACTTCCTTTTCAGTCAGTGACCCAAGGCTCTATTTCCCGGTGCTGGGACCCTGAGTTGCACGCAGTGCCTTGCTTCACAATGGCCGCCTCGCTGGGTCTGCCGGTTGCTACCCCCTGGCTGGGGCCCACCAGCCACCGCCGCTTGTGCACCCAGGGTCTGCCTTCTGCAGACTTGTGTGCCGCCCCAGTTGCTCAGGTCTCTGCTCTGCGTCCCTCTCCCAGCCCGACTCCACTCTTCCTACTGATCTGGATGAACGTGTCTATTTTTAAATCCTTGGGTGTCCGACTTCCATACACTTCAATTTTCTGTCAGTTCTGGTTGTCACTTTGTTTCTATATTGTTGTTGTCCCTATCTTGGTTGTGCGAGGAGGCACAGTGTGCCTACCTATGCCTCCATCTTGGCTGGAAATCTCACCTTCAATTTTATATGATAGCCTTGCTGGGCAGAGTAGTGTTGGTTACATGTCCTGTTTTTCACCCCTTTAAATATTTCATGCCCATACCTTCTGGCTGAAGTTGTTCTGTTGAAAGATCAGCTGATAGTCTTATGCAAGCTCCCATGCAGAAAACTCTTTTGACTTCCAGCCAAGATGTAGGCGTAGGTAGACACACTGTGCCTCCTCACACAACCAAAAGAATGACAACAATAAATTTAAACAAAAAAACAACCAGAACTGCCAGACAATCAAACTATATGGAAGTCCAACAACCAAGATGTTAAAGAAGAAACATTCATTCAGACTGGTTGGAAGGATGGAGATTGGCAGCTGGGCAGAAAGGACTTGAGGCAGGGCAGTGGCTGTTGGACTGGGCAAGGCAATGACTGGTGGAGCAGTTAGTCCCACATTTGCATGCAGATAACCTGGGAGGAACAACTGGGGAGTGAGACAAACCGCTCAACCCAGGGTTCCAATGTGGGGAAATAAAGCCTCAAAACCTCTGGGTGCAAAAACCTGTGAGGGTTGAGGCAGCAGGAGAAACTCCCAGCCTCAAAGGAGAGTTCATTGGAGTGACTCACAGGGTCCTAGAACATAAAAGCCCACACACCTGGGAATCAGCACCAGAAAGGCCAAATTTGCCTGTGGGTAGCGCAGGGAGTAACTGAAAACTAACAGAGAACTAACAAGTGGCACTGTTCCCTCTCAGACCCCTCCCCCACATGTGGCAACACAACTCAGTGATGTGGGTTGTCCAGCCCTGATGATTACCTAAGGCTTTACTCCTTACTACATAACAGGCATGCGAGACAAAAAAAAATGCCCCAAATGAAAGAACAGATCAAAACTCCATAAAAAATACAACTAAATAATGAAGAGACAGCCAACCTATCAGATGCACAGTTCACAACACTGGTAATCAGGATGCTCACAGAATTGGTTGAGTATGGTTGCAAAATAGAGGAAAAAATGAAGGCTATGAAAAGTGAAATAAAATGTGTAGGGAACCAACAGTGATGAGGAAGAAACTGGAACTCAAGTGAACAATTTGGAACAGAAGGAAGAAATAAACATTCAACCAGAGCAGAATGAAGGAACAAGAATTTAAAAAAATGAGGAGAGACTTAGGAATCATAGGGGTGAACCTAAGAATCATAGGGATGCCAGGAGGAGAAGAGGAAGAATGAGAAATTGAGAACTTATTTCAACAAATAATAGAGAACTTCTCCAATATAGCAAAGGAAATAGACTTCCAGGAAGTCCAAGAATCTCAGAGAGTCCCAAAGGAGTTGGACACAAGGAAGAACACACCAAGGCACATCATAATTACATTACCCAAGATGAAAGATAAGGAGAAAATCCTAGAAGTAGCAAGAGAAAAGGAGACAGTTACCAACAAAGGAGTCCCCATAAGACTATCAGCTGATTTCTGAAAAGAAACCTTGCAGGCAAGAAGGGGCTGGAAAGAAATATTTGAAGTCATGAAAGGGGAGGACCTCCATCCAAGATTACTCTATCCAGCAAAGCTTTCATTTAGAATGGAAGGGCAGATAAAGTGCTTCCCAGATAAGGTCAAGTTAAATGAGTTCACCATCACCAAGCCATTATTATACAAAATATTAAAGGGAGTTATCTAAGAACAAGAAGATCAAAACTATGAACAGTAAAATGACAATGAACTCACAACTATCAACAACTGAACCTAAAAAACAAAAAACAAAAACAGACGAAGCAAACAGCTGGAACAGGAACAGAATCACAGAAATGGAGATCACATGGGGGGTTATCAGAGGGGGAGGGGGAGGGGGAGGGAGTATAGGTACAGGGAATAAGTAGCATAAACGGTAGGTAGAAAACAGACAGGGAGAAGTTAAGAATAGTATAGGAAATGTAGTAGCCAAAGAACTTATATATACTACCCATGGACATGAACTAAAGAGGGAGAATGTGGGTGGGAGGGGTGTGCAGGACAGAAGGGAATAAAGGGGGGGAAATGGGGCAAATGTAATAGCATAATCAATAAAATATATTAAAAAAGAAAACTATCTTTCTCTTGAAGCCTTTAAGACTCTTTTTGCCTTAACCTTGTTATTTTAATTATGATGTGTCTTGGTGTGTGTCTTTTTGGGTTCATCTTAATTGGTACCATGTGTGCTTCCTGAACTTCTGCGACGTTTTCCTTCACCAGCTAAGGGAAGTTTTCTGCCATTATTTCTTCAAACAGGTTCTCTATTCCTTGTTCATTATCTTCTCCTTTATGGTAACCCTCTGATGCAGAAGTTGTTACACTTGATGTTTTCCCAGAGATCCCTTAGACCAGGGGTGTCAAACTCATTTTCACCGGGGACCACATCAGTCTTATGGTTGCCTTCAAAGGGCCAAATGTAGAGCTCCTTCCCTCTAGTTAAGGAGTAGTTTCATTTACACAGTCCTAAAATTACATTTGGCCTTTTGAAGGCAACTGCAAGGCTGCTGTGGCCCCCCGTGAAAGTGAATTTGACACCCCTGCCTTAGACTTTCCTCATTTCTCTTAATTGTCTCTTTCTTTTTCATGCTCTCCTTGGATGGTTACTGTTATCTTGTTCTCTAATTCTCTGATTTGATCCTGTGCTTCATCTAACCTGCTGTTGATTCCTTCTAATGTATTCTTCATTTCAGATATGGTAGTCTTCATTTCTGACTGGTTCTTTTTTATGGTTTCTATGTCATTTTTAATGCTTACTATCTCTTTAAGTTCTCACTGAGATCATCCATTCCTCCTCTAAGGTCCATGAGCATTCTTATAACTATTATTTTAAACTCCACATCTGGTATTTTGGTTGCTTCCATTTCATCCATTTTATTTAATTCTTTTTCTGGGGATTTCTCTTGTTCTTTTGCTTGTAGCATTTTTCTCTGTCTCCCCCATTTTTTCTCTGTGTATTAGGTAGATCTGCTGTGAATCCCACACTTGTTATGATGGTTTTATGACTGATGTCTTGTTGGCTCAGTGGCACAACTGTCCGATCACCTGAGCTCCATGCTCCAGGAATGTTTTTTCTGGGTTATGTATACCTACTGTTGTAGTTGAGGCTTGAATTCTGTTGGCCCATCCATGGGTGGAATTAACCCTTCAGGCTGGGTGTCTATAAGGGTAAACTTTGATCATTGTGTATGAGATGCTGTGCAGAGGCTACCCACTGAGGGGGGTTGTTCCCACAAAAATCTGGTGCCTGCCGGAATCTCTCTTTGGGTATGCCATGTGTGTGGCTAGCTGGGTCAAGCTCTGGCATGCTCTGAAGTGCACCATTGGTTGTGTTGGTTCTAAGTCCACCTGAGTGGGGTTCAAGTACAAATTGCTGTCAGATGTGTGTAACTGGCCTTGGGCTACCTGTCTTTAGGTACCATGCTGTTCACTCTTTGTGTCTGTGTCTACTGTATCTAAGTATGTGTGAGAGGGGACAATCTGTGTAAATTGGTCTGCTTCTTCCAGGTTAGAGTTGGGGGCAGGTCTGTAAAAGGACCGAGACACCCTGAGGTTCACCTCCAACTGTCAGCTGCTGTGTCCCCTTTGAGGTTGCCTGATTTTCCTCCAGAGCCTTCTAAAGAGAGACTGTAGGATGAGCCTAGGCTATCTGAGACAGGGCCAGTGGGTCCTCTACTTGGGGATCATGCAGTCAGGTACTCCATGAGGGGAAAGTAGCCCCTGTTTCAAAGCCAAATTTCTCAGTCTCTGCCAGAGTCTCCAACTCTAGTTTCCTCTGGGGGGCTTGTTACAGGTTCAGGTTGGATACAGACAGCTGTCCCCTTTGCAGGAGCAAACTCAGCTGCCCTGGGCTCAGGGAGACAGATCAATAGAGTCTCCCACTGGGGATGATGCTAGCCCATCCTACAGGAGGGGGCTAAGCACTTCATCCTGGTCCCAGATAATAGCCCTCAAGGATCTCACACTTTGTCCCCACTCTGAGCTGCTGTCTCCCCCCACCAATAGAACTGTGCCTAGAGGGGGTATCGAGGACTTGGCAGGGTTGATACAAATATCTCCTGTTGGGGGTTGTGCCCACAAGCCTGTAGTGGGGGGTGGGCACTTCTTTTCCTTCCTAGAGTAGCACAGGCTGAACTTGCAGGGGAGCTTTTATTTGCCTCCCTGCAATGCAGCCACAGAGCCCAGCACTTGCCCAGACAGAAGTCTCCCCGGAAGACAGTCCAAAAATCTCAGCTCTGTGTGGGTCCCCAGTTCCCCCACACCGCCAAACCAAGCAGGATGGGGTTGAAGGTGAGCTCTACATGGCACTTCCATCTCTCCATGCAGCTGGTCTCAGTATGGCGGGGCCAAAAGTGCCAGCTCCATGTAGGCTTAGAACCCAGCAGTATGGGGCCAAAAGTCCCAGCCCTGTGCTGCTCTCCTGAGCCACTGAACTTTGTTTGTTGTAGATTTAAGTTTTTGTATTCCACTCTCAAGTCTGGTGAGCACCCTTATGAAAGGTGAAATTATGAAATTTTTAAGAAATTAAAAATTTCTTTGAATTTTTTATCAAGCAAATGACTTATCTCCATCTCCTTAGGGATTTTTTCTTGTTTCTTCATTAGGGAGTTATTCTTCTGTTTTTTTTCCCTTCATTTTGTTTGACTTTCTATGTTATTCATGTGAATTTGACAAGATAGTTATCTCTCCCAGTCTTGAAAAAGTGGCTTTGTGTAGAAGTTACCTATGTGTAGGCTGTGTGTGCTGGGTTATTTTGGAAGGCCAGCTGGAGTCAAGTCAGTACCTATGGTATTAGGCTACCAAGCTAGAGCATCTCAGGCAAGGAGGCCAGGTGTGTGTTGTAATGCTTTGTTGATCTTTTCCTCTTTGTTTGAAGCCAAAATGGGCTCAGGAGATGTGTCTAGGAATGCACTGTGGCAATCTTGCAGGTACCTGGGTAGAGCTCCTGCCTGCCCAGTGGAGGTAAAGGGGAATGTATACAATGGAGCTCACCAGCACCCCCAGCCATGGAGAAATTTCTGCAGTTCCTTGAGAGCTCCTGTGGCTCCCTAGCCTTCCCTGTATGATCTCTCATTTCTTGTACAGGAAGTTGTCTTGTGTAGAAGCAAAGTCTGTGTAGGCTGTGTGCCTGGTAGTTTTGGCAGGCTGGTTGGAACTGGGCTGGGGTTTATGGCACCTAGGGTGCTAGCCTGTCAGGCTAGATTGGTTCTGGGCAGAGAGTCCTGGTATGGGTCATGATGCCCTGTTGTTCCTGCTTGCTCTTTTTGTTCAGAGCAAAATGGACTCTGGGCAGTGTGTCTTGGAACATGCTGTAATCTTTCAGGTAGATCAAGGCACCCCAATAGAGCTCCTGCCTGTCTTATGAAGGTGGAAGGGGATGTAAATAATCGTGCTCATCAGCACCTCTGACCCTGGAGAGTTCCTGCAGATCTCAGAGAGCTCCCATGTTTTTTCAGTCTTTTCTGTTTGGTTTCTTTCTCTCATTTGTGTTCAGAAGATGTTTTCAATCAGCACTCAGTTGTCTCTTAGGGATAACTGCTCTCTATATAGGTGTACGTGTATATTTCAGTGAGTGTGTGAAAGTGGGTGATTTCAGCATTGTCCTATGCTGATGCAATCTTGGACACTTGTTGGGGTATACACTGAAGTGTACCAACATTTTAGGGATGATGACAAATTACCAGAAACAGCATCAGTACTTTAAACATGTAAGGTCTGAAATCTGATGTTTCTGGCATGGTAACAGCAGAGATCTAAGAAGTTATATAAAATATATAGATATTACTTCTGTAGTGACTTATTCCCCACCATGACAAAGTAACTATTAGGCATGCATTTCCTTTAAGCATGTCTAAAAGAGATAGTACAATTACCTGCATTCCCTGATTTGACGTAAAGCCTTGCCAAGTTCGTTGTTCTTCAGGCAATCCAGCATGGACTGGATGGCTGCTTCGGTGGATGTGAAGGTTGGCTCAGACCATGAACCCTCTATATAAAGAGGGTCAGCTGCAATGGCTGTAGTGGCCTCCTTCAGATTTTTCTTTAAGTCACTCAGTTCCCTGGACATATTTAGCAGCTGTTAAAAAATATTTTTACTCTAGTTAAAGACTGGAATTTACATCCTCATGGAAAACAAATGACTATATGTGGTATGATTAAGCAGAAGCTTAATACCTTGGTAAACTAACATAGGACAAATGAAACAGGATTGCATGCTATGTGTAGGTGGTTACTGGGTTGTATTCATGACATAATTTTGTGTCAACAGCTCAGAAGTGCTTCTTAGAGAAAAAATAAGACTTCCTTTAAAGTGTTTTTTATATAAGTAGAAGGGCATATTTAGAGGTAAAATGCACATGAGAACTTGGGCCTGGGAGTTGGATACAGCTGGATTTAAATGCCAATTCTACAATGTATGGTGGGACCACAGTCAACTAGACTTTTATGTGTTGTAGTTTTCTTATCTGTGGGACTGAAGATATCACAGGGTAATTTTAAAGATGAATGAGATAGTGTATATAAAATAATAGTAATTTTTCATATAATGCTCAATAAATGTCATATAATGCTCAATAAATGTAATTATCACCATGGACTCTGAAAAAATTTTTTCACTATTTCTATGCTATGGAAAAAGATTAAAGACATAATTTTAAGGAAGAGGAGAAAAAATATCAATGTAATATTAGTGTTCATGTTATAGTGGTAAAAGATTTTCCTTCAAAATTACTGAAACCAAAAGATCCAGGGTGTAAAAAAGTAAGTCATAAGAGAGAACCTAAAATGTACTGTGGAAGAAATCTGATCTCAAGAGCATTTTAAAAAATTGACATGAATTTACATGTGTTTTCCTTTGTAATACAAATTGATGATGCTTGTTTTCCTTGCAGAATTGATTTATCCAACATGTCAATGCCCAATTTGCTCATTTTATAAGCAACAGAACCAAAGCCTTCAGGAATATTTGTTTCCATACAGATGCCTATAAATTCAAATACATACTCCAGAGCTAGGTTTAAATTTTGCTGAGTTAATGATTTTAAATAAGATATTAGAGTGCCTTATGTACATGAGTTTTTACAGTTGGAAGTGAATTTATTTTTAATTATTTTAAATCTAGGCAAGTTTTAAATAAAGAAGAAATTCACTTTAAATTTACAAGATTTTAAACAATTATATCATATATATAGATATATATACACACACATAAGATATGTCACATAATTTACTTTTCCAAGTGAAACTTTAATTGCCTTTTTAATGTGGAAAAGGACATGTGAGTTGCATTTGTATGTCCTCTTTTTTGAGCCAACATGGATTCTAAGGATTCTGTTAACACTTGCTAGAAAAGTAAAAAGAGTAAACTCTATCTTGACAACATGGCAAATAACATATCAACTGCCCCTCTTTTATCTGATAATTTATAATTCTATGGAGGAAATCTGGTTTTTGAAAAGTTCTTTATAAACAAAGATGTCTGGCTTATGACTCCCTTGAAATTAGCATTTGAGAGAATAAAAAAACTATATCATCCTTTTCCTTTTTTTCCAACTGAGTGATAAATATGATGCTCCACCCTCACCCCAATGCTCTTGGTAGGATGGTTTCCTGGATTTGCACTGAAGACTACCTCATCCAGGCCTTCAGTTCAGTTCTCTCCTCTGACCTCTGATCTTTTCTAGATCCTTGTATTTTACTGTTTACACGATGTCGTTACCCTGGGCTGGTCTAGTGGGCAGACTCAGTTATTGACTAGCAGGCAGAAGGCTTGGCTGGTTGGATGTACAATTGCCTTAGTCCTCCTTTTATAACCCTGTCTCACTTGTGGCACTGCCAATCTCTTAGTTCATCTGAGATGGAATCTGAGCATCACACTCTTTCCTGTCCTTCACCCCTCCCCCCAGTCAGGTTCATTGACCCTTTGCCTAATGATCTCTTATACTTCCTTCCTTCTCTTCGTACCTAACACTTCTGTCTTATTTCAAACTCTCATCTCTGAGCTATTTTATCAGTCTTGTAAGTGATCTCCCTGTCTCCAGTCTAGTTGCAATCAAATTCATCTCATATATCTGCCATAAGCTCTAACCAAAACACTCTCAGGCATAGTATCTTCCACGATCTCCCCTTACCCATTTCTTCTGATGGCTCCATCACTACTTTTTTGTTTATACATTATATTCTATCAATAGTAAATGGCTTGTAGTTCCTTTCCCTTTCTCACTACCACATTTATGCCCATGCTTTTTCCTACTGGAACACTCTTCCTTAACCCCAACTCATCCTTGAAAAATCGATTAAGATGTGATTTCCTCCAAAAAGCGATTCTATTTCACCCTTCTCACCTCCAGATGACTCAGGCATCAGTCCTCTGGGCTTCCATAATACCCTCTTCACCTCCCCGTTATTTCACTTACTATGTGGCAGTACTATTTCTTTACTTCTAGGGAAATTTTGGCTCACTTGGAATGTTTCAATTATTTTACTTTTCACATTAAAAAATATCAAAGCATAATAATGTTACGCAGGGAAGTAGAAGAGAATGAAACATCATATAGATATTTCCTTCTTATCTCAGTGTAAGAGCAAGTACAAAAAGCTAAACATAAAAGTAAAAACATAACACAAGGACCCAGGGCCAGGAATAGGGTGAGCCAAGTGAGGCTTCTGACACAGCACTGAGGGAGGGGCTCATCCTTGAGTCCTTCAGTTTTGTGCCTAGCCTGTTGCTTGCCTCACCCTTGTCCTGGCGCTGCCAAATGAGAACAGAAATACAAGACGCATTTAAGACTTATTCTAAAGCAAAATAATTATGTGGGAATAAAATCATTTGGACAGTTACGAAAGAAGGAAAGGACTGACTGTTGTGGCGGCACTCAGGGTGGGAAGCACAGGGCTCACCTCGGGCATGGAACTGGCTTCATGCACCTGGCCAATGAGCTTGCAGTAGGACTGGAAGAGCAACAGCAGCTGGAAGTGCAGCTTGTATAGCCTCTGACACAGCTCCAGTTGCTGCAGAGAGAATTGTCATGGGCAGAGATCAAAGAGTTAAGCACAGTGTTTGCATAACAAGCAAAATCTCAGTTGTCCTACAACTAGCTGTTATTATTCCCAATAAGACAGAACAACAAGATCCAGTCAATAAATATCAGTGAGAAATTCACAGTATAACATGGAAGATGACTAATTAGTGAGATGTAGTAGCTATAAAGGGACTGAGTGAATTGCCAGATTTCCATACATTTGCCAGTTATATATCTACAAATATAGCTGTTGTTGTCTTAATTTTTATAAGCTATAAATTATTTTTAAAAAGGAGAAATTTTTGAAAAGTATATTTGAAAGGTAAAACATTAAGTCATTCTAAGTGTTAAGTTTATAAATTCAGCAGACACCTGGGAGATTAACCATTCGACAATTCTGGCTGCATTTTGGGTGCAGATACTCATCCTGAAGTCTGTGTAAACACACTAAGGCGCTGTGTCAACTTTACTGATGATGCTTCTGTTTAGTGGTCAGTAAATGTTTGTTGAATTAAAGAGATATAAAAAGCAGCCAAAATGTGCTGATCAAAAAGGAGAAATTACAAAAACATTAAAAACTAAATGTGGAAAGAACATAAATAAGTGATCATACAAAATGGCCCTAAAGCCCTATGGATACCTCTGGAATTTAAAATGTTTTCATTATATGGCTTATGTATCCTATGAGAGAAAAATAATTACGAGTAATTCCAACACCAGTGATGATACTGCTCTTTGAGCTATATCTGCTCATAGCAGCCTGTAAACATTGCGTTTTTAATTCTAAGAATGGGTTAGTTCCTAGGTAGTGGATGGGATTCTGTGTAAAGAAGGAATAACCTTCATTAGGTAGAATTGCATGGCTGGGCAGTCACCAGTGAAAGTGGTTAAATATGTGGCTTAAACTACATTTCACTGTTCAGTTTTCAAGTGTGTTTCCATGAAGATAACTAGGGCCTTTCTTTTGCTAATGAAGTTAAGAAAAACTCAGCTCTGTTTTGAGAGCTGCTGTGATGACTTAAAACTGCTCCCCCAAATCAGTTCAAGGAGATAAATTACAATAATTTAAATTTAGGAAGAATATTGTGTTAATAGTATTATTAACAGACTTTTGATCCTAATTTATAAAAGTTCCTGAAGTTCACTTAAAACTATGCTGAATAAAGTTTCTTTCTTCTCTTACTCTTTCTCTGGCCCTTAGGGGAAAAAATTTTACTTAGATTTATCTGATCTCTGAATGCTAGAAACCAGCCTAAGATTAAAGAAGTAGCTACACTCACTAGTTACCCCAAACTAGATCTTTGGTTGTCTCAGTAAAACATCTTATTTTAAACTTTTCTTTATGGAAAATCTTTTAAAATGTGGTATAAAAGATAACTGCCAGAGAGTTGCAGATAAATAAAAGTATTTAAAAAAATAATGCTACCTTTGCAATTTAAGATGAAACCTATCTATGAAAACTCTGTCTTTCCTAAGGGTCAGATAATGGTAGTTGTAACTCAAAATATTCCATGGATAGTATGAGAGTTCATAGCAACTTTGAACAGAAAAAAGTAGGTTTCTACTTTTGGGACAAAAGCAGCTCAGAATGCTACTAACAAACTGGCATATATCAGTCTACCAAATAAAATGGAAGGAAAAAGGGGAAACATGCTAAGAGATATAACAGTAACAGTGAAAATAAGATTTGTTATGGGTGCATGCCTCAAATGGGCAGAGAGTATGAAAGAAAGTTAACTTACTGCCAGAGATTCCATTTGCTACACAGCAAGCATGGCACAGGAGACAGGAAAGGAAAGAGAGCACAGGGTCAGTGTCTGCATGCACAGAAAGCACGGCCCTCTTCCGCCAGCAGGACCAGCAGCAGTATTAGCATTGCTTGCCCAGACTTGCTAAATGGCTGCAAATGTGGTACTCATTTGACATGCACAGCGGCCCAGTTAAAAACAAGCTCTAGTGACAAACATTGAAAAATATAATTTGTAATTTTTTAGATTCTCTGGTTAATTGGTTTAGATTTTGTTAGTCTTGGATACCAGAGGTCAAAACTTTTATTGCCTGATGATTTTAGTATTTAAATGTGAATAATAATGTGGTCATGGAACTGTGAGATCAGCTGAGTCATGTGAATGAACTATAGCTCCAAACAAATTATACCATTGCTAAATGTTAAGGCAGAGTCATATGTTTGGTTTCATATTTACTAAATTATGACTATCCAATTAACATAAAATATAATTAACAATCTAAGTGGTATTTCCTTTAGTCAGATTGCCCTCCATGTTGAGAATATTTTTTAGTACTGGTAGATATTGTTATTTCAAAGTGCTAAACATTGTCTGTATACTTCCCAAACAAGTGTGAGATACAGTAATTTTCTTGCATTTTATATATATATATATATATATATATATATATATATATATATATATATATTTGCCAGTAGACAAAAGTAACATAGAGCTTATAGTTAGTCTATATTAATATAAATTTTGACTGGGTTATGTTTGGCTATGGCTACCATTTTTTGGTGTCACCATATCATAACCACAGAATTGGTTTAGGGAAAGTTTGGATATGTGGAAAGAGATAACTATAACCTGACATGATATTAAATAAATCAATTTGGTCATTCTTTATTATGGGTCAATATATCTGGTTCTGGATTTTCAAAATATTTGAGGATCTCACTTAGTTTCCAATTCGTGACAACAAAAACCTCTTATATTAAAGTTCCTTCCAAAAAATTCTCTGAGTTATCAATTTAATGTATTGTAATTAATATAAGGTACGGTGCACAAAAAAATAGAATGATCATATTATTTATTACTGTCTTCAAACAGAGAGCACTACCACTGCCAGTCCCTACTACAGCCCCTGTCTTCCAAGGGCCTCTTCTTACTTCACATGTTACATGGGTCTGGCACGTCGATGACTGTTGTGTTTATTAAGTAGTTTTATTTTGGGGCCCTGGACATGAATATCTTTCAAACTTTGAAAGATAAATACCTTTATCTTATGATATAGATTATACAACCTAAAGTGTTTACTATTTTCAGAGGAAACTTTCTGCCTGAAAGTTTTTATAGCCAAATTTTATGTACTTACATACATCATTCCAAAAAGAGTACGAGGCCAGAGTCTTAAGTGTATATATACAACATTTTCACTATAGAGGCTTTTCAGAAAATGTCAAATTTGATCAAAATGTTTAGTATGCACTTTAGCACATAACTGCTTCTGCCATGGAATTTACTTTCAAGAAGTGTGGAATGAAGCAAGGGCTAAGTAAATTACATGGTCTTGTGTGAAGAAAATGCTGTTTTCTTTTCTTTTTTTTTTTTACTGTTTTCCAAAGCAAAGTTGTAATGCAAGAAGATCATCACATCAGGTAAAGCAAATTCTCTGTTCAATAAAGGCAAATACACATTTTTGACTCCTGCTTGGTGCTAAGGAATTTCATCATCAGTGAATTCCTCCCACTCAATTTTCAGTGTTGTCAAACTGTTTCTTGGGACATAGCCACCTTGAGAGACGACACCAGTTCTCAGTGTCCTCCTTTTTCCTTTTTCTAAGTATATTTTATTGATTATGCTATTATAGATGTCCCAATTTTTTCCTCCTTTACTTTCCTCCTCACAGTACCCCCTTTCCCTCCAGCAATGCCCCCCTTAGTTCATGTCATGGGTTGTACATATAGGTTCTTTGGCTGCCTCATTTCCTATACTCTTCTTAACATCCCTGTGTCTATTTTGTACCTACCATTTATGCTTCTTAATTCCTGTACCTTTTCCACCATTCTCCCCCTTCCCCCTCCCCACTGATAATCCTCCATGGGATTTCTATTTCTATGATTCTGTTCCTGTTCTAGTTGTTTGCTTAGTTTTTTTTTTTTAGATTCAATTGTCAATAGTGGTGAGTTTGTTGTCATTTTACTGTTCATAGTTTTGATCTTTTTTTTAAAATTAGTCCCTTTAACATTTTGTATAATAAGGGCTTGGTGATGATGAACTCCATTAGCTTTTACCTTGTCTGGGAAGCATTTTATCTGCCCTTCAATCCAACCTCTCCTCCACATACAGCTCCACAAAGTGGTGAAGTAGGTTGCCCCACCCTGGCAAATACCTAAGACTCTGCTCCTTAAAATCTAACAGGTGAACCAAATCAAAGCAGCTCCACGTAATACACAGAAATAAACACAGGGAGGCGGCCAAACTGTGGAGAAGAAATATGGCCCAAATGAAAGAACAGATCAAAACTCCAGAAAAAGACTAAGTAAAACAGAGACAGCCAACCTATATTGAACTCTGCACCTATCAGATGCAGAGTTCAAAATACTGGTGATAAGGATGCTCAGAGAATTTGTTGAGTACTGCAAATGCATAAGGGAAGAAATGTAGGCTGTGCTAAGTGAAATAAAGAAAAATCCACAGGGAACCAACAGCGAAGGGAAGGAAGATGGGATTTAAATTAAAGTCCTTCTTAAACTCTTCTTTTTAGGTAAGCTAGTTCAAGCTGCCTTGACATTTATTATCTCAGAATCCTTTTTGAGGCCAGAGACTGAAACCTAGTTTTCATTTAGAGCCTCAAAAAGATAGTGAAAATGCCTTTCTAGGGGGACATTTTATGGAAAGTGATAAAAATGTCCCCCACCCCGTGCTAATGTTTTCTTAGATATGTTTTTAAAAAACCCCTTTAGAAGTCTTACTTATAAATGTATGTATGTGATTCAAGGTTCTTGTGAAAATGTGAGAAGGTCACTGTTTTATTTGGTTTAAAGAATTTTCCTGCAAGCCCTGTTGCTGCAGTCCTGCTATGGCTTAATCTATAAATTGGATTTAGAGGAATGCTTTCTCAACATAAGAAAGAAAGATCAAGAAACCAAGATGCTAAGAACTGATTACAGATATGGTAGCTTAAAAGCCCAGAATAATCTAATTCTTATTCATTAACAGTAGCATAGGCATTCTTGTTTCTCTGGATTCTGCTCTGAAATGAGTTCTATGCATATGTAAAAAATCTGAGAAGTTTTCAACATGACAGAAGATGAGCCACAGTGTACTGTATCAGCTATTATTTTTATCACATTTCATCTCTGAAAGTCACTAGTTAAAACTAAAGAAAATAAAATTTAGATAATTTAGTCAATTGTTGAAGTCTCTCTACTCAGTAATACATAGCTGCATCTAATCTCCCAAGCAGGTATGAACAATATGTACTCACCTGTTGCTAATATCACATGGGTCTGGCACACTAATGATTATTTTATTATGTTTGATGAGTACTTTTTTGGACGTTGGCCATGAATATTTTTCAAAGCTTTGAAAGATAAATACCTTTCAGCCTATGATACAGATTGCCAGCCTGAGGTATCTACTATTTTCCAGAAAACATTGACTGCAACATACATTTCCTTAGTCAATATTGAAAAGAGGATTCCTTATATAATAAAGAGTGATTGACTATACTGAAAGGATGATGTCTAATAGATTACAGTTTAACTGGAGAAATGTCTTGTTAAATTTAACTTGTTCAGTCTGTATAAGAACAGAGGCTGCCAGCTGATCATTCATGGATTATGTAGGAAAAGAAAATACATAACAGAGCCTTAGTGTTCAAGAAGACCATTATAATTGGAATGGTGGTTTGAATATAAAATGAAATGTAGTAGGGCTAAATGTCAATTATTGTACTTGAGTTCAAAGAGTCACATGTTTAAGTAGTGCTCAAGAATATCTGTTGAATACTGAGTGTGTCAGCTAAAATCTGGTATGATGAATGAAGTGGAAATATCTCATGCTCTACTAGGTCCAGCTCTGCAGAACTAGGAGGTGAGCTGTGTTAACTAGTTGTGGGGCTGAGGCTGTTGCTTGGAGAATCCAGAAATGAGTTCTTTGCTCTGAGCCACATTTCTGTTAAGTTACATAGTAGTAGTGACTCCAGAATGAACTCCACAGGAGATAGAGAGGTCAAGAGAAACCCAAGTACAGTTTTTAGCTGTGAAGAGATATGTCTCTCCTCTTGATAGTCTCAGGCTGAAAAAGTCCTGGTAAAGCAGTGTCTACCAATGAGTGTGGCTCCTCTCATGAGACACATGCCTTGTTTTATGTTCTGTTGACTGTGTGTTGTGTCTTATTCTAGAAAAATTAGTATTGTGATCACCAACAAGCCTAAATCATTTACTAATCACACCTATTTTTTTTAAAGCTTTCCCTTAAAATACTTCCTGAGGAGGGTCCAAGATGATGGCATAGGAGGATGCTGAGCTCCTTCCCTTCCAAGTACATATCAAATGCATGTGTATATTTAGAGCAATTCTTCCTGATAGGTAACTAAAGGCCAACTGAACAGCTTCTGCACAAGATGACAAGAGAAAGAGAGAGAGAGAGGCCGAGACTGCATAGAGAAGGTTGGGGATCTGTGAGAGTTCTGGGAGCTGAGGGTCTCTCTAGGACTGGAACTCTCTCTTGTTCCTTAGCTAACCTGCAGGGCTGTAGTTGCACTTGCCCAATACTCCTGGGGCTACTCCTGGGGCTACCTAAAGTATAAAAAGGAGAGCACCATAGTATGGATGAATGGGGTTCCTCTAGCTGGATATTGATCTAGCAGGTACAGCATGGTGCTGCAACACAGAGAGAGTGTAGAACTGGCAGTACTTGTATGCAGGGCTGCCAGTGCTGCATGTACACATGGAGCTGCACCATCCAGAGAAAGTTAAGACCTAGTGGTGTGCTTCTGTGAGCACATATCTGGCAGCCCTACCCAGATCAAAAGGCCAAAGAAGCATACACACATCAGGCTGACCCACCCCAACTTCATTCTAGCTACGATGGCCAGGACAACAGGGAGCTACTGAACATATGTGTACACCAGGTTCTTTTTCAGAGAATCCACTATTTCTGGACAGACATGACATGTGCCAACCCAGAATACAATCAGCCTGCCAAAACTATCCAACATACAGTCTTCACAGAAGCTACTTTTTCAAGATTGGGAGAGATAGTTATTTCACCTAACTTATAGGAACAAACATAGAATGTCAAACAAAGTAGGGAGACAGAAGAATATGTCCCAATTGCAGGAACACAAAGCCATGGAGGAAAAAAATCTAATAAAATGGAGTTAAGTAATTTGCCTATAAAAAATTCAAAGAAATGGTCATAAGGATGCTCAACAAACTTCAGAGTAGGATAGAGGAACTCAGAGAACTTCAAAAAAGAGCTAAAAATATAATAAAGAACTAAGTAGAGAGGAAAAAGAGAATAATTTAAATAATAATACTTTAGAAGGAATCAACAGCAGAATAATACAGAAGAATGGATTAGCAACCTATAGACAGAGTAGTAAATATCACTCAACAAGAACAGCAAAATTAAAACAACAGTTTTAAAAATGAAGATGGTATTAGTGACCTCTGGAACAATGTCAAATGGTGTAACATTTGCATTATAGGGATTATAGAAGGTGAAGAGAGAGAAAAGTGCAGAAAGTATATTTCAAGAAATAATAACTGAAAACTTTCCTAACTCAGGGAAGGAAACAGATGTTCAATAAGCAAAGAGAGTTCCAAACAATGTGAACCCAAAGAGGCCCACACCAAAGATGTTGTAATTAAAATGGCAAAAGTTAGGGATAAAGAGACAATATTGAGGGAAGCAAGAAGAAAACAAGTGTGACACTCTCATATAGAAAGGAAACCCATAAGGCTATCAGCTGAGTTCTCAGCAGCAACTTTAAAAGCCAGAAGGGAGTGGTAGGACAACTTTAAAGTGCTGAGAGAAAGGGACCTACAACCTGGAATAATTTACCCCGCAAGTTTATCATTCAGAATTCAAGGAAAGATAAAAGAGTTTCCAGGTCAAGTAAAAACTAAAGCTATTCATCAACACTAAATTGGACTTCCAAGAAATATTAAAGGATCTTATTTATGCAGAATAGAAGAGACCATAACCAGAAATAATAAAATATAGAATGGAAAGAAAACACCTCACTGGTAAAGGCAAGTGTATAATAAACACAGTGAATCAAACCACTTAAAAAGCTAATATGAAGGTTAAAAGACAAAGGTAGCAAAATTAACTATACAAAAAAGGGGGATATAGAAAAGAAAATATATATAAAATATGACATCAAAAACAAAGCCTGATGAGGGAGTAAAAATGCAGTGCTATCAGTTATCAGCTGCAAACAGACTGCTATAGATATAGATGGATGTATATGAACCTCATGGTAGCCACAAACTAAAAACCTACACAAAGAATGCAAAAAATTCAATAGAAAGAAATCCAAACAAAACACTAAAGAAAACCATGAATTCAAAAGGAAAGAGGCCAAAAGGAAAAAGAATAAAGAACAGTAAAATCAACAAGAAACAATGAACAAAATGTCAGTAAGCACATACCTATCAATAATTACTTTAAATATAACTGGGCTAAATGCACCAATCAAAATATATACAATGGCTGAATGAACAAAAAAAAAATCCCACAAGATACATTTATACTTTGCCTATAAGAGACTCAATTTGCATTGAAAGGCACACAGAAACTGAAAATGAGGGATGGAAAAAGATATTCTATGAATATAGAAATGAATAGAAAGCTGAAGTAGCAGTACTAATATGCAACTAAACTGACCTTAAAAAATAAAGAATGTAAAAAGACAAAGAAGGGCATTATATAATGATAAAGTGGTCAATCCAAGAATAGATTATAACAACTGTATATATCTATGCCCCCAATACAGGAGCACATAAGTATATAAAGCAAATATTAATGGAAATAAAGATGGAAATTAACAGTAATACATTAATAGTTGGGAACTTTTTAATACCACACTTATTTAAGTGGATAGATCATACAGATAGAAATTAATATGGTAATAATGGCCTTAAATATCATAGTAGAGCAGACTGACTTAATAGACATTTAGAGATCATTTCATCCTCAAACTGTGCAATATGTAGTTTTCTCAGGGACACAAAGAACATTGTCCAGGATAGACCACATTTTAGGTATGTATGAGGCAACAAAAGATTCCTCAAAAATTCAGGAAGATTGAAATTGTCAAGCATATTTTCCAACCACAATGGCATGAAACTAGAAATTAATTACTGGACAAAAACTGGAAAAAACACACATACATGGAGGTTAAGCAACATGTACTATACAACCAATGGATTGAAGAAAAAAATTAGAAAATTAAAAACTACTTTGATACAAATGAATATGAAAACACAACCTTCCAAAATTATGGGATGCAACAAAAGCCTTTTAAGAGAGAATTCCAGTTATACAGGCCTATCTCCAGAAACAGGAATAATCCCAAATAGACAATATAACTTTATACCTAAAGGGACTAGATAAAGAACAATAAACAAACCAAAGTAAGTAGAAGGAAGGAAATAATAAATATCAGAGGAGCAATGAACAAAATAGAGAATAAATAATAGAAAAGATCAATGAAACCAAAAACTGTTTCTTTGAAAGGAAATATAAAATTGACAAACCTCTTGTCAGACTCATCAGGAAAAAGACAGAAGGGCCTAAATAAATAAAATCAGAAACAAAAGAGGAAAGATTACAACTGATACCACAGAAATACAAAAGATCATTTAAGAAAACTTTGAACAATTATATGCTAACAAAATGAACAATCTAGAAGAAATAGATAAATTTCTAGAAACAACCTTCCAAGATTAAAGTGGAAAGGAACAGGAAATATGAACAGATCAATAACTAGCAATAAAACTGAATCAGTAATTTTAAAAAAACCTCCCCATAAACAAAAGCCCAGGACCAGACAGTGTCATAGGTGAATTCTACCAAATATTTAAAGAAGGATTAATACCTACTCTTCTCAAAGTATTCGAGAATATTGAAGAGAAAAAACACTTTCAAACTCATTCTACAAGGCCAGCATTACCCTGATTCCAAAACCAATGAAGACACTACAAAAAAGAGAATGACAGGCTAATGTTCTCTATGAACATAGATGGAAAAATTCCTAGCAAAATATGGGCAATCCAAATTCAAAAATGTGTTAAAAAGATTATACATCATGACCAAGTGGTATTTATACCAGGAATGGAAGGATGGTTCAATATCCACAAATCAATGTGATACATCACATCAATAAACACAAGGCTAAAACTCATGTGATAATCTCAATAGATGTACAAAAAGAATTTGAAAAAAATCAACACCCATTTATAACAAAAACTATCAACAAAGTTATAGAAGGAACTTACCTCAGAGTGATAAAGGCTATACATGACAAACCAACAGCTAACATCACAGTCAATGGTGGAGACCTGGAAGCTTTTCCTCTAATATCAAAAGCAAGAGAAGAAAGACCACTCTTACCACTATTGTTTAATATAGTATTGGATATCCTAGCCACAACAATAAGACAATAAAAGGAAAAGGCATCCAGATTGGAAGGGAAGTAAAACTCACTATTTCCAGATGATAAGATGTTATATATACAAAACCCTCAGGAATCCACCAAAAAGAGAATAAATTAATTCAGTAAAGTATTGTAGCAGAATACAAAATTAATATATAGAAATCTGTCACAGTTCTATATACTAATAATGAACAATCAGAATCAGAAATTAAGAAAATAATCCCATTTAATATTGCATCAAAAAGAAAAACATACCTAGGAATAAACTTAACCAAGGAGGTTAAAACATCTACCCTAAAAACTTTAGGACACTGAACAAAGAAATTGAAGAGGGCACAAATAATTGGGTAGATATACCATGCTCAAGGATTGGAGAGAATAGAATTGATATGATCACAGTACCTAAAGCAATATACAGAATCAATGCAATCCCTATCAAAATACGAATGGTATTCTTCTCAGAACTACAACAAATAACTCTAAAATTTATACGGAATCACAAAAGACCATGAATAGTTAAAGCAATCTTGAGATAGAAAAACACAGTTAGAGGCATTAGGTTCCCTGATTTTTAACTGTAGTACAAAGCTATCATAATCAAAACAGTATGGTACTGGTATAAAAAGACACACAGATAATAGAACAGAATAGAGAGCCCAGAAATAAACCCATGCTTCTATGGTCAATTAATCTATGAAAAAGACTAGAACACATGATGGAGAAATGACAGTCTCTTCAGTAAGTGTTATTGGGAAAACTAGACTAGATACATACAAGAAAATGAAACTGGACCACTGTCTTTACAACATGTAGAAAAATAAACTCAAAATAGATTAAAGACTTAAATGTAAGACCTAAAGCCATAAAATTCCTAGAAGAAAATATTGACAGTAAACACTTTAACATCATTCTTAGTGAGACAGGAGATAGAATAGGAATGAGGAAGTCCTGAGATACTGGAGCTATCATCAGTCAGCATCCTGATTTCCGAGAACTGCCTTGTGAAACCTGGCAAGGAGCCACATTTGTGCACCAGAGCTTCAGTTGTACCTTTGCCTCATTATTCTAAATTAGCATTGTGGTTTCCTCCCCATGTGGGCAATTAAGGAGAATCACGGGACCCAATAAAACCTGCACACTTTCGGAAGAAGGATGCCATTCTCTGTTCAGAAATGGCCCACTCCGATATCTTGGGCTTAATAAATCTTGCTTGCTTCATTTCTTTGCTTATCTTTGTTTGTGTAGTTTGTTCAATTCTTTGTTCACAACCAACTGCAACAATCTGGTGAACCAGCCAGGAGGTCTTCTGTGGAAATACCAGAGCAGTAAGATAATTCTTCACCCCCTTATTGGTTGGAGGAGACTTTTGTTTTCTCTGTCTCCTTTCCATTCTGTTTTCTGATGCCTTGGGATGCCCTTGGTCTTTGAAGAGAGTTACCACTTTTGAGTAGGCACAGATCAGGAAGTTAAGCCAAAAGGGTACCTGCTGCTTAAAAGACTCCCATGTAAGGTAATACCTGGCTGTGGATCAGGGAAAAAAGACACTAGGTCCCCCACTATGCATAAGGCAATGTCTACATAATGAGGCACACTGCAAAACACAACATCATTCCCTTCTCTGTAGCTCTACATTAAGGACTATTGTAACTCTCAGAAAGGGTTGCCAGGTGTACCTCCCATCTTTGCTGTCCTCTTGTACTGTCAGCCTCATTCACAAGACAACCACATTTCTCCTAAGACTTGCTTCACCTGCTGAATTTTGGACTCTTTATTTGCACCTCTTCCCTATTTGGTTTGTCTCTTTTGCAACCGAAACATTTGTTGCATTTGCTGTAATGCTGTATGTAAGTTACGGTTGGTGGGCCCTTTCAACTGGTACTGCCCTAGAGCAGGTTGAAGTAGGTTTGTAAAAAACTAGAATGCTCCTGCCCCCTCTGTACTCATGAAGAGCAGAGGAAACTAGTTTGAGTTAATCAATTTCCCCTCTGGTATTTTACAGAGAAGGGCATACCTCTCCTCTTTAGATGTTTTAGTCCTGTAGATTCTGAGGACAGGAGACACCCTGGCCCATATAACTGGAGGATTTACTTTTCTTGTACTCAGGAACAGACTGATAGAGCAGTTTTGTTTTGGTCTCTACTCTTTTTGGGAAATGTTTTAAATGACTGTTATAGTCCCTTTCCTACAACTCCTTGTAGGAGTCCAACTTACCAAGAATCTTCATGACATGTCCAATTTAACTGAAGCCTCTGAATTAGATACCAGGAAAGAGGGTACAATCGGTCCATGGCAACTCTAGTTTGTTTTCTGCCAGCTGACACATCCAAGTCTTTGTATTGCTAGAGACGTCTGGTAGTGTATAATGGTGGGATAAATGGGGAACTCCCTGTAACCCACTAGAGAACTCCTTAGGCAAAGGGGATGCTTCTAGGGACCCAGGGAGTTCCACTCTCCTTTTCCCTTCCTCAGGTGCACCATGGACAAAATGGGAAATACACCCTCTATCACCTCAGGATTACTGCTGAGATAGATTCTTAGGAACTGGGGCAAATTTGACCCTGAAAATCCTAAGAAAAAGAGGCCAATTTTCTTTTGCAATATGGCTTGGTTTCAGTATAGGGGAAGATGGGGAAGTTTGGCCTGAAAATGGGAACAACAATTACAATATCATACTCCAGTTAGACCTGTTTAGTAGAAGGTTAGGCAAATGGTCAGAGGTTCCTTGTGTTCAAGCCTTCATGGCACTGTATTGCAATCCAGCTCTTTGTTCTGCGGGGATGCAGCCCCTCTAGGGGTCAGCAATGACATTCTAATGTATTTCACTAGAACAAATATTTCAAAAATTTATATGGAACCACAAAAGGCCCTGCATAGCAACAGCAATCCTGAGAAAGAAGAACAAAGTAGGAGGAATCACGTTACCTAATATTAAACTGTACTGCAAGGCCATAGTAATCACAACAGCCTGGTATTGGCATAAAAACAGACACACAGATCAATGGAACAGAATAGAGAGCCAGGAAATTAACCTACTCCTTTATAGTCAATTAATATTTGACAGAGGAAGCAAGCACATACAATGGGCTAAAGATAGTTTATTCAATAGATGGTGTTGGGAAGTTGGACAGATTCATTTCAAAAAATGAAACTGGACCACCTTCTTACACCATACACAAGAATAAATTCAAAATGGACCAAAGACTTAAATGTTAGACCCAAAACCATAAAAATCATAGAAGAAAACATAGGCAGCAAAATCTCGGACATTGCTTGTAGAAATTTTTTATTGGATATATCTCCCCAGGCAAGGGAAACAAAAGAAAAAAATAAACAAATGGGACTTTATCAAATTAAAAAGTTTTTGCACAACAAAGGAAATCATCAACAAAATAAAAAGACAACACACAGAATGGGATAAAATATTTGCTGCTACATCTAATAATAGGTTAATATTCAAAGTTTATAAAGTACTTACAAAACTCAACACGCAAAAAAAAACAAAGATCACAATTTAAAAAAATGGGCAAAAGACCTGAAGAGACCCTTTTCCAAAGAGGACATAAAGATGGCCAATAGACATATAAAAAGATGCTCAATGACACTAAACAGAGAAATGCAAATTAAAACCACAATGAGACACCATCTCACACCTGTCAGAATGGCTGTCATCAATAAATCAACAAACAACAAGTGCTGGCGAGGATGTGGAGAAAGGAGAGCACTTTTGCAATGTTGGTGAGAATGCAGACTGGTGCAGCCACTGTGGAAAGCAGTATGGAGATACTCCAAAAAATTAAAAATGGATTTGCCTTTTGACCCAGTGATCCCACTTCTGGGAATATATCCAAAGGAACACAAGACACTAATTCGAAAGAACATAAGCACCCCTATGTCCATTGCAGCGTTATTTACAATCACCAAGATATGGAAGCTGCCCAAGTGTCCACCAATAGATGATTGGCTAAAACAACTATGGGACATTTATACAACGGAATTCTACTCAGCTTTAAAAAAGAAAATTTTACCCTTTACAACAGTAAGGATGGATCTGGAGAACATTATGCTAAGTGAAATAAGCCACTTTGAGAAAGAAAAATATCATATAATGTCACTCATATGTGGACTCTAGTGAACAAACTTAACTAATATGCAAAACAGAGAGAGTCATAGATGGAGAACAGATGACAGATAGTTTTGGGGTGGTTAGGGGGTGGTGGGGTTGAGCAAAATGTCAAAAGGACTCATGGAAATGGACAACACTGTGGTGATTGCTAGGGGGTGGGGCATATAAGGGTAGTAAATGGTAATGGGCAAAAAATACAATAAAGATTAAATAAAAAAAAATAAAGCTTTAGGATGTCCCAGTTGAGATCTTTAGAATTATGCTAGCCAATGAAAGTTAACTAGAAAATGGCATCCCAGAAAAAATTTTACAAGAAGTAGATCCCCTAGTTTGCGACTCTGGAGTTTCTGGAAAAGTCTACACTGCCCAATCAGCTCAAATTTGCTTAAAGCCTTGGACAGCCTACCCCATAGGAAACAGTATCCTATCAAATGGAAGGCCCTAGGGCAGGGGTGTCAAATTCATTTTCACGGGGTGGGGGTGGGGTGGGGAGGTGCACATCAGCCTCGTGGTTGCCTTCAAAGGGCTGAAATAATTTTAGGACTATATAAATGTAACTACTCCTTAACTGTTAAGGAGTGGCCCTTTGAAGGCAATGGAGAAGCTGATGTGGCCCCTGGTGAAAATGAGTTTGTCATCCCTGCCCTAGGGGTGTAGCCTATCATGGAGAAATCTGTAATATGTGGGATGCTAGTATCCTGTCAATCCCTCTGCAATACTCCAATTCTCCCCATTATTAAACTGACAGGGGAGTACAGACTGGTCCAGGATTGAAGTCTAGTTAATGAGGTTGTTGTCCCCCTACATCCCCTTGTAGCCAGCCCTTACACCATACTGACCCAAGTACTGGACTACAGTTCAGTGGTATACAGTTTTAGGGTTAAAAAAAGTCTTCTTTTGCATCCTTGTCCACCCAGATTTGCAATACTTGTTTGCATTTGAGTGGACAGACTCCAAAACAATGACCCATCAGCAATATACCTGGATGGTACTACAGCAAGGATTTAGAGATGGCCCTCATCTGTTTGTCAAAGCATCAGAAAAAGATCTAAGGGAATCACAATTACAAGAGGGAGCCGTTTTACACTATGTAGGTGAATATCCTAATCTGCATCTCCTTGAAGAAAGCCTCAGATTGTAACACTATCCAAACTCTGAACTTCCTTGGACACTGGGGATATTGATTCTCTAAGAAAAAGGCCCAAATTACTAGCTAAAAATAAACTAGGATATATTCTAACCCCAGGATCTAGACAACTGTCAGAAGAAAGAATAAAAGTAATCACTGAGCTAACACCACCCACTACCGAATAACAACTCTGCTCCTTAGGAATGGCTAGATTTTGCAGAACTTGGATTCCAAGCTTTGGACTAATTGCAAAGCCTTTATATGAAGCCACTAAGGGACCAGACACTGAAACTATTATATAGGGAAAGGAACATCACCAAGCTTTAAAAAAAAATCAGCAGGCCCTAGTTGAAGCCCCAACCTGAGGCATCCCTGATTTAAATAAGCCTTTCCCTTTACACAGAGCAGAGAAGCAGGGAGTAGCCTTAGGGGGTCTTAGTCCAATGACTAGAAAATGAACCTCAACTGTTTGTATATTTCTTCAAAAAGCTAGACGATGAGCAACTGGGCAGCCTCCATGTCTATGAGCAGTTGCAGCCATAGCCATGTTAACCAAGGAAGCTGCTAAATTAACTCAGGGCAGAAGTTAGAGGTCTTATATCCACATCAGGTATAAGGAATATTAGAAATGAAAGGGCATGTCTGGCTAACAGTAAATAGATTGACCAGATATCAAGCCCTTCTCCTGGACAATCCTGAAGTAACTATAAAAACCTGCAATACATTAAATTCAGCCTCCTTAATGCCTACAGAATCATCTCCAGACTTGACTCATTCTTGCTTAGAGATTATTATCTTACTTATTCCAGCAGCGCTGACTTGCTACATCAACCCTCAGATAACCCTGATGAAGAGTGGTTCACTGATGAAGGCAGCTTCGTACAGAATGGGCAGCGAAAGGCAGGGTATGCAGTAGTTTACATGACACCCTTGAGACACAACCCCTTCCATCCACCCTTGACCTCAGCCCAAAAGGCTAAAATTATGGTCCTTACCTGAGCTCTCATTCTAGGACAAGAAAAAAGGATTAATATCTATATAGATTCCAAATATGCCTTCCTTGTTCCTACATGCTCATGCTGCCAATATGGAGAGAAAGGGGGGTCCTTATTGTGAGGAATCCCTCCATTAAACATGAGCCGGAAATCCTATATCTACTGAAAGTAGTTAAGCTCCTTGAGCAAGTGGCAGTAATGCCTTGCAAAGGTCACCAGGAAGATATGTCTCCTATCTCCCAGAGAAACAGAAGGGCAGATTTCAGAGAAAGGGGCTGTCCATGAAAGACCTTGGATATACATTGGCCAAAAACTCTTCTTTCCCCAGGCCTCCCAGTGGAAATTCTTAAAGGCTTTGCATGACTCCTACACAGGAAGAAATGCTACAACAACGGTTCATAAATTATTCATAGGTGCCTATGACAACCCAGGCTAAAAGTCATCACTCACCCACTGTTAGAGCCCATTCAGTAAGAGGGGCTATCTGGAAGAAGACTGGCAGATTGATTTTACCAAAATGCCTCCCTGTAGAAGATATAAGTGCTTATTAGTCCTGACAGATAGGTTTACTGAACGGATTGAGGCTTTTCTGACAAGGATGAAGAAAGCCACAGAAGTAGCAAAAGCTCTCCTGAAGGAAAGAATACCCTGATTTGGTCTTCCATGCTCCTTACAATGTGATAACGGGTCATCTTTTACATCTAAGATCACTCAGTCAATCTCTGAGGTGCTAGGCATAAAATATTACCTCCACTCAGCTTGGAGACCTCAGTCCTCTGGGAAGGTAGAGCAGGCAAATCAGACCTTGAAAAAAGCATTGGCAAAGCTCTGTCAGGAAACTTCTGAGAATTGGGTTAAATAACTACCTATAGCACTCATGAGAATCAGGGGCTCCTCTAATGCAAATACTAGACTCAGTCCATTTGAGATGCTATATGGTAGTTCTTTCTTAACTCTAGATCTGATATATGATATTCATCAAGCAGTTAAGTATATAATAAACTTAAGAGAGCTAAAAAAGTACTACAGGAATATGGAAATAAGGTATTACCCGCTCCCAAGGAAGAATTCCAGGCCACTGTATCTCTGGGGGATTGGGTACTTCTCAACACTTGGAAAGAAGGATGAACATAGCCCTAAATGGAAGGGACCCTACCAGGTTGTCCTAAGTACCCCCATGGCTGTGAAGCTGTTAGGGATAGATAATTGGGCCCATGTTTCAAGAGTAAAACCAGCCCTTATTGACTCAGATCTTCCTCTGGACCAACAGAAGAATCCAGACTCCACCTACCCCTGTGAATGCTAAGAAGACCTCAAACTCCTGTTCAAGGAGAAACCTTAAAGATAAGTAATAGTTAAGTTTCAATATGAAATCTCTTTACTCATATTGTTAACAATCTGCACTTTTGGTATTCCTTTTTGGGTCAGTAACTCTTGATTACTTACTGACCCAGGAGGGTGGGGTTTCTGCTACAAATATAACAAACTATTACAGCAAACAACATGGCTAAAATGATTATATACCAGGAACCCTGAAACTATCTGGGATACTATTAAGGGATATATTCCCTCAGTAACTTGGTTTCTATCTCTGTTAGGACTTAATATAATCATCATCTTAATTCTAATCTTTGACTCATGCATCTTCAAATTTGTATCTTCTAGTCTCGAACAGTTCCACATCAAGATGATGATGTTACAGGATTTTCAACCAATCCCTTAAGAAACTGATGCTGACACTTTCCAGCACAGAGTATCCATACCTGTCTCAGGGATTCCCCTTCAACCTCTAGACAACATAGGGTGAGAATTTTGTGGTTCTCAGCAGGCAGGTCTATTGTCCCTTATAGAATATCGATCATCTTCCCTCAGCAACCACAAAAAGGAATTTTTGAGAACTATGTTTCTCAGGGGGAAGTTGAGGCAGGAGAGAGAAGAGGAATGAGAAAGTCTTGAGATACTGCAGCTGTCATCAGTCAGCATCCTGATTTCAGAGAATCACCTTGTGACACCTGGCAAAAAGCCATGCTTGTGCACCACAGCTGCAGTTGTACCTTTGCCTGATTATTCTAAATTAACATTGTAATTTCCTATTCATGTGGGCAATCAAGGAGAATTAGGGGATTCAATAAAGCCTGTCCCCTTTTGGCAGAAGGGGGCCATTCTCTGGTCAGAAATGGCCTGCTCCCCTATCTTGGGCTTAAACCTCACTTGCTTCACTTCTTTGCTTATCTCTGCTGGTATAGTACATTTAATCCTTTGTTTGTGACCACCAAAACTTGGACCCTGTCTCCATCTGCAACGTTAATAATCTCTTTTTGTGTGTGCCCCCTTAAGCAAGAGAAACAAATAAATAAACAAGTGTTTATTAAACAAAAAAGCTTCTGCACAGCAAAGGTGACCATCAACAAAGTGAAGGCACAACTTACTGAATGGGAGAATTTATTTGTAAATGAAATATCCATTAAATAATTCATATCCAAGACATAAGGGAATCACACAATTCAAAACAAAGAAATAATTTGATCAAAGAATGGATTGAAGGCTGAAAGACATTTCTCCAAAGATGACATACAGATGGCCAACAGACATATGAAAAGATGTTCAACATCAAAAATCATCAGGGAATGCAGATCAAAACCACAATGAGATATCACCTCACACCTGTCAGAATGGCTATTAACAATAAATCTACAAACAAAAAGTGGTGGTAAGGATATGAAGAAAAAGGAACCCTTGTGCACTGTTGGTGGGATTGCAAATTACTGCAGTCTCTATGGAAAACAGTATGAAGTTTCCTCAAAAAGTTAAGAATAGAATGACCATATGACACAGCAATTCCGCTCCTTAGTATTTATCTTCAGAAACCCTATATACTAATTTGAAAAGATATATGCATCTCTATGTTCACTGCAGCATTATCTATAATAGCCAAGATATGGAAGCAACCTAAGTGTCCACTAAAAGATTAATGAATAAAGAGTGGTACATATATACAATGGAATACTACTAGGCCCTAAAAGAATGAAGTCTTATCATTTGTGACAACATGGATGGAACAAGAGGGTATTATGCTAAGTGAGATAAGTCAGACAAAGACAAATACCACATGATTTCACTTGTGTGTGAAATCTAAAAACCTAACTAAAGGAACAACATAGATCTCATAGATACGGAGAATGAATTGATGATTTCAAGATAGGAAAGAGGTTGGGAGGATGGGTAAATAAGGGGAAGGGATTAAGAAATGCAAATTGGCAGTTATAGAAATAGTCATGAGGATGTAAGTACAGCTCAGGGAATACAGTCAATAATATTGTAATAACTATGTATGGTGATAGGTGGGTACTAAACTTATCATGGGGAAGCACCTACTAAGTTATATAAGTGTCTAACCACAATGCTGTACACCTGAATCTAGTATGATAGTGAATGTCAACAATAATTGAAAAAATAAAAAAAATTTAAAATCAAAAACTTGCCCTGGCTGGGGAGCTCAGTTGGTTAGAACATCTTTCCTACATGCCAAGGTTGTGGGTTTGATCTGTGGTCAGGGCACGTACAAGAATCAACCAATGAATGCACAGAGGGATGGAACAACAAATCAATGTTCCCTTTTACTCTCTCTCTCTCTCTCCCTCTCTCCCTTTCCTCTCTGTCTCTAAAATCAATAAATAAATTTTCAAAAATCCCCCCAAAACAAAATATGTGAGGAACTCATACAACCTGGTAACAAAAACCCCCCAATCCAATTAAGAAATGGACATAAAACATGAAGAGACATTTCTCCAAAGATATTGACCATCTATTTGCCTCTATTTGACTTCACTTTCTGGTTTTGGGGGCTTAGGTAAAGATGGCCAACAGACATACAAAAAGATGCTCAATATCACTAATCATCAGGGAAATGGAGATCAAAACCATAATAAATAAGCCAGGTGGTGAGGGACAAATACCATATGATCTCACCTTTAACTGGAACATAATCAACAAAAGAAAAAAGCAAACAAAATATAATCAGAGTCACTGAAATTAAGAACAATCTAACAATAGCTAGAGAGGGGGGGAGGGGACAGAGGGGAGAAAGGTTTTCAGGAACTATAAAGGACACATGGACAAAACGAAGGGGGAGGGTGGAAGCAAGGGAGGGAGGTGGGTTTGGAGGGGCTCGAGGGGGAGGGGTGGGAAGAAAATACAGACAATGGTAATTCAACAACGATAAAATAATTTAAATTTAAAAACAATCACAGCAAGATATCATCTCACACATGTCAAAATGGTTATCATAAGTAAATCAACAAAGTATTGTGGAGGAGGGCAAGAAAGGGGAATCCTTATGAAATGTTGTTTGGACTGCAAATTGGTATAGTCCTTATGGAAAACAATATGAAGGTCCCCCCAAAACTAAAAATAGTACTACCATACAACCCAGCAATTCCACTTCTGGGCACTTATCTAAAGAAAATGAATAAACTTATTTGAAAAGTTACATGCACCCCATGTTCATTGCAGCATCATTTACAACAGCCAAGCTATGGAAGGTGACCACTGATAAATGAGTGGATAAAGAAGACATGATACACACACACACACACACACACACACACACATACACACATACATATACACTGGAACAATTTTTAAAGTATATTTTATTGATTATGCTATTACAGTTCTCCAAATTTTCCCCTTTACTGCCTCCACTCTGCACCCCTCAACCCTCCAGCATTTACCCACCCTTAGTTCATGTCCATGGGTTGTACATATAAGTTCTTTGAGTTCTCTGTTTCCTATACCATTTTTTACCTTTTCCTGTCTATTTAATGCCTACCAATTATGCTTCTTCTTCCCTGTTCCTTTCCCCCCTATTCCTCCCTTCCCCCTCCCCATTGAAAACCCTCCGTGTGATGTCCATTTCTCTGATTCTGTTCCTGTTCTAGTTGTTTAGTTTTTGTTTTCATTGTTTTTCTTTCTTTTATTTTTTTGGTTCATCTGTTGATAGTTGTGAGTTTGTTGTCATTTTACTGCTCATATTTTTGATCTTCATTTTCTTAGTTCAGTCCCTTTACCATCTCATATAATAATGGCTTGGTGATGATGAACACCTTTAACTTGACTTTATCTGGGAAGTGCTTTATCTGCCTTTCCATTGTAAATGAAAGCTTTGCTGGATAGAGCAATCTTGGATGTGGGTCCTTGCCTTTCATGACTTGGAATACTTCTTTCCAGTCCCTTCTTGCCGGTAAGGTTTGCTTTGAGAAATCAGCTGATAGCCTTATGGGCACACCTTTGTAGGTAACTCTCTCCTTTTCTAGCTGTTTTTAGGATTTTCTTCTTATCTTTGACCTTGGGTAACTTGATGATGTGCCTTGGTGTGTTCCTTTTTGGGATCAACTTGTTTGGGACTCTCTGGGCTTCCTGGACTTCCTGGAAGTCTATTTCCTTCACCAGATTGGGGAAGTTTTTCTTCATTATTTGTTGAAATAAGTTTTCAATTTCTTGCTGCTGTTCTTCTCCTTCTGGCACCCCTATAATTTGGGTATTGGAATGTTTCAAGTTGTCCCAGAGGTTCCTAAGTCTCTCTTCACTTTTTTTAA
>CM052539.1:88404667-88443617 GCA_028533065.1 Trachops cirrhosus
GTTTCAGGTGTGGTTGTTAATAATTGTGAGTTTGTTGTCATTTTACTACACATGTTTTTATCTTCTTTTTCTTAGATAAGTCCCTCTAACATTTCATAGAATAAGGGCTTGGTGATGATGAACTACTTTAACTTGACCTTATCTGAGAAGCACTCGATCTGCTCTTCCATTCTAAATGAAAGCTTTGCTGGATAGAGCAATCTGGGATGTAGGTCCTTGTCCTTCATGACTTGGAATACTTCTTTCCATCCCCTTTTTGCCTGTAAGGTCTCTTTTGAGAAATCAGCTGACAGTCTGATGGGAACTCCTTTATAAGTCCCTTTAACAATTCATATAATAATGGTTTGGTGATGATGAACTCCTTTAATTTGACCTTATCTGGGAAGTACTTTATGTGCCCTTCAATTCTAAATGATAGCTTTGCTGGATAGAGTAATTTAGGTCGCAGACCTTGCTTTTCATAACTTGGAATACTTCTTGCCAGTCCATTCTAGCCTGCAAAGTTTCTTTTGAGAAATCAGCTGACAGTCTTATGGGAATCCCTTTGTAGGTAACTATCTGCTTTCCTCTTTCTGCTCTTAAGATTCTCTCTTTACCTTTAACTTTTAGCATTTTAATTATGATGTATCTTGGTGTGATTCTCTTCATCTCCATCTATTTTGGGACTCTGTGCTTCCTGGACTGGTATGTCTATTTCCTTCACCAAATTAGGGAAGTCTTCTTTCATTATTTTTTCAAATAAATTGTCAATTTCTTACTCTTTCTCTTCTCTTTCCAGCACTCCTATGGTCTGAATGTTGGTAGGTTTGAAGTTTTCCCAGAGGCTTTTAGCCTAATCCTCCTTTTTTTAAAAATTCTGTTTTCTTCTTGCTGTTCTGATTGAATGATTTTTTCTTCCTTATGGCCCAAATCATTGATTTGATTCTTGGCTTCATCCACTCCTCTATTGATTCCCTGTAAATTTTTCTTTACTTCACTTAGTGTAACCTTCATTTCTGTCTGGGTCATTTTTATTCTGTAAAGTACCCAATGAGTTCCTTGAGCATCTTAATAACCAGTGTTTTGATGTCTGCATCTGGTTGATTGCTTATCTCCATTTTGTTTAGTTATTTTTCTGGAGTTTTGTTCTGTTCTTTCATTTGGGCCATATTTCTTGGTTTCCTCATTTTGGCAGTCTTCCTGTGTTTGTTTCTATGTATTAGGTAGAGAGGCTTTGACTCCTTGTCTTAGTAACATGGCCTATGGTATATAAGTGTACCCATAATTTGGATGGGGTGGAGCCTTAAGTAATTGCCAGTGTGGGACAGCCTTTGGAAACCAGGTTGACAGAGTCTCAGACATGGTGTCGCTACTCTGTGGCTCTGTGTGAGGGAGGGTTCAGGAAGGGGACAATACTGCTGCCTGGCATCTGGAGTTTTGTCCAGGTGGACGCTGTCCCCTGAACTTGCCCTGATGCCAGGCACTTTAATTTCTCCTCGTATTCCTCTGGTGCCCTTCTAGCTGTTCTCCCAGTGCTGTAGTCCAGAGGGAGTGAGTCTTTGTAAGTCCTAAGTCCATTGAGGACCCTTTCAAAGGAGACTCCTGAGAGTCCTGAAGTCTTCCACTGCCTCAACTCCCACTGATTTTTACAGCCAGAAGTTATGGGGACTTATCTTCCTGTCACTGGAACCCTAGGCTGGGTGGTCTGGTATGGGATTGGGATCCCTCCAAATTTTTATCCATCACATGTAGATGTGGGACCACCCCTTCTGTGTCTCCATGTCTCCCTGCCTTTCTGTGTCTTTGCCCTTCCTACCTGTTTGGATGAATGTGACTTCTCTAATTCCTTGATTGTTGGACTTTCACACAGCTTGATTTTCTAATGATTCTGGGTGATATCTGTTTTGTAGTCTAGTTGTAATTTTTGCTATGGTTCTATATTTTTCATATTACATGGCTGGATACCTTCTGGATAGACCTTGTATGACAAACACACTCAATGGAGCAGAGATCATGAACAAAACAAGGATGTCTACTTTCACCACTTTCATTCAACATAGTGTTGGAAATCCTAGCCACAGCAATCAGAAAAGAAAAAAGAAATGAAAGATATCCAAATTAGAAAGGAAGAAGTAAAACAACCATTATTTGAAGACGTCATGAGACTTTTTATAGAGAACCCTGAAGATTCCACCAAAAAACCTATAAATTAATGAATTGATTGAATAATGTAGCAGGAAACAAAATTAATATTCAGAAATCAGTTGCATTTGTATAGAACAATAACAAAATATCAGAAAGTGAAATTAAGAAAGCAACCTCACTTATAATTGTATCAAAGAAATTAAATGCCTAGGAATAAATTTAAACAAGGAGGTAAAAGACCTGTTCTCATAAAGTTATAAGTCATTGAAGAAATGGAAAAATATACAAATAAATAGAAGCATATACTGTGCTTTGACATTGTTACATATCCATACTACCCAGAGCAGTCAATATACTCAATACAATCTCTGTCAAAATACTAATGGCATTTTTCATGGAACTACAACAAAGTATCCTAAAATTTATATAGAACCACAAATGCTGAATAGCCAAAGCCTGAGAAGAACAAAGTCAGAGGTATCACACTATCTGATATCAAACTATAGTATAAGGCTATAGCAATCAACCAGATGGTACTGGCACAAAAACAGACACATGGATCAATGAAACACAATTAAGAGCCTAGAAATAAACCCATGCCTATATGGTTAGTTAAACTATGCCAAAGGAGGCAAGAATAATCAATGGGATAAAAAAAAGTCCCTTCAATAAATGGTGCTGGGAAAACTGGGGAGACACATACAAAAGAATGAAACAAGACCACTTTCTTACACTGTATACAAGAATAAATTCAAGGTGGATTAAAACTTAAGTGTAAGACTCTAAGCCTTAAAACTATGAGGAAAACACAGGCAGTAAACTCTTTGACATGACTATTAGTAATATTTTAATATGTCTTCTGAGACAATGAAACAAAAAGAAAAATAAATGGGATGATATCAAAATAAAGAGATTTTGCACAGTGAAAGAAACCATCAGCAAAACAAAAAGACAACCTACTAAATAGATGAAGATATTCATCAATGATACATCCAATAAGGGGTTAATATCTAAAATATATAAGGAACTCACACAACTTAACACTAAAACAATAATTGAATTTAAAAATGGGCAGAGGACCTGAATAGGACATTCAGATAGAAAACAGACATGTGAAAAGATGTCGTATCGCTAATCATCAGTGAAATGCAAATTAAAAGCACAATGAGATATCACCTCATATATGTCAGAATGGCTGTCATCAATAAATGAACAAACAACAAGTGTTGGCGGAGATGTGGAGAAAAGGGAACTCTCATGCACTGTTGGTGGGATTGTAAATTGGTGCAGGTACTATGGAAAACAGTATGGAGGTTCTGCTAAATATTAAAACTAGAATTACCATGTGACACAGCAATCCTACTTCTGGGTATTTGAAGAAATCCAAAACACTAATTTGAAAAGACATATGCATCCCTATGTTCATTGCAGCAGTATTTACAATAGTGAAGATATGGAAGCAACCTAAGTTTTTACCAATATACAGTTGGATAAAGAAGTTGTGGTACATACATACAGTAGAATATTAATCAGCCATAAAAACCGAAATTTTGCCATGTTGTGACAACATGGATAGATTTAGAGGGTATTGTGCTAAGTGAAATATGTCAGACAGAGAAAGACAAATATATTGTTTCATCTATGTGTAAAATCTAAAACAACTAAACAAACAACACAGAGAAAACAAACTGATGGTTGCCAGATGGGAGGGGTGTGGGGGCTGGGTGAAAAAGGTGAGGGGAGTAAGAAGTAGAAATTTGCAGTTGCAGTCAGAGGGATAGAAAGTACAACACAGGGAATACTGTGATATCTACATATGGTGTCAAGTGGGTACTAGGCTCACTGGGGAGATCATTTCATAAGTTATATAAATGGCTAATCATTAAGTTGTACACTTGAAACTAATATATTATTATGTGTCAACTGTAATTAAAAATTTAAAAAAATTAAAAAATAGAGTGCTGAAATGTCAACAAAGACTCTGCATTGAAGTAACCAAGGGATTTAGTGATGAATAAATGAAACTGGTTTCACATTTTGAATAAAGAACAGAATTATTAGAAAATAATTAGTATAGTTAGGCAATGTCCAGAAGAAAGGTTATTTTTCTACCTCTATCTTTCCAAAAACAAGACCCCTCCACCCCAAATCCCATCAACATAGGGTCATGCTTGGCCTGAACCTCCTTCTGTTATACTTTCCTGGTTTCATGTGGATGCATAGATGACTCATTTCACCTCTTTCTCAAGTCCTATGATTCTCGGATGGATTAAAACCAACACACAATGTCAGAGTACAGAAAAAGTAAATTCTCAAAGACTATTCTTACCTTTTCTTCTGAATCCCCTGGCTGACAGGTAATTACTCCATCTCTTGATCCCCCAGCAAATGTTGCCTTACAGTTTGCCAGCCACTGTTATCAGAAGGAGACACAGACATAGGTAAATTCAGTGATGTTCTAAGAATGTGTTATTATTGCCTCTGTCAGAAAAAAAATTATTAAGTTTTTAATCCCAGTAATATAAAAGTTGCTTGTAATGACTTTTTGAAAATCATTCTTTTTGATTGAAGATGAACTATTTGAAGTAAAACCATCTGTTTAAGTGGGCTCAGTGATGTTCATTAAAAAATACAATTTTGCCTTGGCCAGGTGGCTCAGTTGGTTTGAGTGTTGTCCCATACACCAAAAGATTGGGGATTTGATTCCTGGTCAGGGCACATACCTAGGCTGCAGGATCAATTCCCAGTTGAGGCGCAAATGGAAGACAACTGATCAATGTTTCTCTCTTATGTCAATGTTTCCCCACCCCTCTTTATCCTTTCCTCTCTCTCTAAAATCAGTAAAAAAAATCTTTGGGTGAGGATTAAAAAAATAAAATTTCAACATTGTGATATATTACTCTGAAGAATTCCACTAGACCATTCCTAATTTATGTATAAATTAAAATAAATTCATATAGAGTTAGAAAACTTTCATATGATTGAAATTGGGTTAAGGCCCAACACTTCCTTCCTGGTGGGTGATTCGGACAATGCAATCTGACTCATACCACATCTACTTCTCTGTCACGTTGAGGTGGGTTCTGAGGGGGCAGGTCTACTTTAATGAAAGAAATGCCATTATAATAATGGTCCAGCCATTTATTTATTTATTTATTTACTTACTTACTTACTTACTTACTTACTTATAGAGAGGTCAAAGGAGGGAGAAAGAAAGGGAGAGATACACTGATGTGAGAGAGAAACATTGATGTTGCCTCTCATACACACCCTGACCAGGGATTAAACCCGTAATTCAGGCATGTGCCCTGACCAGGAATTAAATCCATGACCTTTTGCTTTGCAGGACGATGCCCAGTCAACTGAGTCACAGCAGTCAGGGCTGGTTCAGCTATTTACAGAGTCTGCCAGTCCTAAGCATCTAATAGTAACTAATCCAGATATGAAAATGAACCTTTGGGCAGAAGACAAAAAAACACTGAAGGACTGAAGTTAACACCTGGCATCAAAAGACTGGTTTCTTCACCAACCAGAATGAAAGGATTGGTTTATTAACTGATGACTGAGAAGCTGGAAAGAAAAACCAGGTAAGGAGCCACAGAAATTGATGACAATAGGAACTGTTATAGTAGAATGTCAGAACTCTTGCCCTGTGACAGGTCACAAGAAGATCAATAACAATAGCAAAAAACCAGTAACTTGTATGTATGAGGCACTGTGCTGGATAGTTTCTCCATATATTATTTATACTTAATGGCAATATTGTGTTGTGGTTTCAATACCATACTTCTTCCTCCTAGCTAGTGAGGATAGTGACAGCAACTGCCAGGATAGTTGTGAGCATTAAATGATTTAATTTAAGATATAACTCTTTTCAGGTTGCTGGATGCACGGAAATCAGGAAATGATAGTTGCTACAGCTATTTAAAATTATTATATTCTTACAAAAACTTGGTACATTAATTATTATCACTATCTTGTAGATGATCAATCCGAGGTGAGAGGAGGTCAGTAACTCATCCAAGGTCCCTAACTCTCATGCAGCTAAGCAGTGATTGGAAGCCAAGTTCATCTGACTTCAAAATCCATGCTTTTTCTATAGTGCCTGGACTATTATAGGAAGTGCTTCGTAGGTACTACATAATCATTTGTCAGAAATCAGGGGGTTTGGATCACTTCTGCCTTTATCATTTTTACATTCTAGATCTAGATCTACAATCTAGAAGAAAAGAGTGAAGAGCAGGATTGGAGGCCAAGAGAAGCAATGAGACCAGGGAGGAACAGGTCCCAAGAATGATTAAGAGGAGAAGAGAAATGAAATCCATCTCAAACTAGTCTTGGGTGAGCTAGCACTGGAAGAAAGTGATTAACAATTTAAAATCTCAGAGAACAGATAAACATTGATGAAGTGATATCTGAAGCAGATACCTACTTTGTCCAATTTCTTGGTAGGGAAATTATGGAGCTATAAATGAAAGCTGAAAACTTTCCTGTGTAGCTATCATTTTTATATAATCCACTGCATTGACAGTTCTACCACCACTGAATTGGAATTGTAATCCCTAGCAGAGGAATAGATGAAATCGGTCTTTTCTCCAAAGCACCTCTCTTAGGTTCATACCAAACCCTCCCAAGAACTCACAGTGGCTAGTTCACTTGGTTTTAATGGAATGCAGACACACAGCAACACAATGCTTACTGAGAGAGTGGCCTCTTTTCTGTTGTTGTACGTGTCCAGATATTCTTGCAGTTCTAAAACACTGAACTTGAGCTTGTCCAGAAGTCCACAAGAAAGGAGCTAAAGACAGGAAAATAATTTGTATTAAAACAACCTAGACAGATACCTGGACAAGGCATGGCTACACAGAAAAGAGAAGTATACTTAGAAGTGAATGGGGAAGGGCATCCATTTTTGTAAGCTGTGCAATTTTTAATTTTGCTACAATTGCACTGAATATTAGCTTGCTAGCCCAAATGTCCTAAGAAACTATCCATTTTCCCATATCAGTGCAGATGGACAAATCATAGCAAGTAGTTACAGAAGCCCACATTAAGACAGGCTGTCCATTTCATGTATGAATGCTAGTATATTCATCCAGTAATACTTGCTGTAGTGTGAAGACAGATGTCCAAATAGGCTTTCAAACTGATTTTGTGTTTAATCTGTACTTTAAGTCATTTAAGAAGGAATGATTTCTCAGATTGCATGCCTTGCTGCAAGACAGCCAACCACCAATCAACTATTTAGCAAGAATGACTTCTTAGAGACTTTTAAAATCAAAACACATCCTCACCGGTTTTAAACCTCGGTAATTACCCAGCATACAAGGTGCTTCTGTGATATGCATGGGAGATGTACAGGAAGGTAACCCTCCCCCCTGCCCCCCACACCCTCGACGAGCTTGCCAGTCTTACAGGGTTAGAGTCATGTTCATAAAGTCACAACTCAGAAGTCAGCCAAGGACTGTTTTAATCATCCTTTAAACTCATCGCTTGCCGCTTGGGGTGGACGAATCCATCCAGAGGGCAGGTGGGGTAAATGATGACATGTTGCCTCTGCAGCCACATCTGGGTGGGCAATCTGGCATTGTGGGGACAGGTGAGGTCAGCTCTAGAGGTCCAGCTCACCATATTCATAGCTGTCAAAGTCAGAGTCACCAGAGAGAGGTGGATCTTTCTCTTGATGATTTTCAATGACCTGCCTTCATTTCTGTGCTGACTCTAGCCTCTGGGAGTCACATCACAACCAGCACGGCTCACAAACAATGTAAGTGTCACTCAAACCACAATACAAACAAGCCTCCTTGTCATCCACACCAGAAGCTGAGCAGGCCACAGGCCCCCAGAGCAGGACTGGGACACTCACAGTCTCAGCATCCACAAAAAGGGTGGGGCACTCAGAGCAGGAGGTGAGCATCTGGGAGGAGCTGAGGAACTTGGACCCGATCCCCCGGAGGTTGTCTCCAAGGTAACTGGCTGCATCACAGGTCAGGAAGCAGAACCTTTTCTGAATATTCTAAAAGGCAAAATAGTTATCCCTTATAAAGTTTTAACGTATGGACTAGAATTTTTTAAAAAAATCTTTATAGAAATATTGAATGAGCATAGGTCCTCAGTGTGTATGGCTGGAAGGGATGGGAGTAAAGTGAATGTTTGTCTGAAATAAATAATCATACAGTGTGGACCAAGTTTCTTCCTAAAACGTCACTTCCCAACATGCAGATGCTCATATAGTCTTTCCAACAAGTGTGGCTTTTCTTTGTGCTGATGGCCAGTGTGGATCACCAGCTGGGTCCTCCTAGCTTGTCTGTCTGATCACCAAGGAGTAACCCAGGTTCCATCAGTGTGGGTGAGACAAAAAAAAGTCACAAGCTGGAACTCCTTTCTGTTTCCTAAGGTCACAGCTCCCTGAGACAAAGCTGAAATAGTACCATTTCTTCTGGAGAATGATTGTTAATGCTACCTGGGACCTACAATAGTATTTCCCCTGGGAGTGTGTCTGATCTGACTCTGCCCTATAGCTCTGTCCACATGAACTCATTAATTTTCACAACCAAGTGACAAAACTGAGGTAAAGAGAGGTGAAGGCACTTGCTTAAGCTCGTACTAGTAGTAAGTGGTAGAGTAAGGGTGAGCCTCACTCCAGTGCTCAGAGTCCTCCCAGAAATGTGTAACACTTCCAAAAAGTTACTATTCCTCTTGCGTTGCCTGAGGAAAAATTATAATTAGGAAGAGTCTGATTCATTGTGCCTGTGTCAGTACCCAAATGACAACATTTTTAGCTTCCAAACGTCTAACACACAAGTATCTTTAACCAAAAGAATAAAAGTACTTAATCAAAAATGAATTCCAGTCCTAGGCAACAACCTCCACAAAGAGAGGTCATACCTTTTGAGTTGTAGACTTTCCTCCAGAGAAAGCCAATCTGCCCTGTTATGGGAAAACTCACATGTCCCCAAAACAACAGCAGATTCTTTATAAGTTACGCTAGGAAAATGCCAACCATGTTGCATATTATATAACTGAGAATCTTGGTGTAATGCATAACATACATCTGTCTTTATGGTGTTATGTTAATTTTCCATGCAAACTTCCCCTCCCAAAACCTGACAGGATGTTAAAGCAGAAAGGAACAGCAGATACCATGTCTAGCATCACAGCAGCTAGTTGAGTGGCAGAGCTAGGAGTGGGATTCAGGTTCCCCAAACAGTTTGGGGTCCTCCCCATCTTACCACGGACAAGGTGAGACCTGGGTTTATTGTTTATTGTACCAAGAAGCTGGATCTGCCAGGGAACTTTAGAACCACATAGAAAGGCAGGTGCTATTTAAGGGACATAAATTTAGTTTTGTCCTCTCAACTTCCACATGAACACACCCTATAATCTGGTTGCATTGTATGATGCCATGACAATATTCTAACACAGGAACAGCAGGAAGGAAATACACTAACTGAGACACTTGGAAAGATGCCCATACAGGATCATTAGAAAACATTTCCTTGCTTTGAAAATCAAATTATTTTTGCAATTGCCTTCTCTCTGCTCCTTCCAAAACTCATCTAAATATAGGAAAATGGGGTGTTTAGACTCACAGGAAAATGTTTGAAAATAGTTAACAGACTTGGTGAGGATATGACAAGACATTAATAGACTATATGTTGAAATGTATTTCAATTCTAACATATTTTATTAATACCTGTTTTGCTACTGTTATTTCCCTTAATCACATGGTATTTGATAGTAGTTAAGAAAGTTCTTAAGGTTAAATGTAAACATTAAAACCAAAACAGGAGGCACAAATTTGTATTATTATTGCAGATAAACTCCATAGGGATTGATCTAACACAGTGATGAAAAAAAAATCCAAACCCAATGAGCCTGCTGAGGCCCACTCCCATCTCCCAGCTCACATGACAATCTGTTGTCTATTGGCGTTCAGTCAGAAGCTGAACATTTAAGATTTCCATGAAAAATTTCTGTTCATTTTTCATACATTTACTGAGTACCTATTAGTGAGGGTGCCGGCTGCTAGGGAGTCAAATTAAGGCACTGTTACCTGCCCAGGGGGCAGGAGAAGGGGGAAATGTAAAGGAGGCTTCACTCACTGAAGTGATATCCACCAGGGGTTTACATGTAATTGGGAGGACAGTCCAGGGACAAGAGCAGAGATGACTTCTCTGAGCAGAGAGGAAAGTATTGCTCAGGACTATAAAATTGAACATGAATACTCTAGTAAGAAAAAAAAGAGAAATGCCAAACTTAGATATGCATTATTAATCATTTTTTTAAAAAGTAGACTTTAGAACAACCTAAAGAAATTACTTTATGTCCTGACTGGTGTAGCTCAGTGGGGTTGAGTGTCATCCTGCAAAGCAAAAGTTCACTGGTTTAATTCCTAGTCAGGGCACATGCCTAGGCTGTGGGCCAAGCCCCAGTTGGGGCCATGCAAGAGGCAACTGATTAATGTTTCTCTCTCACATTGGATATATCTCTCTTTCTCCCTTCTCCTTACTCCAAAAATAAATAAAAAAGTTAAAAAATAATTAGTTTGCTCTTGAATCCTTACCAATGAAACCGATCTCAAACGGTAGCTTTCTGGTAGTTTGTTCTAAAATTTTAATCTGGTTTAATGTTAGAGTGTTTCTGGAATTTTTATCTTTCAGCAGCCAGTTGTTTTCTGTCTGAAGCCTGATAGCCTTTCCACTCCCCAGTTAATCTCAGACACAACCTTAGTTTGTCCACTTAAACTTCTAATAGGTTTCACTAAGGGTAAATTGAATAACAGTGAGAAATCATTCTCTTAGCACTACTGATCTAAAATTCTCCAAAAATGGGACACAAGGAGGGCCTTGAGGCTGAAAGACAGATTTTATGTTAACTAAATGGCAACTTCCCAACCCTGAAATTATTTAAGGTAGGTAATCCCAGCTTTTTCATTTTCACTTGTTATATACTGACAATTCCTTATTTTCCTGCCTTTCCCTCCTGCCACAGCTCCTCCTAAAGGTGGTTGGAGGGCCCATTTCTCAGTCCAACCAAGTTACTGTCCCTGTGTCTGATACACGTAAAAGAACTCAACATCTGAAAAAGGTCAGGAGGGTTCTAACATGTCTGTCCACTTATCCATCTATTATTCATGTCCACTCAGAGTTGGAAGCACACAGTCCTTTTACATTTTTCCCTTGTATTATCAGTAGAAGTTCTATTTTATACATTCTTAAAAGTAAAGTTTAGAAAAGTGCTTCTCTGAAAATACTGAAAGAAAAGCATTTTCATTATAGGAGAGTAGAAACTTGAAAGAAAAAAACCAGACACCCATAATCTCACTACCCCGAGTAAACTACAATGAAATGATAGTGCATAATCTTCATTATTTTCTAGGCATTAAAAAAGGAGCAATATTCTACATATATTTTTAAACTAGTTTTCTCTTTAACTGTATGATAACCATGTTTCCATGTCACTGTTCAAACACAGCACACAGGGCCAGTTAACTCTGATGATTCTTGAAGGCCTCTGAGTTTCTTCCTAACAAGGCACTTTTCTTCTTCTTTGGCTGCCTCCAACCCCCACCAACATTTGATGAAATTTGGAGTGAATGTTCAGAGCAAGACAGAGAAAAACAATTTTCAAGACCAGAGATAGGCAGGCATAAAAATAAACTTTTAAGCACCAAGCAGAAGTTGAGTTCTGGCCATCTCTGCAGTTGAGTCATTGTTTTTCAGTGTGTTTGAGGCTAAGAGTAGAATAAGGTGTCCACAGGAGAGGCACCTACACAGAGCTGTGTGTGTCCAAGACGTTTGGGTGCCAGGCTGGAGGGACTGAAATCCAGCCTCCCCCCTGCTGGCCACATATGGTACTGCAACCATTTGGGGGTAGGGATGGGGGTCCAGTTTGCACAAGGACACTGTGGAATAGATGGGCTGTGCTTCACACAGAAGACACAGAAGATGGCCTTTCATCTGTTCAGAAGCAGCTAAGTGAACTAAGCAAGGGTACACAGCTATGGCTGGCATGTTTAAGGAATTAATAGGGGGGATAAAAGACAAAGGGAAAACACAGATAATGAAGAAAAAAAGATGCAGGAGAGGTCTTAGCAGAGGTGTAAGAGATGCTTGGAGGAAGATTCCATGTAATGGCCCTGATATCATACTGGCCTGGGATTCATGGCACCAATAAAGGCCAGAATGTCAGAGTGAGTGGGACGTCATGGCAGCCTAAGTCATTTGAGGTCATCTTCACAATGCCAGTGTGAGAAGGTTGAGTGGATCAGGTTCAGCAGAAGAAAGGATGAAGTCAGAGGACTCAGAGAGATATTTGGAGAAGAAAATAGTATAAACCCAGAACTAAATAGCAATCCCTTCTTAAATGAGAAGCTTGCTGGTTCCCTGGAGAGCCCAAATGTTCTGACTTGAGGTGAGCACCATACCTTAAACAAGGAGGAGAACACGTGAAATGTGTACACGGCACAGGAGCCATCAGAGTCGCACATGAGCTGATTGATGTGGCTGCGCCAGGCTTCCTCGGCATCGTCACAGGCAGCAGGCTGAAATGCAGCCAGGATGGCCGAGAAGAAGGGTGAGGGAGGTGGAGAAACTTTCCTGTCACCTTCTCCAAAGCTGGAAGAAATGACAATGACTATGTCAAGAAGTGCTGTCCTTCTTCCCTTACAGTATGGTCTGAGTGCTACTCCTGAGTCAGCCTCACAAGGGGCCCACTCTGCCCACTCCTCCATTTGAGGTTTGCTTTGGGAACCTGGCTTTTAGTCAAAGGTCTCCAAGATTCTTTTTGATTTTAGAAAATAGAATTCTTATCTCTAGATTTTCTGATTTCTTTCTATAGATTTGGTACATCTTTTAGCCCTCGGCGACTCTCTCATGTGCCTAGCTGGCCACTCCCCTAGACACAGTAATGTTCCTTCCTGGGCTCTGGCCCTTTCAGTGGTTGGTGTTTTTCATTGTGAAAAATGAGAACAACAATTTTGAATCTTTTAACTTCTCCTTAATAAGTGCATATGCATAAATGCCCAGAAGAAAAGTGGAGGGAGGAAAGGAAAGAGAAATGCAGAGAGAAACAAAGACAGGAAAGAATATGAACAAAAGTTAAAAGGCAAATCCTTCTCTAGGCATTACCATAAGCAAATTGTTGAGTAGATATCAGCCACTGTAACAGTGGAACTTTGCTACTTAGCTCTTATTTTCAATGTTCAGAGAAGTGATTTTAAGGTTTTGATTTCTTCTCCTGAAGTAAATCTGTAGCATTAACGTTTTTGATTTATTATAGACACTGCATTATTGTTTACATCTCTATTCCTATTTAAATTTTTTCCTGTTTGTATTCTCTGACTATATATTATATCTCACTTGTCTCAGAAATATCAGCCACAAGGCTAGAAGCCACCCACTCGAAAAAGAGTAGGTATTTAGCTTATAAAGAGCCTCTTGTTCTGATCTTTTAACTCAAAATGGAAAGAACTTCTCATTTCCAAGGCTTGCCATCTTGCTTATTTTCAAAGCTCACAAGACTTGGATCATGCCCCCAGGCCCCGTTATAGCATTATATGTTATTCTGTGGCTCTACGAGTTCCTACATGAGTACCTTTTTGGTTCCATGTAGGCCTATATTGGGGATGGATGATTCCAACCTGCTAGGAGCCTTCCAGGTTATGTGTCAGTTTGAACTCCTTTGTAAGGAAGTTCCAGCAGTGTGAGTGTGACATTCAATTTGAGTCAGAGTGATTGCACTCCCACGGACCATGCACACTGGCACCACACATTCCTACCAAGTTCTTTTCTACCTTGCCAGATTGAACTGGTCCAGAGCTGGGTTGCCTTTTTCTTCTGCCTCAGTCATATCCAGACTAAAGCTATCACTGCATTCGAAAGTTGCTGGGAGTTCATTGATAGAACTAGAGAGATCATCTTCGTGCACAGTGGTGTCCTCCTCCTCCTGGACAGCTTCAGCCTGGAAGAATGAAGAAAGAAAAGAATCCCCCACCCAATATATAAAAATGCATGGGAAAGTCTGTTTAACCAAAGGAAAAGAGGCTGAAATCCTGACAATGACAGGTGTTGAGGGCCTTTGTTTCCTAGCATCAATTTCTATAAGCAGACTCAGGAATTTTGTGAAGTTCTGTTCTTTCTTTATTTTTCAGTCTTCTCCACAATAGTTCCCTAAGAGGCTCTCAAGAGCTTACCATATCTGACCCATGATTATGGGATACAAATGCTAAACTTGGAAAGACCACAGTGCCCCACATTTGATAAGGAAATGATGACCCATGTGGGGAAGGCCTTGCCTAGTGTCTCATCAGGGCTGGAGCTGGGGTTAGAAAACAACAGCACTAGATTCAGAACGTTTTTCCACAGCCTCAGCCTATCCAGAGCTGACTCTCCAACATAGAACCCCTCACCTATGGAAACTAGAATTTAGAACCCTCAGTGACAGTACAGTAGCTGCTCAAGAAATGTGTCCAGTGTGCGTCCATAGTGGTCACTGAACTACCATACTGCCAGGCCTTTCTACACCGAAAATCCTCTAAGTTCCATTGATGTATATGCTGTCTTTTTGGGAATATCCCTTGAAGATAACAGATACAAGGGGTGCTTTCCTGTTACTGTAAAATGCAGAATGAGCAGCACAATGAAAGGGCTGCAGGGCAGGCAGAACTAGGATTAGGGAGGGGCAGGAAGGAGTCATAACAAGTCACATGGAAACAGAAGCTGGGTTTGAAGCTGGGCCAGGGGGGCCAGGGGGAGATTGATTGTTCTTTACAAGAGAAAGAAAGATCACTGGGTAACAGACCAGAAGAGGAGAGGAAGAAATTACACATTCATGTTTCAGTGAGTCATTTTCTTAAAGCAATCACAAAAGCAGGGCAAAATAGAACTGTGTATGAATTAAAGCATTCTCATGGTTGACATCTTGTCACCCATTCAGTATTCTGAATTGAAAATTAATAAGGAAATTAACAGGAGTGTTTAAAGATGTGTTAGGGAGTTAGCATATCTCACATCTTTGAAAGAATTACTCATACGTACTGGGTGTTGGAGGCTTATCCACATCTGTTTCTTCCTGCTTTTTAAAATTGCACAAGACTGGCCATCCATGGTTACTGGTCTGGGTTACTAGTGTGCATACACTATTATGGAATGGCTGAGTTCTTATAAAAATATCCTTTATTTTCTTTTTGTAACATCACAGATATATCAAACATTGCAAAAACCCAAGTTATGTTGAGACAGAGACAGCTTTTCAGAAATTAAACTCAATCTTTTCTAGATAGAATTAGATGATTTCTGTGAGTCCATAAAAATGTTATTTCTCAGGCAAAGCTTTCTATGAGCAATCTATATAAGTGAGCATTCAAAATAGAAAAACTGAGAAAATGCCTATTCCAAGACTGAGAAATGTGAAGTCATTTCCATGAAATTTAATTTCTTAATTTTAGGATGGTGGTGCTTTAATCTCAGGTAAATTTCCTTTCTGGCTGAAAAAGGACTCTACTAACACTAAGAATTCTTGATCAGAGTTCCTTTGCAATGTGACAATCTTAAAAATAATTTTGCTTTAAGCTTCAATATTTTTAGGTGATGTATTTTGGTTGGTTTCTCTTATTTTAAAGTACATAAGATTTTTCTAGATTTCAGATCGGTTTTTAGTGCACTATAAAAGAATCCAAAATATTACTGTTTTTCCATTATTACATTTTTTCCATTAGTATCAGAGAGAATGTACTTTTATAATTTTTTCTATTTTGTTTTTTCTTTCAAACTTATTATAATATCAAGATAAAGACAACTTTATCTTAACAGGAATAGGTTGTTTTGGTATATTTAGTGTAAGAAAACAAAATTCTAATCTGATGCACACATATATGAACATTGTGGGAGTGACCAGTTTTATGGAGAGGATATTTTCTGGAAATTTTGATAAAATAAACTTTAAATGAAATACATATCATTAGGTTTTTCTTTTAAGCTGAACTTTTAAATAAGAAGATTGTACGCATTACTTACTTTTCTCCTCAGAGAGCCTGGCTAGGACTGTTTTGTGTGAATCTGCTTTGTTTATAATACAAAATCTGCTTTGTGACTGGTACTGAAAATTCTGACAGTAGGCCAAAAGGCGAGGACTGAATCAATGTACAAATTGTATAATTGGTTCCTACATAGGAAAAAATTTCCTGCAATACATACATGCACCCACACTTCAACAGCATATTGTTTTATGAAAGTCATGACTAAAAACAGCAGTTTGCCAGTCACAGCAGTCTCAGGCATACACCAGTTTGTTCTGTTATTAATTAATCAGCTGTGATGCTGTATGGAAAATGCAGACTGTTTCATTTGAAAAAGACCTCATATGAAATGAACAAGAGGGTGGCTGCTCATGTTATGAGGGGGAAAAACCCCTCAAAACATAGGCTCAGGTGCACGAACTCAATTATTTCAAAAAAGAAAGAAAGAAAAAGATAAAAGTAGCCCCCTCTAATCACAACCCCCTAAGAATTCTCAGAAAATTGGAAGGACTTTTTCTTTAAGAAAACTATAATCATAATTGCCAAAATCTCTTTACCTTGGAACCCTCAGAAATCTGAAGATTATTCATATCGGGCAAAGAAGAGTCAAAGCTAGCCATTCTGGTGCTATAGGAATGAGGGTCAGCTGGGGTCATGTCACAGGCCGAAGTGAGCAATTCCACGGGATTGGCCTCCTCAGAAGGGGAGAGATTCATAATCTGTTGACAAAACAAAGGAAATAATTCAGTGTGATGTTTGCTAAAACTCTAATTCTTCTTTCCATAGGAGTGCAGACCATTGTATGAACTAATTGTTGGCTGATATGTATTGTTTAGTATATATAGTTCACTGTTATCAGGACTTAGACATGGGAGCTGGCGACCTGGAGTGAGATGGCATAGTACCTAACACACAAACACCCACACTTTCAGATACTCATATCAAAATGTTCATCTGTCATAGTTCCTAAAATTTAGAAGTCTGAGGAATTTTTAAAAAGATCCTGACATAATTAAAGTTATTTTGGGAAAATATAGGCCCTAACAGATTTGATGGCATCCAGCAACTGTTAATACCCAGGCATTTGCTTCCATTTTCAACTTACAGAGAAGAGGCCAGTATGACTCAGTTTGACACAACTTGATGGTAATCAAAACAGCCTGGCACTGGCATAAGAACAGACACATGGACCAATGGAACAGAATAGAGAACACAGAAATAAACCCAAGTCTCTATGGTCAATTAATATTTGACAAAGGAGGCAGCAGCATAAAATGGAGTAAAAATAGCCTCTTCAACAAATGGTGTTGGGCGATCTGGACAGCTACATGCAAAAAAAAAAATGAAACTCGATCACCAACTTACACCATACACAAAAATAAATTCAAGGTGGATAAAAGACTTAAATATAAGCCGTAACACCATCAAAGTCCTAGAGGAGAACATAGGCAGGAAAATCTCAGATATTTCATGTAGCAATATTTTCACTGATATATCCCCTAGAACAAGGGACATAAAGGAAAGAATAAACAAACGGGATCTCATCAAGATGGTTCAGAGTATAGTTTAGCAACTCTGGAAGTTTCTTTAGCTCAGCTGGAAACTGTGCTACTGCTTTAGTCTCAAAAACAAACCCCCCACTTTCTGGAGTGGGAGAGCTTGTACTTACGAGGTTTGAGTGCTCCAGGATCTGGCTGGTTGTAAGGTCCTCCTCCTCAGATGATTCATCAGAGTCCTCACGGTTCATTTTACTTAGGCTGGGAGAACTTCCAGAAAGTTGTCTCTCCTCTAGAAGCTGCATGTCACACTTGTCCAGGCTGTCCAGAGAACGCCTGCGCACACCCCAGTTGAAGTTGTCCATACTCTCACCCTGAAATCACACCATCAGCTGTTTTTCATGTCCAAATTGACTGTTTTCACATAACCTTCACACAATCAATTAGTCATGGCTTAGAAGTAAATATTTGTGTTATGAACTCTCAAGCCCTCATGTCCTTTGGTACCAAAACTTTTGTGACATGATGGGAAAAGTAGTAAAAGCAAATTGTTTTCACTTTCATGCATATTGTCATAGGTAGACATGGCCATACTTTTATATAATGTGTTGGGTAATATTATGTTTTTTTAAAAGTGTTTTTGGGTAAACTCTATAAATGATCTGTGTTTCCAAAATTCTGTAAGAAAGAGACCGTTGAGAGTAAAACATGTTCAAAAAACATGTGCTCCCAACCCCTGTTTAGTGCTGTTCTCAGAAGGAGCAAAAGTGGAGCTATGCTTCTAGCATATTACACATCCTCTGGGTATTAAGGAGAAGAGCATTAGGCAAACATTCCATCATTTTCACAGAGAAAATGCAAAGTTAAAAAGATGGGAGAGTGGCTGGGAAAGCTAGCCAGTCATGCACTACACAAAGACCCCAGCAGCGGTGCTCAGCTTTTGCTTTTGGATCATTCTCATTAATTGTCCCAACACAGAAAATAGTTATTTTCCTGGACCTGAAATGGTTGACTTACGACCAAGCATTATTGCTCACCTGTACCATATCTTAATATTTTTCAATTACAGTTTACATTTAACATTATTTTGTATTAGTTTTAGTTGTACAGCACAGTGGTAAGACAATTGTGTACTTTACAAAGTGGAGTCACAATATTTCTGGTACCCACCTGGTATCACAGTTATTACAATACTATTGACTATATTCTTTATGCTGTACTTTATATCCCTGTGACTATTTTGTAACTGTTGATTTGAACTTCTTAATTCCTTCATCTTTTTCATCCAGCTTCCTAACACCCCTCCCATCTAGCAAGCCTCAGTTATTTTCTCAGTATTTATAGGTCTGTTTGTTTTGTTTGTTCATTTATTTTGTTCTTTAGATTCCACATATAAGTGAAATCATATGGTATTTGTCTCTCTGTGTCTGCCTTATTTCACTCAGTATAATACCCACTAAATCCATCTATGCTGTTGCAAATGGTAAGATTTCATTCTTTTTTATGACTAATATTTCACTGTGTATATATTAACACATCTTTATTCACTTGTCTGTTGATAGGTACTTGGGTTGCTTTCATATCTTGGCTATTGGAAATTATGATGTAATAAACAAAGGGGTGCATGTATCTTTTCAAATTAGTATTTTGGATTTCTTTGTATGTACACCCAGAAGTGAAATTGCTGGGTCATAAGGTAGTTCTACTTTTAATTTTTTGAGAAAACTCCATATAGTTTTCCATAGTGTATATACCAATTTGCTATCCTAGCAACAGTGCACAAGGGTACCCTTTCTCCACATTCTCACCAACACTTGCTATTTGTTGATTTACTGATGATAGTCATTCTGACAGGTGTGAGGTGATATCTCACTGTGGTTTTAATATACATTTCTCTGATGATTAGTCCCATTTTGTAATTGGATATTTTTTGGTGTTAAATTGTATGAGTTCTTCACAAATTTTGGATATACACCCCTTATTGGATCTTTCTTTCACAAATATCCTCTCCCATTCAGTAGGCTGTCTTTTTGTGTTGTTAATGGCTTCCTTTGCTATGCAAAAAAAAATTAGTTTGATGTAGTCCCATTTGTTTATTTTGCCATTTGTTTTCCCTTGTCCAAGGCGATATATAGAAAAATATTACTAAGAGAAATGTCAGAACTATTGCCAATGTTTACTTCTAAAAGTTTGTAGTTTTGAGTCTTATATTTAAATCTTAAATCCATCTTGAGTTTAGTCTTGTATGGTGTAAGAATATAGTCTAGTTTCATTTTTCTGCACGTACCTGTCCAAATTTCCCAACAGCATTATTTGAAGACAGTCTCTATATTCTTGCCTCCTTTGCTATATATTAATTGACTATGTAGGTGTGGGTTTATTTGTTCTAGTTTTGTGAAAAATGTCATTGGTATTTTGAAAGGTATTGTATTGAATCTATAGATTGTGTTGGGTAATATGGACATTTTAATGATATTAATTCTTCCTATCCACGAGCATGGCATAAGCTTCCATTTATTTGTATCTTCTTCAATTTCTTTCTACAATGGCTTATCGTCTTCTGAGTACTTGTGTTTTACCTGCTTGGTTAAATGTTTTTCTAGGTATTTTATTCTTTTTGATGCAATTGTAAATGAAATTATTTTCTTAACTTCTCTTTCTGATAATTCATTGTTGGTGTATAAAAATGCAACCAATTTCTGAATATTAATTTTGTATCCTGCTGCTTTACTGAATTCATTTATCAGTTCCAGTAATTTTTTTGGTGGATTCTTTAGGAATCATGACATCTGCATATAATGACAATTTTACTTCTTCCTTTCCAATCTGGATGCCTTTTATTTCTTTTTCATGTCTGATTGTTGTGTCTAGGGCTTCCAGTACTATGTTGAATAAAAGTAGTGAAACTGAGCATCCTTGTCTTGTTTCTGATCTTATGAAAAGCACTTTTAGCTTATTCCTCTTTAGTATGTTAGCTGTGGGTTTATTATATATGGCCTTTATTATATTGAGGTATGTTCCCTCTATTCCCACTTTGCAGAGAGTATTTATGATAAATCATTCCTAGATTTTGTCAAATGCTTCTACTGCATCTATTGATATAATGATATGATTTTTATCCTTCATTTTGTTTATGTGGTGTATAATGTTAACTGATTTGCAGATACTGAACCATCCCTGCATCCCAGGAATAAATTCCACTTGATCATGGTATATGATCTTTTCAACTGATGCATTTGTTTTGTTAATATTTTGCTGAGGATTTTTGCATGTATGTTGATCAGAGATATTTCCCTATAATGTTAAAAATGTTTTTGTCTGGTTTTGAAATCAGGATAATGGTGGCCTTGTAAAATGACTTGGGAGACTTCTCTTAATATTTTTTGGAATAGTTTGAGGATAGGTGTTCATTGTTTTTTGAGTGTTTGGTAAAATTCACCTTTTTTTTTTGGTAAAAAGACTTCTGGTCTGGGCTTTTTTAGGGTGTTTTTTGATTACTTATTCAATTTCTGTGGGAGTAATCAGTCTGTTCAGATTTTTTTTCTTGATTTAGTCTTGGAAGATTGCATGTTTCTAGGAACTTATCCATTTTTTTCCAGATTGTCCAATTTGTTTGCATATAATTGTTCTTAGCATTTTCTTATAATCCTTTGTATTTCTGTGGTGTCAGTTGTCACTTTTCCTCTTTCATTTCTGCTTTAATTTATTCATGTCTCTCTTTTTCTCAATAATTCTGGTTAAATGTTTATCAGTCTTGTTTATTTTTTCAAAGAACCAGTTTTTATTTTCATTGATTTTTCTATTGTTTTCTTAGATTCTATTTCATTTCCACTCTGATCTTTATTATTTCCTTCCTTCTACTCCCTTTGGGTTTTTTCTCCTATTTCCTTCAGTGTAAGGTTAGACTGTTTGTTTGAGATTTTCTTGTTTCTTGAGGTATGCCTATATCGTTATAAATTTCCCTGTTAGAGTGGCTTTCACTGTAGATTTTGGGTTGTCTTTTCATTTTCATTTGTCTCAAGGTATCTTTTGATATCTTTACTGTTCTCATTGTTAACCAATTCATTGTTTAGTAAAATATTAATTAGTCTCCATGTGTTTATGTGTTTTTTAGTTTTTTTCTTTTAATTGATTTCTAGTTTCATACCATTGTGGTCAAAGAAGATGCTTGATAAGATTCAATCTTCCTAAACTTATTAAGAATTGCTATGTGTTCTATCCTGAAAAATTTTCTATGTGCACTTGAAAAGAATGTATTTTCTGCTTTTTTGGGCTGAAATCTACCTGGTCCTATTTAAGGTCACTGTTTTCTGGTTGACTTCCTGTGTGGAAGATATATCCATTGATGTCAATGGGGTGTTGAAGTTCCATACTATGAGTTTTTACTGTTGATTTCTCCCTTCATGTATATCAATATCTACTTTATATACGTAGGTGCTTCTATTTTGGGTGCATAGATGTTTACAAGGGTTATATCCTTTTGTTGGATTGGTCTCTTTATCATTATGTAATTTCCTTCCTTGTGTCCTTTATATCACTTATTTTAAAATCTATTTTGTCGATATAAGTATTGATACCCCAGCTTCTTTTTGTTTCCATTTGCATGAAATATCTTTTTTGCATCTCTTTAGTTTCAGTCTGTGTGTCTTTCAATTTGAAGTGGGTTGCTTGTAGACAGCATATATATATATCTTGTTTTCAGATCCATTCAGCTACCCTATGTATTTTGATTGGACCATTTAAGCTATTTACATTTAAAGTGATTATTGATAGGTAGTTTTTGCCATTTTATTTTTCACATTTTGTTGCTGTTTTTTTTTTTTTGTCTTTTCTTCTTAAAAAAGTTCCTTTAATGTTTTTTGTAATACTGGTTTGGTGTGATGAGCTCCTGCAGTTTTTTCTTTTCTTGGAAGCTCTTTATCTCTGCTTCAATTTTAAGTGATAGCCTTGCTGGGTAAACTGATCTTGGTTATAAGTTCTTGCTTTTTATCACTCTGAATATTTTGTGGTAGTCCCTTGTGGCCTGCAAATTTTCTGTTGAGAAATCAGATGACAGTCTTATGGAATTGCCTTATAGGCAACTAACTGCTTTCTCTTGGTGCTTTTAAGATTCTTTGTCTTTAAACTCTGCCATTTTAATTATGATATATCTTAATGGTACTGTTTGGGTTCATCTTGTTTGGGACTCTTTACTTCCTGGACATGTATGTGTTTTTCCTTTACCAAGTTAGGGAAGTTTTCAGTCATTACTTCTTTTTTAAAAAAATTCATTTATTGATTTTAGAGAGAGGGGGGGAAGGGGGTGGGAGGAGGAGGGGAGAGAGAGGGAGAGAGAGGGAGAAAGAAACATTGATATGTTGTTCCACTTATTTATGCATTCACTGATTGCTTCTTGTATGTGTCCTAACTAAATATTGAACTTGTAACTTTGGCATATCAGGATGACGCTCTAAACCAAGTTTTCCAGCAAAGGCTCAGTCATTATTTCTTCAAATAGGTTCTGAATCTATTTTTCTCTCTCTTCTCCTTCTGTTATCCATATGATACAAATATTGTTATGCTTGATGTTGTCCCAGGGATCCCTTAACATATCTTCATTAAAAAATTTTTTTTCCTGTTCTTATTTGGTGTTTTCTGCTACCTTGTGTTCCAAATAGCTGATTTGATCCTCTGCTTCATCTAATCACTGTTGATTTCTTATAGTGCATTCTTCATTTTTGGGTGGTTCTTTTTTATAGTTTCTATGTCCTTTTTATGCTTACTATCTCTTTGCTGAAGTTCTCCATGAGTTCATTCTTCTCCTAAGTTCCTTGTGCATCCTTGTGACCAGTGTTTTAAACTCTGTATCTGGTAGATTGCTTGTCTCTATTTGATTTAGTTCTTTTTTTCCCTAGAGATTTCTACTGTTCTTTCACTTCAGACATGTTTCTTTGTGTCCCAAACTTGACTACCTCTCAGTGTTTATTTCTCTTTGTTAGGTAGATGTGCTATGTGTTCAGTCTTGGGAGGGTGGCCTTATATATATAGTAGGTGTCATGTGGGGCCCAGTGGCATGGACTCTCTGGCCACTTGAGCCTAGTGTTCCAGGATTGTCCTTGTGTAGGTTGTGTGTGCCCTGCTGTTGGAGTTGAGTCTTAATTGATGTTGGCCTGTTAGTGGATGGATTTGAACCTCAGGCTGGCTGATCTGAGGATTAGTCATGACAGATCCTAGTCATGATTAGTCATTCTGTGCTGTGGCTGTCCCCACAGAGTAGGGTTTGCTCTAGCAGGGTCTGATGCCTGCTGAGATCTCCCTTTGTGTGTGCTGCTTATGAAGTTAATCAGGTGGTTCTCTGTTGTGGTCTGAGGCTGCCCACTGTGTGTGTTGGTTCTGGAGCCCCTTGGGAGGGGCTCTAGTACAGGTCAATGTCGGACACTGCCTGTTATGGGCCTGGGCTATCTGTTAGGAGCTACATGGCCATCCTTGGTTGATAGCTGCCCATGCTGCGCTTGGATTTGCATGGGAGGGGTCACACTGCAAACCAAGGCCAGTGCCAAAAATACTGGGCCTGGGGGAGGTCAGCAAAAGATCCAAGGCACCCCAAGACATGCCACCACCTGCTGGCTACCTGTAATTCTCAGCCACTGAAACAGCCCTGGTTGGCATGCGAGTTGGGTGAGGCACCAATTGGGTTGAGTAGTGATGCAAGTTTTTTAAAAAGCTGTGAGTTGTATCTCAGACTTTATCTGCACTTAACTATGTTAACTGTTTATTTGACCAACATGAAATGTTTTTCTAGAAAGTAATTTGGGTTTTATTTCTCTTTTTTTATTTATTTTACTTTATTTAAAATTTTTAACTGAATTAATTGGGGTGACATTGGTTAATAATATTATATGGGTTTCAGGTGTACAATTGTGTATCATCTGCATATTGAATTGTGTGTTCACCATATTTTTCTCTCTCTTAAGACAGGAATAAATGAAAAGAAATATTATATAGCCCATGGTAAGCAAATTTTAATCTAAACCAATAGGTAAAGTGAATAAAATATAGCATAGAAACCTTCCATTTATGAATCATTTGAAACACTATCTAATGGTTCACCATTAACTTTTTATGGTGAGAGCTCAGTTAATAGCATAATAATAAAACATGAGAGATACAAATTATTGTTAAAATTTGTGAGCATTGAGTTTATTAATTTTCCTCTAGTTTAAGGGTCTATTTCTTCAGGCTCCTAATAAAACAAAGCTTGCCAGAATATGTCACAGATCTGTCATTTAACAGATGCTTAGCTCTTCCAAAATCTGTTTTGTAGAAGGCAACAGGTAAGAATATCAAATACATTCTGGATATAATATACAAATTATCATTATCTAACCCTATTTATTATTGTTTTAGGACTGTCTGATAATAAAGGGAAACCAGACTTAATATGATTTTCATATTCTATAGCTGTATCTGCTGTTTTACCTATATCTGTACCTTTTATCTATATCTGCTGTGATAAATTATCATCAAACAATTTTTTTTTCCTGGTGGAAAAGGCTAACTATTGTGTTTGGATTTAAAAATAGCTATTTTATTGAAAAAATGTAACAAAAACAGTAGAAAGGCAAGAGTTCTGGAAAGAAAAAGCAATGTGTGAACAAAAGAATATAAAGAAAAATAATGCTAGATAGAGGAAAAAGAATAATGTGAAAGTGACTAGCAGAAATATGCATATATAAACATAAAAAATAAATTCACACAACTGGTTCTCTTGCGCCAAATCAGTGGATGGGTTGGATGAACTATCTGAGGCAACAATTCTGGAGGTGTCCCCACTGACCCTGAGACAGAGCCCTGAGCTGGCACAGAAATGGCAGAAGTCTAGGTCAGAAAACACCACTGGGCATGGACCGCTATTACTGTTGCTTGGGTTGCAGCTCTGATGAAACCTGAATGGATCAGTCTTAAGAACTGGGAATTAGGGAAATCTGTCCTTGCTGGAATACTATCTGGATGTTTTGAGAGGACACAATGTCTCAATTAGAGGCAAAGGTGTTGAAATTGTTTCCTGGTGGTTCCTGAGATGGAATAGTGCTGTGGTCTAGCCTAAGTTAAAAGTATGCGGCAATTAAAAGCCAACAAGGCCTTCTGGGTGTGGCCTAGGAACACTGCTATTGGGGGAGTCACCCTCCTCCTTCCCTAAACCCAAATGTCAGATCTGCATTTTATGTTATGAATGAGGTCAAAAGTCAAAACAGTGTGTTAGTGATTACGACAGATTATTCTATGTGTGAGAAAATTTAGAAGATGCTTAGCTATTCCTGATGAACAATTTGTACGTCAGTTAGCAAATTTAACCACTCAGGATTTATACTGAGATAAAAGCATTAATGATTGAATGTTCTAGAAATGTGGGAAATAACAGTCTTTGAAATAACTTTTCTTCATATTGGAAATCTGACAAATATGAACTACTGTTGAAGAAACTTGGTCAAAATATGTACCTAATGTACCTACTTAGAGTAAGTTTGATAGGTCATGGATACAGGCTGATCATGGGTGCTAGGTCAGTCTGCCCAGGATAGTCCTGGTTTATGTCTGTTGTGTGGGTGCAATTACTAGCACCCACTTGTTAGCAAAAAGGTCCTCATTTGAGTGAAAGTTTATATAATAACTATACAAAGATAGCTCCAAATTCCTGGAATATAAAACATTCTGATTGGAGCCATATACAATGCATTATTTGATGCAGCTGGTTGATTTCACCAAGGAATCTAACAACAAAACCAACCCGGTTGTGCAACTGTCTAATCAAAAACCATAAGATTTCCAAGGAGAGATATCATCATGCAACTTCCAGAACTAGGCATATAAAGATTTTTAAACTCTCTTGTAGCTATACTTTAGAAAAAATTTTAAATTAGGACAACTGAGAAAAGTGCTTCTTTATATCACACACCCATCAATGTGAATATGCACACAAACAGGCACGCATATGCTTGGAAGAGAGAGAAGCAACTCTGTTGTTATCAATCCGCAATAACGCAAAACACTGGCTCTCATAACTGAAAAAAGAACATCCTCTTACCTGAAGCTCCTGGGCAGCAGATGGAAAGGACAGAAAAACAAATTAAAAGGTCTGTTTTAAATGGTGATATTAAGGGCACTCAAGTGCTTTTGCTTTAGTTTTAACACAACAATGCTAATAACATATACTTCAGTAGATGCAACTTAAACAAAGGTAAAGTTACGCAAACCCCAAAGGAAAAAAACAGCATCAAACCAGAAATTCCCAACCTCATACTGGTGGATGATGGAGTCAGGGTAACAAGTCATAGATGTAGTTTATGAAATAGTTTTCCCCTTCAGTGGTGACTTTGGTCTCCTCAACAGTTTTTTTCTTTTTTTTGAGTGGGGGAATGACTAAGTACTTGTGAGAAAATTGTGAAATGTCAGGGGAAAGTGAATCAGGGCCATCAACTAGAAAAAAAAGGTGGTGTCACTTAACCCTGCTCACCAAGAGAAAAGTGAGTATGATCATGGTCTCTACACTGCTGGTGTACAGCTAGTAGCAAAGAGACAGCACCTTTCAAAGATTCTGAAAAGTTCAAGGACAAACCCTTACCAATATTAGGTAATAAATCCTGAGGCAATTTAATGAAAAGGAATAGATGTGACAAAAAAAACACAGTCTTTATTTTTGATAGTTTTGTGTTGGTCTAAAAGTTAAATATGCTTACCCCTGTCAGATGAGGAAAAACTGAAAAAAACAGTACAAAGGAACAGGCATTGAGACACTGTGTTAGAAGTGTTATGTAGGTTATCTCACTAAATGCTCAGATCCGCTCTGTATGAGGGTGCTCTCATAACCCACTGAGCAGATGAGACAGCCAAGAGAAATTGCATGCTTGTGGTCATACAGTGAGGTCAGTGGCAGAGCTGTAGTTGAAAGTTGGGCGTGTCTGGCACCAAAGCCCATGCATTTTCACTCTGCCCCTCTGTAAGCACACTAGCATCCCTTACTGCACCTTATTGAGATATAGCAAAACATTCTCACAGGGTTTGTTTTATTTGGATACAATATATGCTTTCATACTCTTGAATGTTTCATGAGCTCTTAAACACATAAGATAAAATCACTGTGATGTTGTAGTTTTTGTTGGCTAGGACAGCAGAGAGAATCCAGTAGTATTCATTACTTACTATCCCTGAGAAACATTAGTGTCATATTTACTTTCAAGTGATGGGCATCTCAGATTTTTATTCCTTTATTTTGATAGAAATTAAATTTGTTAGTTGTTCTGAAACTGTCTGATTCTCCTGCCTACATCATTACTGTCAGGTCATGTCATATGACACATTTTTCTTTGACTCTAAAAAATGATACCTCTCACCACACAGTTTTTCCCCTCAGCTTTATTTCCAGAATGAAGACAGTGCACAAGTTTGAAGTCTAGCCCAGGAGGAAAGATGGGGTCAGCAGCCTATGTTAGGGAGCGTGGCACTGGCTCAGAGACATTCAGAATCGCTGTATTTCATGTTAGACTTTTAAAACAATCCTCACCACAGTTAGTGATTGATTTCTTTATTACTAATTATGGTGAACAGTCAGAAAACTCTGTTCTACTTTTTACTGGTTCTAAACAACTCAAGGTGAAAAGCCTACACTTATTTTAATGACCTTGCAGTCAGTGCCTTTAGCTTTTCACATACTGTGTCTGCCAAATTCATTTCCAGGGAAAGAATTAGTAAAGTAAATGCTATTCTTCCTGAGGGGGTGAGTCTCTCTGGCTTGCACATATATCCAGGGTCATCAGTAGGCAGTGAGGGACAAAAGCAGATAGCCTCTTGGCCTCACCTTGATATAAGCAAGTTGCTCAGCAGTCCTATCTTTTAGTGAAGTAAGAAGGTACTTGCAGTTAAGATAGGAGGTGCCTCCTTACCACAGGAGATGAGAAACTTCAAATCTGGGCCTCTGTTTTAACTGTAAGACTAGCAGAAAGCAGCTCCCCCGCCCTGACCTTTTTTTAAAATATAGTGTGTGTGATTGCATGTGAGCTCAAGTAAGTTGATTAACACTGGGAGCTAGTGTGGTACCAGAGGTACATGGCCTTTTTACACACAGCAATCTCCCTTCACTGATTTCATTTTCACCCTGTGAGGCACGAGACTTGCTCTCAGCTGCAACATACTCCAAGCTGTCTTCCAGTCATAAGTGAAGGCATCTTGTGGCCATAATTATCATCCAAATAGGCAATCTGCCTTTGCCTTTTGAAACTTGAATTAGCTGCTTCAGGTGTGGGAAACACCAGCCACCCCCTACAGCAGAGACAGACACCCTCCTGTGCCTTCCATCCCATTTGAGTTCTAATGATTTCATCAGGACGTACAAAGGCACCAGGGGCCTCAGGCCTCCAGCTCACATTGTAGCAGGCAAGCTCTGAAGTAACGGAATTAGAGCAATTTCACACTTATAAGCATTAAACACTCTGCCTATTTTAGCCAGGTATAGTGAATAGGCTCAGAGCTTGAAAATTTTGTGATTTTTTTAAAGTTCACTGTTGGACTACACACACACAACTTTTGTGTGGTCCTAAGTAGTCAGATAGTGGCCATTTAAAAATAATCCAGCAGCATCTGTTGTGGGCTGAGACAGGAAGGGTGTGGTAACTTGTGCCAAAGTGAAGCTGCTGTCCTTGGAATAAGATGATTCAAAATAAAATTTACAGTTTTTCAAGGAAAGACTCAGCCATGAAAACTCATTATTTAGCAGGTAAAAAGAAACCTTTGTTAGTCAAGTGGTTGTTTTTAGAGAATATACTATACCTCTCCGTCCTCTAGCTCTACATCCAGGAAATCGAAGTCTCTAAAGACTCTGAACTGCTGCTCACTGTTTGTGTCGTCCATGTTCTCCTGTTCTCGGGCACCGTCCTCGGAGGAGACTAGACTCGTCTGGTGCTCCAGCAGATCCAAGTCCCCGCACGACGAAAAAATCACCTAAAAATCCAAAGCGTTCTTTTCTGAGAGACCACCCTCTCTGGTTGTTTGTGCTACAAAAAATTGTTATTGGCTCTTCCTCACACTACATTTCCAGTACACACCTAATTCCCTAAGTGGGTATTTTTAGACTGTTCTTTCATTATTTATGTTGGACAGATGCCTTCAGATTAAACTTGGTGCAAAGGCACAAGTTCATGCACTGGAAAAATGTTCGAGTCAAATGGCTGCTTGATGGATGAAGACTGGATCGTGTGTGTGTGTGTGTGTGTGTGTGTGTGTGACAACTGTGTGTGTTCACAAACTGGAGCAGCCAAGAAAATTTCCACTGTTTTTGAACTGACCGAGGCTAGAACTTGTACACACTCTCTTTCATTATACACACATTGTCACACAATATTCCTGGGACTCCTGATACCAAGATATATTATTGTAGAATGAACTGTGAGAGCAAAGGACTTAACCCTTTCAGAGATAAACCAGGAACTGGAAAAGAATAAAAGCCAGGAACCAAAAGGCACAATATTTACTCATTTGAACTCCAGAAGCATAACTGAGCAGCCATGCTCATAATTTATACTTAAATTCCTGTCCTGCTGATTTAACCCATACAAGATTTTTTTCTATTAAAATCTTTAGTATATTAATATCTTTAAATTAACATCTATGTTTAGATTCTTTATACTTGGCCATCTTAACAGAACTTTGTACAAATTATAAACTGCAAATGATGCTAGATGTTTTGCCATCCAGCTTTTCTTGAACACAGAATGATATTAAATAAAGTGAACAGGACTCTTTATTTAACCATTATAGTGTCTAGTCTTCCTTGAAAAGTAGGCAATAATTTAGGAGAATTTAAGTGGAACAAATTGTCCAAGGTGAAAGAGTGAGAGGATATTATAGGTACTTTTTCTTTCACATTTCAGAACAGTCATTATGTATCAGGTACACATGTGACATGACACGCAGTCTCTGTAGGGATCACACATGCACACAGGAGACAGAACACATGGAGGGCCAGCCAGCTAGTTAGTGAGCAACCAGATGAGAATTCCGGTTTCCTCAGCTGAAGGTTCCTTTCCTCGTCAGTGCTGCTGCCCTTACTTGTAATGTCCTCCTGGGAAACATGTACAGCCAGAGAGGCACAGAAGCAGATGGTTCAGATCTGAAGGGGAATGTGCCATGTGCCAGGGCAGGAAGAAATGGCCCCAGTGGGCACAGCTACTCTGCAGAAGTCATGTGCTCCCATTTTCCTTCCTCGTGGGCTCAGAGGCTTCATCTGCTCTGGCCACTATCACCTGTTCCCTCTGCCCTAAATAATGTCACAGGCATAGCAACAAACCTACTGATTATAACAGTAAAGCAGTGACTTTTATGGAGGCCAAGCTCAGATGCTGGCTGGCTAGGGCACATTTGCTCTTTAGCAAGTATTTACAAGCCTCTAATATTTCACCTGCACACGAATTATGTTAGCTACCATTTCCTTAGAGAAACTGTTTGGTAAGTCTTACTTTATTTAGGAAATTATTTAGTTTGAGTTTTTTGGGGGGTGGGTTAATAATATAAGATGCCATGATAAAGATGAAATAAAAATACTGTACCCGGTGAAATCAGACCCTGAGATTTTTATTGCTTTTGCTACAATAGACTTACACACACAATTTGAATTTTTTTAAACTTTAGAAGGACTTCAGAAGCTGACCTCTAATATAATTATTCATATATTCCAAAGCCTAATGGCATGGCTTTTTCTTTAAGATTTTATTTATTTATTTTTAGAGAGAAGGGAAGGGAGGAAGAGACAGAGGGAGAGAAACACTGATTGGTTTCCTATCATATGCACCCCAAACAGGGACTGAACCTGCAACACAGGCATGTTCCCTGAGTGGGAATTGAACCCACAACCTTTCACTTTGTGGGACACCCAACCAACGGAGCCACACCAGTCAGGACTAATCAGTAACTTCAGTGGGAGCTTATATGAGAAAAAAATGATAAAATATCATTATTTTCACCTTATTGTATGTGAGTAAAATAATGACATCACAGTAAGAATTCTGTTTATAGAGTAAAATTACACCCAAAAGGCATGTGTACCATATGTACTGCTGCAGTAGTCACATATATATTTTCATGAAGCTGGGCATTTTTATTAAGAAAATTAAGAAATTTTTAAAAATGAAAATAACTGAGTATTTATACTTATAGACAAACTGGAGTAAATAGCCAACAAAATTTTTCATTGTTTCTGAACTAACTTGAGACTGAAAACAATGGTGTGGGAAGAGATGATATAGAGGTTTGATCTAGATGATAGATATACTTGTAGTACATAGGTAACTCTTCTAAACTTGTTTTGACCAAATGTAAAAAAGAAATGATACCAAAGTACAGGTGACATGTAATAGAACTTACTGATGGGTTTTTGCTCAATCCCACCTCCTGGCCACACAGTGAAAGAACATGCACCAACTTCTCCTTCGTCCTCTTCTGGAAGGGAAACACACAGGTGGGTTTGTAATTGTGGCATTTATGACCAGATCTGCTCTTAAACACAGGCTATCATGCTGGGAATGTGACCCATGAGAACTGAGATGTAAAATACATATAGACTTGGTATGAAAAAAGGATGTAGAAAATCTCATGAATAATTATGAAACATTGATTACATGTTGAAATAATATTTTAACATATTCAGTTTAGTAAAATATGTTATTAAGTTAATTTTACCTGTTCCTTTTAATGTTTAAAAAATGACTACGAGAAAATTTAAAATGTGGGTCACCTTCTGTTTACAGTTGCTGATCTAAGTTTTCCCAAGGTGGGGGTCAAGTCCTGAAAATCATCCTCAGGATTCTTCGGTAGATATTTACTCCTTCCCTTGATAGTTTTTTCTTGTATGCTACAACCTTCATCATTAGCAAGGCTTTCCTTACACCTAAATTATATCTACTTTTTACAACACAAACCTACTTTCCTTAAAGGGAAGACTACCTTGTGCAGAATTAAAAACAAACAAACAAACAAACAAACTACAACTAAATTAGGAGACTTCTGGCCAAGATAGAGGCGGCAGTAGATACACTTTGCCTCCTCACACAACCAAAAGAAGGACAACAACAAATTTAAGGGCAAAGAACAACCAGAACTGCCAGGAAATTGAACTGTATGGAAGTCTGACAACCAAGGAGTTAAAGAAGAAACATTCATTCAGACTGGTAGGAGGGCTGGAGATGGGCAGCAGGGTGGAGAGGATGAGCAGGAAGGCAATGGCTGGTGGAAGTGCAGTCCCACATTCATATGGGGATAAACTGGGAGGAACAACTAGGGAGTGAGACAGACTACGCAACCCAGGGTTCCAGCAGGGGAAATAAAGCATCAAAACCTCTGGCTGTAAAAACCAGTGGGAACTGTGGTGGCAGGAGAGCCCCTCAGCCTCTCAGGAGAGTTTGTTGGAGAGACCCATAGGGTCCTAGAATGTACACAAGCCCACACACCCAGGAACCAGCACCAGAATGGCCTAATTTGATTGTGGGTAGTGGGGGAAAGTGACTGAAAGCCAGTTGAGAGCTGAGCAAAGGGCATTGTTCCCTTTCAGACCCCTCTCCACATATAGTGCCACAACGCAGCAACCTGGGTTGCCTTGCCCTGGTGAATACCTAAGGCTCCGCCCCATAGAATATAACAGGTGGGTGAGACAAAAAAATATGGCCCAAATAGAAGAACAGATCAAAGCTCCAGAAACAGAACTAAGTGATGAAGAGATAGATAACCTATCAGATGCAGAGTTCAAAACACTGGTAATCCAGATTCTCACAGAAATGGTTGCATATGGTCACAAAATAGAGGAAGAAGTGAAGGCTATGCAAGTAAAATAAAGCAAAATACACAAGGAACCAATAGTGAAGGGGAGGAAACTGGGACTCAAATCAATTATTTGTAGCAGAAGGAAGAAATAAGCATTCAAACAGAAAAAAATGAAGAAACAAGAATTCAAAAAAGTGAGGAGAGGCTTAGGAACCTCCAGGACAACTTTAAATGTTCCAACATCCAAATCATAGGAATGCCAGAAGGAGAAGAGGAAAAAAAGCAAGACACTGAAAACTTATTAGAACAAATAATGAAGGAGAACTTCCCTAATCTGGCAAAGTAAACAGACTTCCAGGAAGTCCAAGAAGCCCAGAGAGTTCCGAAGAAGTAGAACTCAAGGAAGCATACACCAAGGCACATCGTAATTAAGTTACACAAGATTAAAGATAAGGAGAGAACCTTAAAAGCAGCAAGAGAAAAGAAGACAGTTACCTACAAAGGAGTTCCCATAAGACTATCAGCTGATTTCTCAAAAGAAACTTTGCAGGCAAGAAGGGGCTGGAAAGAAGTATTCCAAGTCATTAAAGGCAAGGACCTCCATCCAAGATTACTCTATCCAGCAAAGCTTTCATTTAGAATGGAAGGGCAGATAAAGCCTTATTGGTTTCCCCAATAAGGTCAAGTTAAAGGAGTTCATCATCACCAAGCCCTCATTATATGAAATGTTAAAGGGACTTATCTAAGAAAAAGAAGATGATCAAAAATATGAACAGTAAAATGACAACAAACTCACAATTATCAACAACTGAACCTAAAAAAATGAAAAACCAAAACAAACCAATCAAACAGCTAGAACAGGACTAGAATCACATGGAGTATTATCAGAGGGGAGGAAAAGTGGGGAAAATGGGGGAAAACATACAGGGAATAAGAAGCATAAATGGTAAGTACAAAATAGACAGGGGAGGTTAGGAATAGTATGGGAAATGGAGAAGCCAAAGAACTTGTATCTATGACCCAAGGACATGAAATAAGGTGGGGTGGGAGTGGGGAATTCTGGTGGGAAGCGGGGTGCAGGGTGGGGGACATAAAGGGGAGGAAAAACAGGACAACTATAATAGCATAATCAATAAAATATATTAAAAAAAGAAAAAGAAAAAAATAGAATCATCATATGACCCAGCCCCCCCCAAAATATGTCTCTGGGTTGGTAGTATTTGAGGAGAAATTACATTGTTTTCTTTGTGCTTAATTTATATTTTTAATTAAAATAATTATGCATGCAAAAAAATTTTTTTGCAAGCAATCTTTTTCAATCTATTCTTCCTAAAGTTAAATAGCTTCAACTCCTTTTGGATTTCTCCATAAACCTTGTATTTCAGTGCCTTAAACAGGCAGATTCTTCTGTGAGACTTCACATTTTCCAGTGACACAGATCAACAAGGTCTGAGGAATAAACGGTGGTTTGAGAATAAAAAACGTGTCCAGAGCCTTAAAAATGTTTATGTACTTCAGAATTGCTCTTAAAACAATCTTTCTACACTCTTTAGAATGATCTTTGCCTTTTTAATCTGATTTAAATTATGTGGCAACTTCTAGGAGGCCCATATCTCTCACAGACATGTATTCATGAAACTCAGTTAACTGCATCCTTCTGTCCAAATTATAGAAGAGATACTCAGTACAGTCTCTTCTCAGTGTTGAAGAATGTTGAAAGAAGGCAAGAGATTTGTAACTTCTTTCCCTAAGTTTTAGTGAGCCTTTGATAATTCTGGGAAGGAATCAACAGAGAGGAACATGGAATGGGACTGCACACTTTTCTTCTCTTTGCCAAATCCCCAGTGAAGCACCGTTGATTCCCCATGCAGCAACTCCGTGAACAGTCAGGACCTGCTGTGTTCCAGCAGGCGCCTGGCTATGGTCCATTTATCTGATCGTTGGGAGTTAAGGTGAGTCCTACTGGGCACACTAAGTGTTTTTCCGGCCTGGCACCCACTTCTTTTTATCTTGGGAACAGTTTCTCTACCAGTAAAAGCGGCCCTGCCTCCCTCACACAAGAGTCAAGTCCTTTTTCTAGAATTGCTATGTATGTGGTGAGGGAAGGCCTCTGTCTTAAAGTCATCAGAGACGAAAACCATGGAAATCTAAGAAGAGCCTGCCTGAAAATGGTGCCAACAGAGAGGAAAGCAGGGCCAAGCCTGGGAAGGGCCGGTGTGGACAGTGAGAAGGAGAGAGAGTCTAGGGATCCAGCTCCTGAGTTGGTGTACTAGAATCCAACTGCACTTGAAGCTAAGACAGACATGTTAACAAATTCCTTCTCCACTTAAGGTACTTTTTCACTGGGCTTCTGTCACATGTTACCATAAGAGCCCTATGAAGCAAGGTTTTACTTAACTGTACAATGATATCAGTTCAAAGGTACATGCACTCACAGTGATCCCCTTAGGCTGTGCTAACAGAGACCTGACAGCTAGCTGGTCTGCTCTGTGTGACTCAGACTGCACGGGGACCATGAGTGGAGGGCATGCTCAGAAGATAGTGGCCAGAATTTCACTGGATTGCAGCCCATCATAGAGAACTGATGGAGAGAGCCAAGGCTTTGTTACTTGGAAAAGAGAGGACTCATTTGGGTGAGTGGCAGAGGGGGCCGGGTTTCTTTAAATGTTGGACCACCTTGTGAAAGAGATCAGACTTCACTTTCTAAACCAATGAGTCAAAGCAACAAAGTATCAGACTCCAACTCCATGTAAGGAGCTGTTCAAACTTAAAATGGGTTCCCCTGGAAATCTGGAGATCCTCACCACTGGTGTCCATGCCCAGACAGGCAAGGTTGGGATGGTGAGTGGCCCCTATCACATGAGCCATTGGCTCAGTTGGTCCCCAAGCTCCCCTCCAATCCTGTAAGTCCAGGATTCAGTACCTGAGAATACTGGGGCCTCTTCCAGCTTACAGGAACGAGGACGTTGGAGTTGGAGCCTGACGAGGTGGAGGACGTGCTCCGGGTGACAGCCACAGCCCTGGGCTTCCCGTCACGGCCAGAAGAGTTCTGCAGTTCGTCATATCGCCTCCCAATGATTGGCGTCTTAGAAAGAACACAAAGCACACACTCTTCTATCACTTTAAAAGTTGTCTGGTGTGTGGAATTCCTCTACCCAGCAGCAACCAAGAACTGCTTATTTGATTAAAAATTAGAATAGAGAAGTTCAATGTTACAAGTAGGTTCATTTTCCTGAGGTTCAAATACACATTCTGAGTCATTTTGCATCTTCAACATTTTCCCACCCTCTGTAGCAGCTGAAAACAAATCCAAATGCTTGTTCTTAAACTCTTTAGAAACCACTGATGAAGATTAGAAGCAGAACATTCAGGGAAACAAAGAGTCAGTTGTCAGGTGTTTAAGCTTGAAAGAATTTCTTGTAGTCAGAACAAGAGATCAAAAGGCCTTCCCTTCTTCCCAACCTTTATACATTCTCAGTTACTTAAAAATTTTTAAAAGTTATTTACACCTTTTCAATTTGTAGATGACTAAGGTCAGGGCCAGGTACTTGGACAAAGCTTCAGAAATTTCATTTCCTCAGAGCCCCGGATTTTAGTGGCTGGGTGGGCAGCAACTCCCAAATTAGTGCAAGGTCCTGTACACAGACCAGCTTGAGAGTCTACACCTGGGGGCGGCAGAAGCCAACAGGTGATTCTACACCTGGCTGTCGAGGCTCATCATTCTGGAATGGCCAGGTCTCTTGGGTGGGCAGCTGACTGGCTACATGTTTTTTGTACCTCTTTGGAACAGAATAAACCTAAGTCAAAGAATAAAAGTACTTTTCCCTCCTAGCTATGTAAAAAATGTTAAAAACTGAAAAGTATCGACTCAATACCTTATTATGATATACAAACTGAACAGAGATGAAGGTATCACCATGGCAGCAATATAGTGTATCACGCTGACCACTGAAATGATAAAAGGTCAGTGAGAGCACTGTGTGAGAAAACCCAACCTGGACACGACCTGCTTCATAGAGTAAATTCTGGTTGTTTCCTTCAGGGAATTTATTCATTCAGCAGGGTTGAAGAATGCTTATGTACCTACCATGAACCAGACCCTATTTACAAAATGGACAGAGCATAGTTTCTGCTTTGGGGGGCTATGGGTCATAGGGTAAGAAACACAGGAAAGCAGAGTATTTTTACATCTTAGATTAAAATGGTTAAGTACAGGCCTTCAAATGTTCATTCCTGAACCAACAGGTAAATCTGACTACTTTCTGCTCTCTCTTTTCTCCCTGACTCTTTAGCTTGGTTCACTGGTGCCCTTGTCCCACCACACGGTTCCCTTTCCACAAAGCAACACTTTAGATAATTTTGTAGTTTAAAAAGTAGTGTCGCTTGGGGAAGCAACTATAAAGGTGAATTCTGTCTTCCTGAAAATCTCAGTCATTGGCTGGTCTGGCTGCAGTTCAGGGAACACATTCGTCCATGAAGAGACAGGATATACCAGTCGCCAGAAAAGAATGAGTGAGGGTTGTAGTTTAAAATGCTGAAGAACATTCCATTTTATAGTTATCTCTTTAAAAATCATTTTTATATAATCAAGGCTAGCTTCTACTTTTCAAAGCTGCAAATTGAGAGCCCCAGTGAATATGCCTCCTTAATTTGAAAACAATGATGAACACTCAATGTGTTCTTAAAAAGCAAGCTAATTCAGGCCTTAGAAGTAAGTCTTCATTGGAAGTAAACGTACAGCTAGGCTTTCTTGCTCAAAGCAGCTACTTGTAATCTTTGCACTATATATTCATGCTGTGTAGAGAAACAGTTAACATGCCTCTGAAATGTCGAAGTGGAAGTCCAGGGTTTTCCCAGGTAATTCCTTAGAAGCACTGGTCCACACTCGATGTATTTCTATCTTTGACAGGTCACTGTGCTGGTAGGATGGCAAAACGAGACTGGCCGACCGAGAAACTACCAGCTTCAAGATATTCAAAGCTTCTCTCCAGTGAACACTCTGAGAGAAATAAAGCATCCAATGGTTAATAATAATCTAATTTTTTAAAAATGATAATGCTAGCTACTGAAATGTCTCATGGTCAGTCAGAAGTCACTAATTTAAAACAGTGCAGAAAATTTCATAAGTAAAAGGCAAATGATATAAAAAACAATTTATATATAGGATGACCTATATTTAGGGAACAAGCAAATAAAAGAAGACCAATTTTGTCCATATTCAAATAAATACATTTTAAAATAAGGTATCAGTTTTGCTAATGAAGTGCCTCTTTAATTTGAAAAACAAAAAGCAAAAAACAAACAAACCCTGCCCCAAAGAATCTTTAATCCATTTATGCTACTAATCACTCACTCTCAAAATTCTATATATGCCCCTCCACTGGCCCCCACTTTCCAGTCTCCCTCAGTCTTTCTCCCATTTCTCAGGCTCTTCCAACTCCATTTGTTCCTGTGCACCAGGTCTCTGCCCTCAGCTCTCTTGTCTTTCCACTCCTTATATTCCTTATGACCTAACCCAGCAATCTGG
>CM052539.1:88443717-88463500 GCA_028533065.1 Trachops cirrhosus
CCCTCCCCTCCCTTTCTCTTCTTTCTTTCTTTCTTCTCCTCCTCCTTCTCCTTCTCCTTCTCTTCTCCTTCTCCTCCCCCTCCTCCTTCTTTATTGTTGTTCTATTATAGTTGTTGCAATTTTTCCCCTGTTGCTCTCCTCTACCTCACTCACCCCCCTGCTCCCACAGTGAGTCTCCACCCTGTTGTCCATGTCCATGGGTCCTTTATACATGTTCCTTGACTGGTCCCTTCCCCTTCTTTTCCCCCATTATCCCCCTCCCTCAACCCCTCTGGTCACTGTCAGTCTGTTCCCTGTTTCCATGCCTCTGGTTCTATTTTGCTCCTTTGTTCTGTTTATTAGGTTCCACTTATAGGTGAGATCACGTGGTATTTGTCTTTTGCTGTCTGGCTTATTTCACTTAGCATAATATAATCCAGTTCCATCCATGCTGCCAGCAATCAGACAAGAAAAAGAAATAAAAGGCATCCAAATTGGAAAGGAGAAAAAAAATGTCACTGTTTGCAGATGACATGATAGTGTACACAGAAAATCCTATAGGCTCCACCAAAAAACTACTTGACCTAATAAGTGAATTTGTCAAAACAGTGGGATACAAAGTCAATATTCAGAAATCAAAGGCATTTTTGTACATCAACAATGAAATATCAGAAACAGAAACTAGGGGAAAATCCCCTTTACTATAGCAACAAGAAAAATAAATTACCTAGGAATAAACTTAACCAAGGGAGTAAAAGACCTATACTTGGAAAACTATAGAACACTGAAGAAAGAAATTAAGGAAGACACAAATAAATGGAAGCATATACCATGTTCATGGGCTGGAAAAATTAATATCATTAAAATGTCCACACCACCCAAAGCAATCTATAGATTCAATGCAATCCCTATTACAATACCAATGACAGCCCTGGCTAGTGTGGCTCAGTGGATTGAGCACTGGCCTGTGAGCCCAAGGGTCGCTGGTTCCATTCACAATCAGGTCACATGTCTGAGTTGCGAGTCAGGTCCCCTGTAGGGGGCATGCAAGAGGCAACCACACATTGATGCTTTTCTCCCTCTCTTTCTCCCTCCCTTTTCCTTTGTCTAAAAAGAAATAAATAAAATCTTTAAAGAAAAATAAAATACCAATGAAAAATTTCACAGATTTAGAATAAATATTTCAAAACTTATATGGGACCATAAACGACCCCAAATAGCCTCAGCAATTTTGAGAAAGAAGAACAAAATAGGAGGGATCACAGTACCCAATATCAAACTATATTACAAGGCCACTGTAATCAAAGCAGTCTGGTACTGGCAAGAACAGACACGTAGATCAATGGAACAGAATAGAAAGTCCAGAAATAAACCCAAGTCTCTATGGTCAATTAATATTTGACAAAGGGTGCAGCAACATAAAATGGAAGGAGTAAAGATAGCCTCTTCAATAAATGGTGTTGGGACAACTGGACTGGTGCATACAGTGGTCTTTCTAGAACTCTTCAGACCATGTCACTTCCCTGCCTACACTCCTTCAAGGCCTCCCTCTGTTGGACAGGGTGGAGCCTACAGGGGTGATCTTCCCCAAGCTATCCCTGGAGCTCCCCAAACGAGACAGTTCTCTTAGCCTCTGCACCTTTCTTTACTCAGGCTATTTCCTCATTCTGGAATGTCCTTCCTCTCCTTATAGGCTTGTCAAATGCCTACTCTTCCCATAAGACTCACTTTGCTTTACCTTCTTTGTCCCCCTGACAACCCCCAGGCTGACTGTGTGAAGTTCTTCTCCCAGAAAAAATACTCAACATACATAAACTGATTTGGCAAAAGCTATTATTATTATTTGCCTAAGCTTTGGGATAAAAACACACGATATAAAACACATTTCTTTTGCTGTTCAATTTGCACAAGAGAAGTCATGGTTTAAATGTGAAATGAGCTACCATTTAAGATATCTAGTACCAGATATGGCCCATGGGCTTAGGATAGAATATGCAGCCCAATAAAGCTGTGAAATGGGGCAGACTATTGGTAGGAAGATGTGAACTGACCCTCTGTCACCCATGAGTGCTAGGAAGTGAGAAAGTATCACCTAATGTCTACTATATCGCACAGCTATTATGGAGCAATGCCACCTGAAAAATGAAAAAAAAAAAGGTTGGAAATCACTTTTAAGCATTAAATAATATTAACAAGTAATAAGACTGGTGAAGTGATGACAGAAAGAAATGTCTAAAATTACAATGAATGGCTTTGTCAATGAGTTTAACCAGAGAAAACCTAGAATTTGCTCTTGAACTCTACTGAAGCAAAAAACAAAAACAAAAACAAAAAAACCAAAAAAGAACATGACGAGAGGTGGCGAGAAGGATGTCTATCCTCCTGGGCTTGGCCCTTCCCCCTTCACCCCATGGTGACCCCACACTGCTCCCCATAGCCTGGGGCCACCACATCTAGAGTCTGCAGTCATGTGTTCCATATTAAGTTCCAGATGATAGAAACGAGTTCTGGCTGTTTGATCTCTTAATATTTCTTTAAAAAAATTCTTTGTTTCTTTCCTTTTTTCCCCTCATAGTCTCAGGTAAGGCTTTGAAGAATCAATATGCAGGTGTTTATTATGTTCAGCAAGTGTCCTGCTTGGAAGGGTGCCCACATAAGGAAACAGGCACTGGCTCTGGAACCAGGTAGACCTGGGTTCAAATACCAGCTCCACCATTTACTGACTGAGATCTTGGGGCCAGATTCTTTTTTTTTTAAAATTTTATTTTTTTAACCACAGTTTATATTCAATACCATTCTGTAGCAGTTTCAGATGTGCAGCATAGTGGCTAGAAAACCAAGAACTCTACAAAGTGGTCCCCCTGCTGCCTGAAGCACCCATCTGGCCCCATACTGTCATCTTGACACCATTGACTATATTCCCGATGCTACAAACCTCTTCCCTGTGACTATTCTGTAACTGACAATTTGCACTTCTTAATCCTTTCACTATTTTAACCCAGCCCCCCACCTCTCCTTTCTGACAGCAGTCTGTTCTCTGTATCTCTGAGTCTGTTTCTATTTTGTTTATTTTGATCATTAGATTCCACATATAAGTGAAATCATATGGTACTTGTTTTTCTTTGACTGGCTTATTTTACTTAGTACAAGCCTCTCCAGGTCTGTCCATGGTGTCACAAAGGGTGAGATTTCCTTCTTTTTTATGGCCAAGTAAGTATTCCATTGTGTAATGTGCCACAGCTTTTTTATCTGCTCATCTACTGATGGGTACTTGGGTTGCCTCCAAATCTTGACTATTGTAAATAACGCTGCAATGAACATAGAGGTGCATATGTTCTTTTGAATTAACGTTGTGTTTCCTTGTATATATTATCAGAAATGGAATCACTGGTTCACAAGGCAATTTCATTTTTAATTTTTGAGGAACCTCCATACTGTTTTCCACAATGGCTGTACCAGTCTGCATTCCCACCAACAACACATGGCGTTTCCCTTTTCTCCAACATCCTCACGAACACTTGTTTGTTGATTTATTGACGATAGTCATTCTGCTGACAGGTGTGAGGAGGCATCTCATTGTTGGTTTTATTTTGCATGTCTCTGATGATTAGTGATGTTGAGCATCTTTTCATGTGTCAATTGGTCATATGTATATATTCCTTGGAGAAGTGTCTATTCAGGTCCTATCCTTATTTTTTTAACTGGACTATTTGTTTTTCTGCTATTGTCTGAATTCTTTATAAATTTTGGATGTTGAGCCCTTACCAGATGTATCATTGGCAAATGTTATCACATTCAGTAGGTTGTCTCTTCTTCTTATTGATGGTTTCCTTTCATTTGCAAACACTTTTCAGTTTGATGTAGTCCCTCTTGTTTATTTTTTCTTTTGTTTCCCTTGCCCCAGGAGATATGTCAGAAAAAATATTGCTACGCAAAATGTCTTAAATTTTACTGCCTATGTTTTCTTCTAGGACTTTTATGTTTTCGAGTCTTACATTTAAGTCATTAATCCATTTTGAGTTTATTCTTGTGTATGGTGTAACAAGGTGGTTTTAAATTTTTTATAAAAGACTGTTTATTATAGAAATATTCAAATACACACAAAACAGAGAAACTAGTAAAATGAATCCCCATGTGCCTTTTGTCATCTTGATCTTTTTTTTATCCCAGCATTTTCTTTGGTTTGTTGTTGGAGTATTTTCAGGAGCATTTATACAAGTTACTTAACCTTATTCCCCTCAACTTTGCTTATTGAAACACCTGGTCTAGAACTAGGGACATGCAAATTCCTTCTACCTTTTCCTTCTTTGAAATGGGAAACCACAAATAAGACCCTGGCCCTGCCCTCCCAGCCAGATGTGTGCTTTTAATATCCAACCTATAAGCCCCAAGAGGCATAACTTGAAGAAACACATCTGGGCCTGGTCCTGTCTGTCTTCTCAGTGTGCCACTCATCTATGGTTGGCTACCACTCTTGATGGTCTCAGTGTGTTAGAATATCAATGAATATTCAAATGCATGGTCAAGCACAAGCTACAGGCGAGAACCCGGTCTTTGTGTAATGACTCCCTGGTTCCTAAGTGCAGTTATTTAAACACTCACTTGCACATATTTCTCGATGGTCTTCAGAACTTCCATGTTAAACTGCTTTACAGGAACAACCGAAAGGTCCATGTAGCTGAGCAGGCTGTAGATGACCTGAAGGAGAGGTTGCTGCATGCTCGGGAGGCCCTTTTCCAGCAGCTGTGGGGGCGAGGCACAGCCTGAGTCAGTCTGATGCCAGGGTTTCACACAGAAGTACCAACCTTTCCCAATACTTTTATGATTGCAGTTCTTTAGAGGGGAATTAACTACTGAAGAAATGAAGATATTGTCAAAGGCCATGTAGGCAGGTCTGAATATATAAACACAATATTCACACAATGGAATACAACAAAATAAACCTTGATGCTTTTCTCAAAAGAAAGCATCAAATACCACTAATTATTGAAAATTAAAAATAAAAACAAAAGATACAACTTATCATTATGGAATTGGAAAAGATAAGACATTGATATTAGTCTTGGTGAGGATATATGATGGGAATTCTTACACATCAGTAGACAAGTAAATTGGATAATTTGGCATTTGGAATCAAGAGTACTGAAATGGTTTAAACCTTTTGAAATCATAATTACACTTTTAGGAACATTTCCAGACCTAGAGATAAACACTGAGATTTATGTATGAGGTTTCACCATGGCATTATTTATAATGGTGAGAACAAAATGCCCACACAACACCAAACAAGAAAGCCTGTAAGTCATTCGAATGTGGACCGCTAGGGAAATGGATATACCAGCTATGGTGAATTATATGATGAAATATCATGTAGTCAATGACACTTTTAAAGATACTGCAGGATGTTAGATAACATTAAGTGGAAGACAAAGTATGTATTATAGAAATGTACACCTGAAAACCTATATAATTTTATTAACCAATGTCACCGCAATAAAATAAAAAAAGGAAAGAGGAAGTTTAGATAACTTCTCTGTAATGAGATACAAGTATTGATATCAATGTGTATGTCATATAGAAATAACTTTGGAAAAACCCCCAACAAAATGTTAATAGTGTTTCTCTCTAAATAATAGAATTATTGGAACAATAATAGAATTATTTTTAAATTGTTTTTTAAACTTTCCTATACCTTCCAAATTTTCTGTGTTGAAAATACACTACTTTTATAGTCAGAAAAATAATCAATGATATTTTCAAAATGAAAAGCACAATAATGAGAAAATATGTGACAGACATCATAAAAGGTTGAAACTGAAGAATTAATAGAAATAATTCAAATAAATGTTGAAATTCCATATCAAAAATGGTCAAAAGAAATAACTAAGCAGTTAACACAAGAGGAAATACACAACTATGCAAATCTAGTGTGTGGAAGAAGAACATATTTGCTAGAAATGAAATATATCAAGAGAATAATTTTAAAGTACCAAAAATAATAAATAAATAGAATGATAAAATTTAGTGGGAGTAGGGGAAAACAAGACTATTTACACATTGTAATATTGTAAATTCAGAAAATATCTGTGAGGACTAGTTTACCAAATGTGTAGAACTTTTTAACATATCCACATATCCAGCCCTTTACCTGGACAGTTACTTTGGAAATTGCCACCAGAAGAAATGAACAAATAGGATGTGATGAAAAGTCTACATAAAAGAATCATTTGTAATAGAAAAAATGAACACAAGCAACAAAAGGAATACAGTTAAGCAAATGTGTTACATTGACCTCACAGAATTTCAGTTAAAGTGATGCCATGTGAGCTGTGTCACACATAGAAGTACACGCACAGCCCTGGCTGGCATAGCTCAGTGGATTGAGCATGGGCTGCAAACCAAAGGGTTGCCAGTTCGATTCCCAGTCAGGGCACATGCCTGGGTTGCAGGCCAGGTCCCCAGTGGGGACCATGTGAGAAGCAACCACACATTGATATTTCTCTCTCTCTCTTTCTCCCTCCCTTCCCCTCTCTAAAAAAACAAAATCTTAAAAAAAAAAAGAAATATACACACAGATTCAATTTTTAGTGAACAGGTTCAGTGGAAATACTGACCACAACTGTATAAAATTATTTGTATATGCAACCAACAGCTGTAAGAATAGGTGAGTACTAGAAATAGGAGTTATTGGGTTGGCCAAAAAGTCCATTCCATTTTTTCTATAAAATAAAAGACCCATTTTCACCAATAACTTTATTGACTTGGATATTTTGAGTATGTCAGCTACCTCCTGCTATTGGCTTCTAGTGGGTAGAAGCCAGGGTGCTGCTAAACATCTTCCCATGCATAAGACAGCCCCACAGCAAAAATTATTTGGCCAAAATGTCAATAGCACCAAGAAACTTCACAAACCACTTTTGACATGTTCAATCAGTCACAGCACCTTCTCTACCCACTGCACAAATCTTTTCTTGTGTTTCAGTTGTGTTTTTACCTTTCTTGAAATAATAAAGCATAATATCCCGAGAATGCTGTGTATTTTCTTCCATCTTTAATAGTAAAATGGCTGTACAAAAATTCACCAATTTTAATATATTTTTAAATGCATGCTGATTTGACAGCTGTCACAATACAATCAAACAAAATTGTTTCGAATGAAGTTAAAGACAACCAAGCACTACTAGAGCCATCATACAAAAAAGAACTAAATGAACATTTTGGCCAGTCTAATATTATGTATTATATATGGTGGGATGTTATGTTCGTAATAAAACATGTTGGTGGCAATTTGTGATAAGGGCTGAAGAACAAATTAGGTAATCCACTTTTACTTAATTTTTATTGTGGTAATTTTTATTATATTATATTTAATATAACATTTACCATTTTAACTATTGTCAAGTGCACAATTTAGTGGCATTAAGTACATTCACACTGTTGTGCATCCATCACCACAATTTATACCCAGAATTTGTTCACTATCCAAAACTGAAACTATAAAACAGTAATTCTTTATTACCCTCGTCCCCAGGCTCTGGTAACCACTCTTCTCCTTTTTGTCTCTATAAGTTTGCCTCTTGTACATACATCATGTAAGTGGAATCATATACTTGCCTTTCTGTGCCTGGCTTCTTTCACTGATCATAATGGTTTCAAGCTTCATCTATACTGTAGCATGTGTCAGTACTTTATTCCTTTTTAAATCTCAATAATATTCCTTTGTATGGATATATCACATCTCTTCATATGTCTGAAACTTTTATCTCTAGTAATCCAAACAAGTCTGCCTCCTTGCTGCTTCATGTGTCACCTCTGTAAAAACAGGCACCACCTGCCTTTGTAGGCATGGCATTTACATCTGTTATCCTGTACTCCCATATGCTGAGGTGTGCGTGTGTAGGCAAGGTGTGAGCAAGGTGATGATTAGAAGCGGCCAGGTGGCACTAATGAGAGGTTCTTTAAAGTGCCAGGGATGGGAGGATGAAAACAGCAAGTAATCAGAGCTGTACAGGCCACATATTTCAGACCCATATCACAAATCAAAATTCTGCAGGATCAACCATAAATGTTGATGGATGGGATAACTATGCTCTTCTAGGCAGAGGCTTTCAGTCCTGCAGAGCCTTTCAGAAAGTAATCGATTCTTTAACCTATCTGAATGCCAAGTGGGAGACATAACTCAAAAAAATTAAAATGGACTGCCCTCACCACCAGACAAGACCCTGTCAGAGGTATGAATGCATGTACCCTAAGGAGAAGCAGCACTGAAAATTCTAAACAGGTGGCTGTTCTCAGTCATTTGCCTTGTGGAGTTCCTGAACTTGTGTACTAGGCTTGCTGGGGACTGGAGCTGCTAACCAAAGGACATGTTATCTCTTGTCCCACCTGCTCATATTTCCAGCCCTAATGTACACTGAATTCAGAGGAGAAACACATTTGTAGAAGGAAAAAAAAGCATTCCACTTTTAAAAGCAAACATAAGGCATAAAGATAAAAAGTTATTTCAAAATGGATGATTTGTAAATTAGTTCAGAGAAAACAACCATCAAACATATCCAGCCACATAGCGACTTCAAGGTTTGAACACAGAGTAACTAGGATAACATTTTCTTGTTGCTGCCATGTGCTGACAGGTGTTCATGAAGTAAAAAGAAGTTTGAGCAGTGGAGGCACCTTTGCTGCATTTCAAATGCTGGCTCTGCTGCTTTAAACTTAGGTTGGATTACTGAACCTGGCTGGGCCTCAGGTTCTTTGTTATAATAGTATCTATATCACTGCATGGTTGTGAGGATTTAAAATGATTCCACCATACATGGAATGTTATATATCATCTATGATGATTATTAAAATAATAAATGCTCAATACATGAAGTCTTACGATCAGTTCCATATAAATATTTCACCCAGGGAAAGTATAATAGATTTTATCTTTAATTGAAGAGCTTACCTCTGCCAGGTAGGTAACCATGTTCAAGGTGATGTCAGCATATGCTTCATGAAGGTACCGGCAGACCACGCTGACCCAGGTGGTGCAGTCCCTCGTGTAGCTATGTGTTTTATAAAGAGTCATGACGTGTGCAAGGTTGGAAAGTTTGGGGTTCTTCTCTTCCAAACAAACCTTACAGGAGAGAAAAATCAATCAGGGATGAAATGGCCTGAAGAATAGGAAGAAATGTCATTAATTTCACTATTAGTCCTGGCAGTCAGGAAAACAGATTATATGTGTATATACACATGTATTTCTGGTAGGCTGTGGAAGTGCTTATCTTAGTAATTTAACTAATATAGTTTTCACAAATTCCTTATACCTGCTTTTTTTCAATAATGGAACCAAAAGAGACAGTGTGCAATCAGCCATCCTGAATGTTAATGATGAATGATATCAGTTATCATTTTCAGTTTTATAAAACTCATTACCAACCCCAGGCTTGGGACTTTCTGACCATTGTGGGCCTCCTGAGGGCCCGATGTGTCTGCCTGAGGGGAACCATATGCCATACCTGAGCAATCCTGTCAGCTACATCCTTACAGAACTGATTGGGGTTCTCAAAGTGCTGAATCAGCTGGGGCATGAGACACAGGACATTCAGAGGAAATCCTGGATTGGAGAGGATACAATGGAAATGGCTGAATAGGGTGTATTTTAGCTGTTAACAATGGGAAAGCACATACATATTTCATTCTGAGGTCATGCAAACAGTCTTTTGAAGCAGCTTTAATGTGATCTAACAAAATCCTGGAAAAATGTACAATCTCAATATTTTAAAAAGCAGAATAAAATGAACGGAAGCCCCAGTTTGAAATTTTTATCAAAAAGCATAAATTAAGGAAAACCTGTATGAGAAGACATAGGCCAATCAGTGTAAGTCTTATTCGTGTAATCAGAAAGACTCTAAAATGACAAGGAGTGGCTTAGCACCACTGTGATAAACTCTAGCTCCATCGAAAAAAATCCTGGGCCACATGCCATGGTATTAAAAATCTAGTTTGTTGATTTGGCTTAACTCAAAATAATAGGAAACCAAGAGACTTCTCAAGAGGAAAAGATAGCCTAAGAAAAATAAAAGATTTAGGAGTTAAGAAAAAAAGAGAAACAATGTCCATACAAGAACAATAGAATAAACCATTAGTATCTGCAGTTTGATATGGGAATCATAAAGAAATGACCAATATCTTTTATATTATTTCTGTCCCTTTTATGCTATTGCCTTAAAAATATCTCCTAAAATATAAATAATTATGACTTCCATTATATACAATTTTAAAAGATAAAACAAACTAGTCCCAACAAACCATTTGTAAGTAGAATGGTAAAAAAGCGGTAAGCCCATATTTTCTTATTATGCTAAACATGGCCCTAAACACCAGAATTGTAAGACTGGAAGTGTGTTGGCTTTACCGATGGCTTGGGATGAATCCACCATGGATGCTTTGGACACTGGTGTCAGCAAACTGAAAAGTTGCAGAGTGAGGTCCGTGGTGGTGATGGAGGTGAAACCTTTGAGCAGCAGCTGTTGTAACCCTGAGAAGTCTGCCCACTTGAGCTGTGCCTGGAGTTTCTCAAGTTTTTCTCGGTTCTCAGCTTTATCAAGTGGCATGTGAGCCAGTAGTCTGTTCAACAGCCTTAAGGCCATTAGGTACTCAAATTCAAAATCAGATTCCATCAAGGCCACGGTGACCCAAAAGATGGTGGCCAACAGGTTGGTGGGATGGTTTATGTGTGATGGGTCTGTGAGGGTGTCCTTCAAGGAAGATGAGCTTCTGGTTTTTGAGGAGAGGCCTTGCTGGGTACAAGCCTGGATTCTGTCCAGTGTGGCACTCCGAGGTGGGTCTGAGGATCGGTCGACAACACCAAACTTCTTGGGCACAGAGAAGCTTCTTTGATGACGGCTCCGTTCTGCAGTGGCTGTGTTGCCACTTGCTGTTCCAGGGTTCACATTTAGTTGTCCTGTGCTTTTTCTGCTTGCTGTGAGTTTAGTACTAGAGCTTAAATCTGGTGATGAAGAACTGGGTATAAAAATAAAAATTCAGTAGAAAGCCAATGTGTTTCAGTGAAGACCCACTGATGGGCAACATGGGAGGGAAATCATTCTTTGGAAATACTAATTTCTATTCAATTTTGACCATACTCTTAAAGAAATAAGTTTTCTTATTCTTAAACTTAAAGGTGTAAAAAATAAAACTTAAAAGTTAAAATCAAATTTAACACCAATAAAACCTAATCCTAACACCCAATTACTGATAGGTTAAAGATATAAGCAGCTGGCCATAAGTTTATTGATTTTTTTTTTAAATTTGGGTAGGAATAATTATGAAATAAAGTGTATCTGATAGATACAAACTTCAATATTCTATTATTTCACTGGTAAGAACAGAAATGAAAATATTATCAAGAAAGAAAATAGTAGCTGTTTGTGTCAAACGAAGTTTTTTACACATACTTTACAAAAAATGATTTCAAAGCCTGTTTCAGGCTGAAAAGGTAAAACTCTTTATCAACATTCTGGTAAATTTTACTCATTTAGATGAATCTGTAGGTTTATACAGATAAATATGTATGATGTTAGTAATCACATTAAGCTTACTCATCCATAAAATATGCTCATGTTAATGATGAAAGAAGGCCCACTGCGATATAGGATGACAATACTGACTCAATTTGAAGCATGCTTAATTATACAAACAGAATATGAAATTATGAATGACCTTAAAAGGGTTACTAAACACTAGCAGGAGAAAAAGAATGAAAAAAATAAGAGAGATCCTAAGGCAGAAATTCTGCAAGTAAATTCACTTAAAAATAATATTTAGTTTTAGTTTCTGTTTATAACATAATAGAGGATATTATTCTATAAAATTTGAAAAAATAGTCAAAGGTAAAAAAGAAAATGAAAAATTGTAATTTGTCTTATTTAGAGATGACATTTGGTATCTATCTTTCTAACAATTTTAATTTATGTATGTATTTATTTTTAGGGAGAGAGACATCAACTTGTTCTTCTACTTATTTATACTTTCATCTGTTGTTTCTTATATGTGTCCTGGCTGGGAACTGAATTTGCAACCTTGGCACATCAGGACGATGCTCCAACCAACTGAGCTACCTGGCCAGGGCTAGCTTCCTGACATTTAAAAATACTTTTTTTTTTTTAAAGATTTTATTTATTTATCTTTAGAGGGAGAAGGGAAGGAGAGGAGAGAAAGGAGAGAAGGAGAGAAATATCAATGTGTGGTTGCCTCTCATGGGTACCCTGCTGGGAACTGGCCTGCAACCCAGGCATGTGCCCTGACTGGGAATCGAACCGCGATTTGTTGGTTCGCAGGCCCGCGCTCAATCCACTGAGCTACACCAGCCAGGGCTAAAAATACTTTTATAATGTGTATATACATGTGTGCGTCATAACTTCCCTCCCCCTTTTTAACTTAAGAAAATATCATACATACCATACTTTTTCAGGCCTAGACTTCAAAAACTAGATTTCTCCTTCAGACTTTGCCCAAAATCTGGGCATCTCCCAAATATTTAGTACAGTATATTTGATTTTAAAATGTCATTAAGCTGGTTCTCACCGAGATAATACAGTTAGGAGATCACTGTTCTTCAAGCAGTCAGACAAGTTACCCACAGCAGCTTCCAAAGTCAGGAGTGCTTCCATTACGTAACCCTGCAAAACATGCAGAAACAACGTTCTGGACTACTTGTAACCACTGTTAACTTCCTGGGCATAAATTTAATTAATGTAAATTTTATTCAAATAATGTTAATAGCATTGAAAGCTAGATTGTAATTGCAACTTTAATTTACAAAATTTAAAAACAAATTTTAAGGGCCACTGAAGAAATTCAGGTGGCTCAGGAGTTAGCTTTATTTTCTGTTTACAAGATAATAGGATAATATGTAAAATTTGAAAAAATACTCAAAGATATAATAAAGAAGATGAATCAGTTTCATTTGAAATTCAACAGGGAGGGTTAAGGTTGAAGGTGACAGGCATGGAGGGCATCTGCAATATAGAGCTGCAGTGTCTGAAGGCAGAAATGAAGAGATATATGTAAGGCCTGTGCCTCAGTGGCATCTTAAATAGTACTTCTAATGACCAGAAGGAGGAAAATGAGCTAGAGTCCATACATATATGCAGGCCTCCTGTGATGCAGGCACATTTCTGATGGAAAATAAGGGCTTGGCCCAAGCTGCAGAGTAGGAAATACCCCTGGCTTTCAACCTGCCCAGGTGCCCAGTCTCTGGGCTCCACCTACAGAGTCTTGTGGCATCTACTCTCTCCATTATTTCTTCAGCTCTTCCTAGTTTTCTGAAGGCTGACCATGCAGAGAAGGGTAATTAGTGCTTTGCACAGATAAGATGGAGATCCCTTCTCTTGGTGGGGAGATTGCACAACTAGGTTAGAGGCAAAAAGAAAAAACAATATTTTTGTATCCTTCACCAAAAAAACTCCAACAACAAAACAACAAAGAAAACTCACCCAAGAATGTTCAGTTGTTAGCTTGAACAAGACAGACAATATCTGTGAAGATTCTAGAATGAAACTTCTGGGAATGACTTTTGTAAATATAAAAGTCAATCTCTAAATTTTTTAAATGAACTGTACATATCCAAAAGGCCAGAATAATTGGCAAGAGAGACAAGGCTCTGAGAAAGTTGTTAACTCCTTATCTCTAAAGTGAGAGAAACAGGATGTGTTTGGTGGTCTTTCCTTTCCTACCTGAATCTCATCGCCATGTTCCCCAATCACTTCCACCAATCTTGAGAGAAGGTCAGACAAGGCATGCGCTGACAGAGGTTGTTTGATGGCCCGGAATATCTGGAAGGACCGACAGGCATAGTGCCTTGAAGAGCTTGCCAGGGCTGTCTGCAATGCAACCTCACTCAAGTGCTGCTCCAGACGGAAGCCTAGGGCAGCAAGAGGCCAGAGAGCAGGTCAGCTGCCACTCTGAAAAGTCTGGGGCAACAGTTACCTGAACGTTTGAAACAGGTTCACTGCACAAGGCTATCTTCTAGCAGTACTTATATAAAAATTAACAATAAAAAAAGAACCAAACAAACAAATTTTAATATATCTTAAGGAATACAGTGTAGTAGAAATATTCAGAAGTGTTGGAGAAAGGTGGTCCTGGTTTTGAACTAGAAGTTTTCAGACTCTGAGAAAGAAACTTATTCTCTATGCACCTGCTTCCTTACCTTTAATTTGTGAATACTAACATCCATTTCACAGAATTTTTGTGAAAATTCAACAACTTTAAAGTGCTAAGTAAAGTGCTTAGACACATATATGCTTACAAGTATATTCCTATTTACCACCCTTCTAGTTCTCTACAATATTTTTCTGTGCTACTTTTTAAATGGAATAGTTTTGCTCCTTTATAAGATAGTTTGTTAAAAACAAATGTTCTGAGTACTTCTGTATGTAGGAGAAGTGAATCTAGTCAAATGTAAACACAACCAAGGCCTGGACCCAAGTTTCTGCTCCTCAGAATGGCTTATAAATGTACAGATATGAAAACGTAGACACTGCAGGGAAGGCAGCCATAGATTAACCTTCACCAGAATATATGCTCTCCCAATAACAGGGAAGGAATCTCAGTCATCAGAAAACCATCTGACCAGAGGGAAATAAGAATGTGAGGAAAAGCCCATAACTGAAGTCTGGGCTATTATGCTTTACATTTGCTGTGTCTCTCTGCAGGGAGAAAACCAGGCTCCCAGAGTCAGAGGACATGGTGCAAACAGTGATTTTTGATGGTCTCTTTGATCTGGAGGGCTCTGTGGCACATCTGGTGGTGACGTGAAAGTGAATCAGGAGGAATAATTCAGTGTTATTATTCAGTTGCACTTGGCTGCTTGACCCTAGGGACTTGTTGACGATGTGAAAATGTTCCTGCAGAGTGAAGGAAGGATCCTGGGGAATGGACTCTGGCAAATCCAGGGTGCTAAATGCAGGATGAAACCCATACAGGCTCGTCACAACTTATGAACGGGTCACGTTTCAAAATTGTTCAATATGTTTTTATTTTGTTTTATATGTAAAACAAAATACATTTGTTTATATTTTATATGTAGGGTTAGGTCCCCTGGCAGAGAACAAAACTTTATTTTATATCATTATGAGCTGAAGACTAGGATTCTACTAGAAGGACTGCAGACTCCACCTCAATATGACAGTGGCCCTTAAGAAAAGCTATTTAATGTGTGGCATCTCCCCTGCTACACAGCGAACCTATGTCTCCTAGGCTTCCTTGCAGTTCAATGGGACCTTGTGCCTGAGTTCTGCCACTGGGATATGGGAAGAAACATTGGATACCACACAGGCCTGGCGAGTGAGTTCCTCCAAGTAATATTCCCCCAGCTCATTCTCTTCCTGCTGCCTGGACGCAGAGGGCCCAGCAGGGATCTCTGAGCCAGGTGGTGGCAGAGCTACAGGATTGCAGGGTCTCTGAGCACAAGATGGAAAGCTGCCTGCTCAGCCTCCACACAACTGTTGTTTGACCTAGAAATAACTTACTGTATTGAGCGTTTGAGTTCTGGGAGTTATTTGTTTCAGCAGCTATGCCACCCTAACTAGTACAGGTGTTTCCAGGAATACATTGTATTGTGCTGTAGTGGAAATAGGCAGAAAGCAACAATGGAAAATGATACTGTAGTGGGTAAAAATATTTTGGGTAAGGTATGAAAAGACACCCACACCTGCTGAGAATACAGTGTAAGGCATTCATATGTTTTTTACCTTTTTATTAACTTCATACAATTAAGAGTTTTAGGCAACTAAATAGTTCACACACAACAGTAAATTTCTTCCTTTGGGCTATGTGCAATTTTAAGTGACTTTTAAGTGGGGGGAGTCATTTTATTAAATGACTGAGGAGAGATCTCCACATTTCAAAGAAATTCCAAAGGGGAAATGCAAGACGAGAAATCTAGACCATGCTATTTCCAGAATGATTTCCCCATTTCTGTGTATCGTTATTTTTGTTTCTTAAATAAGTATCCTCTGAAAACACAAAGAGATGTGGCTAATCTGGAATGTTCAAATTGTGACACATGCTAATTATCAGAGCAGCTAGGGAGCCAGTGAGCCATAGTGAATATATGTCCAGCCAGGTGCATGGCAAAGGTAGGAACAGTCATCACATCGGGCTGAAAAGCTACATTTAAATTTCACCACACATGAGCTCAAGCCAAGTTGAATCCAAATGGAATTTAGCTAATGGCTTCAATACCATGATGCTCTTATAGTCTTACCAAGAATCACACTGGGTTAATAAAACTCAGAGGTCATTGGCACAGGAAATGTTAACTATTTTTAAAGTAAAAACCATTTTATCACAAAATTCTTTTTTGGTAAACCAGTTTGCAAGGCTGACAATTTCTCACAGTTGAGTCTATATTGAATCAATTAATAAGATTTATTTCTCATGGTCCTCTGTAGATAAAATTATTATAGACATGGTTTAATTCTAGTGAGGTAATGATATGAAGAGAATGGTGACTTTGGGGATATTATTAGATAGAACATAATGTGAGTATGCATGAAGTTATCAGTCAGTTAGGCACAGCTGAAACAAATTTCAAAACTCCCCTATTAATATTCTTCTGCTATTGATGCCAAATTCAGAACTATATATGACATATATCATACATATCACATATCATATGTATATAGTATGGTATATAAGGTGGGCAAAGGTAGGTTTACAGTTATGAGCACATAAAATACACAATTTATTCTTATATTATTATTTGTCCTTTTATTATATGTTTTTCTTTTTTCATAATTTTTTAAAGATTTTATTTATTTTTAGAGAAAGGGGAAGGGAGGGAGAGACATGAAAGAAACATCGATGGGAGAGAGATGAAAGAAACATCGATGTGCGAGAGATACATTGATCAAGTTGTTCCCAACCGGGGACATGGCCTGCAACTCAGGTCTGTGCCCTGACTGGGAATAGAATCAGCAACCTTTTGGTTTGGAGGCCGGCACTCAACCCACTGAGCCACACCAGCCAGGGCTAATTGTCCATATGTGTAATTATAAACCTACTTTTGTCCACTCCTGTATATAGTATAAAGTCTGATATATACTATATGTGACATTTAGTGTAGCCATAAGGGGAAGAATGAGCTAGATTATAGGAAAAATGCTGAAAGTAGAAGAAATTTGGGGAAACAAGATGAAGTACCTGATTTAGAATCTTTAAAGACAGATAAAACATGACGTAGAAAATTTGTGAGTTGTTCAGCACTCTTTGAATTTTGATTTTTGGGTGTGATGTCTTCATGGCACCAAAGTGGACCAAATGCCCTGAAACAAGACACACACAATGTCAAAAACAGAACTATCATTTTGCATTTTGAAAACCATCTACACAGTTTTTAACTCCAATGTTGAAAAATATATATTTAAAATGTCACTAATTAATTTGGGGGTGAATTTCAGTCCTACAAAGCTTAAGAGCATATGCAAAACTGATCTAGCTAATTTTTGGAGATATTTCTTATGTTTTACTCGCAAAACCAAAACCTCACAACAAATTAATCAAAAAATGAAAACCGTTCAATTCACCAGAACACTGTTTGTCACATAATAGATGCTCCATGAGTGTTTGTTAAATAAAACAATGTAAAGTTGTAAATAAAATATAGATTTACACACAGACTCAGTTTGCACATGTCAGCATTTGGGGAGATAATGTTTTTATCAGGTCACATCATCCGGTCGCCAAATACTGTGGAACTAAATTGAAAATACAGCCTCTGTTGTCTACTTGTTTTTCAAATGAGAATAAGATGGAGTGAGATGTGAGAATCCCCAAAACATGGCATTGAAAATGGTGAGTGGTGACTCACTCACCATTTGGGTGTCTGAAGTACCTTCCTGTGTGTGGGTACCATCAACCCCTTCCTAAGTTTCCTGAACATTAAACCTCGCGTGGAGCTGATAGTTAAACGGAATATCCTGAATCATTAATTGATGAAAGAAAATGCTTTCTTTTTCATTAGTTGATGCATTAGTTGAAGAAAGAGAAATCATGTGAGGTATCAGATAACACAAACTGAGACTGGACTCCTGGTGCAACAGCATGCCCAGGTCACAGGTGAGCATGCTTTTATACAAATACTGGAACTTGGAGTAGTGGAAATTCTGAAGTTAAATTGTACATTAGAAGAACAGAAGACCTAAAAAATTAGATTGCTCTAATTTTTTCTTGATTTTGATTTATTATTCATTTGGTTCCTTCCCTGATATACTTCCTACTATTCCCAGTTCCTGACATCCATTTACAAATGACTCTTTGGACTGGATGAGCAGACCATGGTTCCCTCTGCAGTTGCACCTGAGTCGACTATAGCTGATATCTTTGGCTTCCAGAGCAAAATTATCTGCTAAGTCTCAGAAATCCCAGGTCCTGACAGCTCTAATAGATGAATAAAGTCATGCTCATCCAGGGGTGTGACTATTATCTGCCATCATCTACCTCGTTGTCCTTATATGAGGGGGGACTCAAAAAACCCCAGAATTATTTTCTGAAGAGTGGACCCCTAGTAGTACATACAGGCTTCTCTGGCTAGGTGAGTATTCTAGGCACCCATCTGTACAGTGTACCAGCTGGCATTGTTGTGAGAGGCTGCATTCAGCTTCAGTGAATTTTTTTTGAAGACTCTTTCAATGTGTTTGTGCATTCATGATGGGTGATTTATGAATGCACCTGCCCATACTGTGCTGAGTGTTCAGCAGTTTTTGACCAAAAACAACATGACCCCTATGTACCTAATCTCATCCCAAGCAATTTTTTTTGTTTTCTCAGATGAAAAATGTCCTCAAAGGGAAACATTTTGCTGATGTGGATGAGGTGAAACAAAAAATGGCAGAAGCACTAAAAGGCATCAAAATTGATGTGTTCAAACTGATTTGAGCAGTGGAAAAAAGGTCTTGATAGGTGTATCACATCGAATGGAGAATACTTTGACAGTGACTAAAGTTTAAACATGTAAGAATAAACATACAATTTTTTAAAAATAAATTTTTGGTTTTTTTGGTCCCTCCTTATACACAAGCTCCCCTTTGCCATCAGTGGTGACATCAGAGATCTTGACAAGTTCTATCAGTGTCTCCTTTATACACAGGGTCTAGCAGATGTAATTTAGGAGAGAAAACAGGACTTTGCTAAAACTTTGGGCTCACTTTTCCATCTGTGTGTTTTTTAAAAAATGGCATTTTCTTAAAACTGACCTGAAAACAGTAGTTTGTCTCCCGGCCCTCCTCACCTGGTTGTCAGAAACTCAATGAGTTTGTTGGCCTTCTCATTTGTTTCAGCAGCTGTGTCCACATCTTCTACCTCTTGGGTCATCTGTGGGAGGTTCCCGCTGCTGCCTCCCAGACTGATGCTGGAGGAGGTGGAACTGGAGCTCAGCCCTGAGTCTGGCACTGGTGATGACTGGTCCTCCCTCAGGAAGTCAAAACCACCTGGTTGAGAAGAGGTCAGTTGAAGTGTGCTGGTCAGGGCATGTACTGAGATCAGGGAGTGAGCATACAGAAGTGTGTAGGTATCTCAACTTCTTGGAGAAAACATTTGATTTTGGCTATGGTTATGATTAAAAGAGACCCATATTCTACCCTTGCTTATGGAATAGTTGCAATGCTACACAGATCAGAGTGGATTTGGCAATAGGAGTATAATGGCATTATGCACTGTCAAATAAGTTTCTTTTTTTTTTTTTTTTGCCTTTTTTTTTAAATTTTAGATTATTCAGTACAGTTTCAATCTTTTACTCCCATTCCGGCCCACCCAT
>CM052539.1:88471059-88503242 GCA_028533065.1 Trachops cirrhosus
AAGAAAAAAAGAAGAGGATCAAAACAGTGAACATTAAAATGGCAATAAATTCACAACTATCAATAATTGAATCCAAATAACAAATTAAGCAAACAAGCAGAACAGGAACAGAATCACAAATATGGTGATCATTTGGAGAGTTATCAGTTGGTAGGGAGAAAGGGGAAGTGGGGGGAAAGGTGCAGGGATTAAGAAGCACAAACTGGTAGGTACACGAAGGGTTAAAGGGATTTTGAGAATCCTCCCTGTTTATGCCTCCCTGTTTATGTGACCTTCATTAGAAAAGCAAAAGATAGTGCTGTCTCCCAGGCAGAACCAGCCCTTTTCCCCAGATTAGTACCTTTTGATCTTTAGCTGTTCCCTTGGGAGAACTGGCCCTTCCAGAGGGAATGGTTAGTTAGTAAAAATCACACAAGGTCCTTGGTGCGAGCCACTTTTGTCTAAAACATATTTAATTATAGCCCCCAAAGTGAGACTTTGGAATCCCACCCGAGAGGGTAGGACACTTTGCTCAGATCTGTTCTCAGATGAACACCAAATTCTCTGGGATTCCCCAGTGTTTGTGTTTGGGTGTTGGTGATTTCGCATCTGGTGAGGTATGCTCTTGATTCTTGCTCTCACTTAATAAAGTGCTTGACTATTCAAAAAAAAAAAAGAAAAAATAAAGGGGCCTCTATAGTGAGATGTTAATAAGTAAAAAGGTAGCATCTTTCTACCCCCAATAAAATTAAGGTGAACCATTTAGCCTAGACAACAAATGATAAAGAATGTCCTACTCCAGCTAGAAAGATCTTTAGAGAAATGTTTTTTTTAACCATGAGGTAGTTTTCCAAAGAAGGCACTAGCCAATATAAATGAAAAAAATCACAGGTTAATTACTAATGTTGTACTACCACTGACATATGGAGTATGAAAAACTTCATTCTGAGAAAGAAAGGGCTTTCTTAGGGAGCTATGAAGGACAAGGCCTACAACTCATGATCTATTATGTTTGGACTTTCGCTCTGAAGGAAAGCTCACATTGATGAGCCTCTACTTAAAGGCAGTGCGGCAACTTAGCAGTGCACATGTTAAAATGAGAAGGAACCTTCACAACTCCAGCTGCAGGCAGCCTGATGTCAGAGAGTCTCACACCTGCAGCCCCTGCCTCGTGCCGTGCCCAGCATGCAATCCAAGGACAGCCATCAGGCCTGCAGGGGATAGCAGGCTGAGGTATTTTCATGATTTAATCCATTGCATTCTCTCCAACATGAATTTGTATCTCATCCTTGTTACTCATTTCTTAAGTGAAAGGACTCCCCATTCCTTTTCACTAGAAAATGCTCAGCCTAAGCAGTTTTTTTCAACACCACGGAATCACCCTAAATTTTATTTTTTCATCTGAGTTCTGTTGATCTCTTTTGGTTATGTCTCTGCTCTTCACAATCAACTAGGAAACAGTGATCCAGGTTTTATTTATTTTTGAGTAGGTCCTGGGCATTGAAGGCACAGATGCGGGCAAAACTAATATTAACATCAAAGAACCTATGGAAAGGGGACTGAGATTTATTTGAGCAGAGAAAGGCAGTGTCCTTGGTTAACCAAGACATGACAAAGTAAAGGTAAAATAAGAATGATAATGTTTCATAAAATTCAGTTCAAGAAAACTACTCTGTCTCTAAGAAATTATTCAACACTCAGATTTGAAAACATCACATGGAAATGCCCACTGATTCCAGATGCTCTTTGCCCACTAGCAGGACAACTGGTAGATTTGTTTAGACCTAAGATGAGTGGGATTCAACCACCAGAACAACATCCCTCTAACCTTTCTCTTCTCTGGCTCTCAGGAAGAAGTCCTTATCTTCAGGGATACACAGAGCACAGGTAGCAAATCAAGAACAAGGAAGGATTTGTGTGTGTGTGCATATGAACTTTATGAGGCCTAAGTTTTTATTGGTGCCTCTGTACAGATTACTGCTCAAAGTTAAACTGGATATTAAGACAATTTGTACACAAACCTCTCATCAGACTCTTTCAAGATCTTGCTCTCCTCGGCATCTGGGAAACTGTCCTGGCCGGCAACTACAGTGTTGCTGCTGGAAGTGGTTCCTGTGGGTTAGAAGGAGGATACTTAGGGAAAAAATGCCTATGGAGGGGTCAAGCTCAAGTCTGAAGTATTCCAGGACAGGATTTCCTGTGAAATCTCATGTTTGAAGAACGCCTTCTATCTTCTGCACAATCTCAGAAATTCTAAACAAACTCCAAGCCCACACCACTGAAATGGGAGAATCCCAGGCACCTGTTATGGTCAAGCCTAATTCCCAAACTCTCCTATAAACTGAGGCTACAGCTTTCCTGAAACCCTTTGTTAGGCAATGAGTTTATTTGCAGTGGCATCCCTGCTGTTAGTTGCTTTAGCATTTCTGGGTCCAGGAGTTATTGTGCTGGATGTTAATGAAGCAAGTCCAAGCTCCTAGAGCTTCTGCCCCCTAGGCTACAGCTTGTCTGCAGGAATGCTGCTCTGGAAGCAGGCAGTGTGACAAACAGAGGGTGTGAGAGACTAGGGCAGGGGAGGCGTTTGAAGGCAGTCATGGTATCAGATAAACCAAAGAGAAGCTGGCTTCAGCAAATTTGAGGAGGATGTTACATATTTTATAAATGATGCTGAAAGGTCAATTTATTGAAAGTGATAGTACTGTTGGCGTTTTAGTCAATCCTGAGAGAATATTCACCAAGGGAATCCTGTAGACACAAGAAGGAAGGTACAGAACTAAGACTCCTAAGTGACTGTGCTGTCCTGCCTGGGACCAGCCTGAAGCACAAAGCTCTGGGCATGTGAGCACTTGGGCCGCTGATAGTCAGTCATCCTTATAAAATTACTTCACTAACCCAGCAATGCCCTTAAGAGTCTCAGCTATTCTTAAGCCATCTCTCTTTTTTAAAGTTACTTTTCAATTACATTTGGCATACAATGTTACGTTACTTTCAGGTACACAACATAATGACTAGACATTTATATGCCTTATGAAGTGACCACCCCATAAGTCTAGTATCCACTTGACACCACACATAGTTATTATTGACTGTATTCCCTATGCTGTATTCCCCATGACTATTTTAAAACTGTCAATTTGTACTTCTTAACCTTTTTACCTTTTCACCCGGCCCCCCTTCCCTTTGGCAACCATCAGTTTGTTCTGTTTTGTCTGTTCATCTATTTTGTTTTTAGAGTTCACATACTTACAAGTAAGATCATATGGTATCTGTTTCTGACTTATTTCACTCAGCATACTGCCTTCTAGGTCCATCTATACTGTTGCAATTTAAACCACCTCTTAAAGGAAAACATACACCATAATCAGAAGTAACAAGACACATGCATATCCTTTTAGTATTCTCCACAAAGGAGAGTTGGGGACTCAGACAGGCTGTGCACCCTGCCTACCGGAGGCTGCTGCGGCAGCCCTGCTACTGGCGGCAAAGCGGTAGAAGGGCGGGTTGTCACAGTGCTGGACCACGGGGTTCACTGGCTCTGTCTGCTGCAGCTCAAAGAGCAGCTCCTCCATGGTTTGGATGGTGTTGTTCCGGCACAGGTATATCACCACCTTCTTAATCTGAGAAGGAAACAGAACACAGGGCATTTCCCAGAGCCTCGTATAACAGTGCTGGGCAGTGGGCATCAGAAACCCAGCCCCACTCCCCTCCACGCAGTGCTATCACCCTGGTAGCTCAGCTTCCTGGTCCCCGTCAGTCCTGGCGTCAGGATGGAAACTTACCTTGTACATATGCATGGCTGATGGGAGTGTGTATGAACGGACTTCCCTTTCTAGTGGCTAAGTTTATGAAAAAGTTATTTTTGGGGCCCATGAGTTCTATAAAAAAATAAAGAACTTGCCATCTAAGGGCTGATCTGGAGAAAGGGTTTTATTTATGCAAACCATGGGGGGAAGTGTGAGCTATTTTTGTTTGAAAAGGAATCCAGTCCCTGCTATTCTCTTTTCCCCTAGAAACAAATGAATTTTAACTGTTTGGGTGATTTTACATTTTAAAAGTGATTCTGGAATAAAGGTCTGTGTTATTGGAGCCTTCAGAGTCAAACTCAAGGTGCCAGAAGCTGCAATGAGGCTGGTGTGGCTTACGACCCCAGGTGGGCCTACATCCTCTCAGGAAATAATGACACACAAATGTCAAGTAAGTTTGAGCTTAAAAGGCTGTCATTTTTGGTGATTATATCACTTTTGACTACAAACAGGAAATACTGGGCATCTCAGAAAGATTTCTTTCTGCTTGGTTCTCTCTTCTACCAATGAAATCTACAGAGAAAACCCCGAATATTCTGCATTTTATTCTGTTTCAAGAACATCAAAGTATAAACATGAAACATTTTTATTAGAAATAATATGTTTTACTTATTTCTCTTACATAATGGGTCTAATGTTTACAGAAGGCAACTTCCAGCAACTGCTAGAAAAACATTCACCCCTAAAGTCACAGACTTCTGTGTCCAAAGACTTGACAAGGGGGTGGCAGAGGTGTCACTAGGACATGCAACTTGTCTCTCAGAGGGCAGAAGGGGCCTTTTGTGCAACGTGTAAATGAGCTCACGGGAGATGAGTGAGACTGACAACATTACACATATCTATTTTACTTGGAGCAGAGGGCACATTCTGACTTGTGTTTGCAAATGGATCCATCAACAGGAGTAATGCCCATCAAGAGCCTGGGGGCAACTTACATAAGGCAGGAGAAGGGTGTCACTGCTGACTCCACACAGGCTGATCAGGAACTGCAGGGTGACCCTCAAGTTGTTACTCCACTTCTCATTGTTGGCTAGCGCATTCCAAGCGTTTTCCATTTCTGGTCCAGGAACTTCATCCCCATACTGCAACAAGCAAAAGGAACACTGGCCCAAGAGACACATGGGAAAATGCAAGGATGCAAAATGTTCAATTACCCCTCATTTTAAGGGTCATTGCCCTCTGAAAACAATAACAAGGGGAAAGAAACATGGCCACCCACCAGGAAGAACCCATGTTCAGCAATTTATAATGTACAAATTAGTAATGCACAATGCTTGCTCATGTTATTAAAAACGTTAGGCTTCTTATTTTTATTACAATTTAAAAATTGTGGTAAAATACATGTAACATAAAGTTTATCCATTAGTCACTTTTAAGTGTACAGTTGGATGGCATTAAGTACAGTCACATTGTTGGGCAACCATCACCATCACTCGTTCCCTATTCATGTGGTTTTTAATGACAAATGCAACTCTGCCTGGGTTTGCAGCCTGGGTTTGATGACCCCAGATTTTCCGGGACAATGGAGCTGTGTCACGGAGGCACGGTACCTTGGCGGTCATGTACATGAGGTTATTCAGGACCAGAGATGTAGCTTCTGGGGAGCCCCAGCCATTCCCTTTCAGCCCATGAGAAGTGGTCACTTCTCCTTCCTGGTCCTTGCTGTCATCCTCTGGGCTACTGGGGCTTGACCCTGGGAGAAGGAGTCTGCTGTCCACCAGCTCGATGTTGCGCAGCCAGGGCAGCAGGTAAGTGAGCATGATCTGACGCCCGTTTGGGTGCGTGGTAGGGAATCGCTGGCTGACCTCTAGAGAGAAGGGCGGTGATGGAGAGCCATGTGTTATGGCACCAAATTAAACTAAAACATTAACAGCACTGACAGGTAGAATGGGCCTTCAGTTTACAAAGCGTCTGTATACACAGCAGCTTCCCAAGGCCATGAAATCTTAGAACTGAGACTTGTTCTCTAGCCTCTCCCTTCACATCTGGTACCCTGGGGGAAAAATGAGAGAGCAGGGTGGGAAGATCACAGCTTGACAAGAGTGCAGTGAGGTGGAGGCCTCCTGAGTTCAAATCTACTGCTGAAAGAAGAGGCACATTGCAGTGGACAAAACAAGGGACTTGGGATCAAAAGGACATGTGATTACATACAGTTCCTCCACACAATAGCTGCATGAGACTCTGGGTTAGTTACTTAACTTCTCTGTTTCTCAGATTCCTCATCTGTCAAACGGGGCTACTAGGGTACCACACTGGTGCTATTGTGAGGATTAAAGATAGAATCATAATGTATAGAACATGTTCAGCATGGTACCTGTGATTTTCAGGCTCTAAATAAACAGTGGTTAGGACTATTAGAACAGAGGCTGTCTTTCCACTGCACCAATATCATTCAGAGCATCTTCAATGCACTATTAGCTGTTACAAAGTAGGATGTGAGTCTCCAGAAAGAACCAAGCCAGTGCACAGATTCCTGTTTATGGAGTCCACTTGAAAGCTGCCAACTGTGTGGTAGGTGTATGCTCAGTGCTGGGCTCTTTTTCATGACATAAATGAATCAAACAAAGGGCAAACTACGTGGCCAGCCCAGTCATTTCACCATGACTTTCTCTGATAGCACTTTTGCATGAGTTCACAGCCAGCAGCATTTTATTTTCATAACTGAAACAAGCCTTCTATAGAAAAAAAAGCACAGCTTTATGTATGTGCTGCAAGGTCTAACATAACCTCTGATTTCTATCATCTAGAAAAGAAACTCTTTCATCCTAAGGGAAATGAGAAGGCTGGTCTGAGGCACTTACTACCCAGCGTGGGAGGGAATCTCATTTAGGGAGCTCATGGTTGCTAAGCAACAGAACAACACAGTAGTCAGCAATTACACCAAGAAAACCCACTGGATCCCTGATACTGAGGTTTTAACTGATTTGGCCCTTTCCCTAAAATCACAATTACAACTTCCTACTTTGAAGAATAAGAGTATACGTATTTAATGCTGTGCCACAAGAATCAGACAGGGTTAAGTTGTTAGCTTTCATATGGGTCAAAATATCAAAATTTATTCAATACCTAATTTCTAAACTTTATGGGTGTGATGATTGCTGTTATGGACTTTTATGACACATGTTCAGATCCTTGTAAAATCATGTCAGTCATTCATTCCAACACATGGGCCCTTTCCTAGGAGCATAGTCCTGTGCTGGGTGGAGAAAGCAGACGGGAGCCTTGGCCCCAGCCCTGAGCAGGAGGCCCTGATGCATAACTCTGGGGTGACAAGTAATACACAGAGGCACAGAGTGTTTTGGGGGTTCCATGGAGAAAAAGGACTTCTGGTTACAAAGAGTCAGGGATTGTTATGGCAAAAGAATGGCTTAAACTCCATTGGAAAGGACTAGGACTTTGGAAGGAATAAACCTTTGAATCACAAGGACAATCGCTATTAAGAATACCTGTCATTTTTCAATTGTGGTATGAAAACCTATAGACTTTTTGTAGCAACAATCACCTTTCAACACATCACATAATTTGCTTGCTTATGATGTTTATTGCATCTTGTCTGTCAGACAGAAGATCTGAGAGGGTGGGGATGTCTGTCTGAGGTACCCTGGGTACCTCGATAAGGGCCTGGATTATAGAGGAGTTTTTGAAGAAAAAAGAGCAAAAGAATGCCCCAGACATGACCCCCACCCCTACTGCCTCACCTCTCCAGAAACAAGTTAAATAAAATGTGAGACGATGTCAGTGGACTGCCATATGCATTTTCCAGCTCCTTTAGGAAGGACCTGAATAACTTGTCTGGCTGCTCATGAGGAATTAAGTTATTTGAAATTACAGGCAATAAAAATCTCAGCATAGGGTTTTTAATAGTAAGAGCAGTAAAAACAAGACCTAGGGATCTATTATAAATGCTTTATTTTTTTACATTATTTTTCAAAAGTTATTCCTCATAAATCAAACTAGCCAAAAGGTCAATTCTTGAAGAAAATTGCCTGCAGCTCATCATCTGAGCTTCTTTTCTTGTTAAAATTGCCATAGCATTTATTCTTCCTCTCCCCAAATGTCAGACTCACCCCTCCACTAGCTTCTCCCTCTCAGCCAATAAACTTGCTCAAAGGAAATCTCACTCATCGTCTGACTCTGCACCTCCCTGTGGCCCCATCCTCCCTGTTTTCTTCTTTTTCAGCCAAACGGCTGAGATCTGGCTTCTGCTGCTCTGTCTCCATGGAAACTGCTGACAGTTACCAATGAATTGAGAAATCCAGATGGTAATTCTGATAATTTTAGAGCTTACCTTGTAGGTCTATATGTAGACACTCCATTTGTGGCTGTGGACTGCTTGCTCCCTCCTCCTGAATCCTTTTTTTCCCCAAGGTTTCCATTAGCCCACCTAGATGATGCATCCAGGTGTCCTCTCTGAACGTGCCTCTGTGACCTCTGTTCCCTTGCCTGTCCTTGGCCCAATGCTTGGAAGTTGGGTGTCAAGGTTCTTCCTCTTACTCTGGGCTCTCTCCATTCACAATCTCATTTGTTCTAAATCCTTCTATTTAGAACCCTTGGTTATAAATCCTTCTATTCTTCCATGAGTTGCTAGTGCCAACTTCCCCTTGACCCTAGTCTGTCTATACAGAGGCATACACTCAATATCCCAAGCTGAGCTCCCTGCCTAGCCCTAAACCTCCTCTTCTCCCCAATGGCTCTCAGCATGGGGCCATCTCCACTGGCCTCGAAGATTTGCACAGGCACTCTCCTCTGCACCCCACTGAGGAGCTCTTTACCCTGCTCTCTCCTCTCCACTTGCCCTGGGCTTAGTTCTGACCTTCCTAACTTCCTCCTTGGGTGACTGTCATCATTTCTCAACTGGTCTCCTGTCTCTAGACCTTAATGAGCCTTCCACACTGCAGCCCATCTTGTAAAATGCATTCTGATCTGTCCCTTACTTCTGTTGTTTGAATCTGATCAGTGGCTTTCAAAGCCCAAACACCTTGCTTGGATGCCCTCCCTGTTCACAGGGCTCTGAGGGGTTTCAAGGAAGACACGAAGATCACTGGTCTCCAAACTCCTTAGGGAGCAATAGGAGGCCTTCCAACATTTGACTCCTGCCTCTCTGTTTGTTCATGACTTTCCTCTGTTCCTGTATATATTATGTTAGCCAAATCAACCACTATATATTCTTTCAAATGCAACCTGCTATTTGACACCTCTCAACAAATGCATATGCTATTCCTTGGTCTGCAGTGCTTACTTACTTGCCAACTGTAACATCAACTACTTGTCTGCTTTGCAAATTTCTCCTCTTCTTTTCAACTGCAGCTCAGGCATCCCTTTCTCTGGGAAGACTTTTTTGATATTCCTGGCCCAGTAATTAATCAGTCCTTCATCTTCTAGCAGAATATGCTTTATTATTGCACATCCTGGAATGTATCCTAACCATGCAATTACACATCTTACTTTATTACTAAACCATGAACCTTTGATTGGAGAGACTGTTTTATTTACCACTGTATTCTGAGGACCTGGCATAGAGGTGGCACTCAACTTTGGTGGAAGTAAATAAAAATAAAATTTAGTTTTCCAAGAAGAGAATTAATTTATCAAAAAGGATTTTCTTGCCCTGGCTGGTATGGCTCATTGGATTGAGTGCCAGCTTCCAAATCAAAGGGTCACTGGTTCAATTCTCAGTCAGGGCACATGCCTGGGTTGTGGGCCAGATCCCCAGTTGGGGGCACTTGAGAGAGGGAACCACATATTGATGTTTCCCTCTCTTTCTTTCTCCCTCCCATATCTTCTCTCAAGGGATTTTCAAAAGAAAATCCTTTTTTAAAAAAGTTTTATTTATTTATTTTTAGAGAGAGGGGAAGGGAAGGAGGAAGAGGGAGAGAAACATCAATGTGTGGTTGCCTACTGGGGACCTGGCCTGCAACCTAGGCATGTGCCCTAGACTGGGAATCAAACTGGCAACACTTTGGTTTGCAGGCCCATGATCAATCCACTGAGCTATGCCAGCCAGGGCTAAAAAAGGATTTTCTTGAATCCCCCCACTGTCAAGCACAATGCAAGGGTGTGACTGACTCTGTCTCAGAGAGATGGAGAGTTTTTTCCATGTAGTATATTTTAAATAGATCTTAAGGAAGACTGGGAGTTGGGAGATGAGGAGAAGGGCTGTCTCCAGCAGAGCAGGGATTTACAAAAGGAACTGGTATGCTGATAAAAGTTTATGTAAGAAAGGAGCGGAGGGTTTTTGGGTAAAAGGCAGAAAGCAAGTTTGGAAGAGAAGGTGTCTTACAGATGAAATAGTTCCAATTTTATAGCATTGGCTTTGGGAAAAGACACCTCGATTTAATTCTGACTTGGATCCCTCCTCACTACACTGTCTTGAGCAAATTAGGGAACATCTCTAAGCCTTAGCTTCTTGCCTGTAAAATAGAAATAATGATCCTAATGGTAGTGCTGGGGACAACCCCATGACAGGACTGGGCTAATCACTTGATTTTTATTAGCTCATTTTAATCCTCACATCCTATGAGGTAGTTTTTATTGCAGATGAGGTGACGGAGTTTAGAGGCTCTGTGACTTGCCTGTGGTCCAACAGCTAGTGCATGGCAGGGCCAGTAATAAACCCAGGCTGCCTGACTCCGGAACCTCACTTCTAACCTCTACTGATGAGTCTAAGAGTCGATGAGAAGTGAAATGTATATAAAGTACCTGGCACATGTTAACCACTCAATAGATGGAAGCTTTTATCAGCAATTTTTAGGATAACTAGACAGAGATGTTGGACTTAGGAAATGCTGTATGTAATTGGTTTTGCATGGGAGGTGGATGCGGCAGGACTCACAAGGATCCAGACTAAGTCAGTGCAAATGTAGATGGGGAAGGAGATGAATTCAAGAAACCAAAGTAAGCCTCCCCTCAAGGTACTATGTGAGCTCAGGCAAGACATTAATTGACCAATGCAATTCTTTAAAAATGGATTTTCATAAAAATTAGTCACAAAGATTACTTGCAAAGATTTTTCCAAATATAAAACTCTCAACAATTCATATATGTACCAACATATAAGCTACAAAATCACTTTCACTGCCACCACCAGCAAACAATTTGTAGTAATTGTATGTATTAAAAGTTATACTATCCATAGTAATTTCTTTGGGAAATTTTATATAGATAATGTTTGTAGAAACTTGATTAATCTATGAGAAATGCATCTTCACAGTTCCATCTTTATTTATACCTACACTGTTTTAGATAAACAGATACTTTTACATTTAAAGATATTCTAAAGTTTCCTTTTGTATGTAACTAGACTTAGTCCAGTTGTGTGAGACCAAAATTACAATAATTTTGATCTACAAATTTAGCACCCATAACTGTGACTAAATTGACATCAGCATTTAAAGAGCAAGATTAATTAGAGCATAAAAGATCACATATGTCATGACTGACTGTTGTCTGGTACCTGAGAAGAGTGGGAGTGTGAGCTCGGGGTACATCCTGGCCAGCTGACATGACAGAAGGGCTAGTGACATGCTGTAGAGGGGTGGCAGCGGGCCATGGGTTCCACAGAGAACGCTGCCAGGTCTTTGTTCAGCTACTTTCTTTGAGTAAACAAAAAGCTTTGTTTCAAGGACCTATAAAGAGGTAGGAAAGTAAGAAAACAATACAATAAACATTGGCTATGTTAGGAACATTTCTATTAAATAAGGATTCAAAGTAAACTAGTAAATCTAATAGTGATTCAATATAGCAGTATTAAGTATAGTAGTATTCAATGGAGGACATCAGTCCTGTCTACAGTGATAGGCAGAAATAAATAAATGCATATCAAGAAACAGCGATCCAGGGGGCATCCCCATTTCCATTTTCTGTGCCCACGGGTGGACGTTTCTATGTCAGTGAGTGGTACGTGCCTGCATGAGCTGCATGGAGATCTCATAGGTCTCTCTGCTGGTGTCAGAGGCCTTAAACAGAACAAGGTTTAGCAATGTCACTGTGTCGAAGGGATAGTTCCTAAGAGGGGAAAAAAAAACCATAGTTTGTAAGACTGTCTGGCTAGTAATTGAGATAAATCAGTACCACTGGCCTCAGTCACACTTACTAGTGGCACCCCATGACTGTCTGGCATTGTTCTGCCTCACTCTTTTGCTGTTTATTAGCAGATACAGAGAAATAGCTCCATTTTTGTTTAAAATGAATACTGTGACACCAGGAGAAACAAATACAAAAATCTATTTAATACATATAGATTTTAATGAAAAAACAAATACAAGTAGAAAGGACTGTGCTTAGACAATATGTTTAAATTTCTCAATAGCTCACTGACTTAATATTTTCATTCAGTCTATCTACAGTTACTAAGTACCAACCATATACTATGAATACCTGTGAAGTACTTATGACTCTAAGGTAGTGAGGCCAGTCCCTTCACCTAAGGGCAGCTGCCAGTATTCTTAGGGAAATAGAACTATACAGTCTAGGTAAGATGGCAGCTATGATGGTGGGCTGTGAACTTCCAGTGAGGGACATCCAAATCAGAGGTGGGTCAGGAAAGGCTTTTCCAAGGGACAGACAAGTAAACTGAGCCTCAGGAGACATCAGCCAGGTCATGGAAGGGTAGTATGGGAGTGCTGTGGGCAGAGAGAACATTTTGAAAGATTACAAGAATGAAACAGCAAGATAAAAAGGAAAAAGAAAAGAATCTCTGAGTGAAAAAAATAAATGGAGGAATAGAAAGCGACAGGGCTAGGGAGTGGGTGCATGGGGATTATGACCAGCCTATGGACTTCATCCTGAAAGGCATAATAGAGATCCTACAGGATTTGCAGTGGGGATGAGGCAAGGACCTTAGGTTTTGAACACCCACTCTCACTGCGGATAGAGAGTGGGAGTCAATATTGGAAGCTCTGATAATAATCCAGATGGGAATTCATGAAGGCTTGAATATGGGCAGAGATAGTAGAAACAGAAAAGGGGATAAAATTGAAAAACACTAAGGAGAAAAAAGGTGGCAGGATTTGGTAACTGCTTGTATGTGTGGGATTGGAGCTAGGGGAAAGAGGGACACAGACAATAGAGTATGTGGCAATTAGTGGCATAATCAAGTGGTATATGGAGACCAAACCTGTTTTTTTCTTGCAGTGTGATACTATTTGAAGATGACATCTTTTTTACTGTATGCATTTTCTTAGTCTATAGTGGAAACAAGGTCACAGATGGAGAACTCCTGGTGACATAAATTATTAGTGCATTGTCTGTATCAGGAGACTGATACTTATTTGGAGGCAACCTTCAGAAAGCAAAGGTAGCTTGGAGCTGGAAAACATGTTGTTTATCCCGTGGGGTCCTTTATTGATTGTATATAATCACACTGTCTAAGAAGTTCTGTTTTGGAGCTTTCATACTTATAGAAAGGCACAACCCTACTTTGTCTACAGGCCATGTTACAGTAAGTTACAGTGGGAACTGCTTAGATACATGAAAAAGGATTTGTACTTTTATATACAATATTACTCCAATTTAATATGTTTACGGTACTAGTAATACATGAACACATTTTTCTTTTGAAAGAAACACATGAGGCGGGAGGACCCACACTGCAGACAACTCACTCGCATATCTGCCATGTCAGTGCTGGCTGTTGGCAGGTGTGTAGAATGAAACGTGGGTGTGCCCATTGCCTTCTCTCCCCCAGGTGTTGTTTCTGATCCTACATGCAGCCACTGCCAACATTTCGGTGTGTGTCCCAGCCCTTTTCTAAGTCTCTATATAAAGATGTGTATATAAGTACCCCATCCTCAACACATAGGATTTTAAACACAAATGTGATTGTACTACCTACATGTAATGTTTAGAGATGAGGTTTCACACCAAACACTAAAGCCCACCTCATACTCCTTAATAGCTGTGCAATAGTCCACAGTGTGGACAGACTATAAGTAACTACTCTTGTAGTGGATGCAGTGGTGCGCCACCTACATTCCCCTCAGGGCCAGGCATTCAATCCTTCCACTGAAGTGTTGGAGTCTGATACTGCTGGCCGAACCCCTCTCTGGGAATTACCTTCAACCAGAAAGATGTACCCAAGCCAAGTCATGCCTACTCCTCAGCAGGAGCCCCTGCAGGACTGGTTGAAGTTTTCATTCCTCTGCCCAGTTCTACTTCCTTCACTTCCCCACTGATGTTGACCCAGTGGGCATTCACTAATGAATTTCCTGCACTCAAATCTTCATCTCAGAGGCTGTTTCCTGGGGAATGTGACCTCTGCTAGTTTCATTTTTCACTATTATAATAATGAAAATGTGCAAGTATTTCTTCAGAACAGATGCCTATACAATATTATGTAGGGTCGAAGGGCATATTTAAAATTTTGGGAGATACTGCACTATTGCTTTCCAAAATGGCTTTACTAATTTGCACTACATAATTATTGCTTTTCCAGACCTTTCAGTTCTGAATGAACAAAAAAAGCATGAGGATGCTGTGTGAGATAGAGAACTGGGGAAAGCCTCTAAATAATGGTGGTAAAGAGGATGATGAAGGTTGGGTGACATTTATGTTATGATGTGCTTACTTTGTGCCAGTTACTGCCTTTACCTAGATGTGTGGCTTCATTGTAATAAGAAGCCAGAGAGGTTTGGAGAAGCTAAGTACCTGCCCAATGCCATGTAGAAGTAATGGATTTTAGACTCCCTTCTGGATAGGCTAACCCCAAAGCACTCATGCTTTTATCCAGTCTTCCCAGCAGCCCACAGCTGAACATGTCACAGCCTATTCTACTATATAATATCTGGAAACAGACCTTTCTGATTATGAAGGTAGAAAGAACATGTCCTTTTGAGACTCATCATGGCAGAGGTGACTTACATCTGTGTCTGACATTAAGATTTAATTCACACACATTTATACTCAGAAGAACACTGGAAAACACTGCTGGGGATTTAAGGGCAAAAAAAAAAAAAGAAAAAAAGAAAAAGGATGGATAAAGCCTCTCATGTGGGGCTGGACACTTGACCATGTAATAAAGGCATTCCTTAGTAGAATGAGCTATGGAATTTATGTGAAACAACACAGATGCAAAAAATGAAAGAAACCCAGAGAAGAAAAAGTGAGAAAGATCTCAAATGAGGAAGAGTGTGTAATAAACCATCTGAACTTAGATGTGCAAAATAGAAATGAAATCTTATACCTTCCAGCATTTAATTATTCACCATAGACCCTCTGGAAGGGACAAAGATGAATAAAGGCAGCTGTGAACATACAGAATAGAAATCAAATGGTGAAATAAATGTGAAAGGTAGGTATGATTCAGAAAGTACATAAGAAATAAAACTTTTTTTTTCAATCTAGAAAAGAGGCAATTTTTGAAGAATTTGGGAAATGCCCACTAACTCTGGTTCTTCAGAACTAAATGACAAAGTTCAGGACAATGTTGAGGCATTCTGAGGAGACACAGATTCTAATAGTTGATGTAGGGGACTACTCTACAGCTTTTTGCTTCCAACAGCTAGTGAAGAATAGTATTTACAGGGTTCTTACTCAGTGCCAGTTCTCAGATCAAGTAATTTATCTTATTTACTCCTTTCCTTAACCCCTTTTCACACCCATTTTATAGATGAGTAACTTGTTTAAGAGTACACACACAGGTTAAACTCAAACTCAAGGTAGTAAGTTTCCATCTTTCCATATACATGCTGGCCATTTGTATGTCTTGGGAGAGTGTCTGCTCAGGTCCTCTACCCATTTTTTAATTGGTTTGTTTTGTGGTTGTTGAGTTGTATGAGTTCTTTATATATTTTGGATATTTAACCCTTTGTTGGAGGCACTGTTTGCAAATATCTTCTCCCATTCAGCTGGTTGACTTTTTATTTTATTGAGTTTCTTTTGATGTGCAAAAGCATTTTAGTCTAATATAGTCCCATTTATTTATTTTGCTTTACTTCCCTTGCCACTGAGGTCAGATTCATAATATCCGCTCTAAGACCAAGGTCCATAAGTTTACTATCTATGTTTTCTTCTATGTCATTTATTGTTTTACATCTTATATTTAGGTCTTTGATCTGTTTGAGTTCATTTTTATATATGGTGACAAACAACTTCACTAGCTATTATGGAAATACAAATAAAAAACAGAAGATAACACCTCACATGTGTTAGAATGGCTGTTATCAACATGACCAGTAATAACAAGTGTTGGAGCGGTTGTGGAGAAAAAGGAGCCCTCATTCACTGCTGATGGGAATGTAAACTGGTACAGCTGCTATGGAAAACAGTATGGAGGTTCCTCAAAAAACTAAAAATACAGTTACCATATGATCCAGCAACACTGCTTCTGGGTATCTACCCCCCAAAATTGAAAATATTAATTTGCAAAGATAAATGTGCCCCCATGTTAACTGTAACATTATTCATGGTGGCCAAGACATGGCAAGTGTCCTTCGATGGAAAGGATATAAAACTGGAAGCTACAAATGAGCAAGCACAACAAACAAACAAAAACTCACAGATGACAGTACGGTGGTTACCAGAGGGAAGGGGGTGGGAGATAGAAAGGATAAAGGGGGTCAAATGTATGGTGGTGAAAGGAGATTTGACTTTGTGTGGAAAACCCACAACACGATACACAGATGATGTATTACAGAATTGTACACTTGAAACCTGTATGATTTTACTAACCAATGTCATCCCAATAAATTTAATTAAGAAAAGACAGTATGTTTACAGAGACCAAATCCCCATATTCCATGCTCTCTTGCAACCTTGTAGCTTGCTGACTGGACTGAATGAGGCTAAACATCACCAGGTAGGTGGTGCTATTGCAATTCATGAGTCATATGCTTCACATATCTTCCTTGGAAACAAAACAATGCTATTCCCTTAAGAAATGTGGGGCATTCACTTTTAGGAATTTAAGCTTGCTGGGCCTCATTTAAATTAGGAAAGATTTACAGAGAGTTAACTTAAGGCAAAACAAACATACAAACAACAATGACAGCAAAAATAAACCCAACACACTTCTTTAAAAGTTAAAACTTTGAACTTATAAATAATTCTAAAACATCTATTAAACATTTTTAGTAGTATTTTGGATGGTAAGAGTAAAATCAATGGTGCTCTTAAGTATTTAATTAAATGTTAAGAGAATTCTTTTGAGATAAGCCAGTGACTGGAAATGGCCTGTACTTCTTCACATAGAGCACACTATTTTCCTTGATTAATAACCTTGGAAAGCCATTTAATCTCTTTCTAAATTTCCTTATCTGTTCTATATCAATATAATTTGGAGTTGAGGGAAAAGTTAATAAGACAATGTACATAAGCCAAATAGTTACTTGAATCAATGCGGTCTAAAAGAGGAGCTATTTTCGTTTGAGCTAAATTATAGCTTTAGCTATATTATAGCTTTATTAAATGCAAGATACATTTAATAGCTTTTAATCAAATGTAAAACATTTGATGAAAATTCTTCAAAATTAATATTACCAGTTCTACCATCACTTTCTATTTTTATCCTCACTTCCCCTGGTCCTATTCATGTTCCACTCCGACTCCCAAATCTCTCAATATCACCACAGTTATATGATAGTCATAGTTACAGTTACAGTTAAAGGTCTGATTGGGGACAAGCAAGTTCACAACACACACACACACACACAGACACACACACACAACCCATTACAAAAATGAAAGAAATCAAGAACAAGAATGCAGAGACTCATTTTTTCCATTATCACTGCTGATGAATACAGGGATTGATACATTAACTATGCAAAAATGTCTAATTCCTTCTTCTAAAACCAAAGGTAGAAATTTTTAAGCTATAAGAACACTAAAAATGTTCATTCTTTTAAATATTTTCAGGTCAATTATAAGTGGTTCCTTAATAAATGAATCCACTTATAAATTGTCATATTCCTATCATATAAATCCAGCTTATGATCACTTCTGTTTGAAAAGGGGATAGTAATAATTTACTTCAGAAGAAGGATTCTTTGCTTTGGAAAATAACTTGTCATAGGAGTGACTGTACAGATGACTTGCTTGAGAAATTTAAAATATGATCCAGTTTATGTATGACTTTTCAGAAACCTATTCTTTTATAAGAGAAGGTATTTAGGTATTTGTCAGAAACAAACATGCAGGGAACAAAAAAAGCAGAAGCTAAAACACTGGAATTGCTTTGGAAAACAGAATTGAAAACATAAGTGCAAAGGTTGTTCGAACAAATCAGAGCCTTGTCTAGACTACACAGGCTGAGACTTTATGGGAAAAGAGAGCAGCTTTTGGCCACAGCTGAAATTTCAAATGGTGAACATGCCGTGAGGCAAGAAATGACTGTGGTGTTGGCCACCGTCTTGGCAGACGGGTCACAGCCATGGCACTGCCTGGCCCTCCAGCCTTCCTTCTGAATAGATGAGTGTCATGAATATAAATTGATACACAAATATTTGCTTAGGAAATCTATTGTAAAAATAGATTAGGGCCTATGTCCTAATATTTTTGTGACTAAAGATATTACTGAAATTGAGATTATGTCACTAAATTCTCAAAGCATTTATTTGTGTTCCCTAAGGAAAAATACCTAGAGTTATTCATAGGAATGCCATGTAACACTTTATGAGATGGCATGCAGTGAAATAAATTTGGCTATGAAAGTTCAAAGCAAGTTCACTGGGAGAAGGGCAGCAAAGAAAGGAAAATTTTACTATTCTTATTTTTGTAAAAGGAATCTTGGTCTGAGTTATACATTCTAAATATGTTTTTTAGAATCAAAGAATCATGTGAAATTTATTCTAAGTATGTAGAAATATCTGAAAATAAAAAATATTTTGGAGAAAGAGAGTTTTGCAAGACATGTTATTTTGGTAATATCCCATAGGTCTAAATAACCTTTCATAATGTCAACATTAAGAAATAAAATGATAGAAAAATCAGTTTATAGTCATCTGTTATAACTCTTATGGAGATTAAAGTACATAGAAATTCTGCAGCTAAGATTATGAAAAATAGAAGCTTTAGGCATGAAATATTATCAATTATCTTCAAAAAAGAAAGATAAACATTTTATATAGTATAGTTACTTTACATTTATTAAAAGTAGATGTCTTCTAAAATTCTGTTCCTGTTAATTTAGAACAGAATAGGTTAGAATTTAAAACTAATTCACTTTTATCCCCTTCTTCTGGCAGTTCAAGCAGTCATTTTAAATGCAACATTTAATTAAAAAGGAAAATCAATAGTCTGTATGAGTCTTTCAAAAATAAATTTCAGCTGCCTTCTTTCAAGTTCTAAAATGTAAGTGCTTTTCTTGGGAAAATCTTATGCGATTTGAAATCTTCAAGGGTATCTTCATTAACCTTTGTTTCATAGTTAAAAAATTCTATCAGGTACAGTGCTGAATGGTTTTGCTGAATGACTACTTTTATAACAAGGGCAGTGGTATCAACAGTGTGATCTGTGGAACCTGGGATGCCATATTTCTTTCCTTTCTTCCACTCTGAAGTTTTTGACAAGGTGGAGTAAACCTTTTCAGACTGCTTTGTGGTTTCAGTTTGCTCTCAAGGTGGCTGAAGGGCTTACTGTTCACATCTGTCACAAGCATTTCTAGAAACTCCTTTAACATATCTTCTTGGTCATTTTCAAATTCAGCTCTAATGTTTCACTATGAATTTCCATGCGAATAAAGGGAGGGTGCTATAACAATAAACCACTCTCCTGTTGAGTATGAAAAATCAATGTAGCTGCACACTTATTGGGAGGGGTCTATCTGCTGGGGAAATATAGGCCATTTTGGATTCCCATAGAATTTACTAAGCACAGATAATTGCAGAAATGGTAGGCTCTCAGTTATTCACATCATGAAGAACAACTCTAATTGTATTTGCCACTGACCAGCAGCCCCCACTTACAAGATTCCATACCTGCTTCCACATACAGTCGCTATGGCTTTGAAGCAGCCTGATGCAAGTTGGTAGGAACCTGTGTAGCATCGGTCAATTGCCCAATTGAAAAGATTTATTTGGTCAGGATTAAGTTCCAAGAGCAAGACGACAACTTCGCGGCCAAGTTGATGGACCTGAATACATGGAGGAAAGCAATTACTCATGTTTAATGAAAGGCTATTCCAGGAAAAGACACCATGTTGAGCCTAGACAATATTGAACAGAGTAAAATAGAAGTGGAGACAGAGCATTCATCTTGATTAATTTTTGTTCCACACTTTCCTCTTTAAGAGGCAGCAACTGAAACCGAATATTGGAATGCATGAGCTGAACAGGACCCTGTGTAAACCTGTCACAGAGGATCCACTCACTCTGGGTCATTAACTCTGGAAAGACAGTGAAGACTCTGGCTATGTTTCTTCTTTGTATTTAAAGGGTTTTTGAAAAATACATGTATTCGGCAAAAAATTTAAACATACAGGACAGCCTTTATGTATGCAGTCTTTTAAGAAAAAAAATCAGAGGGAATGTGTCTAGGAGGCTTGATTACTATATTTTTTTACTGTGTAAAGCTTAGCTGGTGATCTTTTACAAAGAAATACAGTTATCAAGAATCTCTCCTTAATCACAGACTTTCATATAAAAATATCGCCACAGGAAAGAAAATAGGATATTTAATTGATTGCTGAAGCTACTGTCATATTTGTCGAAGACTGGTACATGGAGGCTATATTCCCCTCAGAAAACATTTCCTTGCCTCCATCGGAAGTTGTCCAGTGCCTTGCCAGTTACAACCACATGGAGGAGGGAAGTTTCTGGCTTTTTTTTCCTACAGGGTATGGGCCCAGTTGGGAGCGAATTCTAACTGAATGGTCAAATATCATCAACCTAGTTCCTCAAGGGGTTAAGGTCAAAACTGGTAATATTGCTGCAAAAAATTTAAAAATAATATTTCATTAAAAAGTTAGACTAGATTGTTTTTATGTTTTCAGGTCTAGCATTTAAGTCATTGACCCATTTTGAATTTATTTCCATGTGTGGCATAAGAAGGTGGTCTAGTTTCACTTTTCTGCACATATTTCTCCAATTTTCCCATCATTTACTGAACAAACTATCTTTAGTCCATTGTATGTGCTTGCTTCTTCTGTCAAATATTAATTGACTATAAAGGTGTGGGTTCATTTCTGGGCTCTCTATTCTTTCCCATTGATCTCCATGTCTGATTTTGTGCCAGTACCATTCTGTTTTGATTACTATGGCCTTATGGTACAGTTTGATATTAGGTAGTGTGATTCCTCCAACTTTGTTCTTCTTTCTCAGGATCGCTGTTGCTATGCAGGGACTTTTGTGGTTCCATATAAATTTTTGAAATATTTGTTCTAGTTCTGTGAAATACATTATTGGAATCTTGATAAGAATTGCATTAAATCTACAGATTGCTTTGGGTAATATGGGCATTTTAATGATGCTAACTCTTCCTGTCCATGAACATGTTATGTGCTTCCACTTATTTGTATCTTCTTCAATTTCTTTCTTCAGTGTCTTATAATTTTCCAAGTACAGGTCTTTTACATCCTTGGTTAAGTTTATTCCTAGGTACTTTATTGCTTTTGAAGTGATTGTAAATGGGATTGTTTTCTTAATTTCCCTTTCTGTTAGTTTATTTACTGGTATATAAAAATGCAACTGATTTCTGGATATTAATTTTGTATCCTTCTATTTTGCTGAATACATTCACCAGTTCTAGTAGTCTCTTGGTGGAATCTTTGGGGTTCTCTATGTACAGCATCATGTCATCTGCAAATAAAGACAGTTTTACTTCTTTCTTTCCAATTTGGATGCTTTTTGTTTCTTCTTCTTGTCTCATTGTTTTGGCTAGGACTTCCAGTACTATGTTGAATAAGAGAGGTGAAAGCTGACATCCCTGTTTTGTTTCCAATTTTAAGGGGAACGCTGGTAGTTTTTTGCCTGTTGAGTATGATGCTGGCAGTGGGTTTGTCATATATGGCCTTTATTATGTTTAGGTACATTCTCTCTATTCCCACTTTGTTGAATGTCTTTATCATAAATGGGTGCTGGATTTTATCAAATGCTTTTTCTGCATCTATTGATATGATCGTGTCATTTTTATTGTTCATTTTATGTGGTGAATCATATTTATTGATTTGTGAATGTTGTACCAACCTTGCATTTGTAGAAACATAGGTAGCAAAATCTCAGACATTGCTTGTAGCAATATTTTATCAGGTATATCTCCCCCAGGAAAGGGAAACAAAAGAAAAGATAAACAAATGGGACTACATCAAACTATAAAGATTTTGCATAGCAAAGGAAATCAACAAAATAAAAAGACAACCCACAGAATGGGAGAACATATTCACTGATATATATGATAAGGGACTAATACCCAAAATTTATAAAGAACTTACAAAACTCAACACCTCCCCCCTCCAAAAAAACCCCAACCAAACAAAGAAGTGGCTGTTTGGAGAACATACAGGTGGCCAATAGACATATGAAAAGATGCTCAAGGTCACTAATCATCAGAGAGATGGAAATTAAAACCACAATAAGATATCACCTCACATCTGTCAGAAGGGCTATCATTAATACATTAATAAACAGCAAGTGCTGGAGAGGATGTGGAGAATGGGGAACCCTTTTGCACTGTTGGTGGGGAATGCAGACTGGTGCAATCTTTGTGGAAAGCAGTATGGAGGTACCTCAAAAAATTAAAAATGGATCTGCCTTTTGACCCAGCAATCCCATTTCTAGGAATATATCTGAAGGAACCCAGATCACTAATCCAAAAGAACATAAGCACCCCTATGTCCACTGTAATGTAATTTACAATCACCAAGATATGGAAGCAACCCAAGTGTCCATTAGTATGGGAGTATATAAAACAATGATGGGATATTTACAGAATGGAATACTACTTGGTCGTAAATAAGAAGAATATTTTATCCTCTGTGACAGAATGGATGTACCTGGAGAACATTATGCTAAGTGAAATAAGCCAGTCAGAGAAAGACAAGTACCATATGATTTCACTCATATGTGGAATCTAATGAACAAACTGAACGAACAAGGAAAATGGGGACAGATATAGAGATGGAAAGCAGGAGGACAGCTAAGGGGGTGGGGATTTCAGGTCTTCCCACCCCTGAGGGTGTGGAGGGATTGAGCAAAAAGGAAAAAGGACTCATGGAAATGGGCAATATTGTGGTGTTTGCTGGGGGTAAGGGAATATAAGACGACTAAATGGTAATGGGAAAAAATACAATAAAGATTAAATTAAAAAGTTAGACTTGAAAGAAAATCATTATTTTGTCTGTGCCTTGGAAGCTTGATATTGACATAAAATACATAGATAATATATGATTCACAAGTAAATGATGAGGTACCTTAACTAAACATGACCATTTGAACACCATTAAGTAAAAAACCATGGATTACTAGCACCAGTAAAGCCTGCCTGTGTATTTTCTTACTCACTGGCTCTCTCCACTCCTCAAAAGCAACCATATCCTGACTTCCACCACCATAGTTTAGTTTGGGTTATTTTTGAAATCTCTATATAAGTGAATTATATAGTATACAACTTTGTGCACTGCTTTTTATCACTCAACTTCTGTTTGACCTACATTCGTTTATTCCCATTGATGCATAGTACCTTAATTCACAGTTACTCTTTAATTTAGAGACTGCTGGGTTGTGGGTATACTGTGTTCACCTCCAGTAGATAACACCAACCACTTTTCCAAAATGGTTATTCCAGTTTGCACTCTCTATAGCATTGTATGAGAGTTCCCAATTGCTCCATTTCCTCATTGACATTTGGTAACTGTCAATGTTTTTTTTGTTGTTCTGATTGGTGAATTTTAACCTTTATATTTTCTTCTTATTATTTTTAATTTTATTTTTCAATTAGAGTTTACATTCAATATTATTTTGTATTCATTTCAGATATACAGAAAATAGTGGTTAGACAATTATATAATTTACAAAGTAATCCCCCCAATATTTCAAGTGCCCACCTGACACCGTAGTTATTGTAGTATTATTGATTATTTTTCATATGCTATACTTTATATCCTATAATTATTTCATAACTATCCATTTGTGCTTTTTAATACTTTCACCTTTTTTCACTTAGCCCCCCAACCTCCCTCATCAGTCTATTTCCGGCATCTATAAGTTTGTTTCTATTTAGTTTGTTTATTTTGTTCTTTAGGTTCCATATATAAGTAAAATCATATGATATTTCTTTTTCTGCCTGACATTTCACTTAGCACAATGACCTCTGGGTCCATCCATGTTGTCACAAATTGTAAGAGTTCATTTTTTATGGCTGAGTAATAGTTCATTGTATGTATGACCACAGTTATTTTTTATGCTCATGTCTACTGATGGACACTTGGATTGCTTCCAAATCTTGGCTATTGCAAATAATGCAGTAATGAACATAGAGATGCATATATACTTTTTTGTTATTGATTTTTAGACAGAAAAGGAGGAGAGAGAGAAATTGATTTGTTGTTCCATTTACTTGCACATTTATAGGTTGATTCTTGTATATGCCTTGACTGCGGACTGAACCCAGAACCTTGGCAGGTCGGGATGAATCTCTAACCAATGAAACTACTCAGCCAGGGCAAGTACTGCCAATCTTTTAAACTTTAGCCATTCTGCTGGGTAGCATCTCCTGTGGCTTTAGTTTTCATCTCTGTGATTACTGATGAGTGGAGAATCTTTTCTTATGTTTACTGGCCTCTTATGTAACCTCTTCTGTACATAGCTTGTTTAAGTTTTTGCTCATTTTTCTAGGTTCCTTTATTTTATTTATTTGTAGGGGTCCTTTATATATATTTAGATAAAAATACTAATTTTTATGTGAAAACATCTTTTATGCTATGGCCAGTCTGTTCACACTCTTTAATGGTGCCTTTTGCTAAGTGGAATTTATTAAATAGTCTTTCTTAATGATTAGTATTTTTTGCATCCTGTTTTAAAAATCTTTCCCTAAAACCAGGGATTAAGATATCTTCCTGTCTTACTTTCTAAAAGCTTTAGTTTTTTTGCCTTTCACATTTAGATCTGCATTTTTCTTTTTTATTCCTGATATCTTATTTCTTCTTTCCTAATGCATAGGCAAGAATCTATAGTATAATGTTGACAGAAGTGGTGACAGGGGATTTACGTGGTCATTTTAATCTCAGGGAACACTTTCAATATTCACTATTAAGTATGATGTTTGCTACAGGTTCTTTTTAAAGATACCTTATATCAAACTATAAAGTTAATTTTTATTCTTGGTTTTGTTAAGAGTTTCTCTCATGAATGAATGTAGAATTTTAATAAATGCTGTTTCTGCATCTATTGTGATGATCATTTGACATTTCCTTCTTGAGACTCTGTTAATATAATTAACATACTATAAATTGATGGACATTAAACCAATCTTGTAGGTCTTGAATAATTCCAATTGGACATGATGCATCAACATTTTTATATATCACTGAATTCAGTTTTCTAATATTTTGTTTAAATTTTTTCTCCAGGCTCATGAATGAAATTGCCTTTTAATTTTATTTCCAATTAAATCCTTTTCAGGTTTTAGTATCAAGGTTATGCTAGTCTCCTAAAAAACGTTGAGATATATTTCCTCTTGAGCTATTATTTCTTTAAGGATTTATATTAAGTTAATGCAATTAGTTTCTTAAATGTTGACTTCATCAATAAAGCCATCTGGTCCTAAAGGTTTGTTTGTGGGAAAACTTTCAATTACAGTTTAAATTTCTTTATTACTTATCTGAATATTCAGATTTTCTTTTCTTCTGGTGCTATGTTTTTCTAGGAATTTGTCTTATTTATTCATTTTTAAAGATTTTATTTATTATTTTTAGAAAGAGGGGAAGAAAGGGAGACAGAGAAGGAGAAAAACGTCAATGTGAGACAGAAACATCAATCAGTTACCTCCCATACACGCCCTGACTGGAAATCAAACCTTTCACTTTGTGGGGCGACGCCCATCCAAGTAAGTTTCACTGGTGAGGGCATAATTTGTCCATTTTATATAATTTTTCAAGTTAACTGGCACAAAGATATTCATATGTTTTCTTTTATTTTAAATATTTGCAGCATCTGTAGTGATGCCCCATTTCCTTTATGATGTTGGTGACATGTGCCTTCTCTCTTTCTTTCTTGATCAAGACTTGTCATGGATTTATCAATTTTATTAGTCCTTTCACAAATTCAACTTTTGGTTTAAATATTCATTTTAATTAATTTTTTCTTTCATTAATTTCTGCTCTTATCTCTTTACTTCCTTCATTGTACTTTTTTGCATTTGCTGTTACGGCTTTTCTAACTCCTTGAAATGGATACTTGGGTAATTGGTTATCAGCCTTTTCTCCTTTTAATATTTGCACTTAAGACTATATGTTTCAGTTTAAGCAAGACTTCATTTACAAGCCACAAGTTTAGCATGTAGTGCTTTCATTATTCTTCAGTTATAAATATTTTTTCAGTTTCTCTTCTTTATTCTTTGACTCACTGGTTATCCAGAACAGTGTGTCTTAATTATCTTTTTATTGTTGATTGTTAGCTTAATTCCACTGTGATTAGAGAACAGTCTGTGTCACTTCAATCATATGAACTTTTCTGGATACTTGTTTTATAGCCCAATTTATTGTCAACCTTGGTTACTGTAATTTTTATCCTAATGCATCACAGTGAATTGTGAACAACACTTAAACCAACAGCATTTTGTGGCTGGTGTGGGAAGAGACTCTGTTGTAAACAATGCTTAGACACCTAAGTAACCTGAGATAGAACACCCTAGACATTAAACAACAACTGTATCTTTAGATAGAAGATTTACTTACTCGTAAATCTTGACAAGCCAGAATGTTGTCAAGCCACTTATACAGGTAGCCATCTGGGGAAAGGCCCACGTTGTCAAACACGGGGCCGCAGCACAACACTGCTGACATTGCCTGATAACAAAACATGAAACACTTGGGAATGGACCCTGGAATGGTCTCATGGCATGCAACTGACTTTATGAAACATAATGACCAGACTTATAGATGGTAAGGGTCTTTTAAAGCAGTTATTACCACAAGATTTTAAAGAGTTTCTTAGTAAATTCAATAAAAAACACCAGATTCCAAATTTTGGCTTTTTAGAAGAGTTAACCCTATAAATTTAACTTCATAAACATGTAATTTTATGATTATAACAAATCTTTATGACTATGTCATGGTATTTAAAATGAACTTATCATCAGTGATGTCAAGTGAATTAATTCTGCTTAGAAAATAGAGCTTTTCAAATTTTGCTTTGATGACCAATATTTGATTATGTACTGAACTCACAAACTTGACAAATGTTTGACTAATGTACTAAATTGACAAACTATGAAAAACATGGAAATAATTGTAATTCTTAATCCAAGATAAAGAAAATGAAAAATATAAACTTTAGTTCCTATGAGGGGGGAGGAAGCAGTGGAAGGTGAGGTGAGATCTTGATTAACTCTGCAATTAGCACTTCCAGATGACTATCAACGCCATGGTGTGAATTAGCTCCACTGAGTCAACCTGAAAGTCAGCAACTTGTAGTGTATTTGGCCCAGCTGACATACAGTTAATTTTCTAAAGGAAATTAGACTGTAAGGAATCATCCTTCTGAAGTTTTTGAACAATCCTAGTAGTGTGAAAATTTCTTTCTGGAAGTCTTTTAAGATAAGAGACGAAAAAATGAAATAGATTTTGAACTTGAGAATATACTATGTGGTCGGTCTGGAAAAAGTCTAGCCATTGTTAGTATAATGAGAATGGTTTGTGTGACATCAGTGTAACCTGGCAGCCAAGGAGAGTGGACTGGAATGGGCATATGTGAACAATGATGACTTCACTGTACTAATCAGTGGGGGTGGTAGATGCCATTGAGTGAACATGAGGACTGTGTGGCTCTTGCATTTAAAATGACCAAGCAAGTAGAGCAACAAGTCTGCATCAAATTTTGCGTTAAGCTTTAACATTCTTCTGCAGAAACTATTTCGATGATTCAGAAGGCTGCAGCGATGGGCAACTGCTGATTGGCCACTTCATCATGACAACATGCTCACTCATGTACCACATCTCGTGCAGAGTTTATTGGTGAAACAAGAAATCACCCAGGTGACTCAGCCCCCCTACAGCCCGGATTTGGCACCCTGCAACTGCTGGCTTTTCCTGAAACTAAAATCACCTTTGAAAGCAAGAGATTTCAGACCATTGATGAGATTCAGGGAACAATGGGGTGGCTGATGGCGATTGGCAGAACTGTGTGAAGTCCCAAAGTGCCTACTTTGAAGGGGACTAAGGCATCATTGTCCTACGTACAATGTTTCTTGTATCTTGTATCTTCTTCAATAAATGTCTCTATTTTTCATATTACATGGCTGGATTCTTTCTAAACAGACCTCATATATATAAAACCTTATTATAACCTATGGTTTTTTTTAGATTGGAAGTTTATTGGCAAGGCAGCTACTTGAAGGGTTTATCCCTTAAGGAAAAACATATGGTTCTCATATAGAAGAAACACTGATTACAGTGGAAGCTTGGATAAATTCTGCATGTAGAAATTATAAGGCCAATTGGAGTATTTGCATATTTATACACAACTATCAATCTAAACTTATGCATGTACCTTTTGGAATTTTTAAGTTTAGCTTGTGTATTTATGTGTGTGTTTACTTGATTTTTTGCATGTGCACTTGGATTATCATATCACATGATATCATATTATTTATTTTAATGTAATTTGAGTCATGGTTATTGGTTTAAGAAAAGAGATCATGGACCTGACAAAACTCATCATGAGGCAAAAGTGACCTACCTTTAAGGCACAATACTGGTATCTTGTGATCTGATGGTTCCTGTCACTGTACCTATCCAGAGGTGTGAACATAATGCTGAAGGGCCCTGCCCACTGGCTGAACAAGATGAAAAGATGGTGCCTCAGGCTTTGCTGGGGGAAAAGAAATCTCCGGTGGTGAACTAGAGAGAAAAACACAGAGTTGAGTCTATGAAATTAAAAAATATAGTGAATACAATTTATGTCACCATTATACATGAGTTTTAAGTTTTGGGAAAAGGATGAATTTCATTTCCTAACTCAAGTTCCCTTTAGGTAATAAAATATGTTTAAAAGCCAATCAGAATTTTCTATCTAAGTGTACACTCTTCCCTTCATGCCACTGTCACCAGCACCTTCTCTCAGAGCTGGAAGCAGAGGCAGAAGATGACTCACAATGTTTTCTCATCAAAGTCTAGAGAACCTTCCCCTTCCAATCAGGTGCTTACATAGACAATGTTCCCGTGACTGTTGCCAGTCATTAAGAAAAACTGTGAAGTATAATGTATAGATCACTTAAAACAAACATACTTTAACTGAAGAGGTCAACTGACATCTTACTTTCTTACTTTTAAGTCATTAAATGAGGAATATTGGTCATACAACATTAAAATTATAAAAAAGTACACTTGTAGTTTTTATAAATATGTCAAAAGCTTTTAATGACAATCATTAATTTTTACACCAAACTGACCAGATATTTTTACTTTCTGTGCTAGTATTAGGTGAAATTATTTCTTTTATTAAAATTATTTATTAATGAATTTATTAGGGTGGCATTTGTTAATAGAATTATATAGGTTTCAGGGGTATGATTCAATAATACAACATCTAGTTATTGTATTGTGTATTCACCACTGCAAATCAAGCCTCCTTCTATCACATTTATGTCCCCTTTGTCCTCTCCTACCTCCCCACACTCACCTTTCCCTCTGGTAAATTTGTCTGTGTGTATGAGTTTTTTTTTTTTTTGCTTAATCCCTTCACCCAGCTCCAGTACTCCATCCCTCAGACAGATGTCAATTTGTTCCCTATATCTATGAGTCTGTTTCTATTTTGTTTGTTAGTTTATTTTGTTCATTAGATTCCACATGTAAGTGAAATTATGTGGTATTTGTATTTTCTGACTGGCTTATTCCACTAACCATAATCCCCTCCATGTCCGTCGATGCTGTCCCAAAAGCTAAGATTCTTTCTTTTTAATGGCCAAGTAGTATTTCATTGAGTAAATGTATCACAGCTTTCTTACCCATGCGTCTATTGATAGGCATTTGGGTGGTTTCCAAATCCTGGCTATTATAAATAATGCTTCAGTGAACATAGGGGTGCATATATTCTTTCCAATTGGTATATCAGGTTTCTTCAAATATATTCCTAGAAGTAGAATCGCTGGGTAATAAGGCAGTTCCATTTTTCATTTTTTGAGGTAACTCTATACTGTTTTCCATGATGGCTATACCAATCTATATTTCTACCAACAGTGCACAGGGTACCCTTTTCTCCATATCCTTGCCAACACTTGTTTGTTGATTTATTGATGTCATTCTGATAGGTGTGAGGTGATATCTCATTGGTGGTTTTAATTTGCATTTCTCTGACGATTTGTTATGTTGATATTGAATATTTTTTCATATGTTTATTGGCCATCTGTATGTCCTCTTCAGAGAAGTGTCTATTCAGGTCCTTTGCACATTTTTAATTGCATTGTTTGCTTTTTTGGTGTTGAGTTTTATAAGTTCTTCAAAAATTTTGGATATTAACCCTTTACAGTTGTATCATTGGTGAATATGTTCTCCCATTTGGTGGGTTGTCTTTTCATTTTGTTGATCATTTCCTTTGATTTGCAAAAACTTATTAGTTTGATATAGTCTCATTTGTTTATTTTTTTCTTTATTCCCTTACCTGAAGAGACATATCAGAAAAAATATTGCTACGAGAAATGTCCCAGATTTTACTGCCTATGTTTTATTCTAGGATTTTTATGATTTTGAGTGTAATATTTAAGTCTCTAATCCATTTTGAGTTTATTCCTGTGTGTGGTATAAGATAATTCTAGTTTCATTTTTTGTAAATATCTGTCCAATTTTGCCAACATGATTTATTCAATGATTATCTTTACCCTATTGTATGTTCTTGCCTACTTTATCAAATAGTAATTGACCATCACAGTGTGGGTTTATTTCTGGGTTCTCTCTTCCGTTCTATTGATCTATATCTCTGTGTTCGGGTCACTGCCATGCTGCTTTAATTATTATGGGCTTTTAGTATAGTTTGATATCAGTGTGAATGTGAACAACTTTGTAGTGTGTGAACAACTAAGTTCAAAGTAGTTCAAAGTAGTGTGAACAACTTTGTTCTTCTTCTTCAAGACTGGTGTGGCTGATGGGGATCTTTTGTGGTTCCATATAAATTTTTGGTATATTTGTCCTAGTTCTGTAAAATACACCATTCGTATCTTGATAGGAATTGCATTGAATCTATAGATTGTTTTAGGTAGTATGGACATTTTAATGGCATTAATTCCTCTCAGGCATGAACATGGTATACGCTTACACTTATTTGTATCTTCAATTTTTTCTTCTGTGTCTTATAATTTTCTGAGTACAGGTCTTTTATACCCTTGCTTAAATTAACTCCGAGGTATTTTTTGATGCAATTGTAAATGGGATTTTTTTTTTAGTTTCTCTTTCAGATTGTTAGTTATTGGTGTATGGAAATGCAATTCATATCTGAGTATTTTATTTTGTATCCTGCTACTCTACTGAATTTATTTATTTACTTATCAGTTCTAGTAGTTTTTTGGGTGGAATCTCTATATACAATATCTGCATATATAGTATCTCTATATACAGGGTTCTCTACATACAGTATCATGTCATCTGCAAATAATGATAGTTTTACTTCTTCTTTTCCTATTTGGATGGCATTTCTTCTTTTTGTCTGATTGCTGTGGTTAGGACTTCCAGTACTATGTTGAATAAGAGTGGTGAAAGTGGACTTCACTGTCTTTTTCCTGATGTGGAAAATGCTTTCAGTTTTTGCTTCTTGAGTATGATGTTGGTGGTGGGTTTCTCAAATATGACCTTTATTATGTTGGGATATGTTTCTCCTATGCATTTTACTAATAGTTTTTTTTATCATACATGGGTGCTATATTTTATCAAATGCTTTTTTTGCATCTATTGATTTGCTCAAGTGATTTTTATTTTCTATTTTATTTTTGTGGTGTATCGCATGAATGATTTGCAAATATTGTACCAACCTTGCATTCCAGAAATAAATCCAACTTAATCATGGTATATGATCTCTTTAATGTATTGCTGGACCTTATTTGCTATTTTGCTGAGGATTTATTATCTATGTTTATCAGGGCTATTGGTATAAAATTTTCTTTCTTTGTAGTGTCTTTATCTAGTTTTTCTAAAAATATATTTTATTGATTATGTTATTACAGTTGTCCCATTACCCCCCCTTCATTCCCCTCCACCCGGCACACCCTATCCCACCCACATTACCCCCCTTTAGTTCATGTCCATGTGTCATAAGTTCTTTAGCTTCT